>JAHTLZ010000129.1:17657999-17703688 GCA_023846285.1 Phrynocephalus versicolor
ATAATAATAATAATAATAATAATAATAATAATAATAATAATAATAATGTAAAAAGATGCCATGAAGAACTACTCTCACTGTGAAGGGAACCATATTAATCTGCCTACCATCTGGCATTAAGGTGTTAAAGACTGGTAGACCATCCAGAGAGAGGGAGGGAGAGAAAGAGAGAGAGAGATGGCAACCTTAATTCAGCCCCACAAACATAGCTGAAGGAACAAATACACAGTAATCAAGTGCAGAGACGGCTTGTATCCTATGCCTGAGTAGAAGGATATCCCCATTTATAATTCAGATACTTTCTGCCCTGTTTGTAGAGAAATGTGCATATTTCTCTACAAGTTGTTCTCTTTTTTTTTAAAGAAGTTTGACAAAATTCTCAACCATCATCCCTGCCTGATGGCCTCCTCACTCCCATGCCTCACCTTGCTGCTTAGCTTCACCTCCTCCTGGATGTTCCCAAGCATCTAGCCCAGCAATAAGGAAATAAAGCGTGCTTTCTGGATGAGAGGAGAGGAGAAAGCTTCCTTTTAAGATTGTACCAGAAATATTTACTATAGTATATACGCACATAGAACAGGTAACATGGGCTGGTGATTTGTATACCATAATAGCAAACTTGTATTGTGTCATTCATGAATTTTTTCATGGCAAGTTTCATCAACTGAAGGTAATGTCAGCATCCAATAGTTCAATAAAATCTATCATAGCAAACAGCGTGTTCTAACACAGTAACCTTTTAAAGCTCTGATATTTGGATTGGCTGGGCCTACAGACTTAATGAGCTGCCTAGATGCCCTAAGCACATCCAATCTCACCTTATTTCGGAAGCTAAGCAGGGTCGTCCCTCGTTAGTACTTGGATGGGAGACCACCAGGGAATACCATCTTCTGTAGGCGCCTGGAGTAGGAACTGGCAAGCCACTCCAGTATTCCTGACAAGAAAACTCCATGAACATGGGGTCACAAAGAGTCGGTCATGACTGTAACAACACAACACACACACATAGACTTAATGTGATCATTCAAAAAGAATTGCAAGGCAATAATGCTTCTCGGTAATTTAAAAGGTCAAAAGAATAGACTCAGCTGCCTCCTTTTAGAACAGAAGAATTTTAACAGTGTACTTCACACATAGAGACAAAAATTCAGAGGGGTTTGTGGTTCAATGGGAAACCACAAGTGTTTCATATGTAGAGATCCAGGTCTGGTGTCCAGCACCTCCATGTCAACTAATTCATGGAAAAGTTATGGACAGATTCCTAATCAAAATCCTTCTGTGGTGGAGAAATGTCCAAGTGAATTCCTGTCTCAGTCTGTCAAAGAAAAACCAATGGTCATTTGATATTTTTAAGTCTGAATGATTTTCTTTGCCACAGTTAACACGCACTGCAGTTCATATGTATACTATATTATGGCAATGGGAATGATTGGATTTATCTTTACTGATCCATTCCTCATCAAATTCCTAAAACTTCTGAAGTGGCGCTACTAAATTGGAATTGGGGCCAAAATCCTGCTGTATAATTTACACCTTCATGACGGTGATGATGCTGGAGATTGCTGTCAGTTAAATAATTCCTGTTTCAATCCTGATGTTTGCCCAATGCATCATTAATCAACCTCATTGTGAGCAAGTCAGACATAGGAACTGTTTAATTAACAGCGGTCTCCACCTGTCAGGTGATGTTAATGTCAACAACAGATTGCAGATAATTTAAAAAGAATTGCTTCCCTCCTGGGGCTCAAATGAACCATGAACCATTTTTATTTACTTAAAATATTTACATGCCACCTTTCTCCTAAATGATCTCAGGTGGTTTACAGTATTAAAAGAAAGAAAGTTAAAAGCTAAAATAATAAATTATTACAATACTTTTTAAAAAAAATTGGAATGAGATTGATTTCAGGTAAGTTGAGTGATCATTTCACATGGTAGCAAGGTTATGCTCAAAATTCTACAAGGCAGGCTTCAGTGGTATGTGGAAAGAGAACTTCCAGAAGTGCAAGCTGGATTTTGAAGGGGCAGAGGCACTAGAGATCAAATCGCCAACATGCACTGGATTATGGAGAAAGCCAGAGAGTTCCAGAAAAACATCTACTTCTGCTTCATTGACTATGCCAAAGCCTTTGACTGTGTAGACCACAACAAACTATGGCAAGTCCTTAAAGGAATGCGAGTGCCTGACCACCTTATCTGTCTCTTAAGAAATCTATATGTGGGTCAAGCAGCAACCGTTTCTATCTCTCAAAAAAGAAGTCCAGTAGCCATGACTCAACTCCCAGTTAAACGCACCTGGATGACTGAGAATCTTCACAGACGTTTTATTGCAAGAAAAACCCACTGCTGCTACTATAAAAATCAGGCATTTAAAATACCTAATTTTCAAATGTTTCTGTGGTGCTTTGGTGGGTTTTTGGACCACGATTTAAAAATAAATATTGCGGTTGCCATTTTGGACCCCCCCCCCGGAACGGCAAATGGAGACGACGAGGATGCCCCCCCCAGCCTGATACCAGCAGCCCAGGACAGGAGAGGGGGGGAGGCCGGGAACCCCCCCAGAAACCACCCCTCTCTGGTAGGTGCCCTCACTGAGGCAGGCATATTTTCGCCTGCTTTTATGGCCGGGAATTGGTTTTTTTTTGTTTGTTTTTTAATTTTTAAAACTTTTTTTCTGTGCTGCTTGGCATCACGCGATCGCCGCGATACCATGAACGACAACGACAAACCTGACCAAATTTATCTTTTATCGGGTCAGGTTCGAGCTGGAGCGGAGTAATTCCCGTTACTGTTCTCATTACGTAACGAGAACGACAACCAAAACGGAAACGAGGATTTCTCTGAGTCGTGCCCATGTCTAATGTAGAGGGCAACCTGTGCCCTCTAGAAACCCCTTAATGTACGGGGGTGGGATCTTAGAAGATGGTTCCAAAGTTTCAGGAAGAACAAAAAGATGCCTCCAGGACCCTTTAGTAGTTGCTCATTCCTCTATAGCAGTCGTTCCCAACTTTTGGTCCTCAGATGATCTTGGACTAAAACTCCCAGAAGTCTTCACCACTATCTGTGGTAGCCGGGATCCTTTTCCAAGGAGAAAGGCAGGGTAAAAATTATTCAAAAATAAATAACTAAATAAAATACTGGGAGCTGTGTTTCAAGAACACCTGGGGACCCATAGTTGGGAACTACAGCTGTATAGCATCAAAACATTTGTAACAGAATTGAAGAGTAGCAGCCCACAAGCTGATGTCTGGAATTATGGCTTTGCCGTCCCTCATAGGCATCCTCGTAAAGAAGGCAGGTCAAGCTACTAACTTTCCAATACCCCCTCCTCCCCGCAAAAATAAGTTGATAAATGTGTTGGAAGCACCATCTCTCCTCCAGAAAACCATGATTTTTCCCCCCGGTGCTGGGCATGGAGGCAGGGACTTAAATCCCTATTTGTTTCCATGCTTGGGCCAGAAATACAAAGCATTCCATTGTTCTTTGGCCAGTCTGCTAACTTTTAGGGTTCCTTCCTATCTAAAACTATTGGCTGAGCATTCAAATAGAAGACTGTCAAATCAGAACTAACTTGTGACTCTTAAAAGGAGCCCCCATGGCACAGTGGTTACATGCCTGTACTGCGGGTAAAACTGTGCTCACGACCTGGGGTTCAATCCCAGGTAGCCCACTCAAGGTTCACTCAGCCTTCCATCCTTCCAAGGTCAGTAAAATGAGTACCCAGCTTGCAGGGGGGGGGGACAATGTGTAGCCTGCATACTCTAATTAAATTGTAAACCACCGAGAGACTACTTGAAGTGGTATGGGACGGTGTATAAGCAGAACACTTTGCTTTTGTAGAGACCCTAATATGGCTTTCAAAGTAAGTGGGATATTTAAGGAGTTTCATCCATTGCATTCTCCCATTGAGCGTTCATGGCTGAGTAGGGATTCAAACCGAGGCCTCCTGAGTCTATCCACTCCACCACCCTGGGTATCCTAAGACTGCTTGATTGGAACCCATTTTGGAAACAAAATCACATTTGGCTTGCTTACTACTTGGGAGAACACAAGCTAATGCCAGGGATCTCTGGTATCCTCCCTTAGCCCCTGGGGAGCTTATCCCAAATCAGAAGTTGGTAGTACTAGGCTAGTCCAACCAATGGTTTAACTCAATAGAAGGCAGCTTTCCTTGTTTCTATATCCCACCCCTTTTATCTGTGTGGCTGGGGGGGCTGTGCCAAGATGAAGCCGATTTACCATGTAAAATATGCAAATGCCGATAGCTCCCTTCTGAAAATGGAATCTGTGAACTCAGATGAAAATCTATAATTCTTTCCTCTTCTTTATACAAAACCCATTAAAGCATATTGAAACCGACGCTGAAAAGGATCTCATTGACTTAGGGAGTCATGGAACTGCATCCATAAATTAAAATCTCTGGAAAAGAAAGAGGGTTTAATGTCCATTTGTAAAAGGTCGGTGTGAGTTTATAGTTCTGTGCCTAATAAAACAATCCCTCAGCTTGTCCTTTCCAAAGCACTTGGGTTCTTCTAAGACTTCTGGGCATATACGATAAATGGAATTTTCCTCATGAAATTATATCTGAGAACTCTGGTTACTCTAATACATTTATGGTAATAAAATTTTATCATGTAATTTAACAAGGCAGTCTCCATCTATTTAAATTAGTGACACGTTAATACATGCTTTTTGGCATTACCTGTGGATTTTCCTCTCTCTGGAGTTAGTACTGTATTTCCGTGAAGACATGGGGTGGGGGTGGAGGAGTAGAATTTCATTAAGGTAAAGTGGTAAATGTGATTAACTTCAGTTTTATTTATTAAAACATTGTCACCATTATCGTCAGTATTATACAACATGGGACAGTGAAAAATAAGCCTCCTACAGACGATAAGCGCCTCCAGCGCCCAGAAATCTGATTTCACAATATCTGTTCACTTACTTTAGCATCACAGGGTTTGTCTTCTGTTGTAATACGCAAAGTGTTGCTATTAGAATGACATTGGTCATGTACCATGCGATGAAGTGGATCTTTTTGCTATGAATAATTGCATCACAGATATCAAGGCCATCTGATGGCCAGCAGATTTACTTATCTCTGTAGAAACTCGTAGAAGCACATCAACATCTTTTTTCTAAATTAACTAATTCACGAGTCCAAAGAGACTTCTTCCATTTGCTACTCTCTTACCAGTATTCTCTCTTGCTTAGAACTCCATCCGATCATTTTCTTCTTAACGTATAGATCGGGGGGGGGGGGGACTCCAACCTGCAGATTGAATTTTGCTCACGCGGGCAACTCATTGAGACCATCTGTGTCAAAGGGAGAACAAAATGGGGGACCCCATGAGTTGTATAATCTCAACGATGGGGCCAGTCCTCTCCGTTCCTCCCATCTCCTTGAGGATGTGGCAGGGTTTCACAGCCTTTTCTCAGTAAGAGGGGCAAGCAAAGGCAGCTCAGGATTCAGTCTTGGCCTTAAGGAGTACTCTTCAAGGATTCACCCAGGGATGGAGGGAAGATGGGGAATATGCTGGAGAAGCAAAACTGGCTTAAAACTCCACTGGAGTCCACAAGGGTGGCACTTCCATGTTCTCATCCAACTCTGCTTGCTATCTGGATTGGGGAAATGCATGGGTGGAGCCAGTATGTTGCATATAAAAGTTTCTTGGTCTGCGGTTCACCAACACAGCTAACAGAAGCAGAGGGTGACGTCCATGCCTCCCTTCCAGTACCTGCTAAGTTTTCTCCCACCCCCACCCCCAATGTAGAGAAAAGCCCTGTGTCTTTCTTGACATTGAGTACAGTAAAACAAGTGGGGCAGCACTTGATGCTGTCAGGGCAAAGTCTTCCTAGCATCCTGTTCACTGGAATGGGTTTGGAAAGAGCAGGCTTGGTTCCAGGCGCCACTCCAGTTTCACAAATGTTCTGCATTATCAGTCACGGTCAGTCCAACATTGTTTTATGGGGAAAGTAGGCTCAGTTGTCTGAGCCTATCTCTCAAGAAAAATAAGTCCAGTTGCCATGGCTCAACTTCCAGATAAACTCACCTGGATGACTGAGAATCTTCACAGACATAGGCTCAGTTATGTTCAGTAGTGCTCCATGTACTTAAGCCAACAATGTGTTATGTGCTGTCAAGTCAGAACCTACAGATTATGACTTTAGCAGCACGTTTAAGGTAAGCAAGTTATTTAAGGAGCATTTTAATCAGTTCCTCCCCCCCCCACCCCATTGCCAACCAGAGATTCGAACCCAGATCTCCTAACTCATACTCTGTTTCTTGGACCCTATTACTCAATATAAGCTTTAGTTCAGATTTTACAAGAGCTATCCAAGATGTTGAATCTAATCCCCAAAATAGGTTCAGCGAGCCAGATGAAGCAAAGATGGAAAAGGGAGATCATTTCTGGAAGCATCTTTCAGCCAGAAGACTGACTGGCAAAATGATTGATGAAACTCATTAAAACGATTTATGGAATTACTTGGGAGGACAGAAAGAGCTATGCTGAATTAGAGCCCATAAGAAACAAGAGTTAAATCTAGACATAAAACAGAAAGCATTTTTCCTCAGGGAAATAGTCGTGTGAGCAATTTTGAAATGCCCCCTTTAGATACATCTTATTTTGGCAGAATGAAAGGTACTACTCAGTACATGCAAATGTAAAACACGAAGAAAAGTTGTCCAGAGTTAGGAAAAAGTCAATGGAACAGCTTGCCTCAATCTATAGTGATGTGGACTAGAAACTCCCCATACACATATACACACTGAAAATTGAACACCCTTTTTAAAGAGCATATCTGCAGCATCAAGGTGTTCTGTATAGATCAGCCATGTCCAAAGTCAGGCCCAGGGGCCAAATGCAGCCCTTTTTCAAATTTGGAGCAGCCCGCAGCCTCTTCTCCCCACTGGCTCAGTCTATCACACATCCCCACCAGCTGACCCCTCCCCGTACTGGATGGAGATGTCAACTTGCAGTTTTACAGTGTTCCTGCCCTCCCTGCTTCCGTCTGTCCCCACCACCACCACCTGCCCATTTCTGCAGCATCCTCCCCACCTCCTTGCATGTCCTAGAGCAGGGCTGTTCAACTTTGAACAGGCCAAGGTCTACTTTTCCGGCCCAAAGTACCTGAGGGCTACTACACTAAAACCGCTACTTACGAATTTTACCCGTTCTGAGTACATGCTCATAAGTAAACACTTTTGTAAGTAGAGTAGCAGTTTCCCATAGGAAATAATTGAAAACCAATTAATCTGTTCTGGAGGGAACAGATTTCATTGTGCCATGGCCCTTGAACTGCCCCATTCGGCTGAGACAGGGAGGGGTGGAGAACTTATTGCCTCACTTTTTAAATTGATGGTTGGCGGGCTACTTTTGAACCCTTCATGGGCTACCAATAGCCCACAATCTACCTGTTGGGCAGACCTGTCCTAGAGGATTCTCCAAAGTTCGGCCTGGGGGCCAAATGCAGCCGAATGGTCGGCCCCCACACATTTTTACCTCACCAAATCTGGCCCTCCTTGCAAACAGTTTGCACACTCCTGGTATAGACCAATCCCCTCCCTATACACAAAAATGGAAATAAACTACACTAGTGCTCTAATGCAGGACAACATGAATGAATGAATGAATGAACGGCAGAACTCATAAGTATTAAGTGTTGTGTGAAGTGAACCAGACGGTCCATTTCTGTGCAGAAAAGCTTTTAAAATATCTGCTAAGTGGGGAACACTTAGTCCAAAAGAGAATGCTTTGTTTAAAGTTGAACACTCGTATGCTTCCTCCAAAGTCAAAAGCTGTTCAATTTAAGCTTCTAAATTTCTCCAGGGACATTAATCATAATTTTGTTAGCAGGTTCAAAACAAATGTTTAAGGGCTACCTATTACAAGAAGCTTAAACAGATCTAATTAAAGAATTTGGAAGAAGCAATCCTTTTACACTTGCCTTGTGTACACTTCTATTAGAAGTTTTTTTCCCCACCTCCGTTGTAGGAATTGAAAGAAAAGATGGATGAACTCCTGCCACTGATCCCAGTTTTGGAACAGTACAAAACAGATGCCAAGTTAATCACCCAGTTCAAAGAGGAAATTAGAAATCTGTCTTCAGTCCTCACTGGGATCCAAGAGGAAACTGGCGCCTACGATTACGAGGAATTACACCAACGTGTGCTGAGTTTGGAAACAAGGCTTCGGGACTGCATGAAAAAGCTGAGTAAGTATCTTTTTCAGACTCTGATTTAGATCATGTAGAACAGCCTCCCCCAATTCTCTGCCATCTGTAGTTTTGCCCTGCATTTCTAACCCTCCCTATCATCGGCCATGCTGGTTGGCATTGATGGGAGTTGCAATCCAACACAGCTCTAGCTCCAGTTTTGGGAAGTCTTATGATAGGAAAGTCAGATCACATTTTTGGAGGGTCTAAGTCATATCATTGTCCTTGATATAAAGCTAGTCACTGGCTGAAGAAATAACTCTAGTAATGTCAGGAACAAACAGATCTGGTTACCTCGGTTCTCTATGATCAGTTAATCTTCACACTTTTCATATCTTATTTAGACAATGGAAGGCCAGGCCAGGAGAAAGGTCTTTTTAGGTAGCTTGGATGGGAAACTTGTGGCTGTCAGATATTGGACATTCCTTCTTTAAGGTATTGCCTGGAACCTATTTTTTCAATTGTGTTTTGTGATGGCCACACAGCTCAACCCCCTTTTTGCTTTGATCCAAAATATTGGAAGGCCAAAGCTTCCACATCTCTGTTCTTCACCGTTGTGATCATGTATGAATTTGCCTTCCATTCTCAGTACTTTCCACAGGATAAGAAGCACTCTGCTCGTGTTCAGAAACACTCTTTTCGCCTGACAGTTTTGAAATATTTCGCACACACAACATACCTTGTAGTTGGTAGGTAGCGCATGCTCTGAGCCATTCAATACACAAAAGCACAATAGGCTGCTAACAGCTGCCCTGAAACAATATTAACAAATTCAGTAACTTGGACAAGGCTGAGGACTGGATAGTACCACTCCACCTCTAAGTCAACTTTGAGACAATGGTTTGAAAGGATTTGTATACCGTAGCTTATTTCCCTTTTAAAAGAGGTAAGAGTAAGGTTAAACAGAGGCAATTCAAAATTTGAAAAGCAGTTCAGATAGAAAAGCAAACGTGGTTACAGGATTGCAGCACCCAAAAGCAGAAACACACCAGAAAATAATAAACATTAACTTACCTTAAATGTGGAAAGACATTCCATATGTTCCCTGGTATTTATTTATTTATTTATCTATTCGATTTTTACCCCGCCCATCTTCCGAAACGGAACTCTGGGCGGCTTACAAAACTGAACAAGTCAGGAAACAATACAACACAATATAGAACAAACAAATTAGAACAACAGGACAGTAATAGACAACAACAGCAATATAAAACAGCATTCTAAAACATCTTAGACATCATGGCATCTTGAGAACTTGACTTAGCAGTCACAGCTCAGCAGCAATAATAGCTGGCGAGCGTGTAGATGGCGAGGGGGGGGGGAAAGGTTAAGTTACGCCGCCAAAAGCTTCATTAAAGAGCAGGGTTTTTAATGCTCGGCGGAAGGCTAACAGGGACTCTGCTGAGTGCACATCAGGTGGTAAGCTGTTCCAGAGGGAAGGGGCAGCCACCGAAAAGGCCCAGTTACGAGTGCAGCTTCATACATGACACACAGAGGTCTTCTCACAAATAAGTAACACACAGCCTTTCCTAAAGGAATGCTAAGATTCCAAGAACTCAGGTTCTCAATTCCCATTTATACAAATGAATGGAGACCAGCAATTCCATAATTTCTCATAATCCACTTTGATATTCCGCACATGCCTTCTTCCCAGCTACGAAATCTGTGTAACCCTCAGGCAAGAAGAAAGTTGATTCCTATCTCACAGATAGAAATAGCTGGACAGCTAGGTCTCTGGCTGCAGAGCTAGAGGCTGAAAGTTTGGTTCCGCACTGTGTCTCCTTGACAGGGGCTGGACTCAGTGATCGCTAGGACCCCTTCTATCACTGCAGTTCTAAGATATTAATAATAGATAACAGGCACAGGCAAATGAAATTCTAAAAAGATTGACTGGGATTATATAGCAGATGCAAATTTTAACCAAAAACCTAAGTACAGTATCTGTTAAATATCTGCACAGTATGTGTATTGTTCCTAATATTGATGGGGTTTTTTTTTTTTAGCTCTGATAGCATTGTTTCTGAGATCTGCAACTGCTTGTAATATTGCATGCAATTTCTTGACATTGTTCCAAAAGTCCCCATGACTATTGAAGTGAGTTTCATTCACAACAGAGATAGCTGTATTCCTAGGTCTCTGTATTTTGTTAGTTTTTCCAATTCTTTAACTTCAACTCTGTTATCTCCCACCAATGTAATATCAATGATCCAGACATTTATTTATTCAATTGCTACCACGTATGGTGTATTATCTTCAACGTGTCTATCAGTTTGAACACAGAAATCCCACAGATCCTGACTTTGTCCTTTTCCAACACCTTCCTTACCTGATGATCCTCTGGGTTTTTGGAGGCTGGCAAGTTATATATATGACCAATGCCCTAATTTTGTCACTCTATCATGTCCAATTTTGTATTCTGTTTGTACAAATTTTGAACATTCACAGATGGGGTATGACACAGCTCTTTTCTTGGCAGAGTCAACATTTGCTATTGGAATTCATTCTTTGAATCTTAGCTTTTGTTGTTGTTGTTGTCGTCGTCACCTGTCACTGTCGCTATCACCGTCGTTAAAGGACAGTATGCTCACATTTATGTGAGCACCATTAATTCATTGGATGTATTCTAATTGGGACTAGCAATTGGAGTTGGTCAATGTATGTATTCAACGAAGACCTGTTTTTTTCTATCACAAATTCCAAGATGGCATAGTCATTTTCTTCTATGGTTCTTTGCACTCATAAATCTTCAGACCTCCTCTGTCATCTGAGCACCCTGAAACAGAGTTCAGGAAATCATGAGCAAATTGTTTAAAATAAGCAGAAAATAGCAGATCTATTAACAGCACACCCTTAAAGGTTGTCACTCTCTTAACTGAGTAGTAGTCTAATAAAATGTGGGTGGCAGCAAAAATGTGGGTGGCATAGTCATACCATATTTGCCAGTACCATGCAGGCCAGTTTTCCTAGAGGCAGAGACAAAAGTTGATATCAGAATTCAGTTATAATTTTAATAACCGATTCTTAAAACTACCCTTTGATGCTAGAAACAGCACAAAGAGGTTGGGGCGGGGGAGGGGAGATAAAAGAAAGGTAAGGTAGACACTAAATGCACTTGAGCTTCTTCTCCCATTACTGGAAATGCTCAATCATAAGCCATTTCCATGATGAAAGCTACAGCAATACAGAAACCAAAGGCAAGGCAAGACACACACACACAAAAACAACCTCAAAACATCCTGATCGGATTCTTGCCCACCTCTGGAATCAATCCCATGCTTGTAGGATACTATAAAAGATTCATAATATGCATGTTGTTGCATGTTAACAGATGATCAGAATGTGATAACTTGAAACATGTGGAATAAGAATAAGAAGGAGAGTCATGCAGGGTCTAACCAGAAGCCTGTTGACTCCAACCCCACAACCACCCTCTTCCACTTGCCTCATTCTTAAAATAGTGTTCCGAAACACACTGTCTGTAATAATTAGAAGTACAGTGGTCCCCCACTTATCGCAGGGGTTAGGGACCCGACCTGACGCGCGATAATTGAAAATCCGCGATATGCAGATGCAGGTTGGGTCGGGCCAGGGGGGGCTAGCTGGGGGCTCTTATACTTAACCCCAGCCTGGTGCTGCCCTGAACGGGCCTGCAAGGGCCTTCCTGGGGCTTCTGGAGGCCCCAAAAGGGCCTCCCTGCGAACTGGAAGTGACTTCTGGATCGCCGAAAATCATTTCTGATGCCTCTGACAAGCCTAGAAAGGCCCTCAGAGGCCTCAGAAATAATTTTCAGCAATCCAGAAATCATTTCCAGTTCGCACATAAGGCCCGGAAAGGTCTTTGCAGGCCCGCTTGGGGCTGTGCCAGACCTGAGGTAAGTATGGGAGGCCTGAAACAGGCCTTTCCCCCCTTCCCCCAGGGTGCCTTTTTTCATATACTGCGGTCCCGCAATATAGTGGGACCACAGTATGTGTACCGCGAAAGGGCAGGAGACCACTGTAGTATACTGCCATGTCCAACAGCCACTGATAGTCTGCCTGGTTTTATAAAGCACTCCAGGTTGGCAACCATCATTCAATTTTGTGCTACCACATTCTACAGTTTAACAATGCTCTCTGTGCTGTGCATAATATCACATATAAGCTATTGGGGATGGAAACGGCAAGCAGATGCTAGGGCCTGACATCCCTGCCTGAGCCTGTGGGAAGATTAAGCGTTAGAGCTCAGTTCCTCTGTTGCTCCTGCTGTGAAAATGAGGTAGCTGCACAAACACAGTTAAGTCCCCCGCGAGAGCAGCATTGTGTTGGGCAGGTGGTTTCTGTTCTGTATTCTTGCGGCATCTGGGAAAAAGGCATACAAGAGCTGTCTTTCTCTTGCAAGGGGATGAAATATCAACGCATTCGTATCTTAACGTTACATGTGGCGAGAGGGAGCCGGCCTTTAGGCTGGTTGGGAATCTCAGCCTTAGCTCCGAGGCAAGCCTGCTATCTGCACTGCTGTCGAGAAAATATTTTGGCAGACAGCTTTTATGGCCCACGCGGGCCTTCCTCAGAATAGAGCTGCACATCCCAAATTATACCCCTAATAGGCGCAGGTAGTGGAAGCATTTGTCTTGCTGACGATCTTTTGCTATCAGGACCAGCTAAGAGGCACTTATTAGCAACTTTGAGGTGGCTTTTCCAAGGAGCATCAGAGGAAAAGCCATGTGCGTCTAATGCATTCGTAGGAATGGATGAGTTCCCTGCCCCCCAATTCAATTCAGAGGTGGCAGAAGGGGCACAGCAGGGGAGTCCTTCATTTTCCTCTGTTCCCTTCACCCCCGCCAGCATGGCAGTCTCCTATGACTTTAAAGAAAAAAAAAACTTTTTTTGTTTGCTTGTCTCCGAGAGGAATTAAGACATTGTCTTCATGATTACACATTGTAGTTTGATGCGTCTGTAGAAGCATTAGGTGAATAGTAAAAGAAGGCTGGTCCATTTTAGTTCCTGTGCTGCAGATTGGGGGAGGGAGAAGGAAGGGCAGGAAATAGCCATTTGCCCCCCCCCCCAAATTCAGGATCCACTACAAATTTGAGGGGGCCTGGGCAGGACAAAGCTGTCTCAAGCTCAGATCAGGCCATGATTCTTTGTCTTCGAATCTATCTCGAACTGGAAACAACCTTTTGAAAAAAAGGGGGCTGTCCTCTGCAGAAAATAATAGACACCAACCCTGGACTTTGCTGGGTATTGCCTGGTATTGGGGACCTAGCAGCTTGCATAGAGAAGCTGTTAAGTGCCAGATGTCAGCCCTGTACAAGGCCACCAATTGAGTTTGTGACCAAGACAGTGTTTAATGGCTGACACTTGACCACTTGCTGTGCTGCTGCTTGCGAGGGAATGGGTCACCCCAAAGAACAGCTTGGACAGCATACCATTTCCACTGAGGGAACACTCAAAATCATTTAGATGCATTTCACTTTAAAAGTCAGCCTATACTTTATGAAATCTGACAGAATTATTAAATATAAAGCACTGGCTCCAGGCTAGCTGATGTTAATAAGCAGAATGGATTCTTGTTTGCTTGCTTGCTATACATTTTGATTAAGCTAAAGAGACTACACTGGTGAAAAGAAGTTACATCTGCACCACATAGTGATTCCAGATTGCTAACATTTCAGCTCTCATGGTTCCATCTTGCAAAATTCTGGGATTTGGAGGTACTTGGAATTCTCTGTCAGAAAGCTCTAGTGTACTTACCTGAACTATAGCACATAATTTTGGCTACAAATCTCAGGATTCTGATACAGACTGGTATACCAGTATAGGCATGTATTATTCAGGGAGACGGAGCTACAATTTGTGACAAATCAACAGTTTGTATGAAACTGACCTGCTTAAATCCATTATCATCAGTGTTGGGGTTCTCATCAACTCCCCACAAATTATTTTAACCATAAAATGTCTTGGTATTTCCCCACAAAAAGCAGCCAAGAATAATAATGACAACAGCAAGCATTTCAGTTATGTTGGTATTTCTCTGGGTTCCTGCTGTGAAAATCCTGACTCCTATTAATTATTTTAACATCTTCATTACGCTTTCAAAACATGTTGCCTACCCTGAACATTCAGCAAAGGCAAACCTAAAGTAGAAATAAAAATGAATGAATGAATGAATTCATTAATTCAGGGGTCATCTTACATTGCTGGCTGTGGAAGAACTTTTCCAGGGTCATGTATCATTTTGAATTCTACAGAGGAGGATAAAAGGTGATCCAGCAGGGCTCAGTGTAGCTTCCTGGTGAGCTGCAAGTTCCTCCCAACCTTCACAGACCCCATCAGTTTATTAATGTAATTGGATTTTTTTTTTGCTCCAGTGTGCATCACTCTACACTTGCTAATGTTGAAGCTCATTTGCCACTGGTTTGCCCACTCCCCTCAGTGTCAAGAGACCCCTCTGGAGCACCTCACAATCTCTCTCAGTTTTTACTACCCTGTATAATTTAGTGTTGTCGGCACATTTGGCTACCTTGCTATTTACTCCTACTTCTAGATCATTTATGAAGAAGTTGAAAAGCAGGGATCCCAGTACTGAACTTTGGGGGACCACACTCTTTAGCTCCCTCCACTTGGAGAAGTGTCCATTTAGTGCTACCCTCTGTTTCCTGACCCTTAGCCAGTTGCTGATCCAGGACAAGACCTATCTCTTGATTCCATGACTAGCAAGTTTATTTAAGAGCCTTCGGTGCGGGACCTTGTCAAAAGCCTTCTGGAAGTCCAGATAAACAATGTCAACCGAATCTCCCTTATCCACATGCTTGTTGACACTCTCAAAGAATTCCAACAGATTAGTGAGGCATGATTTGCCCTTGCAGAAGCCATGATGGCTCTCCTTCAGCAGCACCTTCTCTTCTATGTGGCTATTAATTTTCCATTACTTTACCTGGGACACACGTCAAACTGACCGGTCGGTAATTTCCTGGGTCACATCTAGATCCCTTTTTGAAGATTGGTGTTATATTCGCTACATTCCACGCCTGATTTGAGGAAAAGATTATATTATATTTTGGCTAGGATCTCAGCAATTTCCTCTTTAAGTTCCTTGAGAACTTGTGGATGGGTGCCATCTGGTCCTGGTGATTTGTTAGCATTTCGTTTAACAAGACATGCAAGCACCTCCTCCCTGGTTAAAAAAAAATAGCTGTTTATGGCTGCTTTCAGAGATCAAGGAGGTTGGTTTGTTTTATGTGTTATGTGTTTGTCTGCCTGTGTTTTCGCCATCTTGCCTTAGTATTTTTAATTTTGTTTTTGCTGGATTGGAGTTTTTTTTTTATATGCCCGATTATGTAACCTGTGTATTTCTTTGGTATTGTTGTATATTGTTAATTGCCCAGAGTTCCCGTTGGGAAAATCGGGAAGTATATAAATATAAAACTAAATAAATAAATTATTTATATCTGACTTAATGCTTCAGTTTCCCTCCCTATGAAGAATTCATTGAGTAATAATCCCTTATCTTCCATTATCATCTAAGTTGGGTTCTTACTTCTAATGTACTTAAATAAGTCCTTGTTAGTTATTTGTGTGTTTTTAGCTATACGCTTTTCCAACACTTGCTTTGCTTTCCTGATATGTTGCCTTGCATTTGTTCTGCCAGAATTTATGTTCCTGCCTGTTGTCCTCATTTGGACAAGGCCTTTCATCTTCTAAATGAGCTTTTCTTGCTTTTTATCACTTCCTGAACAGTTTGTATCAGAGTCCTCTTGGACCTGGCAGTGCTCTTTTTCCTTTTGGATATGCATTCCAATTGGGCCTCTGTTATTGTTTTTGTAAACAGCCTCCATGCCTCTTGAAGTGTTTGGACTCTCTCAGTTTTTCCTTTCAGCTTCTTTTTTTACTAGTTTCCTTATCTTTAGGAAATTTCCTTTTTGAAAATTTAAGGCCTCCGTGTTAGATTTTATCAGTGATTGGCAGTCTATGATTAAGTTAAAAGTAATTGTATTGTGGTCACTCTTCCCTACTGGATCAGTCACATTAACATTTTGCACCAGATCCTGTGTTTTAATCAGGATCAAGTCAAGGATTCTTGTACCTCTAGTTGGGTCTTCAACCATCTGTTCCAGGGAACAAACATTTAGCATATCTAGGAACTTTATCTCTTTATCACGTACTGAACAACAGTTTCCCCAGTCTATGTGAGGGTAATTGAAGCCCCCCATTATAAGCAGGCTTCCCTTCTTGGATGCCTCCTTTACAACATTCTCCAACTGCCAGTCTCCTTTGGGGGCATGGGTTGGAGGCTGATAGCATATGCCTACTGTTAGAACACACTGTGTTTCATAAACAACATTGTCCTTCATAAACAACATCCTCAGCCCCACTGTGAATATGCTGGAAATTTTCCTTTTCAAACTTTTTAGAACAGAACTGCTTTCAAGTCTCATTGATCAGATTTTCAATGAATGCAACAGCAGGTAAAGACGATTGACATGGATTACTGGTTGTGCAGGCATTGCGGAAGAAGTCAATCAGCAGGGAGGATTACAGTGAGATGTGGAAGGAGGTGGGGGGCTGTATTTCCTCCAATACTTTCCATTCCTAATCTTATGGTTCCTGCTGAACCCATCCATCAGAGCAGACTCTCCCTCTTTGTGTTCCCACCAAGGTCAGTCCTTAGTGGACCAGTTGATGGGTGGGGTTTTTTTTTCTTATTATCGGAGTAGTTTTCTCATCTAGCAACTCCTGGTGGGCGCCTAAGAGGCTCAAAACAGGACAGCCTGATTCATCATGCTCACCGCTCATGCTGAGACATGCTTCAGGGCCTACCTTGTCATTCTGAGTGGTTTCCTGCATGCTAATGTGCGTGGGGGGGTTGCAGCTGTAGAACATGGATTTCTGTAAAGGCTCATTAATAACAGTTGCTCTCTTTTCTGGTTCCTCTGCCCCCGATATCAACCAAGCCCATTACTGTAATAATAAGAAGAAAAAAATAAGTCTCCCCCAAACCACTACCACTTCTTTTCAGATAGATTTTCCTTATTTTACTGTAGGGGAAGCATCCAAGAAGGACAGGTCACAAAAATAGTTTTCTGGAGACTTGCCACCTCCATGCTGAATTAGAAACACAAGCTTATTTTCTGGATTAAATCCAGATACATCCATCCGTAAATGGAAGGAACCTGGATTTAGTGTAGTCTCCCTCTGGGGCAAATAGGGAGAGATGCTTTCCCACTATTTCTTCCTTTCTCCTGCACCCCCCCCCAGCAAAAAAATGGTGTTGTCAAAGTGCTCCACCAGTGTAATTCTCCTTAAGGGAAATATGGGTTGCACCCAGTGCATTTAAAATATTTTAGGGTGCCTCTCAAACACAGCTCACAACAGAGTAATCCTAGGCACATAGTCCAAGAACAATTGGAATGTTTTTGCAAATCAGGAGGAAGCAGCTCGAAAATACTGCTAAAAAAACCTAAAATGACAAGCAATTAGACTTAGAGCCTCTGAAGATGCTACAGGTTATAGACTAGTCTATGTAATAAAGGATGGGTTTTCAAGTCAGGGCCAGTGTCAAACTCTACTGGCACTTTGGCATAACACTGACATTCTCACATATTGAAGATGCTTCTATGCTTCCATTGTCACCAATACTACCTCTGTTCCAAGTCACTAACAGTCACTTATCCCATTTCCCTCCACCTAGTTTCCCAAATGAGCACTTCTGCATGACAGCCAAACCAACACTTATGATAGCCTGACTTACTTTCCCACCATGATAGATGAGCCCAAGTTCAAGGCACAATGCAACATGTCGTATTTTATGGCAACTAACATTGAAGTGAATCCTGGTTCATTCCATATCCCATTGAAAGGGAGAGGAGAAACTGCTTAGTGGTTAAACTTAGCAAAGGGTGAGGAAAATGAGGAGCTACAGACTGCAATGCAAGCAGCAATAGTTCCAAACCTGTAATGCTAGTAAACACTGAAGGTTGCAGAGATGTGCAGCTCTGATGTCAGGCTTCTCCAGTGTTGCAAATTTTCTCTTGATGGAATGCAAGCTACCATCTCCCTTTCCATAGTATTATTATGCTCCTTTTCCACTGATGCTTCTCATGGGCTATGACTCAACTGTCAGGAACTGATGGGAAATCTACATAGAATGATGGCATCTGTTTATATACATATTGCAAGAACAAGCAATGCACCTGAGTCCTACTTTTTCTTAATGTGTTCATTATCCTTGTTCTGAAAATGTGCACAGATCTTAAGATGGTAGTTTGGGCAAGCAGTTAGGAGGGGGACATTTGGAGGATATAGTAAGGTGAGATATTTAAAAATCCCACATGGACCACAGTCCCAGTCCAGATCAAGCATCTGCAGTTATCTTGAAAGGGAGGGAGGGAGGGAGGAAGGAAGGGAGGGAGGAAGGAAGGAAAGGCAATAAACAAAATAGTTGATTGTATCAGAAATGTATTGTTGCGCAATTAGAGTATATTAACTAAGGATATTATTTGGAAATAAAGGTATTCTGCTTCTGCTTATGAGCCTCATGGCACAGTGGTTAAATTGCTGTACTGCAACCAACACTGTGCTCATGACCCAGGGTTCAATCCCAGGTAGCCAACTCAAGGTTGACTCAACCCTTCTGTCCTTCTGAGGTCAGTAAAAATGAGTACCCAGCTCATGGAGGAGGGGGGCAATGTGTAGCCTGCATAATTACTTGTCAACTACCCAGAATGCTCTAAGCACTATGGGGCGGTATACTGTATAACCAGAACAGAATACTCAGCATGCATAGAGGGAAAGATTCCAGCCCCATCCCGCCTGACAGCAACAGAGGGCCTCTGTTGTCCATTAGGGCTCTTTACGTAGGTAAGACCCTGATTTCTCAGGAACACCTGTTCCAACAGAGGGCCCTCACAGACTGCAGGAGGACGTGCTATTCAGACCTATCATCCTATACGCATTCAGGGCAGCAAAGTCAGAAGCAGGGGAAGGTGGTGATTGAGTGCTCCCTCTGCTCATAAGAGTATTCCCAAATATAGACTAAATGTAGCGTATGTCTTAAAAACAGTGTCAGATTTCAGATTTCCAGCACAAGAATTGGGCAAGAAGCTTCATCAAAATTCCAGTCTAGAATCACCTCTGGTGTGCGTCCTTCAGCAAGAGGCCAACCACTTACAGCCTGTCCTCCTGCTTGACAATTGTCCTCCAAGTGTCCTCTCATTTCCACCTCCACTCTGATACACCAAAATTTACAATATGACACTAACATACTGCATACTGGGTCATCCTTACTCATCTTCATCAGCTGCTGCTTGACAAGAGTGACCAAGGGGAGGGCACTTGAAATCCAATGATACCACATGTTTTTTTTTCCAGCACAAGATGTTTCCAAGGGAGGGAGGAGGAGACACAACTCCTGTGACATCTAGTTCCAGTCTGTGTAGTTCATTGGCTTCAGCATCTATTTAGTTTGAATGTGCTCCCATTAAATCCATTTTTTCCTAGCAATGGATTGAATACCTTAAGGCAGCTTATCAGAGCCTTTGTCCCATTGCAACTGAATGAAATACGCTCAGATGATATAGTGCATTCATTACCAGGAGCTTAAGTGAAGGCAATGAAGTCACAACTTGACCGACGCAGTCACATGACACACACTCCCCTGCCTGTCTATGGCCTGACCTACTTAGTTGCATGCCTGATTTCTATAATAAACATATTTCTCAGTTTTTGACCACCTTATTTGTTCATCTGTTTATTTTTATCCATTGCATGTGTCTCCTTCCCTTCCTTCAATTTAGCTCAAGGGGACATACATCTGTATAGCTGTCTCCTCCTCCTTGCCTTATCTTCACAATAAAGAAGGTGAGGCTGAAGGAGACGTTGACTGGATCAAGGTCGCCCCATGATTTATCCTTGAACCTGGATCTCCCAACACTCATCCCAATGTGGGTTGTATTCACGATAGTTCACAACTCCACTCAGCTATGATTTTTGAAAAGGAAATCTCTGTGGAAGAATTGCTTAAATGCATGTTTTTAAACCCAGAATGGGCACCTGTGAGATCACTTCTGTTTTTTTCCAGAATCCTGAAGTCTCTCAATCAGGGCCAGATGCAAACAGTAACAGAATATAATCATTTCAATCCCAGAAACCTGTTTTCAATACCAGGACCAGGTAGAATTCCAAGAGTTCTAGGTGAAAACCAACCCCTGCTTACCCCAAGGTTTCATCATGTTTCATGATGGTTGGGGGGGGGGGGGTTCCTGACAATGGGGGAAAATGTGTTGATGTTTTTATGAAACAATTGCCCTACCTCCAATCAGTTAGAGATCTGCCAGGATACATATGTACTTTTTCCTCAAAATATACTTGCACATTCTTTCCCCCCCTCAGAAATGGGTACTTGTAAATTTAAATGTATTCTCTCAAAAACTACATCTTAAAAGGCATTGAGTCTTTCCTCCCCTTAAAGCATGTAAGAGTGAATGAAGGCTGCTGGATCAGAGCTTGGAATATTAGTTTTAGAAAATCAGAGCTATAATTCATTTCATTCAGTCTTTGAATATCTCATATACCTGGAAAAAAATCAATTAGGTTCACCCTAACACTGAAGTGAAATGACATTATGGAACAACTACTGGTAATTTTTTTTTTAAAAATCCAGCACAAGCTACCTACCTAATAGTGCTGCCTTAACAAGCAAATATATCATTTTCAAAGAGAATCTGCTCCAGTCACGTCTCCTCCAGTATTAACAATTATTTTCAGGCATTTCTCATTTGCAAAATAAATATCTGCTGGTTGTTATAGAACAGACACCTATTTATAAAGCAACAGTATCTAGGTCATTGAATCAGTTTGAAGACAAGATGCAGCCTGAATTAGATCTGGAAGGGAAGTTTAACTCTCCTATTCTCACAGTCTCTGAACAAGTGCAAAATACTTCTTCCCTTTGATATAAAGTTACTTTCATGTTCACTTGATCCCCTTGAGGGTGGTGGAGTCCCCTTCTTTGGAGGTTTTTAAGCAGAGGCTGGGTGGCCATCTGGCAGGAGGGCTTTGATGGGGATTCCTGCATGACAAGGGATTGGACTGGGTGGCCCTTGAGGTCTCTTCCAACTCTATGATTCTAAAGGGGCACTGGATGCATCACAGAGACTTGGAGAAGAGATGGCCTATTGGCCAAAATGAACAAAAAAGCTCTTGCAAGAAAAATGCAGGGGTGTAAACTGATTGGTCACACTATAATTTTAGATCTCTGAGATCCTGAAAATATCAATCATCACTGAACTAGTAAAAAGTCAAAGTTTGTTGATGACATGTCCAAAAATCTAACTGTGACATTAAAAGTTCAATGTGCAGTCATCTTATGCAAAAAATATCCTCACATTATCCATTAGCCATGTTACTGAAACTACTTGTTTCCAAGCTGTGCGGTGGAAACAGGTGAGCTCCAATCTGCACATAGATTTAGGTTCTGGTTGATCTGTATCATAATTCACAAAGCTTCATATTCCTCAAGAATCCCCAACTGGAGTTTCCCATTTAGTCCCTGCTCCCAATGGCACTTCATCAAGTGAAATATCCATTAACCACAGATGGACATAAAGACTTTATGGTTACTTTACAGCTTCATTAGGGAGGCTGGAGTCGGCCAAATGCAAGGATTAGGCAGGTAAATGATCTGTCGTGGCAGCCAAAGAAAGAAACCTATTTGTTATTCTGAAAGACGCATTTATTTCTAAGACCTGCCTTGGTCGTTTTGATGATGCCAAGGAGATCCACACTCCCTTCATACCTGAGGGTCTGAAATGGCCCATAATGTTTGTAAGAGCTGCCCTGGACATACAGGTGTCTTTTATACCTTGAACATTCAAGGGAGTTCCACTCACACTCTCTCCTTATACCTGAGGGTCATATGGCCCAAGCCTGATGTTTAATTCTTGCCTGCCTGCCTGGTGGAGCATAATTCTGATACAGCCCAAAGGGGAGAGCTTGAGAAAACTCCCCTGCCATTTCCATGCTGCTAGTTGGCTGGGATCAGTATTTTAAATTACAAACATTTTTTTCCTGGGGGCACCTCTTTAGAGTTGAATAACCTGCCCCCCTGTACCCCAAACCTCTCCATATAGGGGGTGCTTAAATGGCAGAGCTTGAAGAAGCTCCATAATAATTTCCACACTGCTAGCTGCCTAGGATTGCTATTTTCAAGCACATAACATTGCAATTTTTTTGGGGGGGGCACCCCCTGTGGAGTACAAGGAAGGTACCAACCAAATTTGGTGCCTCTAGGACCCAGGGTACCCATTTTATAGAGAAACAGTTAAGTTCATTACTGGTTCATTTTGTACAATTTTTTTTAGAAAATCGTTTCTAATGAAACGAAATGAATCACGGGGAAACGAAATGAAACACACCTCAATGTTTCCAGTTTGTGCCCCGCCCTAGTGAATATAAAAATATTTCCATTAATCAAAACTTTTTGGTTTAGCATGTTGTTTTTTATTTAGAAAGTGTTACGCATGCCCATCCCAAATATAAACAAAATCTGTTAATAAAATAAGAAGCTTTTCATTTAACATTTTGTGCATATGTGGTTAAAATGCTATTTCAAACTCTGCTCATGTCCTGGGATTCAGTCCAAGGTGGCTGGCTCAAGGTTGACTCAGCCTTCCATTCTTCTGAGGTCAGTAAAATGAGCTCACCGGCAGCAGGGGAGGTGGGTTTAAGCTCGCGTAATTAACTTATCCAGAAAGCTGATAAATAGTAGCCATTAAAGACCACACAAACTAAGGGGGCGGGGCAATCTCAAGAGATCAGAGGACCATGCATGCCCATTCATGGGCCTTGGTGGAATACAGGCACTTCTCACTTAACAGAAGAGTTCTACTGCTATGACTAGGTTGTGGTCTTGTGGTGTGCTGAAGCTGCCCTCCTTGCAGAAAGACCAGAGCAAGCTCTCTGAAAATTCATGGGAGGTGCAGAACAAAAAGGAAGGGGAAAATAGAGAGGGAGGTGGCCAACGCTCTCCCCCACTTGGGTCATATTCCTCCCTGGTGGAAGCATTGTAACACTCGCAGGTGCAGGCAAGCAGAAGCAGATTGGATGCTTTGGCCCAGGCTCTGTGGGCTGGAACAGCAGGTTGTACCAGCAATTAAATGGCAGTGGCTTTGGCCACTGCCAAAGTGGTTATAAGTCTGAGCAGTGATTCAACAGGTAGGATGTTAAGTGAGGGGTGGCCCTATATCTGTTTCTGTACTTCCAGCACCCAGAACAATTTGTTTATAGGAAGGGCTGGTCACTGTCAAAGATTAATATCAGTTGCCTTTTCTTTTTTAAAAGCTTCCCTTTTGCAATTTAGCAATTTTCAAAGAAACAAGTGCATTGCCTTGTTTTCAAAGGTACAATAGAAAACAAAACAAAACAAAAATGTTTGTGACAATGTTAAGATTAACAGATTCATTTTAATGTGAGCTTTCATGGATCACTGTTTTCAGACAAAGTTGTAACTACAAACTGAATCCAGCCATATTTGTGCATTTCCAGGGTTACCCCAGGAGCAAAGCAAAGAGCAGTGCCCTCACAGATACTAAGTGGATCCACAACTTACATATTGCACTTAGAAATACAAGAGGAGCAGGAAAGTTAAAGAAGTCAGAAAGTACGTTCTTAGCTTAGAAATGAACTGCTTTAGCTTTCCTGTTGTGAAAGTATTGATTAAATTATCAAAGTCTTGTAGCCACATAACTCCATGCATTTTAGATCTAAGGGTCATGAAGAGCAGGGGGCAGAGACAAAGGATAACAGCAGGAAACCCCCTCGCCTTCATTGCTCTTTTAAGAAGGGATCAAAGTAAGCTGTGCTCATTGCCTTGTAAAGTTTCTCACTCACTCCCTGGTGAGTGCCATGGGAAGCCAAATGAGAATTTCTCTTGGTGGGGGAGGAGGAAAAATACAATACTGTATAACTTTGTTTATATAATGTACATGGTTGGGAGAGTGGAGACAGAGAGAAATGGGATACCAAAAGTGTCAGCTGCGCTATTGAAATTGTTAATGGGACTCCAAAGAAATGACAGTATAGACAGTCTGACCATCCATACAGTAACTGGCTAATGCTAAATAGTAAAAGTAAAGCTTCCCCCCCCCCCAGGTACATGTGTGCTAGTCATGTCCGACTCTGGGGGCGGTGCTCTTCTTTGTTTCTAAGCCAATGAGCCAGTGTTGTGGAAGTCCATGGCCATGGGGCCAGCATGGCTGAACACATTTCTGCACCTGGAACACTGTTTACCTTCCCACTTTTTATGGTGGTACCTATTTATCTACTTGCATTTACATGCTTTCGGACTGTTTGGTTGGCAGGAGCTGGGGTTAACAGCAGGAGCCACTGTGCGACACCCGGGATTCAAACCACTGAGCTGCCAACTTTGCAGCCGACAGTTTTAGCGCTCTGTTAGGCCTCTGTTTTTGAAGAGCTGAAGCAGTGCATTTTGCTCTCACAAGTTAGTTGTTTTGAGGCCAGAGTATGTTTGAAACAAGACAAAAACAACTATTGGGCTATACCCAAGTGTTGTGAAAAATGAGTGCACAAATCTGCATAATCTTGTGTACTCTCTGTAGTAGTGTCAAGGAACTAGAGAGGCAAGGAGAAGGGAGTGAAAGACTGTGCTGCAACCAAATCAATTCTATGCACTTGAGGTTCACTCAGCCTTCCATCCTTCCGAGGTTGGTAAAATGAGTACCCAGCTTGCTGGGGGGGGGGGGAATGTGTAGCTTGCACACTGTAATTAAAATTGTAAACCGCCCAGAGACTACTTAAAGTGGTATGGGGCGGTATATAAGCAGAACACTTTGCTTTGCTTTGCTTTAAATCTGGATCTAACACATTTTGTTGTGCTGTGCGAACAGAGCTGCTTACAAGTAGATGGACTCTATGACAGCAGGACAAGGCTGAGAGCACTGCCTGGAAAAGTTCCCCTTCTTTGATTGCAGCTCCCAGAATCCTCCTGCCACTATAGCTGATTGTCCCAAAATGACACCTTGATGTTCTGAACAACCACAACATCAATAGCAGCAACAATAACACCAACATGTTGTCGAGTCAATTCTGACTTATGGTGACTCGTTCCACGGTTTTCTAAGTATAGAAGATTCCAAGTTGGTTGATCGTTACCTTCTTCCTGGGGTTCCCTGGGACTGCACAGCTTGCCCCAGGCCACACAGGCTGGCTCCTTTCCCAGGAAACAGAGAGGGGAATCAAACCCCTTACCTTTAGTTCTGCAGCCAAATACCTAAGCCACTGAACTATCCAGGCAGCTTCTACACATACCGAAAAATAAATGCATATACTTTGGTTTTTTTTTTCTTTTTGTTTAGTGAAATTATTTCTATCCTTCCTTTTGGGCCACAAGTATCCACATGGTGAGTAGCAACAAAATAAAAACCTAATGCATAATTAAACAGCAATAAAACAACTCAACACATAAAAAGGTTGCAACTCAACAGCAAAGAATCAAGCAGCATTTTTCAGCAAAATAACTAGCTATCAGTTGCTGCCAATGTTCATCGGAAAAACCCATGTTTTACTTGTTTTTATTGTTAAACACATGCTACATTAACCCCCACCCTTTTCGCGGTTCATATAGTGTGCTCCCACTGTATGAAAAAGAGCCCCCTGGGGTAAACTGAAAAGGCCTGTTTCAGGCCTCCTATACTTACCCCAGGCTTGGCGCTGCTGCAAACGGGCCTGCGAGGGCCTTCCTGGGCCTGTCAGAGGCTCTAAAATTGCTTTCAAGTGATCTGGAGGTCACTCCCTGTTTTCCGGAATTCACTTCCGTTTCATGGGGAAGCCCTTTTGGAGCCTCTGACGGGCCCGGGAAGGCCCTCGCAGGCCCGGAAGTGACTTTCACTTCGGATTGGCAGAAAAGCATTTCTGAGTCCTCCGACGTGCCTTAGAAAGGCCCTCGGAGGCCCCAAAAGTGCTTTCAAGTGATCCAGAAGTCACTTCCTATTTTCCAGAAGTCACTTCCAGTTCACAAGGGAGCCATTTTGTAGACTCCGACGGGCCCGGGATGGCCCTTGTAGGCCCATTCGGGGCAGCACCAGGCTGGGGTTAAATACAAGAGCCCCCAGCTAGGCCCCTGGTGGGGGGGTTACTGCATATAAATCTATCAGAAAGAGCAGTCTACCATTACAATGCCAGTTTCTTCCAACATGTTTGGTTTGCTTACCCACATTAGAGCTTAAACAAACCTATTCCTTCTTTTAAACAGTTCATCAAATGGTCCATTGTTTTGGAAGAGACAGAAAGCCGAAGGGCAACTTTCACAGCATCTGGGAGTTGGATGCCTTCAGTATACCTGATGGTACATTGGGAGTTTTCATACATTCACTTTGTTTTTCTAATTTCAGCATGTGGCAAATTGATGAAAATCACTGGTCCCATTACAGTCAAGACATCTGGAACCCGGTTTGGCGCTTGGATGACAGATCCATTAGCATCAGAGAAAAATAACAGAGTATGTGGCATTTACCATTTCTTGCTGGGAGTCAAGCAGGGATTCTTTCCCTTGGTCAATGAATACCTCCATCCTAAATGGAATGAGGAGCAATATGAAAATGTTTTAAACAAGTAAACAAATGGAGCTACTCTATAGGAAATCAGAACTTTGGTCCATATTGTCTAGTCCTGGATTTCTCACCCTTTTCTAACCCATGGTGCCTATTGGTAAACTTTAAAAATATTTGTAAATATTGGAAAATAAACCTTTTTTATATCAAGTTATAGAATAAATCCAAGATAAGGAAATATGAGAAGTACATTACTGTACGTGATACAGTAATGCAGTGAATGCTTTCTGCATAATAAGTATCATCAATTTCCCCATCTTCCTAGGGGGGAGGGGAGTTTAATATTACACATTTTTCCAGTAATATTGCATATGAAATCCTGATCCATGCCTCATGGGGAGGAAGCCAGTTTGAAAATCATCAGTCTGGTCCGAGGAGTAGGCAGAAAACTTTCCAGATCCATGCGACTTGAAATTGTTCTGGGGCAGGAATAGACGTGAGCTTTTGATATGGAAATAAAATGCCCCTCTTCAGTACCAATCTGACTGCTAGGTAGAAGCGGAGAGGTCAGTGGCCAGATCTTGTTGGGGACACTAGATTAGTTCTATAAATCTATCAAGTGGTACGTGAAGTCCATTTGAAGTCCAAAATGATGAAGCAAAGCAGACAAGCTGGAACAAAGATCAAGCATGAGGAGGATAAGTGAGGATGGAGAGCAATTTTAGTTTCCTCAGCGGGGACACCAACACATCATGCAAAATGTTCCGGCACACCTTTATTTCCTGGCAGGCATCCTCATATTCAGGAACCCTGAAAGCTATGAACCATGCCTTTTTCTCCAGGATGTGATAATAAAAGAACAAGGGTTATTATCAGAAGGTAGTTTTGGACGCCGCAGGAGTCTTCATCAAGCTGCGTATTACAGAGCTGGGAGAGGTGCAGAAGAAACATAAAAGTTCTCAATCATGGCCAGATGCACCAGCCAGCCCAGTTAACTTGTTTAATCACATTCCAAAGTGGGGATTGCAAAATGAATTCAAAGGTGTAGGTTTCAATTTCACCTCCTGCAGTGCAGATTATAATGGTCTCCCAAACTTGTTAGAAAAAAGGCTGCTAGTAACTTAGCATCCGCACACCCCCACCTCATGTTGCCTAACTTCAAAATACGTGGTTCCTTTTTGGGAATAATGGCACACAGAAATGTGAGAAACTCCATCTCAAAGAAACTGGAATCAAGTTTAGTTTACACATTTGTTGAGTATGCCAATTGCATGTTGTATTTTTGATTCTTCTAGAGATGGGCATGAAACGGAAATATAGTGTTACATTTCATTTTGTTTCAGTCTTCATTTAATTTCATTTTGTTAATAATGGATTTTTTAAAGAATTTTCATCACGAAATGAAACAATTTGTAAGGCTATAAATAATGGGGAACTTTCCTTTTTTATTTAATAGGCAGCCCATTGCCCTAAATCAAAGACCCTCCTTAAACCTTCCAATCAACTCGCTTTCAAACAAAGAACCCTCTGTAAACAAACAGGAAACCTAATGGCTACCTGCTGCTCCTCAGATCAAGAAGATCGGAGAAATAATTTCAGCAGCTGATCAGTGCGGGGAGGGAGGAAAATATTTTTAAAAATAACCTCCGCAGCCTTACTTAATCAGGAAAGGAAAACAATTAGTTTAAACTTTAAATCAGCTTGCAGAAGAAGGCACAGCCAGCAAGGAAGGGAAATGAATAGCTCAGCTCCTGGCTAGCTGCAGGCAGATCAAGATCATAGATAAGTTAGCTCAACAGCTAAAGCACAGGAGGGAAGGAAGGAAAACTAATCAGTCAATTCAAAAATAAACCTTCTGTTCTCAAGACGGCTGGATCAAGAGGCTTCTTGCCACTAGGACAAATTGTTTCATTTCCGAAACAAAAAATGATGTTTCGTTTCATTTCTTGCCAACACGCTGTTTTGTTTTGTTTCATTTCATAACATTTCGTAAGCTTATGAAATGACAAAACAGTTTGTTATTTTACGTAAGGTGCCCATCCTTATTCTGCACCATTTCCAACTCCATAATGCCCAACCTGAGGAAGACTCCTCTGAGCACAACCTGGTCACATTTTGTTTCCTTTTGTGGGATTTCAACCTTCGCTGACTCCCAGAGGGAGGGACGAATGTATTTAAAACACTGTAAGAGATGGATGTGCAAAGTTCATAGTCTGTTCTTTTTTTTCCCTTTGGTTTTCTTTCCTTCAGGTCTGGTACATGGACAGTTACACTAACAACAAAATTGTCCGTGAGTACAAATCAGTTGCAGACTTTGTCAGTGGTGCAGAGTCGAGGACCTACAATCTCCCGTTCAAATGGGCAGGGACCAACCATGTGGTCTACAATGGCTCTCTCTATTTCAACAAATACCAGAGCAACATCATCATCAAATACAGCTTTGATACAGGACGGGTGCTCGCTCAGCGCAGCCTTGAATATGCAGGCTTCCACAATGTCTACCCATACACCTGGGGCGGCTTCTCAGATATCGACCTGATGGCAGATGAAATTGGCTTGTGGGCCATCTATGCCACCAACCAGAATGCGGGCAACATTGTCATCAGTCAGCTGAACCCAGATACCTTAGAAGTGATGAAAAGCTGGAATACAGGATACCCAAAGAGAAGTGCTGGGGAATCCTTCATGATTTGTGGCACCTTGTACGTCACCAATTCTCACTTAACTGGTGCCAAGGTCTACTACTCCTATTCCACAAAAACCTCCACCTATGAATATACAGACATACCCTTTCATAATCAATACTTCCATATATCCATGCTTGACTATAATGCCAGAGATAGAGCTCTGTATGCCTGGAATAACGGTCACCAAGTCCTTTTCAACGTCACTCTTTTCCACATAATTAAGACAGAAGATGACACATAGACTTTGGCCCAGGGTTGATTCTGGCCACTCAAAAGCAGTGTGATATGTGCTGAACTCAGAAGCATCATCATGATGGATTTCTTTTTAAGTTCCTTTTTTCAGTAAGAATTAAAAAGGGGGACAAGAGGAGATTTTTCTACAGTATAATGTATTCCAAATATGGTGGAGCCTTTCTTTAAAATGACCTGGTTGGCATTACAGGTGTATTTCTTATCTCTACACAAGGCCTGCTATGACTTAGTGTTGGAAAGCACTAAAGTTGATTTCAGTGGCTAAAGACATTGTTTAAATATTAAAAAAACAAAAACAAATGATTAATCATCTGCCTTACATTAGAGTCAGAGACTAATGGTGGCTTAATTGCATGAATGTCTTTTTCTACCATACTTCATTTTTCTAAAAGAAAAGAATAGAAAAGAAAAGAAACAAAAACAAAACAGAAAACAGAAAACTGCCTATGGGCTGAACATGAAATACATATTTGAACAGTGATCTGGAACAGGATGTGTATCAGTATTCTTTTGTTTTTTTTTTTGTTTGTTTGTTTTTTAAACAGTTCCAAAGTCAAATAGCAAAAAGTTTGGTTTCCTTAGGAGAAAAAAACAAAATCCCATTGGCTCTTACACAATCTGAGATGCGGTGCTGTACAGTCTGTTTTTAAACCTCTTGCAAGCGGTTTCTCAATGATCTGTATTTATACCATTGTATCCACCATTGTGCAATTGTATCTCTTCACTTCTGTGAAAGTCAACTATTTTTTATAAAATATAATTGAAGTTTCATCTTGAGGTTTGATTATGGGTCCCTGTTAAAGTATATAACCCTATTATACAGATAGGGATTCGTTATGTTCAAGCAGGCATGTCCAAACTTCGGTCCTCCTGGTGTTTTGGACCACAATTCCCAGAATTCTAAGCTTAGATTGTCAATGACAAAGGACTGTGGGAGTTGTGGTCCAAAACATTTGGAGGTCCGAAACTGAGATTAGCAGAGTTGTGGAAGAATAAATGCACTTAGTGAGCAAGGAGACAAATGAAGACAATAGAGCTTAGTGCAAAACTTATATTACATACGTACACATGACAAGAGTAATATACAATAAGAATATACAAAGCATAGCATATAGAGAAGATACAACAGAGCGTGGGGAAAGCCTCTCACCTTAGGCCAGTGATGGCCAAACTTCGGCCCTCCAGATGTTTTAGACCACAACTCCCAGAATTCCAAGCCTGCATTGTCAGTGACAAAGGACTGTGGGAGTTATGGTCCAAAACATCTGGAGGGCCAAAGTTTAGCCACCACTGCCTTAGGCAGTCCCAATTTACATTGGTTTGCTTGCTACTTTCATACATACATCAGATCCTTGATGAAGTGAGGTGATCAAACTATTCCACCTGGCACTCATACATTCCTTGCACCTGTGTCCAAGACCTAATGCACATCTTGTCTAGCTCATGACATGGCACAATTTACAGAATCCATTTTCTAATCTGTTAAATATATGTTACAGACATTTTGTCAAAACTAGAGTCTTTGACCGTCCCATTGTGCAATGATGTGGATGAGAGAAATCTGAACCTCCACCACCACTACCCCCGTGCTTAGACTTTTTGTTTGCATCACTTGTGTGTCATTTGTAGCCCTCAACATCCCCTCCTGCCAAGCTTGTGCCTAGTGGTATTTAGTGTAACTACTTGACTGAATCAGAGTATGAAAAAGTCAGAGGGAGGGGGTTAACTTTTCCCCTGCTGAATTCCTGCCACCAAACACCATGAAAAGAACACACTCAACTGGAAGTTCCTTTAAATATAGACATAGGCTTCAAAACTCTACCATGAGGGACCTCTCTTAAAAGTATGCTGGGCATGCATGGTGCCACCCAAATAGCTCTTCTAAGTTTTGTTTCTTCATGGGGTCAGTGTCACATATAAAACATCTTTATATAGAGCAATTCCTATTAAAGCTGATACCAGCCCTAGTAGGCCTTTGATCTGTGTTGGCTGTATAACAGTGATAGACCTCTTGGGGTGGAGGGAATGGCTGGCTGACTGCCTTTCAACTCTGGGAGGCATGATATAGCTGGATTTATTTTTGCAGCCAAAGAACAGGAAAAGTAACAATGTTGTACCGGTCTTGGGGCCCTGAGTTGTAAAATGAAAACATGATTATCCAGCACACATGTCAACATTCCTGGTCCACCTGGAATCTAGATGTAACAAGGAAGTATCAAAACACAAGGACATGATGTAGTCAGTTTGTTCCCGTCATGACATGACTGGTGGTTCTGCATTTTCTCTGCTATGAATGAGTGGGAAATTAGGTCAGTTTGCCATTGGATGCAAACCTCTTCCACTTCGCATTTCCCAAATCAATGTATAAACTCAAACACTACTGTTCTTTTGTACCAGCATTTCTCCGAATTTCCAAATTAAAATATGTGCACAGATGCAGATAGATGGATGAAGATGTCATACAAAACTATATTATGCGAAAGAAAATTGTTCAACAGAAAAATGACTAGGCTTGGGTCGTCCTAGAAGACTGGTGGGTGGGCTTTACTTACCTAGCCATACCATTCAATTCAGATGACTCTGCCCCATCCTGAAGTCAAACTTTGCACCAACTGAATGGAGCTTGTATAGAAGTAAGAATTTCAACAGTTGGGTTGATTTTGAATTTTACAGCCAGTGCTAAGCTGACTGAGCACCAGTGTGGTGCAGTGGATAGAGTACAAGACGAGGACTCAGGAAACCTGGGTTCAAACCTATGCTCGGGCACTGTCGGTGGCAATTGTAAACCCTTCCCAAAACAACCCCCCACCCCGGGGGGGGGGGGACTCTAGGGGTCACAGTAAGCCAGAAGTCACTTGATACAGTACATAAAAACAAACCTGAGCTGATTTAGCTTCTTAATCTCTTTAAAAGAAGAGCATGTCATCTCTGTGGCACTAATCCTAGCTGCTACCATAAGGTCTCTCCATCTTTCTCCTTGCACAGTCAGTGGCTGTTTCCTCTCACACTGTTGCCTTCTTTGCACAGTTCTTTGCAGCATTAATCTTATTGGGTTGTGAGATTTTTTTTGGGGGGGGCAACTGCTTTGTTTTTATTTTCCTGATATGCTGGAAAGGACCCTATGGATTACTGAGTCCAGCCTCTCTCAAGTAGGCACAGTGGGGAATCAAACTCCCAACCTCTTGTTCCACAGAGAAAGACCTAAGCCACTGAGCTATTCAGGATCTTCCCTCAGTCCAGTGATAATCTTTGCAGTGTCACATGACTAGAACACAGCAATTGGATATACAGTGGACCCTCGTATAACAAATGGTTTTGCATAACAAAAAATCTGTACAACATAAAAGATTCCAGAGATAGGGGAAATTTGCTGAACAAAATTGCCTATGGGGCAAATCCATACAACATAAAATGGTCGCAATTGGGGATTACTCTGTTTTCAATGCATTCCTGTGGGAAATTTGTATAAAGGAAAATTTGCTTAACATAATTTCATTTGGAACCAATTAATTCCTTTATACAAGGTACCACTGTATATTCTTGCACAGAAATACAGGACAGTGAGCTTGGTTGTCCTATTAAGAGCATATGAATTCACACAATAGGTGGGAAAACAAAAGGAGCATGGTAGTCTGAGTCTACTACTGATTGTCCAATCAAGGAGAAGATTCAGATGAAACTTTTAAAAAACAAATTGCAAGAATTTCAAAAACAATGTAGCGGTAATGGGAAATTTCAATTATCCTGAAACCTGATATCTGTTGAAGATGTCCACCAAATATCCCCCTTCAAGAAATTCCTGGTTTATGTGGCTGATAATTTTCTCCTACATTGACTAGTTTCTAATCAATACAACTTGATGGAGGGAACTGAAGTAAGGGGAACTCCTTTCGAAATCAAGAACTCAAGTGTTCATGTTCTTCTAGAATTCCTGATTTCAAATGAAACCCAAGTAGAGTGTAGCCACGTATATATACTAGATTTTTAAAGCCAATTTTAACAAACTCAGAACAATGATAGGTAAGGTTCCATGGCAGGAGTTCCTAATAAAACTCCCAAGGTGGATGGGATTTCTTAAAAAGTAAATTCTAGAGGCTGAACTACAAACAGTTGGAGCAAGCACCATTGTGGCTTCACAAAAACTTCAGAGATGACCTAAAAATAGAAAAATGACACATAAACAAAGTGGAAGGAAAGCCAGGCCACAAAGGAAAAGTACAGACAAGTTATTGCAGATATGATGTTAGGAAGGCAAAAGCTGAGACTAAGCAGAACTTAGCAAGAGATGGTAAAAGCAACCAGAAACTAATTTTCCAGGGGTGGGCGTAGAGCAAAACAGAAAAGAAAGTGAGGGTCAGCTAGTGCGGACAGTAAAATAACAGACAGTAAAGGCAGAAATGTTCAACTCCTCCTTGAGCTCAGTCTTTTCTCAGAATATAATTTATGACCCCTCAGAATAGAATTTATGACCCCTCAGGCAAATGTGAAGTACAAAGGGAGGAGATAGGATAGTAGCTAGGGACTGATAAACAAATAGTTAAGGAACACCTTTTCACTTGAAGTCGTTCAAATATCCAGGGCCCAATTAAATGTGTCCAAGAATATGGAAGGAACTACTATCTATTATTTTCTTGAAATCATGGCGGGTGGGTGATGTGATGGATTAGATTAGAGCTACTATCATCTTCTCCAAAGCCGGGTGGGATGGGGAGAAATGACCCGGGAACCGTAGATCAGTCATTACAGAGAAAATTCTGGAAGACATTACAAAGAGGTCACTCTGCAAGTGCCTTGAGTAAATGCAACACCAGAGATTTGTCAAGGACAAATCCTGCCAGGCTAATCTTATTCTCATTCGGAGGTTGTGGTGGAGGGTCCATGCAAATCATCCCAGTTTATTTAGAGGAAATGTCTTCTAATACTAAAAGGCTTTTTTTCTATTTAAAAAAAAGGTAAAATCCACAGGAGATTGAAAGCAATAGTTTTCATGAAATATTTCTGCCAAGAGGGAACTGAGATTTTAGGGAATGTTAACATGTTACAATTTGTGCAATTGTGTTTAAGGGGTATGTAGTAGAAGCCTGTGTGAAAATAGTCGAAGGTTTAGTTGGATTATATCTTTCAGAAGGGTTGACTTTTTTTTTTTTTAGTTTTTTGATATCTCAAATTTCTCTGAGTTTTTCCTAGGGATATTGATACCCAGAATTCTCCAACAAATAGATACCTAAAGATTGCCTCTATTTCTCTCCCATGGGAAAGGGACCACCTCCAAGGCCTCAAAACCTTATTTGGTTGTGTCCTCTATAGTGTCATCTATCTAATGAACAGTGAGACTACATCTCCTTGGAAAGACTGTGGCAGAACACCTATAATATTACTCACAACAGATGTAAAATATTAGTGAGGGAAATATTGTTTCCAGAGCAAACAAGTATAGAGATGTAGAAATGTTTCCTTTGGAAGGGGAGTGTCCAAACACATATGCCATTTATAAAGAGTATACCAATAAAGAATTATGTTTAATGGCCAAACTGTCATTAATATTGCATTGATAATGCCATTTTTTCATAAAAACACTTGTATTGGTGGCATTTCAGCTTGTTTGACTCAAAAAGTAATAAATTTAACATTAACACATTAAAATTAATGTGTTGCTTCCAAATTAATGGCTTTCTTTCCTGATGGAACACAAAATGGCATATGCAGCACTTACAAGGTCTCCCATTCCTGCGTTATATACCTTGAAACCAAAGCACAAGCAGATGCATAACAAAAAGCACCTGACTGATGCTCTAGTAAAGCTTGCAGTGGGCACTCTAGACCACAGCTGCAATTGAGAACAGTTGCCAGAGAATGTTAAGTCATGCCATCAACCACCCATGAGATAAACTGAGTGGTAGATGACACAGCCATAACCAGTTTGCACTACTTAGGACAAAGTGCTTCAGAAACATTTTGTTGATTAACAACAGGCAGGACTTTCTAGAGTCACCAAGATCTCATATTAAGATGCTCTCATAGTATGGCAGTTGGTCCACTCGGAAACTCCTAAAACAGTGGTTCACATGGCTTTCTGGAGCTGCTGGTAAGCCAAATATTTTATTCTGAGGGGTTCTGCCCACCCTATTTGGTGACTGGGCAACAAGCTGCCTAAAAACCAACATGAAGCAACATAAATCACCAATGCTGAACCATTCAGTCTTGGTGAGTCCCTCAGAGTACAATTGGCTTTTTCCTCATCAGTGGGCTTATTGCTGGACCAGGAACTCTGGCCTAGGTTTGTGGTACCTGTCACCTTTAAGAGCTTTAGCTGGCATACCAGTGATGGAGCGGAACCCCTGTACAATTTTAACTGGCTTGATAATGAATACCTTTCTGCAACACTCCCTGATTTCCCATGCTCCATCTGCCATCCCTGCAATAACTGTTCCAAAACTTTCTGTTGCTTTCAGATTGCTCGGGTGGAAGAACCACATAACTGTTTCCAGCACACTGTCAGGGGGAGGGGGTTGGAGACCCACAAAACAGATGAACCAGTTTTTATTTTGTCAACATGACAAAGCATGCCGGTTGTGATTCTAACCTAATGTAAGGAAAGATCTTGGGCTACAAAGAAGACATACAGTGCATACTGTATAATAAGAAGAATCTTAATACTACAGAGCTGGAAAGGAATCTTTGATCATTATGCCCAGCCTGTCAGAGAGGCACAGTGGAGAATCAAACACTCAACTTCTGGTCCACAGCCAGATTCCTAAACCAACAGGTTATCCAGCATGTCACATGCACAAATGCTGACATACAGCCCAGATATTATCTGTGCAGATCTCCTACATGGGAAAGTCCATCAGACTCTGGAAAATATGTTTTCCCACCTGAATCTGAGGGAATGAGAAAGGTTTAAAGAACATTGACGTATGGAGAATGAAAAGTCGCAGGAAGGCCCGAGATTCCTTGGTTGGCTATGTTTCAGTCTAATGATAGCCAAGAATTTCACCATCAGCTGGCCTGATGCTCCCATTATACAAGAGAACAAGTATCTAACCTTTCTGGAAGCTGAGACATGAGGCAAACATGCAGTCCATATTCTGTCCAATGGTTTTACAAGAAAGGAACCTATCAAGGCTTTTTAGTATGTTTTGCAAGGCATAAGGTCAGATTTATAATAATCTAAAATCTTAGTGAACTGTTGATCATATCTCCTCAGTTTTGGCTCGCTTGCACTAGTTACCTGCTGTGTCATGGATCAGGTAACACAGAAGATTTATTGATCCAGTTTTAAATGGAAGATCAGATTTTGATAAAGTTCAGTGTATGCTCTCTTCCACACTGGATGATACAACTGAAAGAGTAGCATCCTTTTAATGTGTAATTGTCAAGAAGCGAGTTTCTGGTTTGCATTAACCTTATTTAAAAGGTTCACCTTATTGGTCTGAATGCATACCGAGAAACATCTGTGATTTTGCCTATTATGCCAATAAAGGTTATCTTCTCTTATCTTACATTCCAAACCTCAAGAAAGGAGATGTCAAAAGTTGCAGATACTCTAAGGTCATTGTGTTAGCTTTATTCACCTTGGGTTCCTTCTAAAGATAAGAATATTTTAAATAAATTTTAAAAATAAAATAATAATTTTAAATGGCAGTCGAAATTTTTTAAAAAGAGACGTTTACTACACATTAAGCAAACTGTGCCAGATATTCAAGCTGGATTCATAAAAGGAAGAGGCCCCAGAAATCAGTAGTAAGTTTTGACTATAAAGAAAAGTTAAAGAAGAAAGTGCCAAAGGAGAATCACCACTGAACATTCAGGAAAGGAACAGTGGAAGAATTACATAGCTTTAATGCTGATGATGAGAAACTGAAATGGTTAAAGATTTTCTGTGCCTTTACTCCAACGTCAACCCAAATAGCGTCTCTAGCCATGAAATAAGAAGGCAGAAACTTGGAAATGTAGCTATTTAGGAAATAGGAAAGATTCTAAGTGTAAGGAAATGTCATTCAAAACCCAAAACACAAACATCCATGCTTTGATATTCTCCATTTGTATCAATAGAGAAATATAAAGTTGGATAGCAAAGAAAGCTGTGGGGCGGGGGGGATTAATTCAAAATGTGATATTGGACAGCTCTTTAGCGATATTGTGGGTATCAAAAAAAAACCTGGTGAGTTTAGATCAAATGAATTCTACATTCTCAGTAGAAGTTGAATAAACTGAGTTAATTGTGCTTTTGAAATAACATTTTGTAAGAGGACAAGACTCACTGCAAAATACAGTAATAATAGCAAAAGGAAAGGCAGCTGGAAAAGAAAATGGTAAGCCATAATTTAGGTTATATTGCCTCAATAAAGGAAGCCACAGTCTTTCTTTTGCGAAATCTGAGCAGCTGGTTAATGATAGGACCTTTTAGAGGTCATTAATTTAGTGGTCATTAATTAATGGCTCGCAACAGCAGCAATAGCGATTAAGAGTTTCAACTTTTTTCCCTGAACACTTATTTATTTATTTATTTATTTATTTATTTATTTATTTAATTTCTACACCGCCCATCTTCCAATGGAACTCTGGGCGGTTTACAGCAAGATTAAAATCGACAACACAATGCAGAAAACAAATCAAATAGAGCCAAAACAATAGGAGGGAAAACCCTCAACAAGAGGCATCAAGAGGGGAGATGGAGACCGTAGATTATAGTAAATTAAATTAGAGTAAAGGTCACCAAATGCCTCCCTAAAAAGCATGGTTTTAAGCGCTTTTTTGAAGGCGGACAGGGACTGTGCGAGGTGCAGCTCACTGAGAAGATGGTTCCACAGTGAGGGGCCCACCACAAAGAAGGTGCGGTTGCACGTGAGTGATTTCCACGCCTCCCTGGGTGTGGTCACTCAGAGTGAGCGTGCCTGCGACATTCTAGTGGGCCTGGCCTCAGTTGTCCTTTGGGAGATACGCTCCGACAGATATTCAGGTTCCAAGCCATGGAGGGTTTTGTAGACCAAAACCAGGACCTTGAACCTTATCCAGAGAGCCACGGGCAGCCAATGCAGGTGTGCCAGAACTGTGGTGATGTGATCGTATCTACGAGCACCCACCACCAGTCTGGCTGCCGCATTCTGCACTCATTGAAGTCTCTGGACAAAGTTCAAGGGCAACCCCACGTAAGGGGCATTGAAGTAATCAATCCTCGACCTCATGAGGGCCTGCACAACTGTCCTCAGGGAAGCCTCATCGAGGTACGGGCAGATCTGGGCAATCCTGCAGAGATGGAAAAAGCGGTCTTGGAGACAGCCATCACCTGAGCTTCGAGGGAGAGGGCTGAATCGAAGACCACACCCAGAATCCTGGCCCTGTCCATAGGCTGGAGGGAGACTCCCCCCAGACTAGGGAGGGGGCCATTGTACCTAGAGGAGGGTGCCCCAAAGAACAGAACCTTGGTCTTCTCTGAGAAGTCTGAGCCTGTTAGTCCTGGTCCATTCCATGACCGCCTCCAGGCCCAGATCAAGGGAATGTACTGCCTCCACTGCAGAAGTGGAAAAGGAGAGATAGAGGGCCTTTTCACACGACCCCTAAGATCCGCTGGCCCCTTAAATTCGGACCAGAGATCTTGGGGGTTCGTTGCTGTTCCTCCATCCTCACCCCTCCGCACTTCCTTGCTCCTGTCTGCATGAGGGGAGGGAGGGGAAAAAGGGACAAAAGAATAAAGGCTTACCTCCTGGTGCCGGTGGAAGCTGCTCCGAGCCGTCATTTCCTGATTCCTTCTCTTAAAGGGGCGGGAGGCAAAAAACAACAACAAAAAGAAGCAAGGAGAGCCCGGCACATCCGCATCAAAGAATTTTCACCTCCCAAGAGCAGGTACCTGAAAAGTGTGCTGGGTTGCGCTTAGGTGGGTGGGGTCACACTTAATTTCCTGTAAACTCCGGAGCTGGTGGGGAAACATTTTTAAGCTCCGGAGCTGGGAGCCATTTGCCCCAGAGTTTAGGGGTCGTGTATAAACAGCCAGAGTTGCATGTCATCAGCATATTGATGGCAGCAAACTCTAAATCTCCTAATGATCTTGGCCAGTGGTCTCATATAAATGTTAAACAGCATGGGGGCGATTGCTGACCCCTGGGGCACCCCGCAGGGGAGTGTCCAGGGAGCTGACAGCTCATCCCCCAGCTGGACTCGCTGGGACTGGTCACCAAGGAAGGATCGGAGCCAGCAAAATGCTGAACCCCCGATTCCCGCCTTGGCAAGCCGATCCAGCAGGATACCATGGTCGATGGTATCGAAGGCCGCTGACAAGTCAAGGAGAACCAACAGGGTAGAACACCCCCTGTCAGCCTCCCTGAGGAGGCCATCTTGCAGTGCGACCAGGGCAGTCTCGGTCCCACAAAACAGCCTGAAGCCCGGACTGGAATGGGTCAAGGATGTGATTTTCCTCCAGGAATGACTGAAGCCGGACAGTGGCCACCCTCTGAACAACCTTGCCCATGAAGGGAACAATAGCAACTGGGCGATAGCTGGCCAAATCATTCGATGCCAGGCCGGGCTTCTTTAATGTGAGCTTCACCACCGTCTCCTTCAGGCGAGAAGGAAAAATTCCTTCCCTGAAGGAGGCAGTGGAAATAACTGAAGCCCACTCCGGCATGCTCCCTCCGGCGGATTTAATAAGCCAAGATGGGCAAGGGTTGAAAGGGGAGGCCACCGGCCAGCAATAAGCCAGAGCCCTTGGAGGCCTCCGCTGGTAACACAGGCCCAAACTCAACCAAGCGAGGAGGGGGTGAGGCCCCCGGGATACAAGAGGTGGGATTAGGGCAACCGGAATCCAGATCGATACAGATGGCCTCAATCTTAGATCTAAAAGAGGCTGCAAATTTCTCACTAGTGAAATCACTAAGAGGAGGCCTAGGCTGACCAGGATTGGTGAGGTCTCGAACCACCTGGAACAACTCCGCCTGGCGGTTCAAGGCCGCACCAATTCTCAGGGAAGCATAAGATGTTCTGGCATCCCTGATCGCATGAACACAGCGCCTGGTCAGCTGCTTAACAGCAGCCCAATTAACTGCCATTCGATCATTTCTCCATCTGCTCTCAATCTTCCTTCGATCTTGTTTCGTCTCCCTCAGCTCAGCCATGAACCACGGAGAGGAGCGGGCTCCACAGCGAAGGAAACGCTTGGGGGCGATCTGGTCGACAGATTCATGAACTGGCTATGCTTTCCCTTTTCCAACCTTCATTGTAAATCCTTTTGGCAGGTCTTGCATGAGAGGCATAGGATTATGACTAGAGATGGGCACGAAATAATTATTTTCGTTTTGTTTTTCATTTTTTGTTTCATTCCCTAACAAAACGAAAAATGAAGTGACCCATCAAAGAAAAATGATAAAAAATGAAACAGAAATTTTCCTTTCATTCCATTTCATTTTTCATTTTCCCATAGGAATGCATTAAAGTAATGCATGAGTTTTTATACTTTAAATATTCCTGGATTCTACAGGTTTAGGGTTAGGGTTAGGGAATTATTTAGTGAATAGCTATAATTCTGTGAACTGGTTTATTAGCACCTTGAATTAAATGGATTGGTCTCAAATGAATTAAACTGTTGTGAACCATTAAACTGAATCAGCTTCATAATAAGCACTCCCAATTAATGTTTGATTAGGCATTCCTCTGCAGGAATTGTAGCTTCATTAATGATTGTGACACAATCATTTATTGGCTTGAGCTCTTCCATTAATTTCTATCATTTGGAGTTGCTTTTAAATCTCCCCCTATTAAAGATGGAAATATTTTTAACGAACCTTTTAGGGACCAGATCGTTCATATAAACAGGGGGGAACACAATTCAAGAATGGGTTGGAAGGGATGAGATTGAGTTTCAAATTAATAAAATTCTTAATGCTAAGGAATGTTTCTGTGTAGGTGTACGAGAGGCCAGTTTCAAATAATAACACAACAGATTCCACCATTACAACAAACCTGGGATTTTTCTACCTCACTATGTTTCCTCCCATACTTCACCAGAAGCCACACTGTATCCAGGGCATATTTTAAAAAACCAGCTTGCTATCTTGTGGCTCCTCAACAGAAGACAAGCACAAACACTGTGCCCTTAAGGATCGCCAAGGGCAAGTTTTACTCAAGGAGCTTAAGGCAATATAGTTGGTGCCTTCTCTCACACATACCCCATTTTATTCTTACAATAATCATGTCTGACAGTTTAGGCTAATGGGACAAGGACAACGAGCTTCGCAACAGCATAGCTTTCTGGTGTCCTAACCCAGGCCAGTCCAAACTTTGGCCCTCCAGATGTTTTGGACCACAACTCCCATAGTCCTTTGCCATTGGAAATATAGGCTTGGAATTCTGGGAGTTGTGGTCCAAAACATCAGGAGGGCTGAAGTTTGGACACACTTGTCCTAAACTAACAGCCCCTTGCCCAGTGTTCTGCCCCCCAGACCAGGCAGTACAATTTGACCCAGTGCATCACCAAGGATCATAGACAGCAGATGTTGGGATCCTGCGGAGTCCAATCATGCATGCAACAACTGTAGAGTAAGTCAACTTTTTCACTGCTTGTGCAAGGAGGCTTCCAAGAGCATCTTGAATAAACAATAGCAATGAATGCCAATCTCCACTTACATACAAGTGACATTTAGGAATGTGCAAGGTGAAAACACTTGTGGTTCTTTCATTTGGGGTTCTATTGGGAAGGTGCCACTTTGCTCTTCAAGTCTTTTGTGTCATGGTCCCTTCCCTTCATTTAACACAAAAGAAACTGACTCTTTCAGCTTCTTTCCTTTCATTTTTCCCCATTCGCTTTCTCTCTGGAACTCATCCAAAAAAACCTTTAAGAATCAATGAAAAACTACTGCATAAATATATATATATCTGTCCTGCTGATCAAAGATGAAAACAACCAAATATATACTACCTCTGCGGGAATAAATCAACAATTCTATAAATTTTATTCAAAGTTGCAGAGCCTAGGCCAAAAATCTGATTTAACAGGATATATAGGAACATTTTTCATTCGTCTTGATCTACCAAGCATAGATTTGCTACAACCACCATTTCTTGTTTCAACTTTGCATATAAATGAAATTAAGACAGTGATTATGAATATGAATATTGGTAAATCTCTGTGACCATCCCATCGGATGGTGTAAATTTTTTAAATTCAATAATTTCACTGAGTTTACAATGAGAGGTGTAAAAACGAAGCCTTGCTGCCCTCATTTTACGATGCCTGTATCACAGTGATTCCCAACCTTGGCAAAATCAACACTCAAGTGTAAACTTTAAACCTATTTCATTAATGAATGCTGGTGCTAAAGTTTTAACACTATTATGGGTGATAGACTTCAAAGCCTAATTACATCCTTAATACAATCAGACCAGGCTGAGTTATACAAGGTCAGCAGCAGATAATTTGAGACTGATAGTGGATTGGATTGCTTTGAATGAGAGTTCTGAACAGACTGCTATTATTTCTTCAAGTTTTTTTGACAAAATATATTGGCAGATTATTTTTCCTGTAATTACTAAGTTTGATCTCCTTCCTGAATATCTGAAATGGATTTGGATCTTCTATTCATTTTTAACTAATGGTATCTTTTCTGCACCATCTCCTCTGCTCTTTTTCAACCTGCCTGTGGTATTAGAAAAAAAAACTAATATTAATGTCTGTTTATAATTCTCATGAATTTAAAATTACTTTTTAGTCCGATAATTATTTGGGCTATTTAAACTCTCTGAACCTAAGTCTTCTGTTCCAGAATTAATGAAAGTAATTAATATGTTTGGAAATATGTCCAGTTATTCAATAAACTGGACAAAGTACAGTGGTTGTCAATAGAAAATGATCCATCACATTTTTCTTCTTCTTGGCAGTTCCATTGGTGCCCAGATGCTACCACCTATCTTGGAATACAGATTCCCTAGGATATTTCATGAATAATTGTGTTAAATCTAACTAAGTTGACTTTGGAGATATCCTTGGATCTAGAAATATGAGCATCTTTAAATTTTCCTCTTTGGAGCAATATATATGCACTCTAATTAAATATTATATCTCATATTATATATGTTCTTCGAACAATTCCCTTTCAGATATAAAGAAACTACTTCCATAAAATTAATACTCTGTTTCAGCAACTGATGTGGAGTTCTGCACCATCTCAAATTTCTAAAAAAAACTAATACATTTAGGTGCCAATGGAGGTGGCTTTGGTTTCCATGCTCTAGTTTATATCATCAGGAATGTATGTTGAGTTGTATTAATTATTGGAACTGTGTTTCATAATCTAATTATCCATTTTTGGCTTTTTCTGGAAACCTCCTACCTGGAGCCTCCAAGTGGACAGTCTTGGGGTCTAAACATCCCAAATGAAATTCCATCCCAGCAACAATCTCTGCAGTAAGAAAACTGATGCACATATTGATTATTATGACCGTTCCATTTCGACGGTGTTGGGAAAGTTTGGAGGTAAAAGGAAAAGAGGACGGCAGAGAATGAGATGGTTGGACGGTGTCATCGATGCAACCAATATGGATTTGACCAAACTCCAGGAGGCAGTAGACAATAGGAAGGCCTGGCAAGCTCTGGTCCATGGGGTCACGAAGAGTCGGACATGACTGAATGACTGAACAACAACAAACACACTTGGGGATTGAGACTTGATACCAAAAACTCAGACTTTGTCTTGAGACTCAGAGCCAAAGACTTGCAAACATCCCTGCTTGATAGATTTTTGTGCATTTTTTTTGCCTTGCATCGATTTTCTCCCCTGCCACCTCCCATTTTTCTTTCTATTCTTTTCCTTGCTTTGCAATGTTATAATTTTGTATTTATAGCTGTTAGATTTGCATTTCAGCTGTTACAGGTTTTTTCTTACTTTTCAGTAATTAATAAACATTCAAAACAATTAAAAAAACAATTAACCATATGCTGAGGCCTCTCAGACAATTAAAGTAGAGGAATGGAGAACAATTAAATGTGGTCATAAACTGAAAAGGAATATAAAAATAATTAATTAAACATTATAAATTAAAAACTATTGTATAAAAGCATTTATACTTTCAAAAGTGCTGAAATAGAGAAGCACCCTGGACTCTTACACTGTCAGCCACCCTAGTAAAAGAAGTGAAGAGTAGAGATGGGCACAACCAGGAAAAATGACGTTTCAAGTTGTCGTGTGTCGGAGCCGGCCTGTTTCGGCTCGTTTCCGTTTGTCGCGAAATTTTTCAAAAAATTGTCATTTCGTTTGTCGTTTTTTCGTCTGCCGTTAGTACTGGTTTGGGGGGTAGCGGGCTCCTGGAGGCACCTCTTTGGGGTGGGTGCCTCCTCTGGCCCGCTATGAAGGGAAAGCGGGCTCCTGGAGGCACTTCTCTGGTGTGGGTGCCTCCTCTGGCCCACTACAAAAGGGTACGCATAGCCAATTGGATATGCATACCAAGTTGCAGTGGCAGAGGCACCTCTCTTTCTTTTGGGTGCCTCTACTCTGACTCACTGAAGGACAGCATACTGGTATACTATGCACTTGGGCTGGGAAGGCTCCCTCTGGGCGCCCTCTGGCTCACTAAGAAGGGAAGTGTACTTGCGTGTGTAGTGCAATGTGAGTACACAGATCTGGCTTAGGGTTAGGGTTAGTGCAAGGGCTAGGCTTAGGGTTACGGGTAAGGCTAGGGTGAGTTGCATGGTCCACTCCCATGGCCAGCCCATCATTGCGCAGGTGTAAAAAAATAAAAATAAAAATAAAATAAAATAAAATCAATGGAGACATTTTGTTGCAAGAAAAACCCACTGCTGCTACTGTAAAAATTCAGGCAGTTTTAAAATAGCTAATTTTTGCATGTTTCTGTGGTGCTTTGGTGTGTTTTTGGACCACAATTTCAAAATAAATATTGCGGTCGCCCCATTTTGGATCCCCCGCCCACACCGCATGGCATGGCGAGTTGGCGAGACAACGGGGATGCCCCCCATCAGAGCAGCCCAGGACAGGAGAGGGGGG
>JAHTLZ010000129.1:17703698-17726094 GCA_023846285.1 Phrynocephalus versicolor
AGGAATGGAAACGGAAACGAGAATTTCGCCAAGTCGTGCCCATTTCTAGTGAAGAGTTCGAAAAGGCAGAAACCAATCATACCTCCTGTCTTGGTTCCCCAATCTTTCAAAGGCACAGTGAAAGTATTAAAAGGTGTTAAAATAATAAAAGGCAGACCACTCAATTCACACCACCTTCTCTCTTGACTTCTGAAACTTTTCTCCATGCAATTTGTAGCAGGCTGCTCAAACAGCACAATCATGCCAATCAAGCACAAAAAGACTACCACTCTCCTCTTTGGGTTCCAACTGATCTAAGCCCTTTGCACTTTCAAAATTCCTACCCTGTCCCTCCTCTGGATGTTCCAATTGACTCCCGATGGCAGCCCTCTCAATGCTATTGCATAAAGAATTTCCAGGGTGATTTGACAGATGAGTGTAAAGGGAAAGTTTAACAAAAGAGGAAAACATGGGAAAACACAAAAAATGTTATCTACACTTTGTTCAAATTAATCCTTGTTTTAAAAGCTTGCTTTTAGGAATCAATAAAAGAAGACAAAGGCAAAAATAAAAGTTTAAAGTAAAAGTACAAGTAAAACCTTTTCACCTTTCAATTCTAAACTAAATGACACTAGCACAAGCGGGGGGACCACATATTCCTACATTAACAGTCTGTTCTGCACCTGGTATCAAATAGGATCCTGGCCAAAGGCAGAGGCTAGGCAAACTGGTATATCACCAAAGGGTTCCACAGATGTAGCTATATTTGCTTTCATGTGTCCTGTAAACCTATCTGTAACAGCCACGTGGTCATCCAAAGAAGTCTGGGAGTCATGAGCTGGAAATTCAAGGTCACCAGCCAACACAGCTGCCTCTGTGTTTAACATCAAGATTTCCAAGCAAAAGATTCCCCACCAGCACAGAATTGCAGCCCTCGCAATTTTATGGGAAGAGAATATTACTCTTAACCCAATGTTTAATTCTATAACATGGCTATGACCTCAATGTTTTACCAATGAAGTATGTACTTAAGTGACCCGAAGCTAAAGCCAAAAGGCACCCAAGCTGGACAATCAGCAGTTCTATAACTCCTTCCAGTTCACTTAACTCTTTAAATAAATCATGGCCGTCATTGCTCCCACATGGCCTCTCCCCCAAAGAGACACCACAACTTCCTTCTGATTTCCATTACTATTATTTTTCCTCATTTTTTGTATTAATCTTCCTGATTGCCCACTTACACCTCCTCTTGCCCAGCTTATCTCGCCAAATGAATTTTAATACGGGGCTTCTCGGGATAGAATTAGAACCCACAAAGGAGATTTATAACACAAGGGAGCCTGGCTCGGAGAAGGACTTAATTTATTTTCCCAGTTATGTAAAAATTTAGCTCCAGTGGTGCCTGTAAAACTGCCTGGAATCAACAATGAATGTATTTCACTGGCTGGTCTATAGGAATGATTTAATGCAGATCTGAAAGGAGTTTCTTCCCCCTCTCTACTTCATTTTATTTAATTATTTTTAAAAGGGAAATATTTTGTTCCACTGGCAGCACAAAATTAGATTAGAATCATCCATCATCTGAGCAGATCGCCATCAATTTTCAGAAGAGGCAACAGCTTTCTCCTCAACAATGTCATAGGATGGGCTGCAGCCACGTTTCCTGCACGACGTTCAGCCGCAATGGTCACGGGGTCCCACGCTCGCAGTTACTACTAACTCAGTCACTTGAATCCACAGAATTCAGTGGAGGCAAGTTCACATAAGCCAATGGATTTACTTCCACATAAGCTGCCTAGGTGCCCTAAGCACATCCAATCTTGCCTGATTTCCGAAGCTAAGCAGGGTCAGGCCTGGCTAGTACTTGAATGGCCGACCACCAGAGAATACCAGCTGCTGTAGGTGCCGAGAGTAGGAACTGGCAAACCACTCCAGTATTCCTGCCAAGAAAACTCCATGGACATGGGGTCACGAAGGGTCGGTCACGCCTGTAACAACACAACACACACACACACACACCATATAAACATGCATGTTTGTTTTCTCAACAGCAGTGGTACAAAACAGCCACAGCCAATATAAATCACCAGTTGTGTTATATTTTTACATTTTTCAACTGAATGAGAATGAAATGGGCATGATTCAGCAGTAATTTGCGTGACACGGCGCCCCCATTTGGGGGACTGGAGTATAGCATCTCATTTTATTCTTGACTCTTGCAAATCATCGGAATGAGAAACCTGACAAAGCATCAGTTTTAAGTCTCTGAAAATGGCCTCATGGTATTTTAGAATGGAATTCGTGCTTGAATTCATTTGCTATAGTCTTTGAGTGCCTCACCTTTTCTCCAAGGAGTTTCAGGGTGGCAGGTACTGCGTGTGTCCTCTTTTCCGTTGTACTCAGTGGAGAGAGGCTTAATTGGGGCTCAAGGTCATGTGGTAGCTTTGTGGTAAAAAAAAGGGGGGGCTTCAAATACAGGTCTCTCAAATCATAGGCTACAGCCAATCATGTTTATGTGAAAAACCCTCACCTTGAATTCGTGTGGACTTACTTCCAAGTAGATAAATGGAAAGAGTACACTGTCAGTCATCCATTCCCTTGTCACAATTGACTTCAGCTGGAGAGCAGCCTGAATGTCCTGTCAAAATTCTCTCTCTCTCTCTCTCTCTTTCTCCCTCCCTCCCTTCTGCCCCTGCTTGTTAAGCCACGGTTCTGTGTCATGCCATGCAGACAAGCCAATTATTCCAATGTGCCTCATCCCAGTAAACTGGCCTTATGGTAACCCTGGAGAACATTATTGATTAGCGGTTGCTTGGAAGCATCACTGTCAACATCCCCCTTCAGAGGACATGAAGCATTTTGGAGGAAACACATTAATTCATCCTCTCTCGCTGAGAGCAAAGACAACAACAATTCGGCTTCGAGGCAGCGTGGGTCTGCCATCTAAGGACATCCAGTTCTTTTCACAAACCATGTCGAACTGAGTCTCCGGCATGAGCTTTGCGCTGCCATTTTAACACTGAAGGCTTTTCTGTGCAAGAGGTTCCACTAATTATGGGGTTCTTCTTCCCTTGCTAATCCTTTTCATTTCTTTGACAGGAGCAGAGGCACAGCTATCCATTTCATGCAGGAAAGGGAGGAAGGCTATGCCCTCACCACATGGAGATGCATGTCTTGAAACAATGGGCTAAATGCAATGCTGTCTTACTGTCGTTTTGAAATAATAATATTATGAATTTTGCCGGATGAACTAGACAGCAGCAGTCATAGATATTTTCAATACAAAGAAGGCACATGCGCACATGAACACGCTCACTGATTGTACACCCCAAGGTCTTTATTTCTTGTCAGAGTGTAGTACAAGTTAAAATTATGCATGTGTATGAAATATCAGCAGACTAACAACTAAATTAAAATGTTAAGGTAATTAGACAATTTTTGACCAGAAGTGGGTTACATCTGTTTTTTGTCCAGAAGCGTTACCTCTGCTGCTTGATAATTCTTTTGTAAACCTGATGGGCCCTGTATTGTATGAACGTAAGTGCTGCATTGATTGAATTTCTCTACAGTCACAGAACATTTGTCCTACATCCAAATAGCCCCATTTTACTTGATTACTCTTTGATTATCCTACATCACTTTCAAGTCTATTAAGTGACTTCCAGATGGTCCAGCTAGAGTCTTATCCTGGTGGGAGACATACTTCAACACTCATCATTCAGTATGGTGTGTTGTTTTTGTTCTCTGTAGCTTTAGCTTAACCCAGGAGTGCCCATACTTCAGCCCTCCAGATGTTTTGGACCACAACTCCCAGAATTCCAAACCTGTATTGCCAAAGAGAAAGGGCTGTGGGGATTGTGGTCCAAACATCTGGAGGGCCAAAGTTTGGCCACCACTGGCTTAACCTCTTCCAATTGAATATGTAGAGTTTGAGAAAGGTACAGAAATTCCTCCTTCAATTTTAGCCATCATCTAGTGTCAATGAGGTGGATGGGTTTGTCACTGTGTTGCCTTATTTTGTCCATTATTGGCTAGCACTCCTGTGCTTCTAGAGGGCAATACCAGGCAAATAACTTTTTCAATGAAGATAGGTCTCAGGCAGCCAGCAATAATAATCTTGCATGATTCATTACGAGTTTCCTCTACTTGTTTGACCTGTGCTGATTTATACCCTATAGCACTAGCATATTATGCTGTGGAGTAGCACAAGGACAAAGCTGTTGTTTTTGGGTGTACACTCCAGTCTAATCCAGCCAATTTCCTAAGTATGACAGCAATTTTTTTTAGGTCAGGGTTCGATCCAGAGTAACAACCAAATACTTTGGGGTAGGGCAATGTTCTAAAATTTTGCCTTCCCAGCTAACTCAGAGATTCCTCTCTGCTTCTCTGTTCTTTAAGTGGAAGCACAGGGCTGTGTTTTCATCCCGAGATACAAATTAAATATTTGTTGCATGGTTTTAGAAGAACAGACACATACAATACAGTTAATTCAAGAAAAAGTAAACCAAGCCTAGGTTTAATGATGTTACAAATTGCACTCTCTGACATTTTTCCATTTTTGTACTTGGCTATTTATTACTTGTGATATAAATTTAATTCTTAAAAGCAAAAATCAAAGCAAACTGTGCTGTTTATATACCACCCCATAGTGCTGAATGCACTCTCTGGGCAGTTTACAATTTAATTATGTAGGCTGAACATTGCCCTCCAACCTCAGGCAAGCTGGTTACCTGTTCTACTTACCTTGGAAGGATGGAAGGCTGAGTCAACCTTGAGCCAGATTTTATAAACCAACAACATCTCCAGTTAGGATGGATGTTCTCTCTTTCTACCGTGCCCCCCAGCAATATTGTCTTTCCCTGTAACTTACTCTCAAGTCTTGCAAACTAACAACTGTGGATTCCTTCATTGAGAAAATCTGCCCAATATTAGGTCTTCCTCTCCTCCTACTGTCCTCCTTCTCCCAATTCCCCTCCCAATATTGTATTTTCTGGTTGGTCAGTCCTGTATTCTCATTGTATGTGCATGGTAGGATAGCCTGACTTTGTTATTTGCTCTGGTGATACTGCAAGCATGACTTCACTGAGTGCCCACTTTCTGCCTTCTATGGTACATGAAAACCTAGCTTTCTATCCACACAACATAATGTTATGTTATCTCCTGCATTAGAAGACAGAATGAGGAGATATAATTTTTTTTTAAAAAAAGGATTAAAACACATTTTGCAGTTAGAAATCATTTTGCAAAGTAGCCAGATGTGTTGACGGTGACACCACTTAAGTCTGGCTGAACTAGCAATGGATTTCTCACTTCTCATTAAGGACTTGTTCCACAATACACATCAATCGGCAGTCTGAAAAATACTGGAGGAAAAATAAATGGTAGTAAGTGTCTCCTACGCTGCAGACATTTGCTCTGAGCAGATTTTACAAACAAGAAATTCCAGGGTCTATCGCCATCCTCTTCTCCAATTCATTCAAGATACATTGCATGCTTTCTTTCAGAAGCACACTGTACCATGTTGTTTTGTACTGCCAATGTCATATCCCCTGTAAAACCTTTAGAGTCAATTAATCTCTTAATGCCAGGGCTGATGATAGGTTTCAGATGGGCAAATTGCTCTCCTGAACTCCCAAATGCCACTCCAGTGTCCCTTCCAAGACATGAAGATGGCAGCTTAGCCTTTCAACAGAGGGCTGCCATTTTGCTTCCTTAGGTGGAATGGCCAATTATAGCCCCCTCACCACTACTCACTTAAGCTGAGATGTAAAGTAACTAAAAGCCAGGCAAGTTATTTTGGCACCTGTACTGTCCCTATCCCTGGACAAAAAGATGCAACCATAGCAAATCAAAATGCTCAACCATTTGTTCCTCTTTCATGACATCCAAAATCTGTAGCGAGAGGAGATAGTTTCATCTCATTGAATAGTAGGGTCAGAATAATAGGAGGCCTTCCCATGAGCCTGCCTCAATTTGTCAGACATTTTCAGAATTGGGTTTATGGCCAATAATTCAAGACACGAGAGGCAAAATCACCTTTTTGGCCTATGACTCCCCAAATACCCTAAATACCATGAAACCATGAAAAAAAACCTCTCCAGTCTCTGAGGCTTCATCATATACACATACGATCTGATTCAGGACACCCTACTGCACTATTTCAAGCTTTCCAACCTAACAAAGCATTACGAAATTCACCAGGACTGCTCTGAAGTAGAAGGTAAAGACTGTAAATAATGAAAACCCTTACATTTATTTCAGCATGAGTAATTTATTTTGCAGTAAAGAAAATTGCCACTAATCCCAGAAGGAAGGGTTTTACAAAAATCAATGTGTAACACCTGCCATTTCAGCACTGACAATGCAGCACTGGGAAAATCCATATCTAGAAGAGTTTGGGAGAGGAGGGAACTAATCAATCAATAACAGGGTTGACCTGAATACATCACAGACCCTAGGAACAATTCTACTCATGGCTGTTGGTAGGTTCAGAGGCTCACAGTACTCTTAGGAAAATGGATTGTGTCAATTAGCGCAGTTAATGGGTCCCCAACATTTTCAGTGGATGACTATTTCAGACAGATGACCATCCATTACAGATTCACTTATTGGCATTCACCTGAATCTCATGGGGGGAGCTAAAGCAGCCAGAAACTAGACAAATATAAACTTTATATATGCAGCCATTGGAAGGAGGCACAATCCTGCAGTAGATTGCTAGCCTTGCAAGCAAGCGGTCCCAGGTCCAGCCCCTTATAGACCCAGTAGCTTTGCGGTAGCCAATGAAATTGAAAACCTCTCTCTGTCCCAGACAAGAGAGCCAATCTGAACTGACCATACTCAGCTAGATGAAGACGGGGGCGTGAATGCAGCCTCCCGGAAGATTATTTTAGCAATCTGGCATTCCCTGGACAACATTGTTCAACACTGGCTAATCCTTTCAATCCAGAACCGCTTTTTAAGACTACAATTTGTTTGGTGTTTCTGACACACACAAAAAGAAAAGTTTTGGAGAGAGTAGCCGTGTTAGTCTTTTCAAGAATTCCAGGCAAAATCAAAGAAAAACAAAACAAAACAAAATACACAAAACATATGGCACCTTAAAGACTAACTTTCATATTTTAATGTAACATTTCGTGGACTACATGTCCACTTCTTCAGACATATAGCAGAAGAATGAGGCGTGTAAGGTGTGCAATATAATATGTGATGAGGTATACATTTCATACCACATATACAATGGCTGTAGTAAAAAATATTCCCATCCTCTCCCCCTTCTCTTCCAACCCCCCTCCTTGCTCTGATCTGATGTCTGGTTTCCGTCTCTTGAGGAATTTACCAGAGAGCCATAAAACAACACCTATTGTACCATATCAACAAACAACATGAGATGCTGGGCAAATCCTCCCCCCCCCATCATCTTTACAACCCCCCTCCCTCTTTCCCCTTCCGTATTCACTGTCTCTGTAGGAACTTACAACCGGGCTCACATGCAAATAGAGATACTACAGCCAACGAATATTTGGTATGAAACTATATCCCATCACATATTATCACATATCTCATTCTACTGCTATCCGTCTGAAGAAGTGGATGTGCAGTCCATGGAACAATACATTAAAATATGCAAGTTAGTCTTTAAGGTGCCATGTGTTTTGTGTCTTTTGTTTTGTTTTGTTTTTCTTTGATTTTGCCGGGGGGGGGGAGAGAAAAGAAATCCTAGATGAACAAGGATGTTTTCCATTTTTCTGTTTTTTGAATACTATGTCCTTGATGACTGCTCCCATTCCAAAATGGGAGCAGTCGTGACCGACTCTTAGTGTGCATCTTCCCTTAAATCAAATCTGGGGGAAAATATTAAAATGCAGGCAGAAATAATTTATTTCTTATTTAAGTAGAGACGTTTCCTAACTAGCACAAACTATCCAACCCCAAGCAGTACGCAGCTTTGTGAAGATCTGTGGTTATATCAAGTTCCAGGACCTGTTTTGATCTCAGTTAAGTTTGGTATGCATTGGTTCCTAATTATTACAGGCTGTTTTACCTAGTTTTATTTTCACATGCATGTGGTCTTTCTGTACATATTTGAATACATAAGGTCACCATGTATGGTTACCAGTAGAGATGGTTACGAACCACAGTCCAACCAAGCTCAGCTTCCATACCCACACAGTGCGCTCTTCCCTTTGACTCCTCCGGCAGCCGCCGACTTAAGGGCTGTGCTGCAGGCTCCTTGTCTGAGTGCGCAGCCACCAGAAGAGGTGGGGGAGAGAAATCTGTGAGTGGGCAGTCAGGCTGAGAACTTAGGGTGGGAAGTGTGCATTACCTGGGGAATGTGCATCCCGCATAACACCAAACATGGCCAAACCACCGAACTGCAGTCTGTGCCCATCTCTAGTTACTAGAGATACGGTGCTGCACATTTTAATGAAATTAAATAACTTCTTCACTGTTTTCTCCCCTGAAGAGTTGGATGCAGCTCTAAATCTACTTGGACTTTCTTGCATTGACCCCTGATATATCCATCCATTGTACTTTGACAACCTGATACATTTGAGGACAAAAAGCTGTTTTGTATTGTGCCAGGTGTAAACTATTAACACATTAAAGTAACTGTTGCCTTACTCTGTTCTCATTTGTATTATTGGGGGATTCCTTCCTCATTTACTAAACTGGCCTGCCTGCAGACTGCCAAATAACTCATTTCAATTAGCATACATTTACATACATTCACACAAATTGGACAGACTGGCAAGCTTACATATGATCTTCTCCAACCTCAGTGAGTTGCCAGGTTAGTTCATTCTGGTCTCCCTTCCCGGGTGTGGGTTGGAGATCAAGAGCTTCCGCCAATAGTTAGCAAGTCAAGTATCTAAATCAAACAAATCAGCAGTGAATAGGCCAGGTTCAACCCTTAAATGCTCATCTTTTTGCAAAAGGTTGCTCCCCCACCTCCATAAAAAAGAACGGGTAAAAATAATATATATTTTCAATTATTGGAATAATTGGATCGCAGTCCTTTTTAGACAAACTGCCCATAAATGTACCGAAGCATCAGTGTTTTGCCTTTTCTTTTCTTTTATCATTATTTTTGTTCACTTGCACAAAGATGTAGCTTTTAAAGCAATGGGAGAGGTGTATGGATTTGATGTCTATAGATTCCTTCCAACTCTATTATTCTGATGCTTTGCAAAGTACCTCTCCTATCAGACCATTGGTTGCTTGTATTTTCCAGCATTTTATTGCTTTTGTTGCTATCCATTCCCCCCATTTGCTCCATTATTAATGATTATTCAGCTTCTTTTCTAAGTGGGGGATTTCTTCCTTTCTTGAAAAAATGTTGCTATATTATAAGGAAAATTTAAAACGAATAAATGAAGTTAGCACTCCTATACACACATGGCCAAAAAAAGCCAGAATGAATAGATAGACTATGATTAATTAAGCAGCAACTTCCAACAAATCCTTGTTCATGCTTTTAAAAAGCAATAGTATTTTTCTGAAAGTACAGATAAAAACACAATTCACACTGGTGTGGTCTGCTGGCACTTGAATATTAATTCTAAGTAAACTTTTTAGAAGGAATACTGGCCATTTGGAGAGACGGGGTGGATAATATATGCTCAGTTTTAATTTTTCTTTCAGTTATTTACTGAAAAACCTCTGTCTTAGAAGTACTAATGGGTTCTCTGTGGCTCTGAAACAGCTTTTTAAGCAAGCAAAAACACTTCAGAGTGACGTTTCAGGTCTGTCCACAGTGCAAATTGCCAAAAATAACGAATATTGTACAGTATTCTCAAAGGCATTCATGGCCAGGATCTGTTGGCTCTTGTGGGTTTTTTTGTTTGTTTTTTGTTTTTTGTCTGTTTTGGCCATGTTCTGGAAGTTTTTCTTCCTGACATAACAATTACTATATCAGACTCCACAGGGAAGTCATTGAAATCCACAAACACCAACACAGCTTCAACAGAAAAGAAAAATATCTAAAAATCAACAAAGCCTGGCTTCTAGTAGTGAAAAAATACAGCCTGTAAAATATCAGTGATTCCCACCCAGCCACAAACACCGGTGATAACTTCACACAACAGAACAGCTAACAACACCCATCAACCATAGAGACGGATCAGCTCTCCCTTATTGCAGTAAAACTTCTTCCACATCACAATACAATGACTAACACCTATTATCCTGAATAGGACAAGTTCCCCCTTTTCCACAACTTTAAAAACCCACAGTCTCACTCACTCTCTACCCCACAGCACAGAGAGAACTCCTAGCTCCCTGAGCTCCTGCCCTCTGAAGATCCCACCCACAAAGTCTGGTGAAACGTCAGGAAGAAAAACTTCCAGAACATAGCCAAACAGCCAGAAAAACCCACAAAACCCATAACAAATATTAACTATTGGATTAAATGGAAGTGAGCCAAGTGTGGTCCTCTATATCTTACTGGGGGCTGGTTCCAACTTCCATCACTATTGGCCATGCCAGTTAGCAAAAAAAAAAAAAAAAAGAATAAGGAACCTACCCAACAATAGATTGAGTGCAATAGTAGCCCAAAATTTGATTCAAACCTCATACTGTACATCTATGTATCTAGCCAACACTACTGGTGGCAGAGGTTAGGGAGTCCCTGAAGCATCCATATCTAAGTCCTCTCTCAGAGCCTTGAATGACTAGGCACAGTGCAAGGTGGTATAGCCAGCTGAGTTGTCCTATGCAATACCTATCTATATTTTTGGGAATCGATGGAGAAGAGTGTTACAGAGAGTTTGGGAAATTATATATATATAAGACAGCGGTTCCCAAAGCTACCTGGCCAACAGGGTGGTCCTTTTTTCCTGGGGGATTCTGGGAACTGTAGTCAAAAAAGTCACTTCCCCTTCCCCAAACGCAGTGATGTCATGTAGCTTTGAGTGCACGTGCCAAGTGAATCTCCAACTGTAATATACGAGACAACTGTGCCATAAATCCCAGAAGTTTAGAAACCACAGACTTGGTCAAGTGAATCAGCTCTTCCATTTTCTGCCTCCCTTAATTGTTCTGCATAGTCTTGAAAGACAAAAGGAGAGATGCTGCAAAGATTTAAAGCTACATTGACTGACCTCTTCTCCAATTAGTGCATAAGAAAGCTGCCTGAAAAAGGAGATTCTGCTTCATCCCAAACAACCATTCTCCCCACCCCAGACATCTTTTATTGTCTTGCTCAGGAGATTTTTGCAAAAGCCAGATGCTCCTGATTCAAAGCAAAAGGTTGTTTTATGCTATGCCTTTTTGATTATGAGGGCAAGATTTCAATAGTTAATCACATTCTCGTCATTTGGTCTTCCCACGCAAGTCATTAACAATTAGGCTTGAGAAATTTTCTCAGCCAAACTACCTACTTGGGATAATTAAAGGCTAACTTCTCTCCTGTCAGTAACTCTTATTTATAGGCCCAGCATGAGTCACGATTACAAACACTTTAGTGAGGTAAACAAGCTATTTGTCTTTCAAGCAGAAAGATGCATTATAGTCTGGTTAGTAACAAAGCTGTGGATTGTGAATGATGGAAATTTAAAGGCCTCCAGTAAGTTTGGAGAAATGTATGCAGAGCCAGGGGAAATTACTTGGGAAACTCCCAATATCTCCAGCTATGATGGCCAGAAGCTGCCTAGATGCCCTAAGCACATCCAATCTCATCTGATTTCAGAAGCTAAGCAGGGTGGGCCCTGGTTAGTACTTGGATGGGAGACCACCAGGGAATACCAGGCGCTGTTGGTGCCTGGACTAGAAACTGGCAAACCACTCCAGTATTCCTGCCCAGAACACTCCATGGACATGGGGTCACTAAGAGTCGGTCACGACTGTAATGACACAACACACACACACATATGATGGCCAGAAAGGGAACTCTTATAATGTAACTAAGCATGTGGTTACACCAACAATAAGAACTGCTTTTAAACCAGGTTTTGCCTGTTTAAAAGTGCTTTAAAGAATTCTGACTACATGGTGCATGGTGAACTCCACATTTGCTTTGCCAGAAGTGAGTTTTTTTATGAGTCCTGGGAAGGTTTTTTTATTTTAATGTGATTGAGAAATTGATTCATTTTGAATTGTTTTGACATATGCGAATGCCCATGTCATGTTTAAATACCACCAAAAGATCTCGAAGGCTCTGTCCAGTCACCACGGGAGGGGAGCCCCAAAGCATGCAGAGACTGGGAGAAATAGCATAGGAAACTGGAGCTGGAAAAGGTGAGGGAGACACCGCCAGCTGGGGAGCCCAAGCAAGAGGACAGTAGGCAGAGGCGAAGGTAGGGTTTTCAGTGCCCAGTGACAAAGTCAGTATTGGGACAGGGACAGGGAGGGGCTAAGGTGCTGCAGAGGAGAAGGCAGACGGGGAGCCCTCCGCACCATCCCTGGCAGGTTGCCCATGAAGCGCCTTTGGGGAGCAAATTGTCACCCCCAGATGCTGCACCTGGGGACAGATGTCCCCCTTGCCCCCATAGCTACACCACTGACGGTGGGGCGAGCAGACCATGAAGGAGACATTTGCACCGCACCCAGCATAAAAGCAGGCTTCCAGCACTGCCAGAAAAGTCCTCAGCTGATGAATAATTCTTCAGTGGGACCCAAAAGGAGGGGACAGTGCTTTGAACCAGCTGGGAGACAATTCAGTCCAACTGCAGACCAAACAGATTAGCTATGGCACAACAGTATGAGTCCATAAGAATGGCACCATGCTGTATGAGGCAAGGCCAGCTTTACCATCCATTAGTTAGGTGGTGCAATGCCTGCTCAGCTTCAGTGATCCAGCCTCATGGCTTCCACACACCATCCTTTTCTATTATATGTTGTTTTGATAGCCAATTAAGCATTATATTTATTTATTTATTTATTTATTTATTTATTTATTTATTTATTTCTATACCGCGACCGATTTTTCCAATGGGAACTCTGGGCGGTTTACATAGAAAACAACACATATGCAATTAAAACCAACACAAAAATAAACATCAAACCAATAATGCAATAAAAAAAACAAATAACCCAACAAAAGGCACAAAAACAAATAATGATGGAGACAACATCAAATCACGAGGGAACACAGGACAAACATTAGCAATCGCCAAATGCTTCATTAAAGAGCCAATTTTTAACCGCTTTTCAAAAGGCTACTAGGGATGGAGACTGGCGAATCTCACGAGGTAATTTGTTCCATGCAGCCAGGCTGCCCCCCGAGTAGGCCCAATTCTGAGTGGCAACCTTACAGGCCTCCCTAGAAGTGGCCACCCAGAGCGAGAGTGCTATTGAAGCTCTGGTGGGCTGGACAAGCACAGACCTTTGATTTGATCCACAGCTCTGGATCCAGGACAACGTCCAGACTCCTCACTCTTTTAGCCAGCTGGAGGACGGTCCCACCCAGACTGGGAAGAGGGCCACTGTACCCAACCATCCCCTCCCCCTGAAGAACAGAACCTCAGTCTTCTCAGGGTTGAGTTTGTGCCTCTTAGTCCTGGTCTACTCCAGAACCACAGCCAGGCAGCGATCAACGGTCTGGATGGCCTCCATTGCAGAGGTGGAAAAAGAGAGATAGAGCTGCATGTCATCAGCGTACTGATGAAAGCAAGCTCCATAACTCCGGATGACCTCAGTCAGACTCATAGAAATGTTAAAGAGCATGGGGGAGATTGCTGACCTCTGAGGCACCCAACACGAGAGTGTCCAGGGGGACAACAATTCTCCCTCCAGGCTCACTCACTGGGCTCAGCTCTCAAGGAAGGAGCGCAGCCAGTCCAAGGCCATTGTGTCAAAGGCCACTGTGAAGTCTTCTTAGACACCCAAATATATTTAAATCTTTCCATGTAACCCCCTCAACTCAACATAGCTTTAAAACAGATTAAAAGTTTTCTCAAGATGATGCACACATCATTTTAAATGTCATGTGACTACCCCATGACTTTAATTGAGTTTCAAAGACCGCGATCCAGCTACCAATTCATGGTCATAGTGTAAACAAGCCCTAATCCCTTTTCTTGGCTCTGCTGAGAACATGATACTACAGATGTTGCCAATAGACATTCTGGTCTTTTTTTCTAGAACCACAGTTCTCATCAGTCATATTTATCTTACTCCTGTGCATTTTACTGAAACCTGAGGTTTGGATATTAAGCAACCAGGGATTCTTCTGTGACATTAAACTCTGAAGAGAGCTGATAGAGAAAGATTATTTTGTTAAAAGACACAAATAAGCATGACAGGCTACAACTGTACAGTATTGTGGAATTAGAAGGAATTGTGTCAGCTCTCAAGTATTTTCTAAAGACTGCTTAGCACCTAAAACTTGGCTGGGGGGAAACAGGCTCGTTAATTTAAATATAGAAATAAAATTTGGGCACTTTGGGACCCCGGTTGTGCTTCAAAATATGGGGAAATGGTGTCCATCACCCATACATGCCAAAGGTAGATTTTTCAATATTGTTTTACATTACAGAGGAAGTGTGGGTCCCACATGGACTGGGAACCATGATCCATCTGATATTCTGTCCCACTCTAAGGGAGCCTCTTTTCGTGTGTGCACGGGTGGCTGGGGCTTCATTTGAAATGGGTAGTAAACCATCCAGCTGCTGGCTGCCCATGCACCACCCTGATGGACTTCTGGCCAAGTGCAAGTGTGCACAGCTTAGGGGGAACCTTGACTGGGGCCCAACAAAAATAGCTCTGGGGACATTGTAGCTTATAGATTCCACATTGCCAAGCCCTAGTGTAGATTTTGGATAGCTTAGTCAGTTAGGTATCTAGTTTGGAGCTCAGTTCCTAATTGTGTCCCCTCAAGGAGCATATCCAGTCTGTACAACATTAGGCAAGCTACAAAACCGCTAAGAGTGGGGGTAGGTGGAGGTGAACTACTTTTCTTTGTTAAGAGGGGAAATAATTAATTTCAGCCTTCCCAAGGCAGTTGAACTGAGGGTATCCAGCTTTATAGTGGTACCTCTACTTACGAGTTTAATCCGTTCTGAATGCATGCTCATAAGTCGAACAACTCATAAGTAGAGCTATTTTTATTTAATTACTTATTTCTTTTAATAAATAAATAAATAAATAAAAATAGGAAAAATTGTAAGTAGAGCAGACCACACCTAAAATTTGTAAGGCAGCAGTTAAAACGTCAATGGTTTCCGGCTCTTAAGTCAAATTGCTCGTAAGTAGAGGTACCACTGCATAACAACAAGAAAGGAGCTCTGTTGCTCCTCCAGATGTTTTCAATCTGTCAGATAGCATGGCCCATTGTAATAGATTACAGGAGTTGTAGCCCAAACACCAGTAGGGCCACACTTAACACACGCTGAGGACAGTGGACAGACCTAGTGTTTCACAGAAGTTTGAACTACAACTCCCATAACCGACAACCAGGTGTTCTAACTGAACATTGTGGGGTACTAATCTAACACATTGCAAAATTCATATTCTAAATAAAAACCAATTATTCCTAATTATGATACTTGGGAATTATGAGGGGTGGGGACTGGGTTGTGAAGTTATCAGAGAACATCAAATCTTCCCAATTATACACAAGCTGAAGTCTGTGAAGACTTAGTTCACAAGTTTTGGTGACTCACAAATGCCCTCCACCTGACAGGCCCATTATCCTTCTTGACAACTGACCTCAGTAGGAGCTAATTGTACTCTGCTTTGTGTGAACCTTCATGCGTAAATTCTACAGAATATGTTTGAAATGTTCAACAGGGAGAGAGAGGAGAACAAAAGAATTTCAAAGGCTGAAGGTACCTGAACGCAGCCTTGTTCATTTTGTATTTATAATCTGTATGTCTTATAAACACATGCATGACAATTTATATATATGGGATACATTTCTTAGTTTTGCATTCTCAACATGAAATCAGGCCTTATCTGTCTGTCTGTCTGTCTTATTTTTTTCTATGCCATATAGTTCAAGTTAAATTTTTTGCTAGAAATGTCTTTTGGAAAGAAACTCCCACTAGAATTCTTGCATTAAGTACAAACCTTTTATTGAAAGTGTCACTAAATCCCACTAAATCCCATTTTCACTCAGTCATCAGTAGTTCTGTGCATATATAGATAGAAATAATGCTATAAAGGATTAAGCTTTGTCAAAGAACCCTAAGCCATCCTCCTCAGTTCATCTGTTACCAGCAAAATAATTTGCTGACTCTCTAAAAAGTTCACTTTAAGCTTCCCACGTCAAGAGGATATTGACAAGGCTGCTTTTCATGAAAGTCCATGTTAATGCCTGGCAAAGGACTTGAGCAGGATAAAAGTATGTTTAAAAGTTTGAGAAACTGATGTTTAAATGTACAGTTTGAAACCGAATCTGTATATTTGGAAGTAAAGAGCTGAAAACTCGGTGGAGAGATGTTCCTAGAATACTGTTTAAGTCTGCTACTTTCAGGGATATTCTTGTGCTAGTAAGTAAGATGTTCTTAACATAAAGCTGCAGTTACATGTGAGTGGCTTTTCCCATGATGTGGTGCAAAGTGCCTAGGGGGACATCATAAAGCCAATTCTGAGGATCATAAAACTTCCTGGATTCACTCTGCAGAAGGATCTACACCACCACCCCCATTTTGTAGGTCTCCACCTTATCACTTAACTCCTCTTCCCCCTTCTCCTCCTCCTCCTCATCATCATGTGCTGTCAAGCCAGCTCTGACATGGCAACCCTTTCCTGCATTTTCCAGGCAGAGAATACACAGAAGTACTCTTCTGGGGGCAACCTGGGACTGTGCAGCTTGCCCAAAGCCACACAGGATGATACTACTTGCAAGAGACACAGTGGGGAATTAAACTCCCTCCCTACGGCTCCGTAGCCACAGAGCTATTGAGCTATCTATCACTTAAATAAGAAGAAACATTTACATCATTATTTATTCATTTTTACTTTAACCCTGATCATTTAAAGCTGCAATTAGAGATGGGCACGACTCAGAAAAATTGTTCATTTTCGTTTTCGTTTTCGGCTAGGGGTCCGTTTCGGCTCGTTTCCGTTTTCGTGAGCTAATTTCAAAATTTTTCGTTTTCGTTTCGTTATGTAACGAAAATGGAAAATGAAAACGAAAAATTTTTCGTTTCTTCCCATTTAGCTCCATTATGTGTTTTCCAGTAACGAAAAACGAAAATTGGCTCAAAATTAGTCGTTTCGTTTCCATTTTCGTTCCAGTTCTGAGCCGTTTTTCGTTTTTCGTTTCGTTACGTAACGGAAATGAAAAACGAAAACGAAAATACCGCTAAGTCGTGCCCATCTCTAGCTGCAGTATGTGAAACAGTATACAGTGGTATACCATGGTTTATGAATCTAATGCATTCTCTGGGACGTTTTGTATTGTGGAAAATTCTTAAACCAAAATGCAGATTCCAGCATGTACAGCAGCGGAGCTATAAACCTCCAAAAAATTATAAACCGAGGCGCTGCAGGGGGGAAAATCATTAACAGAGGCATTATTTTCAATGTCTGTGAAGAGTCTCAGTCATCCAGGTGAGTTTACCCGGAAGCTGAGTCATAGCAACTGGACTTCTTTTTCCTGAGTGATCGAAACATTTTGTTGCTCATCCAAACAGCTTCATCAGTCTGAGGAAAGCTAGTTGCAAGTCCTCCATTTTATAGTTCACTTTGACCTCATGTCACCCTGGTCTGAAATAGGCTTATAAAATGAACCATGGCCTGAATAGACTCATTAGGTGGACAATAGTCTCAGAAGGCCATTAGTGAACAATCCCCAGACAAATCAAAAATAATTCACACCTCCACCAACAAAGCCATAGCTAAAGACTAGGGATGGGACCCGTGCAACCCCAGGCATCGTCAGTCTGAGGAAAGTTAGTTGCGAGTCCTCCATTTTTTAGTTCACTTTGACCTCATGTCACCCTGGTCTGAAATAAGCTTATAAGATGAACCATGACCTAAACAGGTTTGTTAGGTGGACAATAGTCTCAATAGGCTATTAGGCGAAAAATGGCCTAAGGTTGTGAAACCCATAAAGGAGGTGTTCGGAAGTCTCCAACACACAAGCAGCCAGCCAGTTACCTTGTTCTGCGCCCACATGGAGCTGAACTCCAACAAGGAAGCAGGTTCCGATGTCATATTTGCTTCTCTATGGTGCTGACCAATCAGGAGCTGTGCAGGGACAGGCATCATCCTGCCTCCCAATTTGATTGTTCACCTAACAAACCTATTCAGACCATGGTTCAATTTTATAAGCCTATTTCAGACCAGGGTGACATGAGGTCAATGTGAACTTTAAAAATGGAGGACTCGCAACTAGTTTTCCTCAGATTGACGGTGCTGTTTGGATGAGCAGCGAAACATTTCACTCTCTCAAGAAAAAAAGTCCAGTTGCCGTGACTCAACTTCCAGATTATTTTAAATGGATTTTCACTTGTAAACCAAAAATTATGTTAACCGAGACATTTGTAAACTGAAGTACCACTGTACAAAGAAACATGAGAACACTCCATTTTCATCAAAATACTGTATAGAGAGATACACTGATTTTGGAGCTTGATAAAATGGTCAGTTCAGAATGATGGATTTTAATAAATGTAAAACCACTCCTTCTGACTGTTTTATATGTGATTAGTACAATAAATTGGCTGCCTTGTTTTTAATTTTCTATAGGAAGGCACTGTAAAAGTTCGATTAACATGAGTGAAAAATGAGATAGTGAGTACAGAAGATCATACCTACACACATGCTTAAAATAGATTTGAAATATGTTTCTATTTATGGAGTGTGTGTGTGTGTGTTTAACATTCTTCCTACAAGACCTGTTGACTGAACTGCATTCCTATAAAACACCTACAAGCAAAAATGCACATTTTTTTCAGAAAATGAATTGCACCAAGGTGCAACTCTAATTTATTAAGAATAGTGAAAAAGAACACATATTAGTCTATCCCCATTTTATAACCTCTATCCAAAAATGAGAAAAGGAATGTCATGTCACCTAAATATAGACGTCTTGTTATAAAAGATGTTATAGAGAACAGTTGATGGAAAGAAAGGGGAGTCAGGGAATATCAGCCATTATATACCCGCAAGAGAACAAAGAATATACCCAGGCTTTTTACATACAAGAAAGCTAGGCTTTCTTTGATTCGCTTATAGAGTTAAACACAGGCCCAAATCCTCTTGCATAATTTTATGCAGCATAATGTGGATGGCATCATCATCATTGGGTGATGGGAATAGTTAATTTAAATTAATTGAAAGCCTCTTGTACCATGGATGCTTTTGTCTCAGGGAAGTCTTTCGGAGCCTAAGGAAAAGGGGGAATTTATTTATTATTTATTTATTTGTTAAGCTTATATCCCGCCTATCTTCCCGAGAGGGAACTCTGGGCGGCTTACAATAAAAATTGAATAAAATAAACAGACACAGTAGCAAGGGGAGACAGGATAGCGGGCATAACACAAGCAAAGATAGTGCAGGCAAAAAAAACAAAACATTAGTAGTGAAAAATCATGGCCAGTGCAGGTGGAGATCCAGAAATGATTTTTCACTATTTAAAGCTTCTCTGCCTGCCCTTTTCTGGCCTGAAATTCCCAAAGGCTTCTATGGGCGCTTTTGCACAACCCCTAAAATCCCAGGCAAAGGGCTCCCAGATGCGGAGCTTAAAATTGTTTTCCCACCCGCTTTAAAGAAAATTAAGTGCAACCACGCCCACCTAAGCACGTCCCAGCACATTTTAAAAGTACCTGATCTCCGAGGGTGAAAAATTTCTGATGCGGATGTAAAGCAGTGAGTGCCAGGCTCTCCTCGCCTTGTCTTTGTTTTTTGTTATTGCCCCCTGCCCCTTTAAGAGACTGGAATGCTTCCCAAAGGCAGAGGGGAGGGGAGCCTGCATTCTTTTCTCCCTTTTTTTCTCCGTCCCCTCACGCAGACAGGAGCAAGGGAGTGCGGAGGGGTGGGAACACAGGAAGAACAACAAAACCCCAAGATCTCTGGTCCGAATTTAAGTTGCCAGCGGATCTTAGGGGTCATGTAAACGCGCCCTATGGAGCAAAAGGGAATCCAAGGGACAGAGCCTCGGAACCTCACAGAGGAGGCTTTCAATTAATTTAAATTAAATATTCCCTTTACCAGGTGATAGTGTCATCCAGCTTATGCTACAAAACTTTACAATATCAGGATCCAGCCATCATACTGGAGCATTTTAAGAGTTTCTGCAGTTCTGTGGGCAATATAAACCGTCAACCCAAAGGTGCAGTTTGTCAAAAAAATGTGCTTACTCACATAAAGAGAGGAGGAGAGGAAAATATTTCAGTGGTTTCCTACCAAAGCCTCAATTACCTTAAGATACATGTCACAGGAAAATCCTGCTTCATTCACTATCTGATCTTTTAAAAATCCATTTCTAATTAACTGGATTTCCCTGCAAATTATGCTCTGCCATTGCAAATTTATTTTCCTCAGCATGAAGATCCTGCTGAAGAATCTTATTTGGGCTGAGATATTTTTCCAGAAACAGATGAGAACATCACTTTTCTTCCCAACAAAGACCTTTCTCTTTAGGCAGTTTTTCCCTTAGCAACTGACTATCTGAGAGGGTTTTTAAAATGGAATGTTGTTCCTTGTTTTGGATCTGGTTTTCACCTCGGTTCTGTTTGCCATGTATGACCCACTGAGTTAAGATGGAGTTACTCCCCAGGTTTTGTACGGATGCTTCAATTCATGAAATAGGAACTTCCCAAGGGTCCTGTCATTAGCAGCCTTATTAAGGTCTTAAAAAGTCAAGGTCTTTGATTCCTTTATTGAGTCACTCCAAGGTACGAGCATGTCCATAACATGGCTGATGAGGAATGAAATCCTAATTCAAAGATGTACTGGCTTTCAAGCATGTATAGGGAACTTCCCAAGGTCTTAGGCTCACATACCCATACATTAGAGGTCTGTACCATGGTCAGGTGTTTTTTTAAAAAAATATTCAGAAAGATCTGCTTTCTAGAGAGCAATGAGAAGATTACCCCTCCAGATGTTTTAGAACAAAGCGAAGTGTTTTCAAAATGAGAAGGAATCAAAAGATCTAGTTTTGTTAGGTTGAAGAGTCTAACTCTTACCCTAAAACCACAGGGGAAACATTCAGAATTGCTCCCCAGGCCTTGTCAATGGTGCTAGGGACCATTCTGAGGATTTAATAATAATAATTAGAGATGGGCATGAAATCAATTTATTATTTGTTTCGTTATTCTTTATTTGTTATTCGTTTCATTAGGGAATGAAATGAATAATGAACTGACCCATCACAGAAAAACAAAACGAAACGGAGCAGAAATGTGCACTTCGTTCTGCTTTGTTTTTCATTTTCCCATAGGAATGCATTAGCAATGCATTCCTATGGGAAAGGTTTCCTTCAAGCACCTAGCAGCTGATCTGTGCTGGCCTGAAGCCAGTGCCAAACAGCTGGTGGGCGCAGGGTAGGGGGAGATTTAAAAAGCCCACTCTCCCCTCTCACCCATGGGGTAGGGGGAAGAGGGGGCTTTTTAAACTTATCTTCCACCCTCTTGATGATAGCACCGAGTGGGGATAAAAAGTTTAAAGAGCGTGCTCTTCACCCCCACCCCATGGGTGGTAGGGGAGAGTGCATTCTTTAAACTTATCTTCCAGAGCTGGCTGGCCCAGGAGGTCTCCCCACGGGAGCAGGGGTGCCCTCCCACCTGGCCTGTCTTTTGATTTTTGAGGCACTGGCTTGGGGCCAGCACCAACCAGCCCGCAGGAAACCTCAAAAAGCAAAAGACAGGCTGGGCGGGAGAGCAGCCCTGCTCCCGCAGGGAGCCCTCCCAGGCCAGCCAGCTCTGGAAGCATTCTCCCAGCCTGCTTAACCCTAACCCTAACCCCAAGCCAGCACCTCAAAAAGCCCCTGCCAAGCCACAGCCACCAGGTTTGCTGCTGCTGCCACCGCCACAAGTAAGAGCCTTTTCAGACGACCCCTAAGATCCGCTGGCCACTTAAATTCGGACCAGAGATCTTGGGGGTTTGTCGCCGTTCCTGTGTTCCCACCCCCTCCGCACTCCTGGCTGCTGTCTGTGTGAGGGGAGGGAGAAATAAAGAAAGAAAAGAATGCCAGCTCACCTCCGTTCTGCCCTCTCGCTGTGCTCCCGGCAGCAAGTATCTCTTAAAGGGGTGGGGGGCAAAAAAAACAACAACAAACAGAAGCGACGAGAGCCCGGCACTCACTACCTTACATCCGCATCAGGAATTTTTCACCCCAGAGAGCAGGTACTTGAAAAGTGCGCTGGGCGTGGTCACACTTAATTTTTTGTAAACTCCAGAGCTGGTGGGGAAACAATTTTAAGCTCCGGATCTGGGAGCCATTTGCCGCGGATTTTAGGGGTCGTGTGAAAAGGCCCTAAGTCGGACTCGAACCAGTTCAGCTCGGTTCAGGTTCGTACAATTTTTT
>JAHTLZ010000129.1:17726390-17776049 GCA_023846285.1 Phrynocephalus versicolor
ATGTGACTCAGTGAGGCTGGGTGGTCTTGACTCCTTTATGCTGTCCATAAAGTAAAATTAAAAACAAGCTGGGATAGACCTTGCTAAGTACTTATTACAATATTTGTTATTTGTTTTATTATGCCTTTGGTTTTGTTTTCTTTATTCCTCTATGTTGTTAACCGCACAGAGCTCCTTTGGGAAGACGGGTGGTATAGAAATATATAAATAAATAAAATAAATCTCTTATAAAACAAGGCAATGAGAGCCAGTGGAAATGCCCACTAACCACCTCTAGCAAAAGGTAGAAGATAACCAACACATTTGTTTGCACCATAAAGGTAAGACTGTACCTTAAAGATAAGTCTGCAGCAAAGCATTGCAACAAAAGACTCCTCCTGTTCAGAATTTATGAGGCCCATTAGAAGAGATAATACAGTTAAAACATTATTACTGACAAGGGTTCCTTCAGAGGTACAGACTCTGTGAATTCTAACAGGACATTAACTCAATCTACCTTCCATCCATCCATCCATCCATCCATCCATCCATCCATCCATTCCGTGCCTTTCACCTCAAGAGGATTAAAGGCAGATTACAATATTAAAACAAACATTAAAAGCTGAAACACATGATTAGAATAATAACAATCTTTTTCTTCTTTTTCTTAGTGTCTGCCCCACTTGATGGTGGGGTCTGCAATTATGGTTTTTGCCTTTCACTTGGTACGGCTGCAAGATAGCTCCAAGTGAACATGGGACAACTTCATGCCATTGTCACGGGTGTTCATCCAGTGCTGTTTGGGTCGTCCCCTTGGTTGGGATCTGCTGACCTCCATGGTAAGACCCTTTTTGGCCAGACTTTCCTCATCAGCACACAAGACATGTCCATACCAACACAGTCAGGTTTCATGCATTTTCTTGGCAATTGGTACAATGCTGTATTTAGATCAGATGCCATCATGGAGGTCTATCATAGCATCTTTGTCTCCATGACACCAAGAAACATTCAACTTCCTTAGTTGCTTGCCAGCATACTGCACCATAGAGTGCATCAGGTTGTACAATGATGTGATAGATTTATTTATTTATCTATTTTAAAGCATTTCTGCCTCACCTTTCTCCTTGGAAAAGGAACCATGGTGACTTATAGTAATATACAGTCCGATACAGTTAAGACATATTCAAGTAATTGAGAGCAGGGAATCGAGGGACATCTTGCAGCATTAAAAGACAACATTATATTAAAGCAACAGTAACCCCCCGCCATTTCATGGTTCAGGTACAACAGTCCCACTATATTGCAGGATCGCAGTACCCACCCGGGTGAGAAGTCTCAGGATAGCATGGTCGGACAGCGCAGTCTGGCAGTGGTGGGGTTCAGATCCCCCAAAGCCGCCCAATCATGCCGCTGCGAAAGGTCTCCGGGCGGCGCAGTCAGGCAGTGACGGGGGATCCCCCAACGCCACCCGACCGCGCCGCTCCGAGAAGTCTCCCGGCGGCAGCGGTCAGATGGCGACGGGGGATCAGATCCCCCAACACCACCCGCTGCACCGCTGCAAGATGTCTCCCAGCGGTGCGGTTGGGCGGCAACGGGGGATCAGATCCCCCAATGCCACCTGCCCGCACCGCTGTGAGAAGTCTTCCGGCGGCACGGTCAGGTGGATACCCTGTCGCCGCCTGCCCACGCCACTGCGAGAAGTCTCCCAGCGGCGCGGTCTGGCAGTGACAGGGGATCAGATCTGTCAATGCCGCCCACCCGCGCTGCTCTGAGAAGTTTTCGAGCAGCCTGAGTGAGCGCCATGGGGGATCAGATCCCCCAACACCGCCCGCACGCGCCACTGCGAAAACTCTCTTGCCGCCTCCCCACGCTGCTGCAAAAAGTCTCCCGATGGCGCGGTCTGGTGGCAATGGGGGAATCAGATCCCCCAATGCCGCCTGCCCGCACCACTGCGAGAAGTCTCCGGGCGGCACGGTTGGGAGGCGACAGGGGATCAGATCCCCAACGCCACCCACCCATGCCGCTCTGAGAAATTTTGGAGCAGCCCGAGTCAGCACCATGGGGGATTTGATCCCCCCTGACCCCCAGCCCCCCCGACCCGCAACCGCATTTTGTGGATTTTCAGTCATTGTGGGTCGGGTGGGTCCCTAACCCCCACGATAGGTGGGGCTTTACCGTACAAGAGAATGAAACAGTTAAAAAGAGAGTGAAAAAATCCATGAAAAGGTATGAGTGAGGGAAACTAACAATTGAAAACATATTGTCAATGCAATCACAAAATATCTAAACACAATATCTATGTGATCATGTATGGTAGATTCATATAAAGATCACATAACAGGTAGTCCATCATTCAGGGAAAGCTTGCCTGAAGAGAAAGGTCTCTGCCTGTTTCCGGAAAGAGATCAGAGATGGGCCAGTCCTCACCTCTGGTGGGAGAGAGTTCCAGAGTCTGGGTGCAGCTGCCGAGAAGGTCCTTTCATGTGTTCCCACAAGACGTACCTGTGAGGGTGGTGGGATGGAGAGAAAGACCTTTCCTGATGACCTTAACACTTGAGCCGGTTCATACTGTGCGGTTTGATCTTTGGGGTAGCCAGGACCCAGGTTGTACAGTGCTTTTTAGGTTAAGGTCAGCATCTTGAATTGTGCCCAGTAGCTGATTGGTAGCCAGTGGAGTGGCTTTAAAGGGGGTGTAATGTGATCTCTGCACCCCGCCCCAGTCAGCAGTCTGGTTGTTGCATTTTGGAGCCACTGAAGTTTCCTGAGACTTTTTATTGGTAACCCCACATAGAGTGCATTCCAGTAGTCTAACCAGGATGTCACTAGGGCATGTGTCACAGTGGCCAGAGTAGGTTTCTCAAGAAACAGGCCTAATTGACGTACTAGTTTTAATTTTGCAAATGCACTCCTGGCCACAGCTGTGACCTGGACCTAAGTTCAAGGATGAGCCCAAGATCACCCCCCAAGCTATGAACCTCTTTTTTTTCAGTTGGAGGAAGACCCCATCCAGTACAGGTTGCATCCCTATCCCTTGTTCTCCCTTTCGACTGATCAGAAGTACCTCTGTCTTGTCTGGGTTTAGTTGCATTTTGTTTATCCTCATCCAGTTCATTACTGCAGATAGTAGCTCCCTCAGAATCTGGAGGCAATGAGAGGTAAATCTTTGAGTTTAATGAATATCAATCTTAAAATCAATTCAAGAGACACCAAATTTAAATCTTTGATTTTAAACAATTCTAAAACTCATTAAAAAAGACTCAGCAGCCCCATTTTAAGATACCTTGCTTTTAGGAAGCATATACTGAGAAAAGTTCTGCTGCTTGAATCATTGAATCATGAAGCCAGAAAGGGCCTATAAGGCCATCAAATCCTACCCCCTGCTCAAAACAGGGATAGAAATCAAAGGAGACCCACCAGGGGATTACCTAAATTTCTCTTGAATGCCTCCAGTGCTGGAGCATTCACCACCTCCTGAGATAACTGGTTCGATTGTCGTACTGTCCTAACAGTTAAGAAGTTTTCTTCTTCTTCTGATATTCAGCCTAAATCTGGCTTCCTGTAACTTGAGCCCATTACTACATGTCCTGCACTCAGGGAAAATCAAGAACAGATCCTGCCCCTCCTCTGCATGGTATTTGAAAAGTGACACACACACACACAGAGAGAGAGAGAGAGAGAGAGAGAGAGATGGCAGTCCTCCTGATAATTTGGAGCCCTTTGGTTTAGGATGTTAGAGGTCAAAGCCAACACTTTGTGCTGGAAATGCACCTACTCTAGACAATGCACCAGAGAGGGAGAATTAACATTTTCGTTGTTATACAAACACAATTCCTTAGAACGAAAGTCTGAATCTAAACTAGGAAATCAATATTTCGCATCCTTCTCTCCCCCCCCCACTCATCTTGTTTGTGTCATATTGTCCAAATGGGCTACCAGCAGTGTTGTAAGACTATCTCTAGATATGTTTTGCATTCCACCTCCTTACTTTAGCCACTAGAGAACCATCAAGTATCCTGGTAACTGCAGTCCTAGATACACCAGGAGGGCCAATATTTGTTCCGCCTTAAAACTAATGAGAGCTGATGTCCATTATTATTTCAATTCTATTAACAGCAATCTTCGACCACCAAAAAATGCTAATGTGCCATATATCAACCAAATGTGTTTAACCTGGCAGTGTAGATCATTGAACTCAAAAGAGCATTTATAAAAAATGTGCCTTTAAGTCACAGCTACTCCAAGGGGTGTGGGGGAGCCCCACCCATCCAAAGTCAACAGAAATTAAGCTGAGTAAGCCACTGGTTTCAGCCAAGTTCAGGGTCAGGCCTAAACTAGTAATGAATTTGCAATGTGGTCCTAATCTTTTCATAACTTTCTGAGAGTCTGAATCTAAATGTATCTGACACGGTTCCATGAGAGGGCTTGTGTCCTCCCATTGAATTATAGATTATGCTTGTACATTTTGGGGGAAACAAAGGAAAGAGGGGGGGGAAACAAATAGAAAACCCCACTATAAGCATTTCCGAGTCTCTTAATTTCACAGCATCCAATTAACTCAAAAGTCCTTCAGAGCATTTAACTAGCACTGGTTCAGCAATTTGAATATGATCGTTTCTTCAATAGTCCGATGCCTGCCAAGGATTTCTTCCCCCAGTGATAGTGTTAAAAAGGAAAACATCCATATTAAAAATAGTTTCATTAATTTACACGTTTGGTGTGAAAGATATTTCTTTTTTTAAAAAAAATCTTATTACCTGCAAAGCTATAACAATCATTGTTTCTAAAAGATTAGATGCATTCATAGACCCAGTTTTAACAAAAACACTCGAATACAGATCCAAAGCAAACTCTCTAGTCAGTACTTTCCTGTTTCATTCCATTTGCATATTTTCTATAATTTCACAGATGCCAGAAACAATTATAGGGAGGTTTTATGCCTCCTCCATGCCTAATATGATAATGCAAAAATATCTTTTCCATTTGTAGGCAATGTTTACTCATCCCTTCTTAGTTTGTATAACTGAATGAAATTTTAAATGCTTGTATAGTGAGAATAGCTACAAACCTCAGGAATGAATATTTCCCCTAAAGGAAAGGGAGTCAAACCTTTAGCTGTCTGTTACAATTGAAGATTCACATCTTATTTGTGCAGTAGGCCAGTGATTATAAGACCTGCTTTTAAAACCTGATTACAGTCAGCCGTGATACAAAATTGGGGGGTGCACAAACTATTCCAATTATATAGCACCAATTCACATGGCTACTTCTTCTAAAACTCTTCTATTTGTTATTTATGTCACTTTGTGTTTTCCCATAATGGAACTGAGCCTCAGTATACCACCAATCTGTTATTAAAGGGGGGGAGCCAATCTTAAAATTTGCATCTAACAACGTAGTTGTTAAGGCATTTTCTTTCAAAATACGCAGTTATGAATTCAATTCTATAGCATGTTTTTTGATCTGCATAATTGTTTTGTTTATTTTTAAATATATATCTATCCTGCCTTTCTTCCTTGCAGAACCCAATATGAATTAAAATGGATACAGAGAAAAGATGATGGACAAAATCCTATCAGCTGCACCCACTGTTTGTTGGGGAAATTGCTGCAGAGCCATAGCAGAACCAGGATTTTGAACTGACATGCAAAATCTACTTCTCCCAATACAGTAGGACCCCGTATCCACTGATTCTTTATCCACTGATTCAGTTATCCATATTTGGCAGAGGAAAAAGTAAATAAATAATTCAACAGCCGCAAAGCAAGCTACCGTCACAAAGAGCAGCTGTAAAGCCAGCTACTGTCACAAACAGCAGCTGTAAAGCCAGCTACTGTTGCAAAACCAGCTGTAAAGCCAGCTACTGTTGCAAAACAGCAGCTGTACAGCAAGTTACTATCACAAAACAGCAGTTTTGGGGACATTTTGGTGATCTCTCTTATCCACGGTTATCATTATCCACAGGAAGGCTTGGAACCAATCCCCAGCAGATACTGGGGTCCTGCTGAATATATGTGTAGAATCACAATGCATAAAGTTCAGATTGCTTAAGGATTCCCTGCTATGAACTGTGGTTTGGTTGTACACTAATGAGATCTGGTTTGTGTACTCCCTTCATATCCAACTTCTGGATCATTCATCTGGAAGAGACTGGGTTTAAGCAAATTGAGTCTCGTCATTAAGTCTGACTTGGACACATTGGTTAATTTTAAACTTCATTCAGATTGTAAAGGAACCCCCTAAAATTATTCCTACTAGGAAAAGGGCCCCTATAGGGGCATTTCCCCACCACCCTTTGAATCCAGGCTGGGTGATACCCATTGGCAAGTTTCTTGACTTAGATTTCAGCCTGTCTCCTACCCCAAACAGGAGATTAACCTGACTGTGTTCTTTGTACCTAGCACACCAACCAGACAAGGTAGACTACCCAAAGGAATGCATCTTGATCACATAGCCAATGGGCAAGTCATCTTATTTAGATCATCAACCCTTTCCCCCACCTTCCCCAAGTATCGCCTCTTGGTAAAATATCAGTGGATAAGAAGGTTTCTAATGTTGTGGCAGAGATATGGCCACAAATGGGGGTGGACTGAAGGAGTAGCTGAAGGAATTAATTAACAGAGCGGCAGGAGCCCTCAGAAAAAGGTGGGGAGGGCCGCGCAAACTGCATACCCAGTAACCCGACCCTTTTCTGAGGGCTCCTGCCACTCTGTCAATGGCTGGAGCGCTTTAAACCTGGCCTGGTCAGCACCAGGGGGTCCCCATGGTACCAACTGGGCCAGGTTTAAAGGGCTCCAGCCATTGATAGCTGGGCAGGAGCCCTCTGAAAATGGTCAGGTAGGCAGTTCCGCGGGATCGCTCTTTTGCTGCCTGTGGCAAAGCAACAAAGAGTTCCCGCCACAACCATCACTCACCAAAGTGCATCGTGGCCAAAGCCAGCCAACATATTTTGGCTTAGGAGACAAAATATTCCATAAGCACTTCTCCCTATCCCTGGAAGTAATGCTACAAAAAGTTGATAAACAGCTAACCAGTGATTGACATCAAAATCTGCTTCTTAAAGAAACCACCTCACATTGCCTAATGGCAAAGCCAGACCGCTAAATGGCACACATTTGTTACATTTGGATGGCCTTTTTTTCTACCCGTTTCCCAAGAAAGTGAAATGTTGCTGTCAGCCTCCATCTTGTAAATGCAGCAGATTGACTCTCAAGTTGATGATGTTGGCTGGAATCCAAGCCCTTTCAAGTATATTACTGCGCCCAGTCGTCTGATAATCACTGAAGCAAGTCAAGAGAGGGCACTGATGCCATGCAGTTCAATTTAGCCTACCTGAATTGGTATATTATAGCCTGAGACCCAATTTGAGTCACTACTAGAAATGCCTTAAACCCACATTAAGGCAGCTTAAAATAAATCCAAGCCATTATATTGTGAACTTGGCGGAATAAAACAAAGCAGAAAGGCATCTGGAGTTTATCAGAGGTACATAAAGAATGGCTGTCTTTCTGCTGACAACAATTTGACTTTCACCTTCTGCTATTCTCAAACTCGGTATAGTTGTCTGAGTCTGGGATTCAGCATAAAATAAACCTGTTCAGAGAATATGCACAAGTGTGGAGAGACTAGGAGGAGGAAAGTAAGGAACCAATGAAAATCAATTGAAGTTTTATAATCCTTATATCAACTAAAATGTTTAATAGCCGGAAACCCCCTACTCCCACCCGAAGAGTGAGGAAAAAACATTCAAATGTTGATGTGCTGTGTACATTATAGACATCATGACATTACACACCGGTCTCATTCCAGAAAGTAGCTAGTAAGCTTTGCAAGTTACTTGCTAAAATACACCCTCATAAATGTGTCAGAAAGAAACTAAAGTTTCAAAAGCTGAATGCAGGGGGGAAAGGTGAAAATGGCATATTCCTCCACAGAGGGGGAGTTTCGCATGCTGAGGTCTCAAATGCTTGTGTATCATAGCTGTGACGTTGAATGAGGGTGCCTCATCTTTTTGTGTGTGAATAATGCCATGCTGCAGGCACGGCCCCATGGGCCTAAGAACAGCTGAACCTAATAAATTTGGCCAAGGCAGATAGGTGGAAGAACTGGAGCATGGAAACAGTCCTGCTGCATCAGACTAAAGACCTGTCTAGCCAGAACTTCTGGTCCCACAACAGCTGACCAGTTAACCAAAGGAAGCCCGACAGCATAAGTTGACTGTAGCTGCACATTCCATTTCACATTCCCCAACAAGAGAGATGCAGAGAGACACTTTGCCTCTGATTCTCTAGCTGCCCACACCAACAGTTTAACTATGTGCTATGTTATAAGTTTCCTTTGATTTGCCCTGAATCTTCCACTGTCCAGCTTCAATTTATGACCTTGAGTTCAAGTATTCTAAGGGAGGGAGGAATGCTACTTTCTACATACTGTAGGTGTATAATTTTATACACTTCTATTTTCTGCCCTCATGCTTAATTCCCCATCCCCAAGTTTAAGAGCCCTAACAAGCATTTATAATCTTCCCTCACAACATACTGAAACAAATTATATCCAACTAAATCAACAGCAATAAACTAAAATAAAGATAGAAATAACCAAGTAATTGCACAAATAGCAGCAGCAGCAACAACAACAACAACAACTACTACTACTACAAGTTGCAGAGATTACCATACTATCAGAAAAGTTAAAGGATGAATCAATGCAAAAAGCATTAGAAAGCTGGTTTCATACTCTGGTTTCTCCTCAGAGTGAAAGAAAACTCAAGAAACTGATTTTTAAAAAAAAAAACAACCTGTAAGTGTAGTTTATAGAAGAGCTGCAAATAGTTTATAACAGGGCTAAATCACTATAATTGTATTACGCTTAAATATGTCAGGACCAAATATAGTCACTGTACTCTCTTAGACCCTTTCTCCTTTTCCTTTTTTCCTCCTCCCCCTTCCCTGTTCCCTTTCCTTTTTACTCTTTATAAGGAAATGAATATAATATGGAGGGGGACCTCTGTGTATATAGTTTTCAGGCAATGTGGAAGGATGAAGAAGAAAGGAAAGATTTTATGCTGCAACAGAATACTGAATTTAGCCCTATGGGACTTTTGTTGAATGGGGTGTGCCATCAAATCCGAATGGACTTATAGCAACCCTAATAGGGCTTTCAATAAGTGAGATATTTATTTATTTTTTAAAAACTTTGTAATTTTATTGATTTATAAAGAAAAGGAAATCTTTATGCGTAAATAGCAATCACAGAACGCAAACATCATTTATAAAGTTTTTAAGACAGTTATTAACTCTTGCCATCTTCTTGTCAAAGTATCTTCATCTTCTCCTTTCAGGTGGCCGGAAAGTCTGTCCATTTCAATAGACAAATATAGTTTTCCTTTCAGAGCATCTTTTGAGGGTATTTCAGAATTCTTCCAAAGTTGAGCATACAAAATTCTGGCAGTTACAATAATGTGGTTAATTACATAATTTTGATCGTATGTTACCTCAGTATCCATAATATTTAACAAAAATAATTCTGGTGTGTATTTTAACTTGACCTTCAGCACAGTGTCTAGCAGGTTCATTACCGTATTCCAGAATAATTTAGCTTTTTTACAGGTCCACCAGATATGATAGAAAGTGCCGTTTTCTTGCTCACACTTCCAGCATTTAGCAGAGCAATTATACATTTTAGATAGTCTATGAGGGCTAAGATGCCATCTATAAAACATTTTGTAGCAGTTTTCTTTACAAGAGGTGGATCTGAACATCTTGATAGTTTGCCATAACATATTCCATTTTTCTAAGCGAATAGAGTGCCCACAATTTTCCGCCCATAGTTGCACATTCGTTAACCTGAGTCACTTGATCTTTCAGATAACAACATAGTGTAAAATTTACTCAACAGTTTTTTCTCGCCTGCAGTCATTATTTTGTCAAAAACATTGTCATTTACCATAAAGCCACTTTCATTCTGCACAGATTTATAATGTGTATATATTTGTTGATAAGTCCAACAGTCTATTTTAACCCTTTGAGGGATAGCTGATTTGGTGGTTTTAAAGACTGGCCCTCATACATAAGTTGTTTATATGTTAAGATATTACTGAATGTCTTCGGATAAGGTCCTCTAATTGCTTCCATTGGAGATAACCATTTGGGAGCTTTAGGATAAAATAAATCTTTAACAGACAACCAATTTTTAATTAGGGCATTCCTTATCCAATGTCTTTTGAACAAGGTTGGGATATTTCCTCTGTACCATAAATAGTAGTGTCCCCTTTGTCTAAGTCATGGCCTTCTAAACATAAAACTCTTTCATTTGTCATAGAAATTCAATCCCATATCCATGTCAATGCTGCTGCTCTATAATACAAAAACAGCTTAGGTAATGCAAAGCCCCCTAAATTAATCCTATCTTGCAAATAAACATTTTTAATTCTAACTTTTTTTCTTTTGCCAACTAAATATACAGATATGTTTCTCTATTTAAAGCAGTAGCTTTACCATTTCCATTCCCCGTAAGTTTCCATGGCTGAGCAAGGATCTGAACCCTGTTCTTTAGGGTCTTTTATCTACTATACCACACTGGAAACTGTGGAACTTAAAAAGATAAAGGTTCCCCCACACACACACATGCATGCTAGTCGTGTCCGACTTTAGAGGTGCTGCTCATCTTCATATTCAAGCCGAAGAGCGAGTGTTGTGCAAATCCATGGCCATGTGGCCAGCATGGGTGCAAGGAAACACTGTTTTACCTTCCCGGTTTTTATGGTGGTACCAATTTATCTAGTTGCATTTACATGCTTTCGAACTGCTAGGTTAGCAGGAGCCAGGGTTATCAGCGGGAGTTCGCTCCGCTGCGTGACACCTGGGATTCAAACCACTGAGCTGCCAACTTTGCAGCCGACAGTTTTCAGAAGCCTTAGTCCACTGAGCCACCATGCCCCTTTCTGTGGAACTTAGAGCTGACTAAAGATGCCTGAACTGTTTTTTAATTATTGGGACTGCGAAAAGTATGTGAAACAGCAAGATGTATTTGAAAGAAGCTGGCTTCAAAAATAATGAGCCTCTCTCTACCCAATTAAATGCCAAGCCTCTTAAGAGAGTGTGTATCATTTCATACTGAGCAAATGATCTTGTTTAGACATTAACATTTGTATGAAATATCTCTGGTAGAATGCCATAGTGTCAGCTAGTGAAGCAAACATAATGAGCATCTGTAATCAATAGCATAATTGTATAAATTGGCTAATAATCAGTTAAGCTGAGTTGTAGATGCTGGAAGAGATGTGTCTCGGGTAATTAACTGCATTATTACTGTGTTATTCTTTGAAAAGGTGAATTTTGGATATTTAAGTTGATCCAAATAAAACAGATACAAGATTGGGACTCTACTGCAATGAATGGCATACTCTTATTAACCCTAGTAGAATTTTCTTTTATCCAGATTTTGGAAACCATAGCATTAAGCGTTCATTTTTAAAGAACCAGCCATAAGGATGTATAAGGTCCTTACAATTCCTGCTGTTTTCATAGTTGCACATCTATAATTTCAATATATGATTAACCATAATAGTCTCACTGGAGATCTGCAGGCTTTTCTGGAAAACATGTTACATTATCAGCATGTGGTGCTGATAAAACCTAATTTTCATCTTTTATCTGGGAAGAGAACATTGTTTTCTTAACAGTTAGGAGCCAATGTGTCTAATCTCTACAGTGGAATTTAATGTAAACGGTGGCAGATGTAGGGTTTGTTGATACCCAGGGGTTGCTGCCAAGTTTAAGAACAAATAAGATTAATCTGTTCTTAATCCGAAAGCTGCATCTGTGTTTGGAAATAAATAAAAAGCCCTTTCTATGCTGCTTAATAAGTTGAGCATTGCACAAAGTGTTTTCAATGAATACCACTGGAATAACTCAATAACTTCTCCAAAAATACCCTTGATCTGCAAGATAGTTTGATCAGGGAGCTCAATTACCGATGTTGACATTACAAAGAGATGACAAAATTACATATGGGAAAGGTTGGGACTTAAATTCTCTTGTGCCTCCTAGTCAGGAGTCAAATTCAATGATCCATAGGGTCTCATCCAGTACTACAGTCTAAGACTCTGATTCCAAGGTGGACCACACTCATATATTTATTTATTTTTTACAGCTTATATGCCGCCCACTACCCAAAGGTCTATGCAGCAAATGGATGGTACAATAATGGAACACACTTCCACATGGCTACCATCCAACAGAAACGTGGCCCTTCAGGTATTAGGGGGACAATGATTCTGCCCTTACCCTGGTTTTGTAGTGTACAAATGGTTTCTTGGCAATAATATGTTTTTTTTTTTAAATACTAGAGGAATAGTATGATTTCTCCTTCCTGCAGAGCATCACACTGTGGTTTTGTTCTGTGTGAACATGGATTGCACCAGCTCAAGTCCAATCCTTTGAAGCATCAAGGAAATCTTTTGAAACATGTATGCCAAGGACTCTCATTTCATTAGAACCTTCTCAGAGACCAGGCAGATAATTTTTAAAGGGGCAGGGGCATTGGTTATGCAAGAAAACAGCATGTGATAGTCACTTAAAATGGAGGGTGTCATGGAAGGAGCTTCCACAAAATATGTGAACACTTTTGGGTATCCCTTATCAACCAAGGGCATATCTGGGGGGGGGGGAAGGGTGCATTTGCCCCAGGGCACAGCAGTCTGGGAGCGCCTGAAGGGGGAGCAGGAGGAGGAAGTTGTGCGCCCTTTCCCTGGTTAAGGCTTGCCGAAAAGACCCCCTCTGCTGCCTCAGCCAAGTGAGCAGCAAAGCAGGCAAACAGGCAGGCAGGCGGGGTGTGCAGTGGCTGCGGTGCCCTCCTCCTCCTCCTCTTCCTCCTCCTCACCTTGCTTCCAGCTGCCACAAGGTATGCATACACACACGTCCACCTATGCTTGTGCATGCGCCCCATCCCACACTCGCAGGATTGGGTCCTTGTTGCTGGGTGGGTGTGATGCGGCGTGGGGGCAGCAGGAGGAGTGCAAAAACGAACGTTGTCCCCAGGAACTCCAAATCCTTGCTACGCCTCTGTTCGCAACTGCAGCATCTGTTGGTTGATCCTTCCACCACAGAAGCACTAACTTCAGATGATATGAAGCCATACAATGTACAGCTGCATGACAGGAGACACTAGCTCCTAAATATGGGGGTGTCCACTAAAGGCGGCCATGGCTAAACCCATGGCCCAGTAGTTAAACTGCAGTAGTTCAGTCAAGGCTCTGCTCATGACCTGAATTTGATCTCAGGTAGCCAGCTCAAGGTTGACTCTGTCTTCCATCCTTCCAAGACTGGCAAAATGAGCATCCAGCTCATGGGTGCGCATGCTCCTTGCATACTTACATTGTTAATCTTCCATAAAGTGCTGCAGCACTATGGGGGGGTATATAAATTAAAGCAACAATATATGAAGAAATTCCAGATGAAATGAGATTGGGAGATTTTCTTCATCCTTCACATTAAACTTGTTTTGTTTCTGCTCATTTAAAAAATGGATTCCATTTATGTTCTGTGCTTATTTTTCTTTAAAATGCATATTTTAACTAACTTTATGTGTTTAATTGAAAATTATAAACAGTTTCTTGTTTGTTTGTTTTATCAAAAGGAAGGATTGAATGATAAAAGAGAGATGAAGAACATAACATGGTTCCCAAAAATCTAGAATGTCAGGGAAAATCAAAGAAAAACAAAACAAAACAAAACAAAAGACACAAAACATGTGGCACCTTAAAGACTTTCTTTAGTGTCTTTTGTTTTGTTTTGTTTTTCTTTTATTTTTGTCTGAAATTCTTGAAAAGACTAACATGGCTACCCTCTCTGAAAAATCTAGAAATGGGTGTGGAAAAAAGTGGGAACCACTCTTCTAGAACATACTTTGCTGGTGCCTGAGCTCCCCTCAAACTAGACTGCTGGGTCTGGGGAGTCACCCTTTATATTTCTCACAATGCCACAAAACCAAATTATATTGGTGTCATGCTAGAAAATCAGAAGAGGGGTTACAGACTACCACTAAAGGGGTCCAATGTTACACAAAAGAGTCCCTTGGGGGCACTCTGGCAGACTCATAATAGAATCATAGAATCATACAGTTGGAAGAGACCTCAAGGGCCATCCAGTGCAACCCCCTGCCATGCAGGAATCCCACTTTGAATAAGGCTGTGGCTCACCACATTGACCAAGGGCATCATGTTTATTTCATACACACACACCCTACCCCATGCATATGGGAGGTATTTTATTCTGGGCCTACACAAAAAGGACTTAGTGGGGGAGGGAGTTTTGAATGCCCCTGTGGTCTAAAGGAATCCTTCCATTGATGACTTGCCAAAGGAGTTATTATGAGCGGAAGGGAAGGGAAATCTGATGTGCTGTCATATAACTTGGTCATTCATTTCCAAACTTCTTAAGTTCATATACAGAATTGTCATGAACTTCAGAAAGAGGGCTGCTTGTGGCTGTATCGCTGAATTTTCCAGTCAGTTCTTTTCCCAGTGGAGGCTGGTCTGCTTGGGGAAACAGGGCATGGCTGCCCCTCAGACCCTTTAGGCAGCATATAAATATTTTAAATATATAAATAAATAAAAATTGCTGCAGTGCCTTCAAGCAGCTGCCCCCTGCCTCCTTCCTTGTCAGAAACGGTGTTCCCCTCCTGCTGATCTTCTGGCTTTACCCTCTGAGGGACAGAGTGTGTGGGAGAAGTAGGAGGAAGAAAATGAGGGGATGCATGTGAGTTAGCAAGTCAGTCCACATAAGACACAATTTTTGAAACCAGGCACAGAAAGGGAGCACCAGTCATTAAGAACAATTTTAATTAGGGTCCAGACTGTGTTTAACAAATTCTCCACTCAATTTTGGAGTGAATGGATGGACTGGTAAAATGAGGTGGTATCTGGGTTAATATCTGCTTGCCTCTGTGTTTATGTACAGTAAATGCAAATGTTTGCTCATATCTGTGTTGCCACACACACACACACACACATACAGAGAGAGAGAGAGAGAGAGAGAGAGAGAGAGATCATGAATGCCCACTTTTGCCGGCCTCTCTGATTTTACCCCCTATAGTTCCTGTGTCTTCTGTCTGTTGAGAACAGTAGGTGTTGGCTGCTACCCCTTTTTCCTTTCCACTTGTCAATCTAAGCCTATTTTAATGGCCAGAGATTGGAAACAGCCTAGGAAGGGAGTCAACATAGAACCAGAGCTTTCCAGTTAACTACTCCACTGAGAGTAGGAGAGATTTGGGCTCAGGGTGGCTCATGACAACATCAGGAGGATATCTCTCCAAAAATGTTGCAGTGAGGCACTTCCACATCCTGGTCCACGAGCTACCCAGCTTGGGCCACAACAATGCCCACAGGAACTCACGTGTGCATTACTGGTCATGATAAATTCATGATGGTAGGCAGGAGATGATGGCATCTGAGTGTTCAATAGGACATACAGCCACGCCTTAAGAGCAAGGTTTGTAGAAGTTACTTCTGTCCCCATCGGCTGTGTTGATAGAGGGATTCTAGGCACTGTAGTCCCAAAAGTAACACATCCAAGTTCCACTCAAAATGACACATGCACACAATGCAGCCTCACAAAACAAAACAAAAAGCATTCCAGCTTTCCAGAGTGAACTTGCAGACAGAAACAGCCACAATTAAGTACCTATCCTATAATATCCAAGTACTCCAGCTTAACTGGTTTGTGAAGCAGGTTTTCAGATGCAAAATATTACACTCTCTGTCTATGGAGTTCTCTAAAAAGGGAAGCTAATAACAGTTTCCTCCTTTTACTATCCACCTTGCAAACGGCCCAATTTTATTTCAGTTTGCTTTAGTGGCGGCAAAGCAATATCCTGGTAAGAATATTGCTAGGAGCAGTAATTGACTGAAATAGGCTATGAATCCAATTCCTGTCGCAGTCCAGCAAATACATGGCATTAAAGAATAATTGTCTGCAGTCTGTGGCAACATCAACAGGAGTACTTACTCTTGAAAGGAAAATTCATATGATAAGCAAAAACTCCTCCTGCTTTGCAACACCCCTCAGTGGAACAAATGCAACATTTTCACCCACCAGCCGCCATTCCCAGTTTACAATACAATTTTGGTAGAGTTACTTCAGGAGGGCATTTCAGATCGAAGTGGGAAGGAAGTGGAAACCTTTTTATGTTGTTAAAAGCCAAATAAGAGGGGTTTGCTGTTCCCAAAACAGGATGTTCTATTGTTAAATTTTTTTAACTTTTTTTTTATTTTTAGAGTATTTTTACCCCGCCTTTCTCCTTGGAAAAGGACCCAAGGCGGCTTACAGTAATGAAGGATAATACACAGTCCAGTACAATTAAGACATGTTCAAGTATTTGAGGACAAGGAATTGAGAGACCTCTTACAGCATGAATAGAGAACATTACATTAAAGCAACATGGTTATAAGTAGTCATAAACACAAAGTCTATGTGAACCCATAGATTTATATAAAATACACATGGTAGTCCATCGTTCGGGGAAAGCTTGCCTGAACAGAAAGGTCTTTGCCTGTTTCTGGAAGGACTTCCCACATTCAGAATCAAATGGGAAATATATGGCAAGCAGCATAAACAATCTAGAATTGATTTATATGTGAGAGACTTCTAAGAGACATAAAACATAGAAGAAAAATGGCTGTCTCCCAAAGCCTTGTTCAAGGTGGATAAAAAAGACACTAGAGCAGTGATGGCGAATCTTTTAGAGACCAAGTGCCCAAACTGTGATTCAAAACCCACTAATTTTTCACAAAGTGCCAACACAGAAATTTAACCTGAATACAGGTGACTGTGAAGGGGTGATGTCGGATACCAACAGAAAGGACTCCAAGTGCCACCTTTGGCACCCATGCCATAGGTTTGCCAACACTGCACTAGAGGTTTTGAGTAGATGAATAAGAGATAACAAAGATATTCAAGGGACTAAAATAAAAGACGAGACATATAAATTACAAGCCTTTGCGGACTATTTGTTTTTTATTTAGAGGATCCCCTGAACTCTGTGCAAACCTTACTGAATGAGATCAAACAGTATGGTGATGTGCTGGGCCTAAAAAATTAATAAAACAAAAACTAAACTATTAGTGAAAAATATAACAGAGAGACAAAAATACCAGCTGACAGCTATTACAAACATACAAATAGTAAAGAAAGTGAAATATTTGACAGCAAGGTGCTCTACTCTAAAAGAAGACAATTATTGAAAGTTAATTTTACAGATAAAGAGAGACTTGGAAAGATGGGGGAAACTAAAAATCTCACTTTTGGGAAGAATTCCCACCTTAAAAATGAATATTTTACCTAAATTATTGTTCCTCTTCCAAAACCTTACAATCAAATTAGATTAAAAAAATTCAAGAAATAAAAGTGTCTTAAGATTCATCTGTCAGAAGAAAAGGGCAAGAAGTAAAATTAAGCTGTTGCAGGAAACAAGAGAGAACAGAGGCTTCGGGCTACCCAAATGGCTTTTATACTATCAAGCAAGTGCACTAACATGGATAAAAGAATGAACCCTCTTGAGAAATAAAAGATTGCTATACCTGGAGGGCCATGATTTACAGCTGGGTTGGCATGCATTTTATGGTATAGCAAAAACAAATATTTTATGGTGTGGCAAATATTTTATGGCATAGCATTTTATGGTATAGCAAAAAGCACAAATATTTTGAAAGAGACCTGATAAGGAACTTGCTACTTGGAATACGGGAAACAATAAAATCTAAAATATACATGAAAATTCCAAGGTGAGCATCTCCCATGGAAGCATTCACATATCCAAACCTGATCAATCTCAACAAGATACAGTAATTGTTTACAGCTCCCTTTTAAACAAAGAAGGAACTTTAAAAACCAAAGAACAATTAGAAGATCAAGAGCTATTTGTATCATGGTGTCCTCTACTACAAATAAAATCAACTTACAATCAAGATTTGACAACCTAAGGATTTGAAAAACAATACCTACTCTTAGATGAAATGTTGCTGTTTGCAGAAGAAAAACGAATTCAACAAATCTACAAATTCTTATTAGATTGGGAATTGCAAGAGGAAGAAGTTAAAAATAAAATGATTAAATGGGCTAAAAATTTTGGCTACACGATAAAACTAGAACAATGGCAAAAACTCTGGTCAAATAATTATAAGCTAATAGCAGCTGTTCCTTACAAAGAAAATTTGCACAAAATGTTTTATAAATGGCATCTCCAACTGTCTAAGTTAGCAAAAATGTTTCCTATCTAACTTAAAAATAAATGGTGGAAGCATAAAAATCATGAGGGCACATATTATCAAGCAAAAAACATTTGGGTTAAAGTCCATACATGGTTAAAACAAATGATGAAACAAAATTTAGAATTTAGACCAGAAATATGTTTATTAGGAATTTTACCAAACTGTGAATAAAATGTTTAGCTATATAGTATTGCATGTTTTAACAGCAGCAAGAATGGTACGGGCGCAGTTGTGGAAAACTGAAGCTATCCCAACAGATGAAATGTTGATAAATAAAATATTGGAATGTGCAGAGATGGATAGACTAACATGTAGATTGAAAGAGAAAGATGAGTGTATATTTTTTTTCAATCTTGGAACTTGTTTTAACACTTGGTTGAATATAAGAAATGAGGTAGTAGAAAGCAAACAAAAACCATACATAAGCTGATTGTAGTAATCAAACCAATCCTGTGGAGTATAACAAACTGTTGTACAGTACATTTTTTGTTTCTCTTTTTTTCTTTTGTATTTTTTCTTTTGAAAAACAAATAAAAATATGCAAAAAAGAAAAGAAACATAAAACTTGCAAAACTTGGAATTTATATACAGAATATATAAAAGTTAGAATTAACTAGAGAGAGATTCTATTGAAGGAATATTCAAGAAATCGCTGTCCAGAAAAAAAGGGTGGGAGGTTTCATCTATCTATCTATCTATCTATCTATCTATCTATCTATCTATCTATCTATCTATCTATCTATCTATCTATCTATCTATCATCTAAAGCGTCCTCCTGGGTGCAGAATGTGACAGCTATTCTGTTCCTGACAACGCAAGTCAGCTTCCCAAGCTGTAAAGAAAAGAATTTTTTTTCCATCTTGCCTACTTCCACTTCTGGGAGGAAGTCTTCAATTTCTTTGTTTATCTAAAAGGTATAGCAAACTAAATAGAGTTGCTATATCCTATGACCTTTTCTCAAAGGGCTATGACTTTCTAGAATATTGGAGTTCAGACATCACTAATGGGAGAAACCAGGTGGGGTCAGGCATAGGGCTACCCTTGCTACCTTTTTATGCATGAGTGGATCTTGAAATAGTCTTATTTGGCAAAAGCTTTCAGGGGCCACAGCCGATGTTTCCTCTGAGCTGCCTGCATGGGTGTGTCTGTGGAGCTCCATCAGGGCTGCACACCAGTACTCAGCTGGCACCCTGCCCCGTCAGCACATACTGGGGAAGGCTCTCACACAGCAGGGCCAAAAATTAAAGAGATTGTTGACCACAGCCAAATGCACTATGATTAGGGACATGTAGGGGCTGGGGCGTTCGGGTTTTGTTTGTTTGGGATTTTTTTCCCCAAGGGAGGATTTTTTTAGTTTTCAGGTCATTCATGTACAGTCATATACGGAGTCGTGGTATACCGCAAGACCGGAGTATATGAAGGCAAGGGCTCTTGGGCAAGCTGTTTGGGGCATCCTGCACTTACCCCAGGCCTCCAAGAGGCTTCCCAGGCCTGTCGGAGACCCTAGAACTGGTTTCCGGTGAAGAAACCACTTCTGGGACCTCTAACAGACCCAGGAAGCCCATTGGAGGCCTGCTTGAGGCAGCGTCAGGCCTAAGTTAAGTGTAGGAGGCCCCAAACAGGCCCCCAGTCCCAACCTGACCCAACATCTGCATAACACTGATTTTCCTTTACTGTGAGTCAGGTTGGGTCCCTAAACCCTGCGATAAACAGGGGATTACAGTAACAGCACTTTCAATAAACCTCAAAGTATCTGAAAGCTTTTGGTTTCCATTTCCCCATTCTGGAACATGACTCAAATGCAAAAAAGCCCCACAGCAGCAGTGGTGAAGAGAAAAAGTGGGGCAGGTCTAGACAATGATATTTGAACATGATTAAAAGGAGCTCTAAAAGCATAAAATGTGAATGTGAGAAGTATATTTGAATGCAAATAAGATACAGTCACTAAGCTGGGCTAGCCCATTTAGTGACTGGGTTAAATTTGGCCTATGTATAGGGTGTCTGCTCCAGATGTTATGAGGCAAACATTAGTATGGGGAAAGGCAGGCACAAGTTCTCTCATGGACCAAGGAGGCCTGGGCCTGCTCCATTCCCCTTCAATTTTATAAGGGAAAGACACACACCTACACCCCTGTTCAGTCTAAAAGCTGTCAATAGAAGTAGAAAAATAGGAAGCAAACTGGATCTTTTTACAAACTTCTCAGCTGGAAACACCTAGAGAAGAGAGAAAAACATGGAACCTGTCTAAAATGTTTGCCGTTTGTTTCCCACCCTTTTGAAACTCTCTGGCTGTTTATTATTCCGCTAGTGTTCTGTTCAGAATGAACATCTTCAGGGACTTATGGCCTTTGATAAGCAGAAGATGCTGGTTTTTAAAAAGACAATGTCTTTCATTTGCTCAGGAGTGACCTTTTCATGCCCGTCAGCCTAACTGGAAGCCCTAGAAGACTGGAATGTAAATGTGAGCAAGAGTAGTGCCAGGAAAATGCTGAATTACCTGTTCCTAACAGCCATGCCTGCCTGTGTTTCTATAATTTAAATTTATATCTCCCCTTATCATGCCAAGCACTCAAAGTCACTAGGAAATAATATATACCATGGTAAATAATAGATTCATATTTTTAAAATTATTTTTCTCCTAAGTTTTGGCACATTTTTATAGCCAGCATCTCTCTCTTATGCTCCCTAAGGAATTATAGCAGTATTGTGCACTCTGAGGTGTACAGAAAGCTTGGTAGTATTCAAAGACTAGACTTGCACATAAAAATATGTTTTTGGAATTATGTTTGGGGGTTCTCTGTTTTCAGTCAGCTGCTCAACTCTCTCTCTCTCTCTCTCTCTCTCTCTCTCTCTCTCTCTCTCTCTCTCTCTCTCTCTCTCTCTCTCTCTGTGTGTGTGTGTGTGTGTGTGTGTGTGTGTGTGTGTACTCAAATAAATAGCAAATAATCTTGCCTATTTTCTCTTTGTGCACTTATTAAGTTAAGGGGACCAATCATGGTAAACATAACATAAAATTAACCATGCTGGTGAATTTAAGACTTAGTTTATATCCACACTCAGGAAATACTTTTATCAGGACCAACATAATACACACAAAATTGGCCATAAGAAGTGGAGCATAATTAACTGATGTTGAACATTTGCATGGGCAGACACTAAACATAGAATTGAAGAAGATGCAGAATTAAATATCATAGAATGAGATCTACCATCTTTTTGTTTGTTTGTTTGTTTGTTTGTTTGTTTGTATACCACCAGATTTTCGCAGACAGGAACTCAGTCCGGTTAACAAGGAATAGCATACAACAAAATACAGAGAAAAATAATAATTGGTTCCACAATTGCTGAAGGTTTTGGGTTACCTGTTGGACAAACAAGTATTTAATAGCAAATTCTTCCATTTTTCTATGCACAAAATCCAGCAATATTTCAATTTCTCCCTCTAGCTGCAAAGCAGGAATTTTATCTGGGATGCTATCCTACAGTGGATACCATGGAGGTGGGGAGTAAACAGAAGTCAAGTTAAGAGGTTCAAGTTTACAGTGCCACACTTCTGGAAGTGAAGGATTGCCCCACTGCAGGGGATGCCAGATGGTACCTGCAGTGCTTTTCCACTGATCAGGAAGGCTCCTTTTTTGCCCCCCCCCCCATTAAGAGCTTTTATCCATAAATGTATTGATACAGAATTGGTTTCAGCATTCTTTCAAAAGTAAAGAGCCTGGTTGTTTTACAACATGAAAGAAAACTTTTCTGCCCTATTTGGGTAGATCTCCATTTCCTTTCCCTTCCCTTCCCACTACAATCTATTCTATTCAGAAAGGAATAGATTGTAGGGTGCATCTTTAGGGTGCTGGAGGGGCCCCATTGGAAGGAAGGGGCAGGGAAGGTTACTTCCACCAGCCCTGGACTGGAAAAGTTGTGGAGTGTTTAGAAATTGTTATTCCCATTATACCTCACTATTGATTAGGCTGGCTACCAGGAAAAGATGCCACAACAGGTGAGGTCACAGGTTTCATCAGCTCTAATGTAGGGTACATGAGTACAGGAAGTAAGCTCTGTTAAATTCAGTGAGGCATGTAGTCTGAGGAGATATGCATAGAACTGTGGTCTTGGTCTGACTCTAGCCATACTTGAATCCCACTCTCATCCTGCTTCCAGACCTGTGCTATGAGGTGAAGCATCCAGAGCAGGGGTCCTCAACCTAAGGCCCCGGGGCCAGATGCGCCCCCCCCAGGTCCTGAATCCGGCCCCTGGGACCAATTGCAACCCCCTACCCCCTGTTTTGTGTGCAAGCCAGCCTCCGCAGCTGCTTTTGGACTGTGATCCGGCCCCCAGTGGTGTCTGGGTGGTGGTGGACCGGCCCACTGTTTGAAAACTTTGAGGACCCCTGATCCAGAGGCAGGCCCCCACTTGCCAGAGTTGAGCATTAAGCTGAAGGGAAACAAGTCATTTGCCCATATTTTCATTTTACTTGCTGGTAAAACAAAGACTTCAGGTGGGAAGAGACACTATATCTTCTTCTGAGCTCCGGTTGACTTGCCCCTGAATCTCTAAGCTACAATATGAACTGGGAGACAAAGGGTGGGGGCAATAAATAAGTATTAGATGACATCTCTTCCCTGTTAGGTTATGCTCAACATCTCTGTGGGCCAATGTACTTCCACTAAGACTGGTTTCCAGGTTTGTATGGACCATACTAACCTGGGAACCAAAGCCAGAAATAGCTACAAGTCCATTTCTCATCTCCTATAAATCTCTATTTTGGGTGGATCAAAGCAGAGATGGCTTCTCCAAAAAATGTGGCTGGTGGAGGCCATCACAGGAACATTGAGGAATATCATTACGGGAGAGATACCTGCTATAAGCCACTTTGTTCTGAAGTCAGTTTCACATTTTAGACTCACCTAAATGATAGCATTCCATAGAATGGGTGATGCAGTTGTGCCCATGCCAGTCCTAGAATTGGTAAAGAATTATTTGCTCCTCTTACCATCATATAGTTTGGTCTCTGGAGTCGAAGCTTTTGACACTTGCAGTGCCTCAGTGCCTCCACACTATTGTATGGGACTGGTGCTGGAAAGTGAAACTATTGTGAAAAATAGCACCTCCACATGGGTGGTTACTACACAAATGTCATCATTTCCACAATACTGTAAAATATCCTGTTTTCTATTTCCTCCTCTAGTAGAGGAAGGCCACGGAACTATCACTGTGTCCAAAAAATGTACATTTTCATGAGATTTCATTCTTTGCCAACTCTTTTGATTGTCTATAGCAGTGGAATTCTAAACACAAAATCTGAATTGCAAATTTGATTTCCCCTTGCCTTCCTGTTGACTTTTCTTCCATTCTTAATCATTCCTCTGCCAGCATGATCCTCTAAGCCTTGCTCATATATCATCTCCAAAATCTCATGCTTTCAAGAGCTCTACAAAGCAGTGGGACCTTGCAGCAAGCAGATACAGGAAAAGAGACCTGGATCAGCATGAGCCATGTGGTACTGGGGGGCTCTCACAAAACCTTGAACTTTCTAGTCTTGAGAAATTAAAGGAAGGGAATGTTGTTTTTATTTTCCTAGCAATACAATAGGACCCATCTGGTCTTGTTTTCTATTTTCATCTAACTTCAGACAGGAAGGCTCACACAGAGACACAGCAAGGACCACACTTAATAATTCACACAATCTACCTAAGTGAAAATGTGGCTTCAAGCTGTTAGGATGTTATGAGAGACGATTGTATTATGGAGACAGACGTGAAGGGAGAGATTCATCCTATGGCTTTCCATTTGGGGAATGAGAATATGAGACTTGACTTCTTCAGAGGGCTGTGGATGCCATTTTGGGGGGGGATGGGCAGAGTGAGGGACACCTCAGCATTTCCCAGCCCCATTTATCAAACCTGATAAAACATTTGCTATTCCACGATTGTAAAATGATGTGAGCTAGGATATTAACAAAAAAAAATTTCCTGAAGATAGGCAAAGATAATAATTTCTCACATATTTACCACACATTAAGCTATTGATTTTCATCATCTGGTCAGAATTGAGAATGATAATTTTTTAATGGGAACTCCTGCAGACAATATTAGCTCCTTTGTTCAGTCTGCAGGCAAAACTAAACACTGTATTAAAAGGAGAACAGGCAGGAATGTGTTATGTTAAGATTAAATTTAATTTAATTTAACAATAATATTTGCGGTCCTTTAACGGTATTCTGGGATGGCTTCATGCTTCACTAAAAAAAATGGAGGAAATATATAGTGGAAATTTAGATAAAAGAACCCTTTACTAAAGATCAATACCGAGTTTGTATTATGTGCCGAGTTGTAAATTTAGAAATTGCATTTATGTGTGTGTGAATGTGCATCTTTCTGTCTCTGCCATAGCTGAGACACACAGGTATGTCAACAAAATGAATACCAAGGGACCCTAAGGATATGCACTGCCAAGTCACTTGATATGATTGAGACATACAAACTAATGCAGGGCATGAGTAAAGTGGATAGAGGGACGCTTTTCTCCCTCTCACAAAATAGCAGAACTAGGGGACATCCATTCAAATTGAGGGTTGGGAGAGTAAGAACAGACAAAAGAAAATATTTTTTCACCCAGCGCGTTGTTAGTCTGTGGAACTCCTTCCCACAGAATGTGGTGATGGCATCTGGCTTGGATGCCTTCAAATGGGGATTGGACAGATTCCTGGAGGAAAAGTCCATCACAGGTTACAAACCATGATGGAGATGTGTAATCTGAAGGCTTAAAACCGGGGTACTTCAAGGGCCAGATGCAGGGGATTGGTATCAGGAGACAGATATCTAGTCTCGTGAGCTCCCAGACGCATCTGCTGGGGCCACTGTGAGATACAGGAAGCTGGACTAGATGGGCCTTTGGCCTGATCCAGCATGGTGCTTCTTATGCTCTTATGTTCTTATTTCAAATGAAGATTTTTTTAAATCAGTTTAAATCTGTCTGCTGCATGTACTGATATCATCACTTATTAGATTACACATTTAGGCCACTGGCCCTTTCGGTGCAGGCTGGTGCAATCTAAATAGGGTTTTTTTTCCCTAATAGGGATAATGTTGCATCATTAGGAATATATAGTTTACAAATTTAAAACAGTAGAGTAGATGAAAGGAGGGATTTAATTAAATTCTGCCTGAAAGGCATTACGGAGGACACAGAGACCCCAAATAAGTGTAGAAATTGTCCGTTCTAATGATATGGTGTAATTCTGTTGGAATTATTAAGAGTATTTCTAATAATATATAAACTAGCAGATGCAGTTTGATGCAAATCAGTGTCCCCCTTGGCATGGGTGGGATTATGTCTTCTTTTTTGACGGTATGTGAGCAGCCACCCTGGGCAGTGGTTTAGTGAATGGGAGACACAATATGCTGTGTTTTAAACATAACTTTGTCTTGTGCAAAGCCTGAACAGCTTTGGGAAACCAACGGAAGACTGTTGCCATTGTCATCCATCCTCTGCTATGTGAGGTGATGGCTTCACTCACTTTCCAAAACACAGTTTCCTGTGAATATCCCACTTACAAAGTACGAGTGGAGTCTGCAATGATTAAATGATTCCATACATATTTCAGTATAAGAAACCCTCCATATTTTTTTACTGATGCCACCTAACTCAGACAGCTATTATAGCTGTCATGTATGAGGTTTTCTCCCCCAAAGATGCTCTGCTTGTCAGGTGGGGGTAGTATACCAGACCAAAAAAAAAAAAAAAAAGTGTCAGGCTGCCTGTTCGTAATCTAAAATGTCATGTTACTGTGTCCATGCGATGTGCCATCATGTTGTTTCTAAACTACAGGCCCATCATCAAAATGTCCTTCCTTTCCCTCACTGCTCCCCCCCACCCCCGTGCATATGCCAAATGCTAGCGTGCAGGCCACCCTGAGGGAATAATATTTCAGCTCCAGAAAGTTGTTAACATAAGGCTGAGCATGTACCATGCCCTGACTATGACAGCTTGTTCGAAAATGGAAAAGACAAGGCAGAACCAAGAGGAAGAGTTTAGCGCTCTCACTTTGGCTACACACATGCTTAGCCCTAAGCAGATGTCAATCCAAAAAGCTCCCTGGCTTCAACGCAGACAGCTCATGAGACTAAGACAAAATACTTTCCTTTTTGCATAATCTTTCCTTATGATAGCAATTTCTAAACTATATATCAGAGTAGCCCCAGAGAATCATCTGGGCCTCGAGAACCAATAGTTTAATAATGGCAGATAAGGTTTTTTCTCCACCCCATGAGAGACAGGTTTTTCTATACCATGACTGATCATTTTCCAAATGCCAAAGCTGCAGGAAGGGCAGGGTAGGTTCTCATTTTAGATGTTCCTGTATTTTTTGAGTATGTGTGCTGCTGAATAATTTCCAGAGGTTCTGCCATTTTACATATAGTTTGAGTTTGCAACCTCACATGCTGCCTGACTGGAAAAGGCATCCTTGAAATGGTGTACTGTCCCACCACAAAAGTGGCCGCAAGCATTCATGGTAGAGACCAAGATAAAATTTTCAGATGTTGCACAACAAGAAGGGTCTGCAAGAAGGCTTCATGGAAGATTGAGAAGGGTTGAGTTTACAATGCTTGAGTTTACAATTTCATGCTGTAGCTCGTTTGACTGGGAGGGAACTTTTTATAGGCTGGGAGTAACTATCAATCTATAGAGCATTAAGCAGCAGTCTCCTTCTGTGTGTCAGAATTCTAAGAAACCCCCAGCACTCTGCTGAGAGAATTTTTTTCCCTCAGAGAGCCTGTTAATGTCTACTGATGGCAGCTGGTGGGAAAACATCTGGGGAAAGTATGTTGAAGCCGAGTTGCTAAAAGTAATTGCGCTGCTAGATTGGCTTTAACATAGTCACATTTGTAAGTAAACGGAACATTTTATTCTTTATACAACCACCCTCTAGGTATATCGTTAAGACTATATATGTCAGTTAATGAGAGAGGGCTGGATAATATGGGAACTAGCAACTCTATTAGTTCTTCCCCCCCCCTTTTTTTTGTATAATAAAAGGAACTTGTCCAAGGTCTGGAAGCCCTATAAGGTCATAATTGTTATACGTTCTTCCTGCTTAGCATGGTAAATCACACTAGAGTAGGCCTATGGAAACAGTGGGGATTCAGCAAGTCAGTTCTTCCACGCACTCCATTTTTTGAAGTGGAATGTGCAGAAGAGTTGACTCACTAAATCACCAATGATTCCATGGGTCTACTCTCCTTAATCATAACTAAAGTAGTCCCATATGAAGCACTGAAAGTTGTGAAGCCGTTGACTCATCAAACCCCACTGACGTATCCTAGTGCAGGGGTGAGGAACCTTTGAACCCTACAGATGTTTTGGACCACAGCTCCCACAGTGGAAACTGGAAAAAGCACTCTGCATATGGGTAAAGTGATCCCGAGCCTACCCCAGGACTTAGCGCCTTGCCAGTTTTACTTTCTGGTGTGCCACCATGTTTTCTGGTGTGCAACCACTCTGATGGGGTTAGCTCTAGGGTTCCAACCTTGGGTCCCCAAATGTTCTTGGACGGCATCTCCCAGAAGTCTGCACACTAACTGCTCTGGCAAGGGCTTCTAGGAGCTGAAGCCCAAGAATGTTTGGGGACTCAAATTTGGAAACCACTAGGTTAGCTTAAGATGTATCTTTTTAAAAAAAAAATTCCTGTACTACCCCTGGATAGACCCTATCTTCTGTGATTACAAAAATTAGACAGGGTTGAACATGGTTCAGATTTAGATGAGAAACCACAAGAGAAATTGAGAAATACCCAGGTAAAGCTAGGAATCAAACCTCCCCGAAGCCCTGAAAGGATGCTGCCATTGAGCAAGGCAGGGCGGGGGCAGGAGACAAATGATCTGATTCAGTATCAAGCAGATTCCTATGTTGTTATATTATCAGGACTGCAGTGGAAAGTAGTCAGAATCTTGTGTGCAGCCTTCAGACTGAAGCCATCCCTTGCAAGGTTAAAGTGACAAGATTTGCACACATTCACAACCCCTAGCCCAGTGTTGTCGAAACTACGGCACAGGTGCCAAAAGTGGCACTCAGAGCCCTTTCTGTGGGCACCAGACATTGCCCCTTCACAGCCACCTGTACTCAGGTTAAATTGCTGTATTGGCACTTTGCAAAAATATTAGTGGGTTTTGAATGGCAATTTGGGCATTCAGTCCCTAAAAGTTTTGCCATCACTCCACTAGCCTATCTTAGATATGTGTAGAAAAAGAGATGGAAACCTCCTTGGACCAGTGGACCTAATCTGGCCCATGGATAAATTAAATCCAGCCCACAGAAGGGCAGTGAGTCATCTGCACCCTCCTCCTCAAGGTCTCTTCCCAAAACCTGGCACCCGTCCACTTACAAAAGCAAGGAAGGAAGATTATTAAATCCCTGTGTAATCTCCACTTGGGGATACATGGATTTTCCCATCTATGATTTCTCCATCATTGAAACAGAGGATGTCTTGAAATAAGGGGCTGGTCTCTGTAAAGTGGCCACACTGCTGAAGGCAGTGAATACGAGAGAGGTTGCATTTGGAATCTCCCCCACACAGAATGTGCATAAGCAGTTTATAGGGACACTATCCACCCCAGTGTAGAGATATCTGTAATAGAGGAAGCTGGGGGTTCCAATGTCATGAGGGGACACAGATGACAGACCTTTACAGGAATTATCTAGCCCAGGCATGTCCAAACTTCTGCCCTCCTGATATTTTGGACCGCAGCTCTCAGAATTCCAAGCCTGTATTTTCAATGGCAAAGGACTGTGAGAGTTGTGGTCCAAAACATCTGGAGGGCCAAAGTTTGGACATGCCTGATCTAGCCCAAGGTGTTGACTCCCCAAATGTAACAGCAGTCCAGTTCACATGTATACTGCAAAGAAATTTCACTTTAAGCATCCTGCTCCATTGGGGTGGGTGGGGTGTCCTAGTGAAATCAGGATAGGCTGTCTGAATTGTGCAGCCAACACACACACACACACACACACACACAAATTAAAGCACAAGCCTTGTTAGCTCCATTTCAGCTCTGCTTCAGACAATAAAATACCCTGGGTTCCCACTGCAGCATTAAATGCCTTGTCTGCCTGAAAGAACTCTGAAAACTGTGAAGCTGGCCACCATGCCCTGAAGGAGACTCACCTCAAACCTTTGTTGTGTACGATATCCCAGGCTTCCTTGGAATACATAATTGTTAAGCTGATGTAGGAACTCCTCGTGTTTTTTCCCCTCATCTGTGATCGTCATTCACCGTGGCCCAAGAAGCTGCCTTGATAGCTCAGTGAGATGGAACCAGAGGTCAGGAGTACTGTGTAGATAAGCCAGCCTATGTAGTCTTGGGCCAGGTGCATCATCCCTGAGTGGCCCTCAGAAGAAAGGAATGGAATGTCTCAACACTTCTGAGTACTGCCTACCTAGAAAACTCTACAAAAGTTCACCAGATGTCAAACTTGACTTCAGAGTTGGTGATTATAATTAAGCAACCCAAGAAGGAAATTGTGGATTCTTATTCCTTCTGAAAAACCAACCAGAGATAACAAAGAGGTCCTGGAACAAAGGCCAAGAACACCCAAGCCTGGGAGACTCCTATGCCATAGAACAGGTGGGGCCTGCTTGCCCTCCAATGCCAAGAATAAAGTTTTTGCACAAAAGACTCGTCCACAGCTCTGTTGTAAGGAAGCTAGTATATAAAAAAATAATATTAAAGAAATTATGTATAAATTTGTTTCTCCTGCCCGTGGAGATTACGAACACCCCAAGGCAGCTCATTTTTGCAGAGTGCTTCCTGTCAAGAAGCAATGAAGTGCAAATGGAAGCCAATTGAACTTAGCAATTTGTTTACCGTCGAAGACAACAGCTGGAGAAAAACGGAGGATTTTAATAATTAGCCAGTCACATTAGATAAGGGACACTCGAGTATATGATCTTGCATTATAATAAGGAGGCTGCTGCAAAGGGATTAGAAAGAATTAGTAATTAACCTCCTTCAAGATCAAAAAATGTCTCTCGCTGGATGAGGAGATGGCTGGGGACTGATGCTTCGCTCAAAATAGAACACTTTGTTGGTTTTTCTGACCCCTCGGGCAGTTTTGTAGTTACAGTTCTTAATATTAATGTGCAGAAGAAGCAAATGCCAACAGATCAGCTCCCCACCCCCACACCCCCAGTTGGCCAAAGCAGAAACTTCATAATCGAGGAACAAATGAGTTATTGAAGATCTGTTAGCTAGTATCCTGAGATGCTCAAAAGGAGCTTGTCCAACATGCTTGCCTTGCCGTTTTTATGAATAAACTCATAGGTTGGAGTTTAAGGCAACATTTTTCTAGACTGCTAAGAACTGCAAAGACTATACTTTCCTAGGTCCTCCTTCCTTTCCCTCCTCTCCTCGGTTTTACATTTGACTTCTATAATACCACGCCTAAGCTTAAGAAAAGATACCCTACAGCAGCCATTCTCGTCCTTTTTTTGCCACAGCCACAAATACAATATAAAAGAAATATAGGCCAGATCAATATTGTATACGTTCCACCACAAACCTTATACAGTACAGTGGTGTCTGAAGAATAGTGTCCAGTCTTTCAGGTGTGCCAAGGCCCTGGTTTAGAATGGCTGCTCTAAGGGATCAAAACTCCCAGAAGCTCCCAAACAATGAGTTTTATTTCTGAGCTTTTATTACTGTTATTATGAATTGTTTAAATGCATTTATTTTTACAATAAAAGCTGCTTTGTGACCTTTTTCTACAAGTTACAAGTAAGATGATATACATAAATGAAAACAAAATATATATTAAAAGCAAATTTTCATCTATTTCTAAGACCTTGTGTGTAGCCAAATGATCTGCTTGCAACCCAAGAATATTAAATTAAAAGTGAAAATAACCAGAATCCAGTTCTTTGTGCTACAATAAAAACTAACATCCAGCCATTACCAAGGTTAAAAGGAAGCATCCCATAAAATGCCCTCGTCACCTGTTTGCAATGGAAACAAATTATTAATTCAACAAATCAGTCAAAAACATGTCAAAGGTGACGGAAAAACTCTGGAACCAGAACAAATCTAAAGGTTTTTGAATGATGCTGCCATTCAAAGGGCATTGTGGAGACATTGCATTGCTCCCTCCTCAACAGGGAAGGGTTGTAGTAAGGAAAGCGACTGAAGAAGTGGAGAGAAAAAAACAAGAAGGATTATAAGTGAAAAAGCCAATCTCTGGACCCTCCCTCTTCACAAAAATTGTGTGAATAAGACAGAACATCTTTATACTCCTTGGCAGTTCTTGGAAGAAAATTACCATGTCTCAGTGACTTGTAGTTCCTTGACAAATTAGCTGGTTCTTTGTAGGAAGAGTTGTAACAGACTTCATTTTATAGAGTGATCCCAGTACAAGTATTATATTGTTCTTTTTCTGACTTGAATTTAGCATGCAACCAAAACAAAAAGGCATGAATACAGACATAGCAGCTATGGTTTAATAGTTGCCCTTCCGTTTTATGTTTTGTTGATTTGTAGAAGAGCTCATCTCCCATCCTTCTACTGTTGGCATATGCCTCAGAATAGCTAATATGGCCGCGTCATTCTTCAATGTATCACACCAACATGCCCCGTCCTGTTTTGTCCTCCAGTATCCAATATAAGGAAGGCTTCAATCTAAGGAAGGCTTCATTTTCGTTTTTGGTCTTTGACAAAGCTCAGCCAACAGCTGAAAGCAGGCGTTGCGAGCTACTAAAGGCATTGGCCATATAGCCTTTCACATGTGTAACGTCAAGAGGTGAATTGCCCCAAGAAATGATAAGAAACTAAGCTGAATGCTGAGTCATTCAATTTAGAGAGACGCTGATGAGATCTATAGTAGTTTCCTTACTTTCACCCGCAAGAGGTAAGGCACTATGCTGGCGTAACCAGGGGAAAGGATGTCAGCTTCATTGACTTGCTTATTTCGATTATTTCATGCCTTTCTAGCAATGAATTCAAGGCAATGTACACACCTGCGTATCCTCAGGACAGACTTTTGGTGTCGATCAGGCCGAGAAAAATCAAGGGATTAGAAGTCTGTCCTTCATTTTCTCAGCACTTCCTTTATGGGTTTAAATGGTAATCGACTGTGTGAGGTACTTTCCATTGCTCTTCCCTTCTGTCAACAACGCACACAAAGAGAAGGAAGTCGAATTTGACTCATTTCTTCCTCCTATAGTTTTATCAACTTCTTTTTTTGTGGATACAGTATGTTCCAAACTCCATCCTGCCACATATTGCCTCTATAGAGTTCTGGATAGACTAGCGAGTTGGTTGTACTTTCCTTGCTTTGCCTGTTCTACTTTTCCCATGCTTTGCATCTCTTCCTCATACCATGTATAAGCTGCCTCCTCAGAAAGAAGGAGACTCTTTCCAGCCCCAAAGGTTGAATGAACACATGGTGGCAGTGGCATTCATTTTCAAAGTTACCCTTTGCTCTAGAAACACCCTTGCTCAGTACTGGGAGCCATGATGCCTGGATTGGCCAGATCCAGCTATCTGGTTTTATATCCTATACAGTAGTTCCTTTCCTTTAAGCCCCAGTGGTCAAGTATGCAGCCACCAGTTTTGCCATTTGGGAAGAAATGAAAAAGACCAACTGGGGGTGTGCAGTCTTCAGACGCATGTATGAATGTGGACCCAACCAGGTCTATTCATGCAATCCTAGTGGAGAAACACTCCAGACAGTTCAGCATTCTTAGAGTTAAAATAAAGCATTGGGGGGGGATGCATTTAACTTGAGCTTTTGTATATCAAGCCCACTTCCTCAGACATAAAAGCAAGGCTACATGGCAAATATATACATGACCCCAAAACAAAGAGGCAGTATTTGATTGGTAGATGCAAGTTGCAAATTGTGTGATAGCCGTTTATGTTTTTCCATTCGCCAAATTCTCTGGAAGTTGAATCATGGCAACAGCTTCATTTGGATGAGCAGCAAAACGTTTCAATCTCTCAAGGAAAAAAGAAGTCCAGTTGCCATGACCCAACTTCCAGATAAACTCACCTAGATGACTGAGAATCCTCACAGACATTTGCCAAATTGTTTCCCCCACACATACACAGTTATTTGGAATCATTCAAATATTGACAGGGACACAATCCAGTTCAGGGACCAATGCATTGTCTAATATCTACACAGAAATGTACACATTCCCTCAGATGTTATGTGGCTGTCCCTCTGGAATGTCTCTCCTCTTGGGCCAAAACAGGTGGGCATGTCTAACAAAGACAGAAATCTCATTTAAAAAAAAATAAGGGTAACTCTGTGAGTTGCATTGACACCCATAGCTGGCATGTGGAACAAAAAAAAACAGTCAAAAATTGTTCTCTTAAACTGGCGTGAATTATTCTGGAGGCCATCAACTACTGCAGGCAACATGGTACGGGAGAGGAGGGGAGAGAGAGAGAGAGAGATTGGAGAAATATGTTTTACGCCATTATGAAAAGTAAACGGGAAGTACCTGGAAGAACACTTCAGGATTCTTATTTTATTTTATTTTATTTCAGAGGCAAGAGACTTATGTGCACCATTCCAAGGGCCCAATACAAAACAGGATTTAAAAAAAACATTTTTAAAACTTTCATGAGGGGTTTGGAGCTGACTTATAGTGCCTCTTTTCACAGATTTCCAGTATTCATCTAAAGTGGTCTGCCACTCCCTTCCTCTGGGGCCACCCTTGGGCTGTGCAGCTTGCCCAAGGCAACACAGGCTGGCTGTTCTCCAAAGAAGCACAAGGACAGAACCAAACTCCAAACCTCTGGCTCCATATCCAGATATTGTTCTGAAAGCCCCTTCCTTGCAACCTTGTCATTACTCATGACTGAGGTGGTAGTCCAAGGGGGTGGAGGGGGTGGGACTCAGGAGGGCTCAGACAGGAAGTTATGAGGGAGAAGTAAACTTTATACTGTCTGTGGTGGAATTATAGAGTCTTTTGCCATTTGACTGGAGCAATTTTCTGATTAGGTTGGGTCACAGCAGCCACAAAAACATAACACTTTCTTTCTATGAAATATAGCACTTGCTCTGTGTCCAAGTGAGATATCATATTTTCTCCTTTTGCACAAAGAAGTTTACGGGCATTTTTTTTTTTTTATTTTAGCTGATTTATGGCTGACGCAACCCCACAAGAGAGTTAGGTTTTCTTGTGCCCCCCCCCCATTTTGGCACAAGTGTCAGCGAGCAGAAAATTGTTGCCTTCTGTCTTTTGCTATAAATAACACACTAAATCAATGCTCTCGAATGCTCATTTGTGGCCCCGGTTCTGTATTCTCTGGCACTCGTGGATTTGAGCACGGTTCCAATAACTTGGAGGGAATAATAGACCCATATAAAATCAGTTCAGTCGTGCCAAGAACAAAGCCTCATCTGGCAAATGAAGAATTTGCCATGCTAGATAGACATTTTAACTTTGTTCAGTAACTCCCACCCCCTCTTCTTTTACAGACTTAATGAGTTAGCCAAACTAATGAAGTGTGATATCCTATTAAGCACATTGGCTGAGAACAATTAATTCCTAGAAGCACGTTCACCGTTGATTGATTATATTTATCATCCTGCTGTAATTCAAGAAACACTGACTTCTAAGGGGGAATGCTGAATTGTGAATCTTTGTAAACTTTAATTACAATGAAATTAGCACCAGCCATAGGTTAGGACAGAGACAAGCATAAGCAACTAGAGATGGGCATGAAACGCCAAAATTGTGTTTCATTTCATTTTTCGTTTCCTTTCCCTTGTTTCATTTCATTTATTATGAAATGAATTTTTGTTTTAAAAAATGCTTCATATTTCATTTTGTTTCATTTTTCTTTATTTTATTTTATTTTATACTGTTGGGGCTGGCCAGCCGGCATTTTTTTTAACTTCCCGCCGACCAGCTGGCTCATGGGGGACAGTCGGCTTGGTGGGTTTTTTAAACTTCCCACCAACCAGCTGGCCCTCAGGAAGGTTGGCCGGTGAGGGTTTTATCCCCTGCCGACCAGCTGGTGCATGCCCCCAGACGCCAGCTGCTCAGTGCTTATTTTTTAAAATTGATTTTGACAATCGCTGAGATCAGCACTTGTCAAAATAAATAATTAAAAAACAAAAAAAAACTGAAATGGAACAAAATGAAAATTTCCATTTTGTTTCATTTCTTTTTTTAAAAAAGGACACTTCATTTTTCATTTCATTAGGCAACAAAATGAATAATAAATAGCAAAAAAAATTGTTTCATGCCATTTCTATAAGCAACACTTGCAGTGCTGCAGTGATCAAGAAAATGTTGTGGGGTGACATCATTAAAAATATAAGAATAGGCTAGGTGATACCTTTATAGGTCACTAATAAAATAAAATAAAATAAAATATAAATATAGCAACTATACCTACTCATAAGTGCAGCCTACCTCGTGCATGTGTGTGTGAATCAACATGTCCCTAACATGTGTGTGTCTAGTTGCACATGTGCACTTCCACAATTTAATTGTTAAGACTGGAAAGACAGAAATAACCCTGGAGGAATAAATCCTCTACCATCTCTGTTGAAGGTACCAGAGCCAAAGCAAGCCTTTTTGATCGCTTGTGGTTGAAAGATCTCCTTAAGAAAGACATAACAACAACAAGGAATCCCATCAAAACCCAATGCAGGACAATATGTTTATCGGAGTCCTGAAGTGTTATATACAAGATGAGCTTGTGAGTTCTGCACAAACAACATCAAGCTAAAGATAAAACACCAAATAAAAACTGGAAGCACAGACGGCAAAACCTTGCAGCACATGAAACTAAACAGTACAGTAGAAAATTAAAGAATACTGAGATTTGAAAGAAACAACATGTCTGAAAATGCCTGGAAGAATATAAAGGCCGGCATTTAATACCTTGCAATCTTTTTAGGTGCATTCTACAGATAGACTGCAATCATTTAAAAAAAAAAAACCTCTCTCTTGTAGCCAACCACTCTTGTAGCCAAACCCTCTTTCTTGTAGCCAACCACTAATTTGGACTAAATGAAATTTCAGAGCATCATAGAATAATCCAGTTCTTCAGAAATGAAAAATCATCCCTGGTTTATGAATGTGGGATACTATGCTTCTGTATCTAAGATTCAAAACTCTGAGCTACACAATATTGTGTCCATGTTCCCAGCAGGGAAAAGATGCCAAGCTTTACACAACAAAGTGTAGCCTGAATGTTGACAACACCAATAGCAGCAGTCAAGATGGTCTCATTACAGTGGTGGTGAACCTTTGACACTCCGAATGTTTTGGACCACATCTCCCAGAATTCCAAGCCTAGATTGCCAATGAAAAAGGACTGTGGGAGTTGTGGTCCAAAACATTTGGCGTGCCGGAAGATTCGCCACCACAACATACCATCCTGTGCCCACTACCATTCGCAGAGTGACACTAAGCAAAGGAACATTCTACAAATGTTCTTTTTTCACTAGTTTATTACTTCTTACCCAAACACAAAGAGCCATTACCTCTGCCTCCTAGACTTCTGCTTGGGTGTGTAGTGTCTTATGATTCTGTGTAGACTGAGCATAAATAGAGAATGAATGGAAAGGGTGTGGAGAAGAGTGGGAGAGAGGAAGCCATTTGAGTAATGGCTTCTCAGTTGTTGCTGCTTGTTAAGTATTGTGACATGATACAGAATAATTCTAGTTGACTGAGCCATACTCAAGGTAGCATGCAATAGGTAATATAAACACAGAGAATCACCAGTCAGGGATAACTCCCCCCTTCATACCCAAGAACTGAGCTTCCAGGAACACTTGACTTAGTCATCAAGGAAACTAGGAGGCTGAGTTAGATGGATCTTTGATCTGACAAATCAACAAATAATGTCACCTGGGTGAGAAGGAAGTGGGATTTTGGTTTATCACTCATTTAAACTATTGTGCTCTTCAGCCAATAAAGGGCTCTATCACACGTCCTTTAAAATGCTGATTAAATTTCAAGATAAAGCATTTCCAAAATTCTTGTCCCCATGAACACCAGGCTTTAAAAATGGTTATGCCCCCTTTAACTAGTATTCAAAGACCTACTGGAGAAGTTGGGATTTTTTTGCTCTGGTGAAAAAATGAGAGCCAGAAGTCCGGGGGAGCTCGCATATTCCGTTTTTTTGCTCTCTCTCCCCCCCCCCAATGCCGACCAGCTTGTTCTGGGGCTGGTCGGCACTTTTTAAATTTTTTTTATTTTCCCTCCCTCCCCCACCAGCACTGAGCAGCTGGCCTCCAGGCTGCCAGCGCAGTTTTTTATTTTATTTTTTTTCTTCCTAGCGCCACCTGCTGGCCCTGGGGGCTGGTCGGCACTTTTTTGTAAAAAAAAATTCAACCTTGTACGTGGGAATGGAGATCCCACATCTTTAGTCATGTGACCAAGAAAGAAGAAAAGCCGGACTTTCACAATATCCGGATCTTCCCCCAGGTGATATAGCGGCCAAAGATGGCCAAAGTAAGGTCAAAAGCTTCCTTTCCTGCTCCGAGTACTGCTTAATCAAATTGTTCCCATGGGGATGGTGGGGCTAGCCTCAGCTCGGGGAACCAAAAGCAGATGGAGAAAGCAATCCCCCGTGGGTTTTTGTTTCTCTCCTACCCACAGGCCCAGGCCCTGGCCAATTAGTTTTCCAGGTGGACCTGATACAGCAAATGGGGCCTCATTCCTATCAAAGTCAAGGTTACTCAGTGTCTAGAGCCACCTCCCTCAAGTTATTTTAGCACAAGAGGCAATAAAACAATAGTGGCAAGAAAACCTGAACAGCAAAGCATCTTTGGCAATAAAATTATAATGTTAAATTTAAAAGCTAAGGGCTTTTGGCCCCTCACCACACCTGAAATCTGTTGCCTGAACTGGCCACCTTGGGTTACAACTACAGAACAGGAAAACAGTGAAGTGATTTGCAGTGAAGTCTCACCCAGTAGGGTGGGTTCCCCACGTGCATTTGCTTTAGTGAATTTCTGAGTCAGCTGAGAAAGCAGAGGAAATCACCAGTCTGCTAGTTTCTTCTTACTCCTTCCACACCAACAACACCAACACCTTTGATCTCTGGTGGTCTAGTGCACCAATACTAGCACCAAGTCTTTGAATATACTGTATATATTAAGATTTGGAGACATAAGGTGCTTGGTTCAGGGGAACTGACACTCCTGCCAGCACCATTTGGCTTCCTCTCTCCCCACCTGAAATAAGGAAACTGGGGAAGCCAGTCTCCAATCACCCATTGTATTGGTTCAAGTAATCGCGCTTCCTGAACTGATACAAATTCATTTGATTCTAGAAAAGTATAGAAGGATAAGGTACAGCAGGCATGTCCAAACTTCGGCCCTCCAGATGTTTTGGACCACAACCCCCACAGTCCTTTGCCATTGGCAATACAGGCTTGGAATTCTGGGAGTTGTGGTCCAAAACATCAGGAGGGCCAAAGTTTGGACATGCCTGAGGTACAGTATGGGAGACTGTTAAGTAGCCTGGTGGACCAAATCAGACTGAAAACTATGTACCCTACAGATAGCTTAGATGTCCTGGGGAAAACCTTGCAGATGGATGGATAGAAGACAGCAGAAATAGGAAAGTATTCTTTTTGTGGCCTATAGTTCCCAGAATCCTACAGTCAGCATGGCCTTCTCTTGGCTATGAGATCCTATAGTCTCTGGGATTCAGCTGTGTTAGGTTGAGTGAAACAAGTTGGCCTAATCCTTGCCCTGTCTCCCCCATCCTTGCCACCTGTCAACACAAAATTACTGTTGTTCGCATTGAAACATAGAGCCTTTTCACACGACCCCTAAGATCCGCTGGCCACTTAAATTCGGACCAGAGATCTTGGGGGTTCGTTGCTCTTCCTGCATCCCCACCCCTCCGCACTTCCTTGTTCTTGTCTGCGTGAGGGGAGGGAGAAAAAAAAGAGAGGAAAAAATGCAGGCTCACCTCCGAAGCCGTCCGGTAGTCCTGTCATGGTCCTGATTCCTTCTCTTCTGTTTGTTTGTTTTTTGCCTCCCACCCCTTCTCTTAAAGGGGCGGGAGGCAAAAAAAAAACCAAACAGAAGCGAGGAGAGCCCCGCACTCACCAGATTAAATCCGGACCTGGGGATTTTCACCCTCCTAGAGCAGGTACAAGAAAAGTGCGCTGGGATGCGCTTAGGTGGGCGTGGTCGCACTTAATTTCCTGCAAACTCCGGAGCTGGTGGGGAAACAATTGTAAGCTCCGGAGCTGGCAGCCATTTGCTGCGGAGTTTAGGGGTTGTGTACAAATACCCATAGTTGCAACAGGGCTTTCTGAAGCTCACTGGTCCCATGGCACAGATCACACATCAACGCCAAGGAAGACAAGATGGGTAGGTATGTGGATCAGTCTTTGGTCTCCATCTGCCCTTGTTTTCCACCCGTTTCTTTCCATCTGTTCTATGTTCTCCATCCTCTGCTAGTTCTTGGTTTTTAACACATCCAGCCAGAGATGTGCATCTCTTTGCATATCAATGATTAGATAGAGATAATTTGGTATAAATTAGCCTGCTTCTGCTTGGTGGCCTCCAGATGTCTTGGACTACAAATTCCCACATATTTGAAGCCAGAACGATGCCTTGAAATTTAGCAGAATGAACTCAAGGATGCAAATATATTTCCCTGTGCAAATGTTGCCCTTATTACATTTTGCTGGTGCCATTTTGGGTACAGTTCTACTTAATCAAACGTAGTGGTTTAAACAATGTGGCCTCCAAATCTGATATACCGTATTTCACAAATATTCATGTTAATAGGTTTTGGGGAAATATTTGTGACTTAGTTAAGGGCTTACATTTTACTCATGACATTGCTACATTTAATAAAAAGAAACATAATTAAAAGAAGCAACAGATTGACAATTCATATTGATGTATATTTTTGTGAGTAAAGTTTTTGATAGAAATCCTTCACTATCTTCTTCAGTTCCTCATGGCCAATTTTTTCTTTTCCATCTTTATCCTTTAAGCTTTGTATATTGATGTATATTTTAATAGTTTATTAATATTACATTTATATTTTAATGCTGTTTGTATATTCTAAATCTTTGATCACTGAAATGTATTGAAATGTATATTGTATGTATTTGATAATTGAAGTAGTAGTAGTAGTAACAGCAGCAGCAGTATCAGCAGCAGTAGTAGTAGTACAGTAGTAGTAAATATAAGGAAACAGAATTTATGCTCCTCTTATTATGATGTCCTCCCATTTGAAATGGATTCATTAGTATAGGAATCCCTAACACTGGAGAATGCTGATCCCTCTGTGTGTATATGAAACAGCTTTCATAAAATATCACAAAGAGGCAGCTTTTATAATGCAATTGCCCAAAAACAGAACTGGAGCAATGGTGACTTATTGTCTGTCTCTCTAAAACCAGCCTTGAATGAACAGGAAACAGGGCAAAGGCGAATGGAGAAATGGCTCCCCTGTCGTCTAATTTGAAGCTGTCACGCACACAGGATATTTTTTAGAAACTCTAGCAGTTCCACAATTATTTATTCCCTGATTCTCAGCAGGGGGAACACCAAGCTAAGCATGAGATGGTGGCTTGACCATTTCATCTCTAATTCCCCTAAGGAGATTGTGAGGAGGCAGCTCATTCTTATTTTTCTACCTTTTTGGATTGAGTGACAAAGAGAGGGCATGATGCCTGTACCCAATTCAGAGAGAAACAACTAATTATAAATATAGTACATCTATCATTTTTTCCCGGTTTATACTAGGTTCACATTTTAAGAAAACTCCATCTGTGAAGGTTGATAGATGACAGCTGTATAAAACCATTCCATTCCATAAACCTTTAATGGCATTAAACCAAAGGAAGTACACATATAAAGACCAAACAGTTGCACAGAACATTATAAAATAAATCTCATCAATGGCCTAGCTAAAGTTCACAGAGAGTTGCTCTTTTTTTTAATACAGCTGTTAGAAATTCAGCCACCTGAGCAGTGACTAGTTCAGAATGGTCCTAAAGGAGAAAGCCCATATATCCTTCAGGAGGGCCTGGGAAATCAAGGAGGATTTGCTCCAAGAAGAGATTGTGTAGCTTATTGACACAATATGTGGGAAACTGTGTCAGGTTCTAAGTGGCAAAAGTTACAAATCTTCCAGACAAAACTGAAGAAGGAAAGATGTTAAGTCTAGCTAACATAAAGGCACGCCTCTTATTTGCATTTACTAACTTGTGAAAATAGCACAAGTTGTGTCCAAAAGAAGGGGGTAAATTAAAATAACATGGGGAGCAGACTGAATTAAGGCTAGAAGTAAGTGACTGAGTTTCTACTTCCAGTAATCTTGTCTTTAGGATCAAGTGAGCTCTGTTAAGTTCAACATCTGCAGAAGAGTCAAGAGTAAAATCTAAGCTTTGAAGTTTAATTACAAAAAGACTGTCCCAAGTGGAAGTAAAAGGGTGTTTTAAAAGATCATACAGTAAGGAACTAGGAGGAGTATTATAGTAAAGGCTTAACCAGTATTTAAAAGCCAAGGACCATGCCATGGTTGAAGGTAAGTGGATACCCAAATTAAGGGTCATAGTTGATAGTTTAATCATATAAGGGATGCCTAAAATACATCTTTAAAAGGAGGCCATAACCAGGTCTACTTTCTCATTGGCCACATTGATCCAAATTGGGACACCATACAGAAATTGGCTGATGGTCTTTGTCTGTAGAACTTTAAGAGCTGCAGGGATATACTGGTTGCCACTATTAAAATGGAAGTAGGTGGCTGCATTTAGGTGAAGTGTTGTTAATGATATTGCCAAATTTTAGGTAGAGTCCAATCAAGATGATAGTGGAAAAATTTCCCTAGCTATTTAAATGATTTAACTTGATCAATAGGGCCGTTATTGATACCCCAGGGTACCGGGTTCCATGATTTTGAAAAGACCAATATTTTAGTTTTTTCTGAATTGATTATCAAATCATTGGATGCACAGTAGGCTTGAAATGCTTTCAAGAGGTGTTGCAGCCCAGTTCTGGAATTAGAAAGAAGAACCGAGTCATCAGCATAGAGCAGTATGGGTAGTGGAGTTATTCAAGCAAGGGGCAAACTTTTCATATTGGGATAACTGAGGAGGACGCAAGTCAGCTAGAAAAAGATTAAATAATAGCATAGCTAGTATACTGCCCTGACGCACACCTTTAGCTATTGGAATCCTATCTGAAAGGGTGCCACTATGACTAGTCCATACCCAGCAAGAATTAGAAGAGTGAGGTTTTCTAATTAAAAAGAGCAAACGAGGATCAATTCCCCAGGAAGTTAATTTGCTCCATAAAAGTTCTCTGTTGATTGAGTCAAAGGCACCCCACAAATCAATGAAGGCTGCATAGAGTTTGCCCTTAAAGTGAACTGAGTATTTTTCGGCAAGAAAGGTTAATACAAGTGCATGATCTAAGGGCGAAGATCCTGGATGAACGCCAATTTGTTCATTACCAGGAATACGCTTTTCCTGTGCCCAATCTGCTAGACGTTTTAATAGGTGTCTGGCATAAAGTTTCCCTATTGTTAGAGAGCAGACTAATCGGTCTATAATTGGTTGGGGAAGAAGGATCATCTTTTTTAAAAAATGAGTCTAGAATTGAGGATAGCCAAGAGTCGGGAAAGGTCCCAGTTTGATCAATCAAGGTGAATAGATTAGCCAAGGGAGCTGCCCACCAACTAGGGTCATTAATTAAAGTCGACATGGGACTCCATCAGGTTCCAGAACTTTCCCAGATTTCAAGGAACTTATTAATTATAGTATTTCATATTCCAGAACTGGGGGCCAGGAAGGGAGTTCAGAGGTCAAATGAGTGGATGTAAAAACCAAATCTGAGGCAGCAAAAATTTTCGTATAGTGTTTCATGCAGGTAGCAGGAGAAATAGGAGGGAAGTTGGTCAGAGAGGAAAGTGGGTTAGAACATGAAACCAAAAGACTCTGCTGTTCTTAGAATAAATGACTTCAAGCAATCTGGACCATTTATTCAGAGAAAAATTATGTTGCTTCTCTTCCAGAAACAACTGGCAAGTCTTTCTAGTTGTGAAGTAAAGGGCCAGTAACTCAGGAGAAGTTTGGGTCTGGACAAGATGGAATAATTGTCTCACCTTATGTTTTGCAATCCAGCATTCCATATCAAACCAGGAGGCTGGGCTGTTGTTACCTATAGAGGGACGAGTAGAACTGAGCATATGGGTTAAACTTTGGGTGATCAAGGAATATGCTTGAATAGCAGCTTCAGAGGAATTAGTCAATTGGATAGTTAGATACTGATGCTTGGTTTCTGGTAGTCTGGACCATTGTTCAAAGGCCAGTAAGGTTCTTGGCATCCACTTGATTTATAGGACAATATTTGAAGAGAGGTCCCTAGTATCAGTTTCCATGAGGGAGTTCAGTATTGACACCTGCACTGGAAGATGATCACTATCAGTACGGGGGCTAATCACAAAATCAGAAATCTTTATGAGGAGGTCGGAGGAAATTAGAATATAATCAACCACACTCAACCCCAGAGGGGGGGAGGTGAAAACACCTGATGTAGCACTCCCAGGGGAACCATTTAGAATATAAAGGTCAATACTAGAACATAGGTCAACCATTGAAGATGCATTCTCATTAATTACTGAATCCTTGGACTTCCTAGCACCCAGGAAAGGGGAAGGGACCCTCTCCTCCATGTCCCAATTCATATATTTTGCGAGAGATGTGTTGTTCACTCCTAATCTTGAATTAAAGTAGACTGCAATAAGGAAGGAAATAGAGGGCTATGACACTAGTACTAGTTCGACAGTGCTCTTCACTTCCGTCCAGTGTTCTATGGAAGAAGAACCAAGAAGAGGGATATACACATTCAATATAAGTATATGAGAGTCACTGTTTTTAAATAAAAAGGGTTGAACATAGAGGGACTGGATAGTGAGAGGAGACATTAGAAAAGAGGGGGAAAGCTTCACCAGGCAGCATAGGCCTGATCAGTAGCAACCCATCTTATTAGTTTTAAAGGCAGGCAGGTGATAGGAAACAAAACCAGCAATACTAGGTTTCTTTAAAGACCAGGTTTCCTGCAGGAAAATAATATCATATCTGGACAGAAAGTCTGTAAAATCAAGATCATGCTTTTTCTTCTCCCAACCTGCTATGTTCCATGAGATCACCCAGTTTTATAGCGGATTGGGAGATTGTATAAAACAATCAAGGTATCATCTGGTCATGTGATGAAAAATTTATTATGAATCGGCCTTCAGGACACAAGGTGGCTCAGTAATAGACTCTCAGAGTCTAATGTAAAGTATACATTACATCACTGACTGTCTGACTGATGATCCTCTTCATGCTATGTCTATGAAGATTCTCAGTCATCCAGTTGAGTTTATCTGGAAGTTGAGTCATGGCAACCGGACTTCTTTTTCTTGAGACACTGAAACGTTTCATGCTATGTAGCATATAAGGCAGATAGGATTCTCCAGCTTGTTCAGTCTAGTGTGAGGGTTTCAGCGTCCTCCCTATAGTATGTAGAGCCTTCAGGTCTTATATCAGTGTTCCCATATTATTCAACAGCATCCTCATATTTGTTTCACACCCAGGGAGGTCCAATTCATTGATACCTTAGGGATCTGACTGTTCTCCATATGGAAAGTGTGACCAGCCAGTTGGAATCTTCTATGTGCAACAATATTATGAAACTTACACCTCCTCATTGGTGATGTGGCTGACATATCAGATCTTTAGAATTCAGCAGAGGCACTTCTGTTGGAAGGACTCTGTTGATACTTGCTACTGCCCTCCAAATCTCATTGACATAAACAGCTTTTGGGATCACAATACAAGCAAACTAGTGGAACTTAATCTTTAATGATATGGATAGTGAGGACCAGAACTTGATGGTCATCTGAAAAATGGCTGTCGTCTTCCCAATGTGATAATTACAGCATTATGATAGGAAAATTCCTACATTTGGAAAGGTATCTTGTTATCATCCCATGAGCTTTTTTCAATCCACTCTTGATTTACAAATTAGCCTGCTTTCTTTTGCAGTTGGTCAGTGGGATGTGAACGTCGGTTAAGAACATAAGAACATAAGAAGAGCCATGCTGGATCAGACCAAAGGCCCATCTAGTCCAGCTTCCTGTATCTCACAGTGACCCCACCAGATGCGTTTGGGAGTGCATGAGACTAGATATCTGTATCCTGATACCACTCCCTGTAAGATTGTTTAGATGTGAAGATCTGCTGGAATTGTGTCTTTGGAAGACCAGCATGATTTCTGCTTCTGTGTTCTCTGTAATACGTACTTTAGCTCTCAGAATGAAATTAGACTTTGAGGCCTCTTCCATCCTGTTTTTGGAAGTACTTAGCAGCACTGGCTTGTGCAGAAATTCACTTGTGCATCTCTTTCAAGCCACTGAGATTGATTCTGTAAAATCCTAACAAGAATATGCCAACAAATATGGAAAACACAGCTATGGCCCACAGACCAGAAATATTCAATATACAGTACATTCCAATCCACAAGAAGGGAGATAGCAAAGAGTGTAGTAACTATTAGGGTCTATCCCATGCCAGCAAAGTGGTGCTCTTCCCTTATTTTTGCATGATAAAGTTAGTCTGAAAATAACTTTCGTTTAGTCCACCTGTTATGAAAAGCAATTTACTAGGACATAATTGCTAGTTAAAACCCATCATTTTATTTGCATATTTCTAGATGTAAAGTATCAGAGTGACCCAATTCTTTGGCACATATCAGCATAGATGTGCTGGATATAGAAAAACCAATCTATTTGTAGTTTACTACAAGTTTGTTACATCTCAGGAACATAATACAGAACGGCAGCTTCATCTTCTTTCCCCTTTGCATATTTTCCATATCACACAAATTAATTGCTTCCTAGATAATGGCTGCATTCTCCCTGAGAACCTTGATGGGCAGGCTCATGCATGTTTCCCTGGAATAATAGCACTATGTTGGGCCATTCTCTTGTTAGATTTCTGAATTCTGTGCTATCAGTAAGACATTCCCTTACTGATCAAAAGAACTTTCCAGGCTTTAAATTTTTAATTGCCTTTTTCTTTTTTGCTTGACTCTGCAAAACAAAAAGTGCGACATGACATGATTGATAAAAACTTAATGCGGTGCACATTAAAAACTTGTTCTTAACCCACACATCAGCTTTTGTCATCCAGGTTAAAATTTGCAGGGAGAAGAAACCGAGGTGAGGAAAATATGTGTTGTAAATTGTGCATACATGGTCAGGTGGGCAGCAATAGCAGTAATATTTGTAGATATGTTAGTCCCCGTGTAATGGAATCACACGCATCCATCTCATGGAGTGATGTTTGATGACCCTTTCTTTCAACTGGAGAAAATGGATCCGGGGCTATACTTTCCCCACACAGACATGATGATCTGCTCTCTCCACTAAAGTAAACAGGTCTTCTCTGTGCATTCTGGCCCTACCATTCCACAAGGTGATGAAAATCACTTCTTGGAACAGATCCTAAGTGTTAGCGGCCCAGCATTAGGGAGAGAGTTTTCTACTACTCAGCCTGCCCTGCACCTCCTAAGCTCGCCTGCTACTTCAGATGTAATGGAAGGGGCTATCGTCCCATTGTTAATGCTGAGGGAAAATTCAATCTTGTCAACCTCTTTAGGGAGAGGACACCTTCTTGTCCTTTGCATTAAGCAAAACATTATGGGCTGACCTTGTGTGTATACCAGACTGTGAAAATGTTAAGTAAGAACAAGAAAGAGGAGAGCTTTAAAAAGTTATCTCATAGACTGTGGTCCTCAACATTGCCATCAATTAGTAGACATTCAGGCCTGTTTTCCAGTGATCAGTGGGGTCAAACCACACACCACAAAGGACACATCATTTTAACAAGAAATAACGTAAGTGTTGAAAGACATCTGAGTGTCACAGGAAGTATGTGTAATGGGCAGGTGGCAAGATACGGCATTTCTCATCTCAAGTAGCTGGCAGATTAGCTGGCTTTGTTTTATGATCAGTCACTGGGAAGTGAACATGGGCTTTCTTTGCATTATGATTGCTCAAACACAAAGGCCTCATAAAATCATATCTCTGGAATACATGAGAGAAAAAAGCAAGAAGGCTCGTTAATTACAGGAAATGCTTCAAAATGAAGTCGTTACTCATGCAGTCATCTTGCCCAAAACATAGTATTTTTGAGAGAGCTCAGAAAACATCTGTCTCCCTTTTGTGACAGTCCCACATTTTCTCTACTGTTTCTTCCATCATTTTTCCTTCGGTAGCAGAAATCTCCTGTCAAGGACAAGACAGAAGAGTTGCACGCACTGGGGACACCCAGAGAAAGCTGTAGGAAATGCAGGACTTGGACACAAATCGGTGTGTTTTAACCACTGCTAAAACATTAATTGGCACTTTCACACTTGTAAAAAGCTTCAAGAGGCTTTCCTAGTAAATGGCCTATTTCACTCTGTCTGATCAGACCTAAGAATATTGTCTATTAGCGTTATTCTTTATGGATAATGGACTTATGCTTTATGGCAAAATAAGATTATTCCAGAGCCCAGAGACTACGCTTAACAGCCTACCCGTAGAAGCACACTCTGCCTGGGGAAACTAACAGCACTATCATTACCTTCTTCAAGCTAAGATGCTCTTGAAGGCCCCTTATGAAAACTGGGAAGTGTGGCAGAAAGGAAGAGATTATAGAAGCTACCTTCGGGTCTTAAGTAGCTTTAAAGATTAACACTTACTTATGACACTAGATGTTGCCGTGGCAAAGTTAACAAAAACCTTCAACAAGAAGTCACTTGTAAAACCTGTGCATTTGCGAGGTTAGGTTTGGTAAGGAGGGGTTTTTCCTTCCTCACTTGGTGAGTTTTATCATTTTTATAGACAGTAAGCTTTTCCTAATCCTATTAGTAACATTTGCAGTAAAGCAATGATTCCTGACTGCATTTTTCTATGCATTCCCTACTTTAGAGGTTCAGTGGCTCAAAAACAGATTTTTGTGAGGCTACCAGTTACATGTTCCATGGAATTTTAAAAGCCAGTTTGGACAAGAGAATTAGTTGGCTTGTCAACTTATTTCCTAAGAAGATGAAACAGAAGGGGAAAGTTACATTTTCAGACTATAATTTCCAGAGTATTTCAGCTAACTAAAAAGCAACTTTCTCCACCTCTGGGAAACATTCATTTTGCCCCTTCATACATTTGACAAGGCTTACGTTGCAATTTAAAGAGAGAAATGCACACAAAACAACATGGCCATTTCAGAAATGCATGCTATTAAAATGTGTGCCTTTTGAAAAGCACATACATGTTTACTCCTTGGGAGAAAATAAATTCAATATGTCCACATAATGAAATGTGCACTTTTTGAAAAAAAATGCAGATAAACACATACACTGACACACAGAGAGACATACATTGTGTGCAGGATGGGGGGGATGGTTTCTCAAGGGCCATGGAAGTAGAGAACGAACAAGAATTCTGGTGGAAGGATGCAAAATGAAAGAATGACATGGACCTATGTCGTCTTCAGTACCTAGAAAAGTCTTTACATGTGTTTTAAAATCTACATGGTGAGCCCTAATTTGAGATATCTAGTCTCGTGTGCTCCCAGACACATTTGGTGGGGCCACTGTGAGATGCAGGAAGCTGGACTAGATGGGCCTTTGGCCTGATCCAGCATGGCTCTTCTTATGTTCTTATGAATGTCTACGGTAGGGATGACTTTATTTGCTTAAATCCCACAAGTGGTGACAAGGTCCGACCTTCTTCATGGTGCCAGTGGAAACTCCCTGCCCCAAACAGGGTGACCTGAACTTGGGCCAAATCAGTGACAGTCCCCTGCAACTGGTTGGCTGATTAAAACAAAGTCACATCAAATGATGAATCTGGCTACTCCTAGTGTCCTGTATACCAGACTCTGCCACCAAGTGGGGAAGATGCTAAAAAGAAGAAGAAAGAAGAAGAATCTCACAAGTTCAGACCATGCAAAAAGTCTTCTTCCTGATTTGCCATATCACAAGAGGTTTTGTGCTTCTTCTTCTTCTTCTTCTTCTTCTTCTTCTTCTTCTTCTTCTTCTTCTTCTTCTTCTTCTTCTTCTTCTTCTTCCTCCTCCTCCTCCTCCTCCTCCTCCTCCTCCTCCTCCTCCTCTTCTTCTTCTTCTTCTTCTTTTCTTTTCTTTTTTCCTTTTGTGTTTTTTTTAGTGTAAACTTAATGGAAGCAGTTTTTCTGCAAAAAAAAAAACACCCCGCTTTCTTGATTTGTGTTTTAAAATATTCTTTTCATGCAAAACACAGCACCAAATGCAAAAAACGTAAATCACAGTTTTTTAAAAAATAATGGGTGAGGGGAGGGTGTGCTCTATTCATTCTCAGGTAGAAGAAGAAGAAGAAGAAGAAGAAGAAGAAGAAGAAGAAGAAGAAG
>JAHTLZ010000129.1:17784655-17850629 GCA_023846285.1 Phrynocephalus versicolor
AAGAAGAAGAAGAAGAAGAAGAAGAAGAAGAAGAAGAAGAAGAAGAAGAAGAAGAAGAAGAAGAAGAAGAAGATCCAAATGCTGGACATCTTTCACTTGCCATGCATCTCTGGCACCTTTACTACTATACTCATTCTGTAGCAAGTGAAATCTGTCCTATTCTCCAAAGCCTTTAATAATGTTTAAAACCCCTTCCTTTTGTTTTGTTTAAAACCTCCTGCTTTTATCTACTGTGATGTTGTTTCAGAATGCTTTGATCTGTTCTGCTATGGTGTGGGAGGATTGTTTTATGTCATTTATGGAAGTTTTTACTACAGACCTCAATTCTCTGTTTGCTTTTCTCCTGTTAAAGATTGTATGTGATTGAAAATTAGCATCTGAACCACTTATACACTGTAATCTTATTCACGTATACGCAGAAGCAAGCCCCACTGACTTCAGTGGGATGTACTCTCAAATAATTGAATACAAGATTGTAACCTTAATAAGTCAAACAATCAACTAATGAGATGTCTGTTCTTCCAAACAACAACATTGTCCAGACAAAGTTAAATACTTTTAAATCACATTGATCTAAAACTGAGAGATAAATAAATATCTAAATTTCTACCTAAATTGGAAACAGTGTGACTGGTGGGTTGGCAGCTCCATTTTTATTTTTATTTTTATTATATTATATTGGGATGAACAACTAGCAGGTTGGTGGCCCCAAAATTACCGTGAAAACCCATGGAGGGCAGAGGGGCTCTACATACATTCATTTTGCATCTCACCAGTCGCAGCCCCAGCCCAAAAGTGACTTTGATTCTAGTACAATACTGTTTGGGGCTCAAAACGGTGCAAGCAACAACATAGACTTAAACAGAATTGTGCACCTTGGAGACATCTGTAGATGCAGTTGTCCAAGGGCTCGGTCCCACATTCCTTTAAAATCAGTTTAAATTATTAGATAACCCATGTCTAAAAATGCAGTCCCCACGGCCACCGGGCTTTTTGAAAAAAAAGAAAAGAGAAAACCTGGTAATACTCCCTTAAGCGAGGTTTCTGTGACTCACCGACGAGGTAGGGAAATTTTTGCCTCGCTTTGAAAATCCAGCTTTTATGGAGGCAGACTCCGTGGGACCACACTGATGATCCGGGTTTCTTTTTCTTTCTTTTTTTGGCTGTTCCTGGGGCCGATGGGCTGTGGGTTTTTTTTATTGCTTTTCATCTTCGGAGAAACAGGAAGCTCTATCCAGTCCGACAAGCATTAAATTCCCCCAGAGAAGTGGTTTGTTTTTTTCTAATGCTAGCACCACCTGCTGGCCAAGGGGGCTGAACTGCACTTTAAAATGAAAAAAGCAGTTTTTTACATGAGAATTCTTGTCCCACGTATTAAATCATGTGATGGGACGAAGAGGGAAAGCCGGACCTTCAGAAGATCAGGATCAAAACCCAGGTGTGACCACGGCCTAGAGGCCAAAGTAGGAGAGGACTCAGCAAGGAGAGGACTCAGCAAGGAGTCCAACAGTTATGTTTTATCCTAGCCCAAAGTGCATTCAGTAAACATTATTGCAGGATTTTTGAGACCAATATCTTGAGATGGAGATGAGAAATCATCTCCATGTCTAATACAATCTGTCAATCAGGATGCAATTATTAATTAATTAATTAATTTGAATTCTATACTGCTCCATCTGGTTGAAGGCCAATCTGGGCGGTTTACAACATTTAAACACAAATAATACAATATACAGCAGGCCTGCACAAAGTCCGGCCCGGGGGCCAAATCCGGCCCGTGAGGCCATTCTGACTGGCCTGCGGCTGTCTGGCCTGCCCCTCCCTCCCACTCCTTTGCCCCATGTTTTTTTAAAAAAAATAATCTTCCACCAACACAGACACCGGCCCCTGACACATTCTCAGCCACCAACTCTGGCCCTCCTTACAAAAAGTTTGGGCACCCCTGATATACAGTATACAAAATAATAATAAGCATCATAAAACCCACAATTAATAAACAATTAACAGAGCAATGTCAAATCAAAATCTAAGGATAGCATAAAAAGTAAGACAAGAACAGAGGCAGAGTAAAGGTTATCGAGACTTGATTGGCAAAAATGGTAGTCAGTAGTCAGGGAAAACCAATCTAAACAGCCAGGTCTTTGGTTGTCTTTTAAAGGCCTGTAGGGAGGGGGCCAAGATATCCAAGGACAGTTGAGTCTGTAAGTGTGTTGCCACCACCGAAAAAAGCCGGGTTTCTAGTAGACATTTTATGTGCCTCCTTCAGGGTCAACACCCTCAGATGCCCTGCCTGGGAGGAACAAGTGTTATGCATGGTTATCTCTGGTAGGAGCCATTCTGACAAATAACAAGGTTCTAAACCTTAGGGCAACATTAGAACTTTGAAGCCAATGCAGAAACAGATCAGCAGTTAGTCCAGTGCGCCCAGAGAGGGGGTGATGTGCTGATACTGTTTCTTCTTGTCCCCATCACTATATCTGGCCACAGTGTTGTGCAGAAGCTGCAACCTGCACATTAACCTCAAAGGCAGCCCTTATTGTTGTTGTTATTTATTAATGGTCTGTGTACCATGATGTCAATTCTTACTTATGGCTGCCCTTTTCAGGGGTTTCTAGGGAGAGAGTACTCAGAAGTGGCTTAACCCTTCCCTTTTTCTGGGTGCTCCCTGGGACTATGCAGCTTGCACAAGGGCCTATTAGCTGGCGCTTCTGAGATGCACAGTGGGACACTCGCACCCTCTGGCTCTGCAAGCCAATACCTAAGTCATGGAGCTATCTAGCCAAACTGTCCTTTACAAGATCTGATGTTCCTAATATTCAGATCAATGACTATATCTGTTGCCTTTGTATCTCCTACAGTTGTACCTTCGATTTATTGAACCCAAGAAGACATTGGAATCTTGTTTTCTGTGGTTTGGGCTGTCAACTCTGTGACTTCTGCACCTGTGATAAGAACCCCTTATACACTTTATTCAAATCATTTACTAAAATGTTGATCAGTATTAGTTTTATTACTGGGCTCTGCGGCACTCTCACTCAAAACCCTACTCCCGATATTCAGTCATTCACATGGTTTTAGAGGACTCTTAACTAATTTTTTAACTTTACAACTCTCTCCTGGACAGGAAGAGATTCATGTTTGCAAGGAGAGTCTATCTCATTGTGAAACAATGGGCACATAAAGAATGTGAAACATTCTTTGAAACAATGTTTAAAAGATACTAAAATATTTAAAAAGAAAACATGTTTAAGACTACAGAACAAATATTCAAAATTCACCTGTTTATGAAATTACTTTATGAAATTACTGCTTTTTCTTTGTGCCTAAAAATACTCTTATTCAATGTTACAAAGAGCTTTTGTGCCCATGTCCTCTCATAGCCTCTGGCTTATAGGTACTACCCATCTTGTCACTATATCATTTAGAGATGGGCACGAAATGAACGTTTGGTTCATTTTGTTATTTGCTGTTGCATAATGAAATGAATAACGAACTGGGCCCCCCTAAGAGAAACGAAATGAAACAAAATGGAAACTTCCATTTTTTTTTCAGTTCATTTCATTTCCGGCGGTGTCTCCTACCTGTTTCTGCTGCTCCTGGATGGCCCTTCCTGGTCCGTGGGTCCTCCTGGCTGCAGGGAGGGGATGTCCGGGGGGGAGCTGATGGCCGTACTACAGCTGGTAAGTGGCCGTGGTCAACAGTAAAAATATAAAATAAAATAAAATAAAATAAAATAAAATAAAATAAAATAAAAGATCTGGTTTGTGGGCCCTGGTACCCATGGGCCGCCCCCCCATCCCCTCCAAAACCCAATCTGGCATGCAGGCCTGGTACCAGCCTGTAAGAACCGGAACCGACCCGTGGGCCGGCAAAATAACCACCCCGATCTGGCATGGGGCCCCAGTACTGGCCTGTGAGCACCGGGCCTGGTCCATGGGTTGCTGAACAAGCCCGTCGGCCATGGAACTGCCCGCGCCCAGCAAAAGTTTTTTTAAAAAGCTGTAGCGTGGGCCAAATGGTCAGCAGTAAAATAATAATAATAAAAAATAAATAATTTAAAATAAATTAAAAATAATTTTAAAAAGGAGCACCATCCCGGCCCCAGGGGTGGCTGGGTCAGCCCTCTATAAAATGAAAAAATAAAAATAAAAAAAAATGAAACCAGTGCTGACCCAGCCCCTGGGGCTGTGCGGTCGGTGCTTGAAAAACAAACAAACAAAATTAAAAAAATTAAAAAGGAGTGCAGACCCGGGCCCAGGGGTGGCCGGGTCAGCGCTATAAAACGAAAACAAAAATAAAAAAATAAAACAAGTGCTGACCTGACCCCAGGGGCCGCATGGTCGGTGCTTGAAAAAAACCTGAGGTGCTGGCTCCAAGCCAGTGCCTCTCAGCTGAGGGGCCCTGGTTTGGGGCCAGCACCTCAAAAAGCCCCTGCTTTTTTCCATGAAGGAACTTTCAGAAAGAAATTGGCAGCAACAGGAGCATTAATCACTCCAAGGACAGAGGAGGGAACTGTGTCTAGTGGAGCTCAATCCACTGCAGTCCAGCTGGATTTATTGCACTGAAATAATGTGCACCACTGCCTGTAGTAGGAGGGACAGATGGACTTAAAGAACCATGAGGGTAAACAAGATTTATTTGTTTATTTATTTATTTATTTATTTACATTTATAGACCACCTGACTTTCCCAAGGGAACTCTGGGTGGTGAACAAACTGTAAAAATATGCATAATGTATTTTTGTACAGTGCATTGTACATGGTGAATCTGTATATCTCCACCAGGCCATTATAACTTTATTGTTTCAGGATTAGAGATGGGCACGAAATGAACTTTTGGGCCATGTGGTCAGCAGCAAAAAATAAAATTAAAATAAAAGTTCCTGGTGAACTTGTCGTACTCGCTGGGTCTTGCTGCGCCATGCTTCTCTCTAGAAGTACTTGTGAGCCTTCTTCCTCTGGTCATGCCATGCAGTCTGTCCCCAAAATGGAGCCTTCGCCGCTTTCCTTTTCCTCCACTCCCACTCAGCCACCTCCCACGGGAGTTTGACGGTTACCCATTCCCCCATGCAGGGATCTTCTTTCACTACATCTACTAATTGTTCCTTCTTTCCTTGGACCTCCCCACTTATCCAACCTCCTACAGCCCAAATGTCTTTGCCTTGTTTATCTTCCTTATTTCTCTTTGGTTTGATTCCCTCTTGTTCTCCTTTTTTGTCCTTTTCTTTTCCTTCTCAGCTCTCATCCTCCCCCCTTTTAGGGCTAGTGGTTCCTCCCAGTGTATGTGGGCTTGAGTCGAGTTCCAGCTCTTGGGAATAGGGGAGGCACACTCTCCTTTTCAAATATATATTGAAGAATATGCTTACCTGGCTACATGTTCAATTGAACTGAATGGGGCTATGTTTTGACCAGAGATCGTTATTTTACATCTCACTGATCAGAGCAGAAGAGACGGCATTTTAAATCTCTCTTACTGAAAACAGTGTGACATCCCCAACACACCACGCAACCAGCATGCACAGTTGATTCTGGCAGATTCTGGCCGCAGTAGGCCAAAAGTTAACTTTTCTGCGTTCAGAATCAGTGTGACTTAAAATGTGCTTTTGGTGGCTGGTGCTTTGTCCCTTTCCCCAGATGTGGGGGGGGGGGGAATTAAATGGGAGGTGGAGAGATTACATCCGGTGAAGCAACAAGAGATAGTAGCTGGCAACTTTGTACAAAAGTTGGTTCTTTGTCAAGGGACCTTAATGCATAGGCAACTGTTAGTACATCACTGAGTGAATAGCAGGATCATAAGATGAGACCCTGCTGCCAAAGCCTCACTTCCATAAGAAAAGGAATCCCTAGTGTGGCACGACAGAACTTTTAAAGGAACCTTGCCTCATCACTTCCTAGCAGACGTACAACTTTTCATTCAGTCGTTTTTATAATCTCGCATTGTAATAAATGTTGTTTTTCTTCAGTGCGCCCTGAGGGAGCTTTATGAAGACCAACAGCAGCAGCAACAATGCACAATTTTTATTTATTCACTCTTTCTTATTCCTTACTTCTTCCCATTCGCTCTTTCATGGTTAGAAACATGCATGGATTTTAAAGAAGGTAACCACTGAACAATACGTTGATCCAAAAGAACAGCCTCCTGTCCTGACACACACTGTTCAGTGAAAATAAAGCAAGGCAGGCTATTGTGCTACTGCTGGGAACAGGGAAACAAGCATGGTGGACATCTTACAAGGCAGACACCTTCCAGGCTGCATTTGCCAAAGCCCTGGTTTTAATTAAAAGGATTTTCAAACTGTTTTCAGGGTAAAGGAAAAGCAGAACACAGCTCTCCTCCATCGGAACTATTTTTTGACACTGAAGTAAATCCTCCTGGATTTAATGGCATTTATTCTTAGATAAACGATGCGGTAAAAGACTGCAATCTTGATGAACCCTGCTGTTGAATATCTTACACAACCTGTCATAAACAATTAGAGCCAGCTGAAGACTCCCTACCCCTGATTTAGGGGAAAATATTATGATATTTTGGATGGTGGCCTTGATGCACACCCATTCTCGTATGTAGAATCTTCTTCCCCTTGGAAATAAATTCAGAACTTTCCTCGAGCACTGTAGGTACTTGTAGCTGTAAGCATACACTGGAGTGGAAGAAAACTGTTCTGAACATTGTGGTGCCAGGAATATGGCAGGAGCTGTGGTGTCGATTCATGGAACAGAATTCCTTTTTAAATAGGTGAAATGTGCTGCATAGCTTGGAAAATATCTCTTTTGGACTACAGTTTGCAGAATCCCTTTCCCCACTTGGTCAGAACAGAGCTTACAACATTCCCCATTGCTTTCTGGAAAGCACAGCCAGCTTAACACCCACAGCAATGGTCAAAGTGATGCAGAGTTACTGCAATGCGTATTTTCTGTAATGCTCTCTTCATGGGGCTTCCCTTCAGGCTGACCCAGAGACTACAGTGAATCCGGAATGCAACACTGTTGATTACTGCACCAGATCATCCCAGGCCTTGCTCCTCTAGGTGGCCACTCCAAGGGAAGCCAGGAAACCAGCCACAAAGTGGTGGCGAACCTTCAGCACTCCGGATGTTTTATACCACAACTCCCAGTCCTTTGCCATTGGAAATACAGGCTTGAAATTCTGGGAGTTGTGGTCCAAAACATCAGGAGTGCTGAAGGTTTGCTGTCACTGATAGGCCTTCTTCACAGCTTCACGGACACTTTGGAACTGTGCCTGCCCATCTCCCTCCTAACATTCAAAAGGTTTGTGAAGCCTTTCTATGCAATCCAGCCTGATCATATGCCTCCTCTCCTGTCCCCACAGTTATAGAATATGCGTCTTCTACTTTTAGTGGTGTTTGTTTTTATCGGATTCATGACTTGATTTTAATGTTTATTTTTATTTTAGATGCTTTATTATTATGTTGATAACCACCCAGAATAGTGCTGTGTGCTAATGAGATGGTATATAAATATAGGAAATGAATTTAAAAAGTGTGAAGATCTTTGCCTTATGCCACATGCTCGCGTATTCTGCTGCCACCATTTAACTTATTTAGCTTTAGGACCAAGTGTGGTATTTGAAATCATGGAGTCTCGTCATCTTTTATTTCAAAACAAATAAGAATGGTTCGTTGTAGCACAAAGATTAAAGATGTTCATGCTTTTCGGTATTGACAAGTTACAATTTGTATATGGAACATGGAACATACTTTTCAAGTTAAACTACTTCATATCTTTTACATAACACGTCTCTTTAATCCCTATCAATTCCTAACTCTACACCCTCTCTTTACATCTGCCAGGCCTTTCTCTCTGTCTCTCTGAATGCTCGCACAGGGGCACATAACTGATGACTCTGGCCACAACAACTCCTATTGGAGCATGCAAAACAAGGTCCCTCCAATGTTCTAAATAATATATATTCATGAATCGGGGTGAACGCCACACCGTATACCCAGAGTTGGCATTTTCTTGCCCTGCAAATGATCCATTTAGACCTCTGTCAACAGCTGCCCCCTAAGTGGGAGGGGCTCGGAGGTGAGGTGAGCCAGACAAAAACAAAGGAAGTTGGTGACAGAGAGAGAAGGAAGGGTTCAAACTCAGGGCTTGGCAAAGGAGAGTATCCACCTGACTTTTGATTAGAGATGGGCACGACTTAGCGGTATTTCCGTTTCCGTTTCCGTTACTCGGTTCCGTTACTCTACGGAAATGGAAACGGGAATTACTCCGCCAGACTTCGAGCTCGAACCGACGAACGAACAATTTGGTCTGATTTGTCGTGCTCGTTACTTGCATCACGCGATCGCGCGCGATGCCAAGCGGCACAGAAAAAAAGTTTTTAAAAGTTAAAAAGCCCGGTTCCCGGCCAAAAAGCAGGCGGCGGAAATATGCCTGCCGTGCCTCAGGGCACCTACCAGAGGGGTGGTTTCTGGAGGTCCCCGCCCGGCCTCCCCCCCTCCTCCGTCCTGGGATGCTCTGGTGTGCTGGGACTCGCCCGCCGCAAAAAGCCCAGTCTCGCGGCCGGCCGCCAAAGCGCAAGCAAGCGGCACGGGCGGCACAGGAAAAAACTTTTTTAAACTCTCCCCTGGGTCTCCCCCCCACCCATTCCCGGGCCAAAAAGCAGGCGGAAAATGCCTGTTTGACTAAGGGCACTCAGTAGGGCACCTACCGGAGGGGGGTTTCTGGTCTGGAGGGGGGGTGTCCCGGCTTCCCCCCCCTCCGTCCTGGGCTGCTCTGGTCTGGTGGGACTCGCCGCAGGCTCGCAAAAAGCCCACTCTCGCCGAGACGCCGCCGGCCACCGCAAACGCAAGCGGCACGGACGGCGCAGGAAAAAACTTTTAAACTCTCCCCCCACCCATTCCCGGGCCAAAAAGCAGGCGGAAAATGTCTGTTTGACTAAGGGCACTCACTCAGTAGGGCACCTACCGGAGGGGGGGGTTCTGGTCTGGAGGGGGGTGTCCCAGCTTCCCCCCCCTCCGTCCTGGGCTGCTCTGGTCTGGTGGGACTCGCCGCAGGCTCGCAAAAAGCCCACTCTCGCCGAGACACCGACGGCCGCCACAAACGCAAGCGGCACGGGCGGCACAGGAAAAAACTTTTTTAAACTCTCCTCCGGGTCTCCCCCCCACCCATTCCCGGGCCAAAAAGCAGGCGGAAAATGCCTGTTTGACTAAGGGCACTCAGTAGGGCACCTACCGGAGGGGGGGTTTCTGGTCTGGAGGGGGGGTCCCGCCTCCCCCCGTCCTGGGCAGCCGGACTCGAGTCGCCTCGTCACCATGCCATGCGGTGCGGGCGGGGGATCGAAAATGGGGCGGCGAATGCAATATTGTTTTTGAAATCGTGGTCCAAAAACACACAAGCACAACAGAAACACGCGGAAATGTATGAACTGCCAGATTTTTCACAGTAGCAGACTGCAGTGGGTTTTTTCTTGCAACAAAATGTCTCTCCTCTCCTCCTCTGTCCTCCATTGATTTGATTATGATTTTATTTTATTTTTTTTTACACCTGCGCAGTGTGCAATGGATGGGCTGGCCCAGTGGCCTGGTGGCCAGCCATGTGGGAGGGGACGACCATGCAAATTTTTGGAGCCATCTCACCAATCGCATGGCCACTTGGCCATGGAGACTTCTGGGATGTGCCAAAAAGCCCCCTAAAACTTGCCCTAGCCCCCTAACCCGCTAACCCTAATCCTTGACTCCTTACCCATACGTCACAGACTGTCTTCTTAGTGGGTCAGAGAGGCACCCAGAGGTGCATCCCACTAGCCCACCATAACCTTACCCGTCATTAGCCTAACCCTAGCCCTTGGACTAAAGCCACCTTAGCCCATAGCCAGATCTACTTGCATTGCACTACACACGCAAGTACGATTCCCTTCTTTGTTGTGGGACATGGCAGGTGCGACCCAGTCATCCTGGATGGTGGGTCATACCAGGGGACTGGTCTCACTGCCTGCAAATGGTATGCATATCCATATGGTTATGCATGCCATTTTGCAGCAGCAGCAGGTGAGGAGGGGAGACCCCCATGTTGAGGGGTCTCTTGGAGCCTGCTGCTGCTGTCCCTTCCTAGTGGGTGAGGATAGGAGGCACCCACGGGTGCCTCCAGGAGCCCACTCTCCCTTTATAGCGGGCCGGCGGAGGCACCCACCCCACAGAGGTGCCTCCAGGAGCCCGCTACCCCCCCCCCCAAAAAAACCAGTATAACGAAAACGAAAAAATGAAAAAACGAACCGACTAATTTTTGCGAAGTTTCGCAAAAAACGGAAACGAGCCGACACGGGCTGCCTCCGACACACGACAACTCGAAAACGTCATTTTCCCGAGTCGTGCCCATCTCTACTTTTGATGATACAGAACAGACATAAGCTATGCAACAGAAGGAGCAAACTGTCATTAGAAGGTCGAGCTAGAAAGAAACATTCAGGCATCAGTTAACGGCCAGGCAACATCACCTGAAGCTGTGACACACACACACACACACACACACTCCCCACAAAGAACTAAAGCTTGCAACTCACCATTGACTCTGACTCAGGCCATAAGGGCAACTTGATTTGGACCTGATCCGGGGAAGGGTTTTCCAGTGCCTCAGACTCAACTCTTGACTAAGGAACATTTTTCTGAGTGAGTTATCGAGTCTGCTGCTAGACACTTCATTGCTGCCACTGCTGCTGCCACTGTGCTGCAGCCATGGCAGGAGCATGTGGGGCTGCAACAGAGGAGCAGTGGTGATGGGGGAGATGGCAGCAGGAGCAGGTAGGGAATCTTACCTATCAACTGGCAGCAGCAGGAGGGCCAAATCTTCGAGTCCCAATCCCAAGGCTTGGGGGTGGGGCCAGCAACTCCAGACTTAGACTAAAGCTTTGGGAGATGGGCTCAAAGAAATGGACTTGGGACTTGGATGGGGAGACTTGCCAACATATCTGGAAAGTTGTTGAGCAGGGCTAGACAGAAACAGATGTCCACAGATGTGTTTTAAGAATACATTGTCTCCTCCACGGAGATGTGAATGTGATCCTCCAATACCACCACTGTAAAAAAATGTGTATGTGTGTGTGTGTGTGTGTGTGAGAGAGAGAGAGAGAGAGAGAGAATGCCAGTGTGTACATGCATGCATTAATCTTTCCTTTTCGCCCTGGTATTTCTGTCATCTGTGGCCCTCTCCATCCCTAGTTCTTTTATTTTCTGTTTCATCAACTGCCATTTCCAATGGCCAAGCTAATACGCAACTCCTGAACCTGTGGAAGTTAGGATAATCCTGTGAGAAGATAATCACAGAAGATGCTTCACTGCTGAAATCAGTTTCCCTTCTAATTACGGAACTGTTTATTTGTGCTTTTCTTTTTTTTAGCCCTCGGTTTCAGCTCTCAGAGTTGGAGAGAGTACTTTTCAAACAAAATTTGATGTGTAATCATTACTTCTTAGCAGCCAGATTGCCATTGTCATTTCTGATACTTTGATCACAGAAGGAATCTTGATCAAGGAAGGAATCTCTACTATTACATACATATTATTAGCACATTGCATAATTAATTAGCACATAATTATTGCATAATTATTAGCACATTGCACATGACAATCTTTTGTGATACTGTATTTACAAGGTGAAATATCGGAACAGAATCTTATTCCCCAAAAATTGTCCTGATTTTTTTTATTGAAAACATAAAAATAAAAGCCAGGAATGATATATTTTCCAGTTAGGAAAAAAGCCCTTTGAAAAGTAATCTCTGAACATAACTAAAAAGTACTTATATAATACCTAAAAAATAACTTGCTACTACTTGTTAAGTTACTTTTATTGTGCTTTGAAATTACCTATGCATTCCTTGTTACCACAAAAGTAACCAGTTATAGCAAACTATATGCTTTACCTTTTTCCAAGGTAACATGGTCATACCGGTCCGATATTTGTTTTTCTTCTTGTATTTAACTACATAGCTCTTTTAGATCTACTGTATTTGAATCAAGGGGAATGTTGCCCCATAGGTCTGAGCTATGATGCTTCTTCACAACTGGTTGTTTTTTTAAAAAAAAAAATTAAAGTATCTAGAGAATTTATTGCTGCAATAAGCAAAAGCTTCTGCGAAATGAAACGAAACAAAATAAAGAGTGGTGATGGAAATGTTTTGGGATAGATGTCATGAATCAAAACATCCTTTAGAGTGAAAACTAACCTGTGGGGACCCAAACTGCAGATGCCACCTGTGCTAGATGATAGCGTGTCTCCTTGGGACACAACAGAGAGGCAATTTGAAGTCCCAAATGCACTAAACAATAATTTGAATCCATTTGTTCCCCATACAAATCATTATGCTTCTCCTCTGCTTTTGTGTACTGAATGCGCAATGCTGTCAGGGCACCTAAACCCACTTGGTTTGCAACAAATTAAGATGGACCACTGCTTACATCTCATTTAGTGTTAGAGACCTACAGATGGCAAGCCGATGATTTATGAACGCAGCCTGGCACTGCTCTTCTAATTGTCCCTGACACGCGGGTCAAATGCCGCTAGCTCTGACGTCAGCCTGCACGCTTGATATGGAAAGGCAGTCTCCTCCTTCTGTTGCAAAACATTCAGATCTTAATGGAAAATTTCTTGGCCATGCACTTCCCCCATTGCTCTGTGAAGCTGAGTAAGGGCAAGAAGTAGCACTTTGATCAGGGAACCTTCAGCAAATGGAAGTGGCCCCAAAAGTATTTTTTTACAAATGGCACTTAGTATGGGTTTATTTTGGAACTTGGAAGTAACATGTTAAAATTAAGAGTTTGGTGCACTTTTCTGGATCAACACCAGAAAAAAATCCTCAGAACCTAATCTTTAAAAATAAAGTTGTTTTTTAAAGTAATATTTAACAGCAGTTTTACTTGTTAAAAGAAGAATGTCATTCTACAGAGGGGAGTAGGTTACTCCAGTTTAGACATGGACATTATTGATCTGCAGTGCAATGGTAATTCATACCCCTGGGGATGAAGTGTGACTCCACAGGTCCCAGGGAAGTATGTTCCCTCCTCCAGAACAGGCCACTCCACTCACTCTTCACTGTAGAATGCACACCCATCATCAACATCATCACACCTATCACAGAAGTAGCGGAGGCAGCGCTTCCCTGCCTCCCCTTGCAGCTGCCCACTCTGGTCAAGAGGTAGAATGAAGGATTTCCCCAGTTATCTGTGGAGTAGCCGATGTGCAGGGAGGTGGGGAAACACCAGGCAAGCTACTTCCAACACAGGAACAATGACAGTGATGGCAGGCACAGGCATTACATGATGAACAGTGAGTGGACTGACCAGCTTGAGGAGGTGGAGGGAATGAACCTCCCTGGCACCTGTATATCCCCAAGGGATACAAATGCAAAGTGCCTGTGTCTAGTCCAGATCCCTCCTTAGACAATTTTGGGATGTGATCACCTGGGGAAGCAGGAGGTTATCTGGACCTCTCGTGCAGTGGTCCAGTCCACAATCACCAAAATACACTCAGGAAAATGTCAATTTTGGGTTCAGTTGCAGGGCTTCTACTTGTGGTGGGGGGGCAGAATGGTTTTTTAAGGGAAAGTGCTCCCATTGGAGCAATCCTTTCTGAAGAGATCAGACACTGTGCCTTTCCTGGTGTGTGATCACACTCCATTCTTATACAGTATCAGCATCCCAAGCTTGATCATTTAAGTTGATTGAGCCTCAACGGAAACACAACAATCTAAATTAACATTGGTAAAGATCTATGGTATTTATCTGATGATTTCTCTAGTGTTAGTGATTTTCTTGTGCTCAAGTTAAACTTTATAACTCACCACGACAAATTGCTGGTGATTTATGAAGCGCCATTCAGATTACAAGAGTTGCACACTCAAACACATTTTGCAGCACAAAACACACATCAGTTAGTTAGTGACAAGTCACTGTGGTGGGTGAGTTACACAGTTTAAGTCACACCTACAGTACATGTATTGCTAGGCGTTTTATTAATGTACATACTTTGTATGCAGTTTTTCTAATATGTAATTATATTTTCATGTATACAAACATCTGTACTTTTCCCCAATTGTGTATGTATTTCCTATGGATTTGAAATATATATATATAAAAATCAGCAAAATTCTCCACAAACACAATATCAAGACAGCCTTTTGCACCGACCAAAAAATAGCCAACATTTTAAGAAACCCCAAAGACAAGATTGAGCTAGAAAACCAAGGAGTCTACGAAATACCATGCAAAGTCTGCCCAGCCACATACATCGGACAGACAAACAGGAGAATAAGCGCACGCATCGCAGAACACAAGAACGCAGTCAAAAAAGAAGAAAAATCTTCCTCTCTCTTCCAGCACATAAAAACAACAGGTCATGAAATTGATTTTGAAAGAACCAAACTCATCTCCAAAACTGAACACTTCAACAGTCGAATAATCATGGAAGCCATTGAAATAGAGAAACACCCAAACAACATGAATAAACGTGATGACACCTCCCGCTTGCCTGACATCTGGAAACTAGCCCTGGTCAACAGACGAGCCTCTGTCACAAAGACCGACACCAGGTCCAAGAGGACACAAGATGCCACCACCTTCCATCCACACCAAACACAAACCCAGACCCTTCCCACAGATGAAACGAAACCACCATCCAATAACAAGACCACGACTGCACCATCTACTGCTGCACCCCACTCCAGTCACCACATGGAGCACACTTACACACGCCAAAAAAACATTGGGAGACCACAGACACGTAGCCAGACTAAAATGAATTCACAAGACACAGGACCCCACTCCACCAAAGCCCAGGATGCTGCCAGAACGCCCATCACCAAGGTCGTTAAGAAACAAAAGGCTGATAGACACACATCCAGCACCTCACCCACACAGGATGTCTCTAAACAGCCATCTAACCCACCAGCAGTTAATCCCTTAACGATCGCCTCAGCCACACAGCAGATCACAAAAGAACAAACGAACCTACAATCAGCAACAGAACAAGCAAACCACACACCCCCAGCAGTATTTATAGAAGGACTTCAACTGAGATCACGCTTTGCTTCAAGAACAAAGAAGCCAGAACACCAGCCTGAAGATGACGAGTGAGACCTCGTCGAAACGTCGCCAAAACAACCAGATTTCTACACGGGAAGAAACCCGAATCCACCCTAACATGCATACCTATACCCGTGAAAATCTATGAAAACAAATATATATATATATATATATATATATATATATATTTGTACTTGTTAACTGCCCAATTTTCCCACAGGAACTCTGGGCGGTTTACAACAAATAAAAAAATACAACAACCCAAACTAAACCCCCCATCATAACAAACCAAATAAGAAGCTAAAAATGAAACAATACAAATACAAAAAAGCAGAACTCTTAAATTTGAAAAAGTGTGAATTTCAAAAAAAGAACCCTTCCGTTATATTTGTGTACAGCAATACCTTGGTTTACGAGCATAATCTGTTCTGGAAACATGGTAGTAAAACAAAGTACTCGTATATCAAATAAAATTTCACCATAAGGAATAATGGAAACACAGTTGATTCATTCTGGTGCCCCATAGACCACATACTGTACACAAAAATTTATTTATTTATTTATTTATCTATCTATTTATTTATTTATTTATTTATATAGCTTGTATGCCGCCCACTACCCAGAGGTCTCTGGGCGGCTCACAATCAAAAACAATTAAAACATCAAAATACAATAAAATTAGAACAATAAAACCTGTAAATGCAATAAATACAGTACATTAAAAGCACACTACTGAAAATTGCCAAAACTCACAAAAGCAGTTGGCTAGAAGTTCACATCCATGTTTAGTGCAAAACACTCTCAAACCAAGGTACTTGTAAACCAAGGTATTACTGTATTGGTTTGGAAGTGTGAAGTTGGGTAAATACACATAGTGAACTAGGACTTGATATAATAATTTTCTTAAGTAATATGGGATTGTCTGCTAACCCCCTAAAATTTGGAGTTCAGATTGGGGCTTTGGAATTCATCCCGATGAGAGATGAACACGAAATGAATGTTTTTCATTTCATTGTTTTTCATTTTGTTCCCTAATGAAACAAAAAACAAAATGACCCATCAAAGAAAAATGAAACAAAAGGGAAATTTTCATTTTGTTTTGTTTCATTTTTGTTTTCCCATAGGAATGCATTGAATCAATGAATCAGTGCATTCCTATGGGGAAAAGCCTGCGGTTTCCCCCCAATGTGCCCGATCAGGTGGGGGAAAGTGCAGGAATTTTAAACTTCTTTTTTGGTGCCCCAAGCCCCGCACGCCAGCTAATCAGTGCTTGTGGCAGCCAAAAAAAAGAGAGAGAGAGCCAACTGGCAGGGCCCCATGAACCAGCTGGTCAGCGCTAGTTTTTTTTAAAAAAAGATGGCCTCCTGTGCACCAGCTGATGGGCGGGAGAAATAAAAGAAAAGAAAACCAGCGACCAGCCTCCCCGCGGCCTCTCGTACGTCAGCTGATCAGGAGGAGAAATAAAAAAACAATCAACCGGCCTCCCTGGTCAGCGGAAGAAAAATAAAATTAAAAATTGCTGACTGGCCTTCTGCACACCAGCTAGTCGGCAGGAGAAAAAAAACACTGACAGGCCTCCCACGTGCCAACTGGCTGACAGGAGGAAAAAAACCCACCAACCTGCCTCCCTGAGGCTTCCCGTGCGCCAGCTGGTCGGCGGGAGAAAATTTCAAAAAAAAAAAAAATGCCGGCCGGCCGGCCGGCCAGGTCCAAACAATGTAAATAAAAGAAAATAGGAAATAGGAAACAAAATGAAATAGGAAACAGTTTTTTCAAAAAAATGATTTCTTAATAAAGAAAATGAAATGGGGGAAAATAAATGGGGTGTTTTTTGCCCACCTCTAATCCCGATTAAACCCAAAGTGGGTTGTGCACCACCTGATTTGATTGGTGACCTTGATCCATGGTGGTTTATAAGCCTCCAATGGAGTTACACTCAAAAGCCAAGGCCTTCAAATGAACAGAAATGGAATTCAGAGACATGATAGACCTTAAGAAAAGGGAATAAGCCTGCCATGTTTCAGATAAATAATACCAGGGGGTTACAAATAGTCCTAGTTTGCTGTTTTAAATTTTATTTTTGAGCTTTGGGCACAAATCAGTTTCTAAATCTGATTTACCTAATCCTGGAACAGAACCAAGCCACTTCACTTTTACTCACACTTTATACAAATTGGTCAAGATCAAGCCAGTTTGGTTTGGAATATGGGGTTTGTACAAATCCAGTGCATAGCCTCAGTAAGTGGTTGTTTATTACAATAATTTTTATGTTGCTGTCCTACTTTCCAGCATATGATTCATTTGACATTCAAAGAACAATAATCAATATGAAAGGAAATTAAAATATCAAAGTCAGTCCAAAAATTCCAACATTTGAAACTCTAACAGAATCAAAATTAACTTGATCCCTCTATGAGATCGATGAACCTCGTATGTGAGAGAAGTCCATTGCTTAGGTGAGATCACAGTATATAAGTTCTCATAGTCCTGTCTGGTCTACTGTCCACTGTCCACCCATGTTATGGTGGTCTGAACAACCTCTCCATCAGTTCTCCACATATTATCTGAGTAATATGACTGCAGGCAATCCATTAGGTAAAAATGTAGGACACTTCTGTGATCTTCATGAAAACCATGCCATTTTGAGGACATATCTGAGACCTTCTCACAATAGTTTATGCACTGGATAGCCGAGAATTCAGAAGCTAAGGTTGATGCCTTAATCTATATGTCCATTTCACATTTTACATTTTGAAGGATAAGTCTGCAACTTTAAAGAGTTTTTTTTTTCATATATCATCTCATGGTTTTTGTCATACTGTACCATTCTGGAGAACCTTGTAGTCTTAGGACCCAGAATCCCTGTTGTCACTTTCAAAGAGATAATTGTATACTTTGAAATGAGGTTCAGTATCCCATAACAATGCTCTTCTAGTTTAGACAGCAGGAACCTGTACTAAAACATTGTGCTCTCAAGTTTGCATCTCCTCTTTATTTGCCGATCTGTTCCACACCAGATTCCAAAAGAACTGAGGTAATAAAGAACAGTCTTTTGCTGCAGTGCAATGGTATATTTTCTCCCTACTCATTTCATAGATCACTCAACAGCGAGTCCAAGGACTCTACAAAATTGATTGATATCCCACTCACTCCCCCTGACACCACATAAAAGCCGAGAGCAAATGTGTTGTCTGGGTGTTATAAAATGTTCTGGCTATTTAAAAAAAAAAAAAGCACTCAGGCACCCATTTCATACGCTGTAGGCAGCAGTTGCAGGGTTTTGACCACTCCATCAATAGCATAGAGGTCTTAGGCGAAGCAGAGGTGTAAAGCTTTCAAAATGGTTTTCCTCATAATGCTACAGCTTCAGTTACTGGATGGCCATACAAACATAGCAATGGTTTTGGTAGTGGATAAGATATGCCCTCTTCAGAACATGAAGCCTGTTCTGAGGATTCTTTGAAATTCCATGGGTGTCCACTCTCGCATGAAAGAATGAATGGTTTCCTTACAAGGCATAAGGTGGTGATTTTGAAGTGTTGGAGATATTAGTCTGCTTGGCCCAATTACCCCTCACAGAGCAAATTAAGTATAAAGTCAGACATAAGAGTTATTTTGTAATACCTTCAGAAAAGGTTTTATTCATTACAGACTTTGTTACTTCAGCAGTAAAGAGTAAAAACCAAAGCATTAGAGTGAAAAAGGAAAACAATCATTTATGTTAAATACAGTGGCACCTTGTATAAATGAATTAATTCGTTCCAAATGAAATTATGTTAAGCAAATTTTCCTTTATACAAATTTCCCATAGGAATGCATTGAAAACAGAATAATCCCTAATCATGACCTTTTTTGTGTTGTACAGATTTGCCCCATAGACGATTCTGTTAAGCAAATTTCCCCTATCTCTGGAATGTTTTGTGTTGTACAGACTTTATGTTATACAAACTGTTTGTTATACAAGGGTACACTGTATTCCATGTAATTTATCCTGAAGAATGTTCCTAAACTAAACTCATGCCATCCCCTACAGTTGGATGGGATGAATGCAAGTGTGAATCTCCATCTTGGGAGATATCAGGAGAAGAAGAAAAACCGTCATTTCTAAACAGTAAAACGGACTCACTAGCTAAAGAGTAGGGGCAGAAAAGAGCAAAGTACAAAAAGACCAATAGCAAGCCAGAACAGGGTAATTGACAGATAAGCCTCTGCTGCATACTAGGACACTATTGATCTGCATATTCTAACACGAAGTGCATTTGAAGTGACTTTCATGAACCCCTTTCCTATACCATTCAGAGCTATACTTGTAATAGGGTTGGCAGGTTGGCAGCTTCTCATTCCTTGAGGTTTTAGGGTCAAAATGTGAGATCAGACAATGACACTCATGAGATGTCAAAGAGGGCAGAGCTCTTGAGTAATGACAGCAAATTGTGTCTTTGTGTGTCTGTGTGAGAGTTTACATGCAAAACAAGTAAGACAGACAAACTGGGAGTCCATATGTCCACAACACAGATAAGCTAGTGAGACCTGGTGTCCAGTGTAACTGGGAAAGAGGTGGGCACACTAGCATTAAAACAACATACAAAAGGACAATCTAGATTTTAGGTGTCTGGAAGTATTCAACTTTGCCCAGAGACCAGGAGAAACATAGTGGTTCTTCAACATTACAGTGAAAGCCCAGAGGTCTAATAACTCTGGGAGGATGGGTGCACCTTTTGTTTTAGTATGGCTTTGATCAGAATTTACTTAAATTCACCCATTACATTGAAAAAACGTGAGATTAGAAGTATCTCAATGAGACAGAAGAAACCAAATTAGTTTTCTTTCTTGTTTGTTTGTTTGCTTGCTTGCTTGTTTTGAGAAGCTCTTCATCAGCTATGTATTTACTTATTTAAAATATTATTACACCACCTTTATCCCTAAAAAGGGATCCAAAAGCTAAACACAATAAGGATACAAATACTAAAAAGAGTCCAACAAAGGCCACACTAAAATATCAGCAAACAAAAGCAACACCAAAAACTCATTTGAAGCAGTAAGACACAACCATCCATTAAAAACCCCACTCAGGTGGACAATCAGTGCCTACAAGCAAGTCAGGTAAGAGAAATGTTACAAATTGGGAAGGAGTGGGTTTTACTAACGGCCTTTAGATGGATTTCTGCGCATCCCACTAAAGGTTCACTATTGAAGTAATACATTAAATGCCTGCATTATTCAAGTAACTAAGGGATCTTTAAGTAAAAGTCCAAACTAGAAGCATAAAAGTATCAGCTTCTCATCCAACCAGCCTACTTTAATTCAGTGGACACATTACAGCATGCAGTCAAAAAATAATTTGCCACTTCATCTGAGAACAAGCTTTGAGAGGTAATTAAAAAGCTCACTTTTAAAAAAAAGTCAAAGAGTCACCCTGCAAGATCAAGTGCCCAAGCCCTGCTTTAATATCTGTCTTAAACACCCATGGTTGAATTTACGAGCTCATTCATCATCTTTGGGAACATCTGTGGGAACATGTAAATATCAAAGTAGAATGACCAAAACTTGTCAATTGTTGAATCTGTTTCCAAAGTGGAAGTAATTAATGTAATACCACATATATAAGCACTTAATAAAACCTGCAAGTTACTGTTACCATTTTAGAAGAAGCATAAGCTGTGGTGTGTAAGGGAAAAGTGATTCCTCTTTGGCAGTAATGGCTGCCTTGAACATAAAGAGACCGGCTATTACTGTAACACGATTATGCACACGCCTCCTTCCCAAGCACTCAATCCTTCTGCCATTTCTTCAGTGTTTTCAAATGCTGATTTAAGAGCACATCTTATTCCAATATTTGTAACCCTACATCAAGGGCGATTCTACACCTTGCTCTTTGAATGCCGAAAAGGGGGAACAAATTAAAAACCCTGGGAATTCAGCCGAACCTTCACAATGTAGGGATCCCCTTAGGGTCTTTGGAAGGAAACTCAATCCTTCTGCCATTTCTTCAGTGTTTTCAAATGCTGATTTAAGAGCACACCTTATTCCAATATTTGTAACCCTACATCAAGGGCGATTCTACACCTTGCTCTTTGAATGCCGAAAAGGGAGAACAAATTAAAAACCCTGGGAATTCAGCCGAACCTTCACAATGTAGGGGATCCCATAGGGTCTTTGGAAATAGGAATGTCATTGCACAAATGCCTGAAGACTCATTTAGAATTAGGACCAAATCCCTTTGTGCTGTGTCCCACCTCTATGACCTTCTTTCCCAATGAGAAAGAAGATGCATTCCCCAGCTTTTGAGTTCAGCTGCAGAGTTTCCCTTTGTAGCGGATTGCACAGTCTCATCACATACACACATTACCTCTCAAGGACACAGTCATCACAGTTTTTTATTAAAAAGAAAATGAGAATCTATGGATGCTGTCTTTCTGGGTAGCTAAATGCTGTAAACAAGGGAACGTTATAAAACACACCTTGGAATCATCTTTAAATGACAGATTAAAAACTGCACACCTGAAGCTACTCATACCTCTGTCAGATACTCATACTTCTACAAATTTCCACTTCCCATCCTTCAACAGTCTTAAATGGTGTTCGATTGTACAAGAGGTATACTCAATAGCAGCCACCTCCTTTCAAAGTTGCCTGCCTCAGTTTCCTGGCAATTTTTCATGCTCTGTCCTGCTAGAATTTTGACAGGAACTTCCTGCTTCCTAGAAATCTTGGGAATTATCTCCTAGCTAGGATTACCTCCAGCAGACATTAAGCAAAAGCCTTTAACTGGCTGGTTGTTTGAAATGTGTCAAAAGCTACCCTTGTTGTTTGGCAGTTGAGCTGTTATGGGAAACTGAGGCCAATTGGAAACACCCCTGGATAACTGCAGGATGCCAAGAGGAAAAGAGACCAAGGGAAAGAGCTTATGTGCATCCAAACCAGCCCACCTCATTCACCCTCTAAAAACAATGAAAGCATTCTAATTTATCATAGGCTTTGGAAGAGCAAAGGGCAACAGATACTTATATACCGCCCCATACCACTTCAAGTAGTCTCTGGGCAGTTTACAGTTCAATTACACGCAGGCTACACCCCCCCCCCCCGCAAGCTGGGTGGGAACTCATTTTACCGACTTCGGAAGGATGGAAGGCTGATTCAACCATGAGCCGGCTACCTGGGATTGAACCCCAGGTCATGAGCACAGTTTTAGCTACAGTACAGGCATTTAATCACTGCCCTCCATGTAACCCCCAAAGCATTGGAATTTGGAATTCTGCTTGCAGAGAATTTTCTGCAAATGATCAGTTCTGATCCTGGCCAGAAAAAAAGCAATCAAAAATCAAAATGAAAGGCAGGGCCAAGAGTTTTCTTTCCTCTACCTAGCCAGCTGCTAGCTTGGTCCCATCGATTGCTGCTGTACTTCCCCTTCTCTCCCGCACCCCCCAGCTTCTTCCTCAGGAGCTGTAATCATTCATAGGAGGAGAGGAAAATGGTTCCCTAGCTCTATTTTATTACAGGCATTTTCCCTCATGTGTAGATTTAAGCAGAGAAGAGTGATTGATTCGTCATCGAAAATGGGACCCACAATTCATACCAAAATTGAGTGGAATTATTTTAATTAGGTGGCAGCCTTTATTGTAATATGACTACTACTGCTGCTGCTGCTGCTACTACTGCTGCTGCTGCTGCTGCTGCTGCTGCTGCTGCTGCTACTACTACTACTACTACTACTACTACTACTACTACTACTACTACTACTACTACTACTACTTTAATAGAGCTCTTCAGACTGACTCCATCCTCTCTCTTCTGCAATAACCTTCTGAAGGTGGGAAACCCACATCAATATATATATATTCATAATTTAGCTTTTTTTTTTTAAGACAGAGGAGGAAAACAAAAGCAACATATTTTCATGATTGCCCTTTGGAATGTCTCCTGAAAATATCCTGACAGCTGGCTGTAAATGATGAGCCTTATTCATAAGTGTGAGAGCAGAACATATTTCACTCACACCTCACTGGGTCTATGAGTTATGGGGCTTTCACTTAAAAAAAAAAAAGGAAAGAGTAAGTTCCACAATCTACTGTTATCTGCAAAGTCCTCTGGCTTTTTACTCTCAGTAAAGCAAGGAGAAAACAAGAGGGGCACAGCAATATGTAGTCTGGGGAAAGAGCATATCCAGTTTTAACTGACTTTGTAGACAAAAAATTACTCTTACTCTAAATATAACCGCCCATGGTTCAGCCAAAAAAAATTGCTCATAGCAATGAAGTTTCAACATGAAGAACAATTAAAATGCAATAAAAATTACTGCTAGAAAGGAAGCTTTGAGGCTGAGCCTGGAGCCTTAGGTCCCAATCTCCATCTTTTGACAGTATCAGAAATGGAGTTTGCTAACTTCAGAGGGTGGAGGAGTCAGTGGTCTTGGCAGTTAGCTTCAGGATCTTCTGATGGCACTCACAATCATCAAAGGGTTTTGAAGGTCACTCTTAAAAAGGGTTGTTGTGTGATAGGGTCGTCAACCCTTTTTGTCCTTCAGATGACAGTGAACGATGCTGCCTTATTGGCCAGGCTGTCTACAGCTGACGGGAACTAAACTTCAGCCATTCCTGGAGCAAAAACTACAGGCTCCTCAGCTCCTGAATGAGGACATGGAGGGCCGTGCCTCCAGAAACCCATGTTCAAAGCCCACAAAGCACCATACCTAGATATCTAGAGTAAAAACCACACATTCAAAGCTATGCTATGCTCCATACTATGCTATAGCGGTATGGCATCTCCGGTTAAAGGCTGGAATTATGTTAAAAGTCAGAAATTCAGCACATAGCCTTCCTGAGTACACCTGATCTGATTTTGGGAGTGAAACAGGTCCAAGCCTGGTTTGTTCTTGAACTGGAGGCCACCAGAGAAGATTGGGAAAGAATCCCCTCTGAACAGCCAATAGCAGTGTAAACAGGCCGAAGGACTGAGTTAATATAGGGCAGCTCCCTTGTGTTCCTAATAGGGAAACGGAGGAAGGAGTGCTCCTGACTGCTGTTTCTTTATTCCTTCCCTTTGGGACTTTAGGCCAAGGGTAGTCGACCCTCCTCCTATCCTTCATAGACATTGTTAGAACGCTGGCTGTGGATGCTGTGCTGATACACCAGCCACCATGACAAAATCCTTGCTCAGCTTTAGCATTCCATTCCAGTACAACAATAAACTCATTTAAGATGGGGCTACATAATTCAAAAGCAGTGAAAAGTGACTGTGCCACGGAAAGCAAATTGTATAATGTTGCTGCTTAATGTATTAGAAGTCAGCATTATCTGCTTCCGTCTAATCATAATTCCAGCCGTTAAAGCACCAGGGATACGATCGGTATAGACACTATTTTCTGACTCTATTACATTATGCATTAAAAGGGGGTGGTTTACAGCATCTATTAGAATGGTTATTACCCTTGTGCCATACTCAATTGACCAAAGGAAAGACAGAAGAGAGGGAGAAACACCCTGGTTTCTCTCTAGAGGGAGAGGGAATGGAGAAGGAATATTCATGCAATGCATTCATAGCTGTTCATGGAGAGAAGGAGCAGGGCTACAGTTCATTTCTTCCCAAGATGAGTGCTCTTATGAAATGTATCCAAGTAAACACCACGCCTCATTGCGCAGTTCTCTCACCCGTGCTGTTCACATACAGGCAGAACGCTGCTCACTGAGATAAAATCACACCCTAAACTGGTGCACCGTTAAGTGGCTCCAAACATTTGCCTGGGTTAACCTACATAGGTCAGTCACCTCTACAAAAATGTAAGACCCCGGACCTTTCTGCTTAGATGTACAGCCGGAATTGGCAAATAGGTCTTTTTGGCCAGAACTAGACTTTCATGGTTCACACATGCATGTTCGGAGGACATTGGGTTAAAAAAAGAGTATGTATTTGCTTTGGGACTAGTTAGAATCAAAGTTTGGAATACTTCGGTTTTGGAAAACAATCCCCAGAATTTCCTCTCCAGCAACTGTAACTTTTCCAAGCTTTGGAGAACTTACCCAGGTGGTGCTCAGACCTGTATTGAAAGAGGAGCAAAAAGGTGCCCATTTCTGCCTCTCCACATATCTAGTACAACATGGAAAGTACTTGATTCCCACTTTGTGTTGTTCTTACCATTTCTTCTTCCAGGAGAAAGAGCATGTGGCTTAGCTAGACAAGCCTAGTGATGGGTGGACTCAACTTTTCTTGACTCAGAGTTGATAGGACTATGAAGGGCTAGAAGTGGGATCTCCAGGTGAGGAGGAAAAGACTGCTCTAATCCTGGCCAGTGGCAGTTTGGCATCAGTCTGTGGCATCCCCATATAAAAAATATCTCAGTGCATGCGCACATCTGTTTCAAACAAAGCAAAACTTGATGGAGAAATGGGGTCACTCCCTCTTTTATTTGGATGGTCCTGTTCTTCTTACAAAAAGACTCTTATCATCAGGTGAAGGACATGCATAGGCAGCTCTATCCTGAGCAAATCCAGTGAGCCCAGCATGCCTGAGATGTGCTTCAGTCTGAAGGGATATAGGCATGTCAGTGCCTGGGAGAGTCCTTTGACCAATTAAGTTCCTCAGCAACAAAAGGATTATAAATAGTGTAAAACACACAGCAAGATTTAAAATTTTATAATTTGTGACGTTGTTTGTTCTTTACCACCCAGAGTGACCTTCAGGCCAGATGGGTGGCATATAATAAATAAATAAATAAATAAATAAATAAATAAATAAATAAATAAATAAATCTTTTGCCAGCTGATGTGGAGTTGCAGAATTTTGTGACCCTTGTAAAATTTCACATGCAACTCAGGATATGCTATCCATCATGTTAGAAGATACAGTAATTTCCACTAAAATAGTTATAGCTAGAACACCACATTATAATTACTGTAGCATGTGAAAAATAATAAAGCCACTATAACCTGAATTGCTCTCGTAGTTTGGGGGTGTGGCCTTATTAAAAGGTGGAGGAGGAATACCACATGGTTCAAGCACTGGTTTGTGCTGTGCCTTGTACTGCTAGCTGATTAATGTGGTTGTTGAGGGAACAGCAATGTGAAAGAGAGCAGAGTGTGTTTTGTACCATCAGCTAGCTGCTTGTAGCATTTAATTTCTAAAAAATAAGCATTTTAGTTAACTTTGAGAAATGGCATAGTAAAATTTTACTTTTAAAACAGAATTGCAGTAGCTAACTGCTTTGAGGAGGCTTGATACTACAGCAGTAATTAAATAATGCTGAAAAACAGCTTCTAATCTCTGCTTGTTGAGCTACAGTCAACTCTAAGATGGAATCATCAGTAAGACTGCAAATATTGCAAAACCCCATTGTAGGACAGAACCCTCAAGTGGGATGGGAAGCCACCTCCCAGGGTGAAGTAGAACTGATATCCATTGTTCTCACTGAGAAACCCCACAACTTATTTAGCTGGGATTTGGGAGAAGTACTTCTACCACACAGAGACACAAATGTGCTGTGAGTGGTGGACCTAATGGGAGTTTTGAGATATATGAGAAGCTCCAAGAGTGATTCTACCATTATTACAGCTTTCACAGCTGAACTGGGATTTGAAGCCAGGTCTCCTCAGTCCTAATCTGACACTCTACCCATCATTCATCATCATCATTGGCATCCTTCAGTCTCGAAAGACTATGGTATCATGCCTGGAGTAGAGATCCTAAAAACAACACCTAGTGTGACTAAATAGACCAATTCGGGAATGGCAGTCTCTACCGCACTGGGGGCAGATGTATTCTGTTTCTTGCCCGGTCCTCGAGTTTCGTTCTTTCCGTGCCTGCCTCTTTTCCTCTGCCTGTTGGACAAATGCCTCTTCAAATTTATGTAGACCATGCTGTATCTCTTGCCTCCAGACAGTGTGATCGGAGGTCAGGGTTTCCCAACTGTTGAGGTCCATTCCCAAGGCCTTCAGGTCCCTCTTACAGATATCCTTATACCGCAGCTGTGGTCTCCCTCTGGGGCACTTTCCCTGCATTAGCTCTCCATATAGAAGATCTTTTGGGATCCGACCGTCATCCATTCTCACAACGTGTCCAAGCCAGTGTAGGCGTCGCTGTTTCAATAAAGTGTACATGCTAGGGATTCCGGCTCGATTCAGGACTATGCTATTTGGAACTTTGCCGTGCCAGGTAATGTTGAATATTCACCTAAGACAGCACATATGGAAGGTATTAAGCACTCTCCCCACTACATCACATTAACTCTCAAATATATGCAAACACATACATACACACGAAAGCTACAACGTAGAGGAAAGAACTCAGAACAGGCCATTGAGAAGAGAACATGCTCCACTGGGAAAGAATTGTTATTTCTAGTGAAGAAATTGAATAGAACTCAGTTGGGATGAACTTGGAGGGGGGCACTCCACACTGAAACAATTTATTGCAGAACCAGGGTCGGATATGTACCTGGTTACGAAGTGCTGGTGCAAACAATATGGAACGGCTGTTGCCATCATTTTTAAGTTATTAAACCCATTTGTTACTGGCTGAATTATGCACAAAGTAGAAAGATGCTAATGGAACATTACTATTTTCATTTATCACTCATTTTATTTGCACCAGCCAACGTTCTAGCAGAGATGTTAAACTAGCGCAGGGCATCTGCCTGGCCACTGCTGACTTCTGGTGTATAATGGATGTTTGGTGTGATCTAGCAAGGCAGCTCTAATGTCCTGATGAGAATTTTCATTTAACACCAAGCACCATCTCTATCTGCTAAAATATTGGCTGGTGGGAATAAAAAGCATGATATATGGAAATAGTAATCTTCCATTATCACATTTCCATTTTGTGTATACTGAATTGTGAGTCCTAATTTAAACATCTACAAATTGTCCTGCTGGATCAAACTCGGGATTCATCAAGCCCACGACTCTTCGTCAAACAGCAGAGAGCCAGATCTCTCTGACAATCCATGTGCAGGCCTAGAACACAGGGACAGGCAGGGATGGAGGCAGACAGGCAAACAGATAGACAGACAGAATACATCTGATCCTGCAAACAGGAGTAGTTTAATGACCTTCCTTGCGCTGGGTCAGGACAAAATGAAGCGATATCCCAGCTTCTTCCAACCAATCTGGTCTTGGAGCTGACTAAATTCATTCTCCTGTCTGCCAAAAGTCAGCAGAACAGAAGGACGTAGAACCTCGGTTGTCCTGATTAGCATTGTAAGGATAGCATCTGTCTACTGTCACTAGCACCCTGCTCTCAGACAGAGGCTTCCTTGCCCCCCCCCCTCATGCTTTTGAAAGAACATGGTGGCAGAGGCTGAACCTGGAATATTTCGCAGACAAAACAATGGACTACCATCACTCCTCATGAGGAGGTCTAGTCTTTTTTTAAAACCCAGCTTTTACTGAGATAAGAAAGCAGATGGGATACTGAAGCAATGAGACAGAACTGAAGACCAAGGCGGTTACTTCACATCCTACCTCGTTCTGCGATTACGTTCATTCCGTGATAGCATTGTTCACGGTCACATGGTTTTGTCCCCTGTTGAGATCCTGTTTTTGTTTACCTATGAGCGTGATTACTTGTATCGTGACAACTGAGACTTCACGTCCTTGTTTCGTGACAACTACTGGATTTCCCTGGATTCGTTTAGGCTTTTAAAAACAAATTATCGGTCGCTGTATGGCTTCCGCCCTTGGTTGACCACCGGTAACCATGCAGACTACTGAAGAATTGAGGCAGGGGGGTCCCGGAAAGGGTCTCTGGACTGGGTGGGGTGCGGGAGATGAGCCTGGCTCCAGTGGTCGAAGACAGACCCCTGGGCGGCTCGCAGAGCGGCATGGGGAAGGTATGCATACCACCCTGCCATTGGCCATGGGCACATGGGCTCTCTTGGGAGGCCCGGCAGGAGGAGTCAGGTGAGCCCAGGCAGCTGCAATGTCACCACTTGCCGCAGGTGAGCGGCGGCGGCGGCATGGGCGGTGGGCCGAGACACTCTCGCCCTGTACTCAGCAGTCTGCCGGCTGGCAAGAGAACAGGCAAGGAGAACTCAGCCCCGCCTCCACCACCGGCCATGGGGCTGCCACCTTTTCTTGCAGGGACAGGCGGGCAGCCGAGCCTGGCCTGGCGCAGGAGTTCCAGTCAGCTTTCTTAGTTGTCACAGTATTCCTAGAGTGAAAGGGGGAAACAGCCATTCTCTTCAGCCCAGAGGAGCTTTCTCCTGGCATGGCGCCTCCACGGCAACAGCTGCTACTTCATGTCCCTTGTCTCAGAACAGGAACAGGGAACAAAGTGTGACAAGAGGATTCCCCAGCCCAGTTGCAAGTACGGCTTGTCATGCTCTGTTCCCTGTTCAGGGGGTGTGGTCGAGACAAAGTTTTGCTGTCATGCTATGGACGTGAGGTAAGATTTTTTTGTACCGGTCCCAAGCGGGAAAGCAAGGAGGGAAGAACAGGACATGAAGTAATGGCCCAAGAGGGTCTTTCTGTGAGAAACACAGCAGCAGGCATTGCCTCTTGCCCCCATCTCTCTCTCTCTCTCTCTCTCTCTCTCTCTCTCTCTCTCTCTCTCTCATGCTTCAGCCGCCCATTATGCTACTACTCACTTGACCAAATTTAGGCCATCTGTTTCCTCATTGCTTGTGTTCCTTTCAGAAGCACATTAGACAGTATATAGAGAGTTTCTTTTGCTTACTGGGTTCAGGAGAAAATGTCTGGGTGATAAATGCCCCATACTTTTAAACAAAGGGAGAAAAAAAAAAGAAATGCAGAATGCCGATTAGAAAAGGCAACTACCTCTAAGCGCAAGAGTTTTATAATCAATTACTTCTGTGTGGAGATCCATCGATCAACACTCCTATGCTGAGACCCAGACAGCTTGCTGAAATAGAAAGCTACTGCAGCATTTCAGAGGTGCCAGGAGGGCTTTTCACAGGAACCCTTCAGCAAGGATTTCCCAGTTAGGTTCTTGTTGAATTGAGTGCAGCACTGGCAAGTACCTGCACCAGGGGCAGCATGTTGGCCTTGATGGAAACATTCTGGCTGGCTAGACTGAGGTGGCCATCTCAGGTAGCAGTTACCATGGCAACAATGTGCCTCTTCCTCCTGAGTGTGCCAGCTCTTCTCCTTTACTGAAAGACAGGATTGTGAATGCCACGCAATCTCCCCTGAGTCCCAAAACCCAGTGATTTGCTGATTTTTGTACTTTCAGTCAGTCAATTCAAGATCCGCACTGCCCACAATGGCAAAAGAAAAGAACTACTTTTTACCAACCAGGGCAGTGATACATTTGCAGATGTCCTGTTCTTGCATTTATTTTCATGGTGGTGAGTTTTAAAGATATAACCTTTGTAGTAATTTTGTTGGGAGTCAAGGCAAACAAAAACAGTACTTCCATTAGTGGTTACACATTGTAATAATACTGTTGAGTATTATTGTCTCTGCTCTACAACACAAACTGTAAATCACAAAGACAACAACTTCAAAACAAATAAGCCAGAATCCAGGGTTCACTTACATCTGTGGGAGGCAAATGGCATAATTTGGAGCTGCTTTTCACCACTAATTAAGAAATCCCAAGTGGGATCCACCACCAGATCTCTTTGCAACTTCTACTGTTATCCTGGTAATACACAGTGGTTCGAACAGATAAAGCCCCTAAAACTTTGGAGATAAAAGCACACATTAACTGGGTGTGATGTCAGAGATAACAGCAGTCTTCTTACTGTCCTTTGAGGAAGGGAGAATATCTTCACAGGGTGGGTAGGTGGTGGTTTTAAGATGTGTTTCTTGTGGGGAAAAAGAGAAGCCACCCAAAATTCCTCAGGGGTCAAATGGATAGTGTCCAAAACAACACATCTTCCCCACTGGCTGGAAGTTCCCCCATCCTACATAATGGGAGTTGGGTGAAAAAAGAAGTTTTTCTGTCTGGAAGTGTATGTCAACTTGTCTTGTTACATTGTTAGTTATCTTACCCTTCCTTAAATATCTCAGTACCTTTAATTAGGTGATGGTAATGAGGCAAATGTACTTATCCCTAGATCCCAGAGGGATTTACTTCTTTCCGCTGCATAGTTTTCCACTGAGTATCAGTTAATCAGGTGCAAGAGGGATATTTAATCAAGTAGCATTAAATCTCTACAATTTGGAGTGGAATCACCTACAATTTGGAACCATATGCAATTTCATCATTTGATGAAACTCAACTGATTAAGCCACACAGAGAAGACAGTAAAAGAACCAGCTGCTAATCTTAAAGAATGCTTTTAACATTTCTGCTGTACAATCAGATAGCTGCCTATTAACTTTCAGGAGAAAGGGGGCACAGAGATGAGGGTGGGTGACACAGTCTTATATGCTTATCCTATCCTTCACCTTTGCGTCTTAATAAGCCCAGTTCTAGGCCAATAAAGAAAACTCTAAATTGAGACACAAAGTGAGGGATGTAGAATTTCTACTTTTATAGCAACAAAATATGGCAATGAGATGATTTAACTAAGAAGGACATTAGGTGCCTCTGGGTTGCCCCCCCCTTTTTCTTTGTGTTGACAACCTTGTTCTTTTCCAATGCCAGCATTTCTCTCTGTTTCACACAGTAATTGCGCCATGTTTGTGGCAGGAACGACTTGTGTTACATTCTTGATCAGCCCTTTCCCTTCCAGTCTCCCTACAGGCAAATACCTAATCCATTCTGAATCTAGTTAAGCATTGCCAAAGGAAACTCTGGGTGCCTTCTTTTTCTCAGCTGGCAACTTACCCTGCAAACAAGTTATGTGTCAGGTAAGAAGGTGATGATGTTTGGAAAGCCAATGGTTTGGGGTTGTGGAGCGTGAGGCAATTTATGATGATCTTTGTTCTCTTGGAGAGCATCACCGAAGCCACAGCTAGTAAAATGGAAGCTGAAATACAATGTTGTACAGGTGACACAGATCTGAATTGCTTCCACATACATTGTACGTTATTAAGCTTCTGCTCCACTGGTGCCATAGAAGTTTAGAGAGTACGCATGTTGCAGTGGTGGCAGGGAAATCTGATGTGAACAGCAACATAGTGACAGCCAACTAGCCACTCACCAAGCAGGTCCTCTTCAGCCATTATTATTTGGAAATGCTTGCACCTGTTCAGGCGAAGCATTCCTTCTCTGTCTCAGCTTGGTCGACCTGAACATCTGCATCTGACCCTTATTAGCAAGGGCTCTCTGCACGAACTGGAACCCAAGAAAACTGGGATGCCCATTAATTCACATAGAAAGGCTTAATGTTTAAAGACTGGGAGCATTTTGACTCAGCCCTCTTGAGGAGAAGCAGAATCTGCAGGAGGGTATGTGTGAAAGATAACAACCATATGGCAGTCTCAATCTCTGACCCAAAATACCTCAGTTATAAGGCTGCTATCTCACCTGGGGAAGATCCTGGTCTTCTGAAGGTCTGGCTTTTCCTCTTCCTTTGATCACGTGACAGAAGATGTGGGATAGCAGTTCCCACGAAGAAGGAAGTAAAAAAGGGCTAGATGAGCAGCGCTGGGGGGGGGGGGAAAAAAAGAAAAGCAAAAAGCAAAAAGCACCAGACCAGCCAGAGGACCAGCTGGCTGGTGCTGGGGGGGGGGTTAAAAAAACACAGCACTGACCGCCCAAGGAACAGCCAGTTGGTGCTATGAGAAAAAAAAAGAAAAGAACCCTAGATCATCTATGCGCTCCCACGACGTCTACCTCCTAAAAAGGTGGATTTTAAGCAAGGCTAAAAATTCCCTACTTCTCTGCTAGGTCTTGGAGACCTCGCTTAAGGCAGCATTACCTGGGTTTCTTTTTCTTTCTTTTTTCAAAAAGCCTGGTGGCCGTGGGGATGACATTTTTGGACACAGTTTATCTTCAGATTTGATCTGCATTTAAAGGGACATGGGATAGAGCTGTTAAAAGTATCCTCATGCAAATAAAACTGGCCATATGAGGTGGAGCAGCACACTACACCATTAAATAACAATTTGTTGCCAGTACATCACTGCCCATCTTTCCCTGAGGCAGCAGCCTTACTCTGCTTAATGTACATGAACAGTTTAGCATTCAGCTGAGGTGTGTAAAATAATATCACAGATGTAGGTACCAGGTGGCAGTTTCAGATAAAACAGCCATGGCAAAATGACTGATGCCCTTTCTCATAAGGCATCATGTAAATTAGAACACACATCCACACCTCTGAAAGAAAAGCACACCTTAATGTGTGGGGTGTCAGCAAACTTCAAAATCAACTCTTCACAAATTAATGTGTTGTTAAAATGGCCAGAAAGAATTTTAAAATTGGTCACTTTGGCTGAACTCCTTCTACCACTCAGCAGCATGCAATAGCAAATGCCTGGGTAGATTTCATAATAATTCATGGAAATTTATCACCAAGATTTGTGCCAATTGTATTATGGGAACAGACATAGCTAATAAGATGTTTGCCAATTAAATGCCAACAGTGTTGGGGGGGGCTGTTTTTTTAATAGTGATGGTCAATGATGGTCATGTTGTTTTAATCTAAGAGTAGATAAATATCATTTAAACTGTCAGTAAATGGTCAAAAATAGGCATTTTTGGCCATTCTTAAATCATTGTAATTGATTTTTTTTAAAAAAAACTTTAACAAGTAACCATTTTGTAATAAGATAACATAATAAGTTCATTTTATGATTTCTCTTAATAACTAAGCAAATTTATTTGAAAATTTAAAATTAGGGTGGGTAGTACTAGTCACAAACCCTTAACCTCAAACACAGATTTGACCCAGTTTTATTGAAATGCATGCTCAATTTACAACATGCCTTCGAATGGTTGAGTCTTCTTATAGCACCCTCCATGCAGTCAGCCTTTAGGTAATAAAGCCAGGGTTACACAGCTAGAATGGAACAAATAAGAGTTTGTTAAAATAGGTGTTAACAGGGCATTGCTTTTTCCCTGGCTTTTAAATTGACACCACACAATCCTTTCCTCTCTGTGTTACCTCCCGCGGCCGCTGCCACCACCATCTCTCAGGCTGCTCTCTTGGAGCTCTCTTGCAGACTCCTTGACTATGAAGCCAACGGCCCCTAATCTCTCCACAACAAACTTGCTCTCTATCTGATCAAGGCTGTGGTCTTCTCAGCACCACCCCACCCATTATCTCTCACAGCCAATCAGAGCCATTCTTGCCAGCACTCACCCATCACATACTTACCAAACAATATCAGCAATACATTTGAATATGACCAGGCATCACAAGTGACCTTTGCAGTTCCTTTCCTGAAGCCACCCATCCCCCAACAAATTGGGTTTGTTTCCAGTATCGGCTGGTCCAAAGGGAGTGTTGGTCCTCCTTCAAACTGGGCTTTATATTTTTCTATTATCCGTACTATGTGGTATTCCATTTCTCTTGCTTCATATAAGCCCTTTATTTTTGCACCATAACTTTCTGCTCAGTTTCAAATCCCCTCTAAGCAAGCTTTATTTAACTATCACTTTGAATTGGAGATTTTAGTATAGTATTACCCTTTGCATCCCTCCTCTGCAGTGAGATCTTGGGTTTAGGAGCTTCTGGCCTGCTCTCAATACTGCAGCCTTATAGAAAGAAGACGAAACAAAGCTCCAGCAGAAAAAAATCCAGCAGGGCTTTTTAAAGGGCCGTTTAGATGCAAATCCTGGTAAACGCCACACTCACAGCCAAGCAAGCGGAACATGATCAACTGATTCAAGGCTGCTCATGGGGATGCTGAGTTCTCTTCAACCAAGCATGCCTTGTTGACCAATTAGCAGCACCTTATCAAATCGCCAATTGACACTTTGTCAAAGGCAGCTTTTGCTGTTGGAGCTCGGTACAAACACAACAGATTGTTTCTCATCTGGACTGCTGCATCAATTTCACCCACTAAAATCCAATTTGAAAAAATAAAAATCATTATGCATCCAAAGGGTTTTTTTTTAACTTGCTGTGTAGTTGCACCTTTCATCTACTTCTAATGGACAAAAACTCCACCCTAAGATCAGAATCTACCCACTAGGGACCATGGCTTCCTGTTGCCTTTCTCCATGGGTCATTGAGGGATTGATAGGAGAAAGGTTCTCTGCTCTTGCTAAATATTACCCCTGCACACTCTTGTTTTCTCCTTAAAAGTGATTGAGGCAGACCCACATTTGAAGAAATCATTCTGCTGTGCAGAGATATGAAAGTCTGGAGAGACAGGAGAAAGTTCTGAAAACATCTCCCATTGCTTTTGGTTTGCATAACGGGGAAACAGGGTCTGTTTTTTTTATTTTGGTTTGGTTTTTGCCTGGGTCTTTCCCATTTCCAGCATGACTCTTACAGTAGTTTGCCAGAACGAAATGCCTGCAAATAAAGAAGTGAATAAAGAAGTTCAAATTAATAGCATGCCATCTTGCCCACAAAACTGATTTACAAAGAAACCAGCCAACCTTTGAAGAACTCAACTACCTTTCCTTGCATTTTCATCTCCCAACAGTTCACACAAAAAAACACCCTAAACACTGAGGTTTTGAGGCCAGTTGCTGCTTCGGAACGTCGTACATGCTGCGTCTCGTATTGAGAACACCGACACAGTTCTGGAGTGCATTTAATCAACGTGAAACCGTTCATTCGACAGTCTGTAATGCTCCCATTCGTTTCTCTCACCAATGGAAAACATTGGTAAAAGATTACACCCTTCAGTGTTGAACTTTCAGAGGAAAAGGTCAATTCATTCAACAAAGGCCAACAGGGAAACTTTTAGCCATTTGCTGCTAAAATTTCACAACATATCTCAAAGGGTTAGGACACTTATCAAGTCTCTTCCCCTTCCGCCTCCCCAGAAAAAAAAAATTAAAATAAATGCACAAATGGAGAGCAAAGTAAGTTCAGAAGATACAATATTGGACTTTCAGAGAGTGTTGGGTCAAAATCAACAATTTATTAAAAAACGTGAGCACCCTGAATGTAAATATTCACACATATATATGTCTGTGTGTACATGCATGGACACTGCCAAAGCTCTGAAAACCACTACTAGTTATTTTCTGGTCTTTCGCCTAACTGAGGGAGTTGGCTCAGGTGGTAGAGGGATGGTGGCATCACTGCTCTCCACTGCAACCATTTCTTAAAATTCTTTTCACTAATACCTACTTCCATAACACATCCACAACGTGGTTGATTCTGCTAATAATGCCTCATCTCCAGGGTCCTTAATTCAAAGTATTGTGGAAAAGGTATGCCCCCCCCAAATTGTCCGTGCAAGTGATTGTTTTGTTTTTCTACTCCCTTCCTTGTGATGTCTCACCAGGAAGATCTGTGGCAATGGGAGAGGCCGTGTGAGAGGTTGTGCCCATGTTCCTGATGCAAAATAAACACCATGGTAATGCTACAGTACAAACATCCCATTATTAATTTATTAGAACTATTATCTGGAACAGGGATGAGGAAGCTCAGGCTCTGAGGACAAATTGGGTTCACTTGGTGCTCCAAGTTGCACTTCTAGGCTTCTTGGAAGACTGCTTCCCCCCCCTCCTCCCCTTGATATTATCATGTGAGCAGTTTTCCAGCTTTTGTCTGGATTATTGAAAACATGAATGACATGCAATTGCATCTGTATGCATCCCACTCACTACAGCAATTTCACCTGCAGCAACCATCAGATGAAAAACATGGAAAACCAGGCTTCCTTGTCTAGTCAGTCACACAGGGAGAACCAAGACTCTATTTGGATTATGAACACATGAGGATGGGAGTTTGTTAGACCTACCCTTTCACTGCAGATTTTCACCACTCCTCTCTGCTTGGGGAGTAACATTCTGAGGTGGAAACCATCTCTCTGTGTGAATGAATTCCACACAATTCAGTACAATGGTTTTCCAGAGTTCTGAATTGCATGAGGAGACTCCATAGAAGCCATCCTAGTTCAGAGGAGCCTCCATGATTCCATGTGACAAGCATGACAAAAATATAAGAGGAAGAAAGGGAGCTAGGAATCTTTCCCATCCTCTGGTGCTCAATCCACATGGTTTCATAATACCCAAGTATTATGGGTCCAAGTAAAACTAGAGTTTAGCAATAGTACAAGGTGTGCATTCCTGTGAAAATCCTTTATCTTGACCTTTAAGCCCGATCCTCTGCACACTGAATCAGACTACTCACATGTGGAACCCTAGGCATACAAACCTTATCTTTTAATTGGCAATTATTATCCTATAATTAAGTCTGAGGGGGGGAAAGAAAGCCGTAGATAGTAACATGGGAGGATTTTTAATGCTCTAGTTGACATAAACAGTTGATCTGCAAAGAAGCAAATAGCACGTGACACAACTCCATGTTGTCAATTAAAGTTTCATCCCCTTTCCCCACACACACTGCCATCTCCACTCAAGTCCAAGATTTGAGCAAAAAGTTATCCACATCTGGGTGACAGGTAATTATGGCAAACTGCCTTTCAATCTGATGTCAAATAGAACTCTTCATTGGCTGCCTGTTTGGAATTAATTGAAAAGAAGGCAGGGAGGCAAAGAGGGCCCCTCTTGTCTCCTTTGAATACCCATCCATAAATCCCATCATTGACAATCACTTGTGGAAGCAACAACGCAATAAATGAGCTCTCCAAAGTGACACTTGTGACAGAGTGTCAACAGACCAAAAGCTGGCACTAAGTGGCATCCATCCCACTAGTCTTGACTGGATCCTTCAAACTGCAGGGTAGTATCAATGACAGAGTCCTAACCAGTCCAGAAGGAGGGCAGTTGAGCTGGGGTGACAGGTGGCAGGAAACAGAATTGAATCCTCAAAAAAGATTTCCCTCAGGCTTGCTTTTCTTCAATATATGTACATTTCAGTCCCTTTGACTATTCTTGTTTTGCCATACCTTAAGTAAACATAGGTCCCCTTGCAAATCTCCAGTCTAATAAAATTTTAAATAATGCCATCGCATATTTTGGCATCAAACATTTAAGGCCTGCACATGCACTACAAATTTCTCTTTGTAGCTGGAAACCAAAATCCAGGTATATAAGGTGGCTGAAAGAAATTTTTACCCTGGTCAAATGGGCAGCCATTAACAGTGAAACAATTTTTAAAAATAGCAAATAATTTTATTAATTTCCCATATTCATTAGATTTCAGGAAGCAGATGAAAAGGCAGCATGATAAATAGGAGACACATTTTTGCCTAAATCCTTCACCCTATTGTGATAGGGATTTTCTATACACACATAAATGGCCTCCCTGGCCCCACTCTCAAATAATCTATCTTTGTCCAAAATGTGTACATCTTCATCATTACATGAGTGTTCTTCGTCCTTCAAATGAAGGTACACTAGTGATTCTGAACTATTGTCCCCCCTGTGCTGGACCCTCCTCTTGTTTAATGGCTATTTAGTTTCTCTAATATAGAGCTCTTCCAATGTAGTTCTGAACATTCCTCACTTCATTGAACCGCATATATTATATTGCTCCTCTTGTGTTTTGGTGCCTGGTCTTTTGGATGAGTCTCTTCTTTGGTGTGTTTGTGGCTTTGAAGTGAACAGGTATATGATGTTTAGCAAAAATCCTTTTGAGCTCCTTCTTACCAGCCATGTAAGGAATGACCAGGTTCTTCCGTCAGCTCTGGGTCTCAGACTGTTCCATTGTTCTGCTGGATCAGAACACTGCCTTGTTGAAGGCCCACTTTGGCTATCCACAAACCTTCAGAGCTGTCTTCAGATGCCTGTCTTCTTTCATCTTGGCTTCTGTGGAGGTGGGGATGTTCTCTGCTGTATTGTTTAGAGCAATGTTGTGTTAGGATTGCTTGTGCCTCTCATTCAGTCTCAGACTAGTCTAACTCTCAGGTTTGTTCTTAAGTTAAGATGTTAAAGTAAGCTGTATATACACTGCCTTGAACTCTTTGGAGGAAAGATGGAATAGAAATAAATATTCGCAATAAATAATAAATAAATAACACAAAAACAAAACAGTAGTAGACAGAGGTCAATCATGGTCATATAGATGATAGTTTCAATACTAATATGAAGGCCTCTACTGTATATGGATAATGAGGTATATCTCAAAGCAAACGAAAAGTGTGTTTTATATATAAGCCTTCCAAAATTTGACGAGGAGAAAACTTGGACTGTAACTATCAGAATTCCAGAGCCAGCATGAAAAGGCTGTTGGGTAGCTTCACTAATCATGGTGGCCTTCTAGTTAAAAGTGTTTGCTGTTCGAAGCATAAAACTCCTGGCATATATCTGAACCATAACAACAGGGAATGTAGGCTTTGAAGTATCCTATTGACAACTAATAGGAAGCCTGGGTTCAAATTTCCTTTCAGCCATGGAAGAATGCTGGGGGTGTGGAACTGGTAAATCACTTCTTAAATAACTCACTTCCCTTGAAAGCTCTATTAGAGTTGATTGAGACTTAACGGCACATAACAACATAACAATGGATAATTAACACCTCGGACAATAGACTGTGCAAGCATATTGATCAACAAGCCACAATCTATTCTAGTTCCATTTCATTTAACACTTATTTTCTGTGCAACTTATTTTTGGAAACCCGCCCCTCTTGAGCAATAGATAACCACATTTTCCCAAACGTAACTGGGACATGAGTATGTTGTGAGGAGGGGATGATATTGATTTATTTCAAGTTTAACTCGGTCAATTTTCTACCTTGCCTCTTACTTACTGAACTTTAAAGGACACATGACATGGTTCTAGTTGTCCTACTTTGGGCTGATTTTGTGAAGTGTATGAAAGTATGATTATTCGCCAGTGGGGAGGTAAGTGCTTTGAAAATAACATGCTTTGAACATATAGTCCAATATAGCAAATGGGGAAAATGTTTCAAATAAATGGTTCACTTTATTACTAAAAGCCATAATTCCCCACAGACTGATTATTGATAATCTGAAAGATTTGAAAAAATGAGCCTTAAAAACAGTAAGAAACTCTTCTGGTGGGGATTTGAAATACATGACTGTGGAGCTATATCAGGGGATGGTAGAAGTAAGTGGTGGTTGTGGTTGTTGTTGTTGTTAGCTTGATATAGTCTTCTGCACTGATACCAAACAGCCCTCAAAGATGCAGACACACATTTATAATAATTGCTAAGATTTATTTAAGTTTCAGAGAAGGCTAGGGTACTTAATGAATACCCCATCCTGATCACACCAAATATACTACATTTGACATTTGTTTATATCTCACTCTCAGTAAAAATAATGATCACGTGTAATCATTTTGGTGACCTTTTTCAAGGCTTCCTAGGTATAATGCACTTAGAAACAGTTTACCAGTTCCTTTCTCTGGAGGACTGTGCAGCTGACCCAAGGCTATATAGGCTAATTCTTCTCCTGGGTGGGATGATGAGAAATCAAACTCCTGACCTTTGGCTCCACAACTCAGCATTAGAAATGGGCACAGAATGATTTTTTTAAATTTCATTATCTGTTATTTCCATTTTGTTCGCTTTGTTTTTCATTTTCCCATAGAAATGCATTGAAACAATGCATTCCTATGGGGGGAAAGCCAGTAGTCTTCCCCCACCACCACCACCAACATGCCATAAGGCTTGGCAATAGTTCACCTGGGGAAAGCAGGATAGGGAAGCAGGCCATGGGATTTTTTTTGCCAAGCAGCACCTCAATTACACACTTCACTCTCCTCCTTTCCCTGGGCTAACGATCGCCAAGCCTTAGTGGGGGTACGCCGGCAGGCACATAGCCACCAGTCAATCCTCTCTCTTTAAATTTAAATAAAAGAGGTTGATGGGTAAAAGAACCTGGATCTTACTGTATCCTCTTGATTTCATATGATTTTTGCATGGAATCTTTCCCAAATCACCATCAAATCATCCTCCACACTGATCTACCTGACAACCCATCTCTTCCCACAGATGGACCACAATATCGCAGTGGTACATCATCCATTCCTAGGTCCCATCTCTCTGCGTGCAGATTGCAATCTCTAGCCTGCTTTCCTGACTCTCAAGCGGCCCACAAAATTTGGTGCCTTTATAGGATCTAGGGGAGCAGACCCATATAGTATAATAAATTATTTTGTATTGTTTTATTTTGTCATGAGATTTTTAAAAAAAAATTGTTAATAACAATATGAAATGGCAAAGGAAACAGAATGAAGTGAAATGAAATGCTAATTTGCCATTTTGTACCCATTTCTAGTAATAAGACTTGCATTTAGGAAGGACATGAGTACGACAGCATAATTAATGTCCATGTCCCTCTGCAACTTGTATTTGGAGGCAGATTGCCCTTGACCTGATAGGGAATATATAGCCACCATGACTATAATGGTACCCAGTGTGGTGTAGTGCAGCCAGTGATGGATTAGGGCTCAGGAGATCAGTGTTCAAATGCCCACTCAGTCACAAAAACTCATTTGGGCAGGGATGTCACTGGTAACATATATAACAATATCTCACTTACCTTGAAAATCTTATTAGGGTCACTATAGGTCAGATGCGCACGATATTATAAGCCATTGCCATCTTTATCTTCCAGGGATTGATCAAAATACCCATTAAAATCATGTGACCATCACTGCCTCCTTGGTATCCACATTTTTGTTGTATGGTTTAAGAGATGTTCTGCTCACAACGAGGGTCTTTCTAAGTGTGAAGGCCTTTGTGTGGAAATTGCATGGGGCAGCATCCATGTGGAGGCTATAAAGCAGAGGGCAATTCCTGAAATATCTGACTATGATTCAGATCAGAGCTCGGAAACCTTACCACTTGGAGACGACAGTCTCTAGAATTCAGCCAGCCAGTATAAGGTGGGAAGAGTGTGGAACTATATCCCAACACCCCAAATAGTGGATACCCATTGTAGTGTAGAGGATAGATTGAAGACTCAGGTGACTTGGGTTCAAATCCTTGCTCAGCCATGGAAACTCACTGGGGTCTAGAACTGATAAAACCACTCCTTAAATATTTTACTTGTCTCAAAAGCTCTATCAGCCCTATAAGTCAGCTCAGCTTGAAGGCATATAACTGCTAGATAGCTCAGTGGTTTGGGTTTCTGGTTGTAAAGCCAGATATTGGGAATTTGAGCCCCCAATGTGCCTCTCTGACATGGGCTGGACTTGAGATCCATATGGCCCCTCCCAGCTGTGCAGTTCTATGATTATGATGATGATGACAAATGGCAAATAGAACTTCTTTAGAAGAAGTATAGGGGATGAAAAAATGAACTCTGTTTAAATAGAAGTTTATACCCTCTTCTTATGGAGATTTATAAACATATCCAAACTAGGGAGCCTCATGGCAAAGTGGCTAAATTGCTGTACTGCAGCTAAACTGGGCTCACGACCTGGAGTTCAGTCCCAGGTAGCAGGCTCAAGGTTCACTTAGCCTTCCATTTTTCTGAGGTTGGTAAAATTAATACCCAGCTTGCTGGGGGTGGGGCAATGTGTAGCCTTTATAGTTGAATTGTAAACTGCCCAGAGAGTGCTTTAAGCTCCATGGGGCGGTATATAAGTAGAACACTTTGCTTTTGCTTTAAAGTTCCATGTGCATTCATTTCTAAAATGGGTTAAGACCTTTTAAAATTCATCTACATTCTAAGCACATCCAATCTCGCCTGATTTTGGAAGCTGAGCAGGGTCAGCCCTAGTTAGTACTTGGATGGGAGACCACCAGGGAACATCAGCGGCTGTAGGCGCCTGGAATAGGAACTGGCAAACCACTCCAGTACTCCTGCCAAGAAAACTCCATGGACATGGGGTCACGAAGAGTTGGTCACGACTGTAACGACCCAACACACACATACATTTATCTTAGAAAGAAGGGAAAACAAGAGAAACGAGATAAACTAATGAAAAAAAATGTTTCTTTTATTTTTCATCTGTTTCTCATGATAAATATTCCTGAAAAAATGACAGGAAGTGTACAGTAACCCCTCGACTATTGTGGGGATTGGGGACCTGACCTGACCTGAGATTATTGAAAATCTGTGATATTCGGATGCAGGTCGGGTGAGGCCTGGGGTGTGTGTGTGCAATGTTTAAAATGCCTTTAAGCCATATGTGATCAGGTTCACACTCAGAAGCAGAATTTGCATGATTTCCTTTACATAAACACAAACTTGCAGTAGGATTCTGACCACTGACTTCTGAAAACCTCTCAAGTCTGTAGCCATAAGACACCCACTGTATGCAGTTCCACTTGTTTTCCATTCCAGAAACACTTTTTTCGCTACAAATGAGTTCTTTTCTTTTCTTTTCTTTTCTTTCTTTCTTTTTTGCTCATTTATCCTGGCTTGCAGAAATTGAAAAGAGTGTTGCAAACAGCCTGCTCTCGTCTACCACCCCTGCCAAAATTCGGAATGGTTGATCAAACAAGACTTCATATTTTCTAGACAGGCTGCTAAAGCTCATGTTTGGAAGCAGACAGTCATTTAGCGTATGTTTTATTACAAATATTTGGAAGCTCAAGGGCAAAGAATAACCCTCTGTCTTTTCAGGAGCTTGTGTTGCAATCTTATTCACATCTTCCCCCACAACAACTTTGCCTACTTGAAAACATAGTCTTCAAAAATCATTATACTTTTGGATATGATAGTTCATGGGCATTAACTGAAATGCATTTGGCTTCTTGTATTTCTTTATGTCTACATCTCTCATAGGAAATAACTACTGGGTCTAGATATTGATTTGAGGTATACAGCCCAGAATTGCTCTAGATTTGACTTCTTCAAGTTGATGTCCTCAAGTCCAGTCAAGGGCTAGGATCTCCTTGCAATACAGATGCTTAAAGATCCCACTAAGACATAACAATCCATATAGGCTTATTTGTGCAGGGCATAAAATTAGATATAGTGTACACAGACTGAACTGGAATGACCCCAGCATGTCCGGTGTTATGTCACATAATTTAAAGTTAGCTACTGTGGATGGCTGAATATCGAGTCAAACATCATGTAATATTTCACCTCATAGAGAAAATATTGATGCTTGTTTCACAAAAGATGCTTTCATCCTGGCCAGTGTGGGACGAACAGCAATATAAGTAGAGATGGGCACGACTCAGGAAAAATGGTTTTTCGTTTTTCGTTTTTCATTTAGGGGTCCGTTTCGGCTCGTTTCGTTTTCGTGAGCTAATTTTCAAAAATTTTCGTTTTCATTTTGTAACGAAAACGAAAAATGAAAACGAAAATGAAAATTTTTTCGTTTTTCCCCATTTAGTGCCATTAAATGCTTTTGCCGTAACGAAAAATGAAAATTGGCTCAAAATTAGTCATTTCGTTTCCGTTTTCGTTCCATTTTGGAGCCAATTTTTGTTTTCGGTTCGTTGCGTAACGAAAACAAAAAATGAAAACGGAAACAAAATTTTCGCTAAGTCATGCCCATCTCTAAATATAAGAACTTAACTCATTGTTTCCTTTGCTGCCTCCATTTTAGCAATGCACAGCACACATTTTGGACTATTGGACAATAACAGGCTTTGGATATTTGTATGAAAGCTAAACAAACATCATCCAGATGTTTCTTTAGCAGCCAAAAAGAGAAGGAAACTCGATAAACACTGATATACCATCAGCTTCTTGAGCAAATAAACCATTTATGATATGTTATAAGTTTCTATCCTCTATCTAGTACCTATGTTTACAGATCAATCTGCATTGCAGGAAGTACTTGCCTTTTATATGGCAAATTCTTAATAAACTAGAATCATCTGGTCCAGCCAATTATTCATGTATGTTTCTTTATCATTATTAAAATAGCATAATTCCTGTATAGTGAGCCATTACAAATTTGAAAGGATGTAATACAAACTGGTGGGCTGTGTCATCTAGTGAAACTCAGTCTCCCCTAATGTGTTGGAAGGATCGCCTTGGACATTCTAATGCCTGAGGCAGAAGCCAAGCTGTACTCCCTCACCCCAAAATGCAAAATCAGCCACATTATTTAGGGATTTGTTTTAAAAAAACCTCTTTTCTAGTAGAAACATAAAATAATTAAAAATCAAATAGATAATAAATTGCTGACTTTTATGATACCTCAAATCTGCTGTATAGGGCATCCATCTCATTCTACTTGGTAGAAGTACTAGTCACAATCAGTTGATCGTATCCCAGGTTTCTTAGTGCAGGACTGCCATCTGAGGCATTTCCCCCAATTATTAGTATTACAATGGATAGTTTATTTTTGTCTGTGCCATCAAGCCGCTTCCAACTCACAATGACCCTAATAAGGTTTTCAGGGTATGTGAGAAGTTTAAAAAAATTGTCACCTCTGTTACCCGCTATTGTTTCCATGCTCAAGCAGGGAACAGTCATTCTTGTATCAATGTGACAAGACAGGAAATAAAACATGTTAAAATAGTTTGTGCTGTGCTCAGTCCACCATGGAAACTCACTGGGGGAAGGTAGCAGAGTAAAAACATTCCTTAAATATCTCATTTAACTTGAAAGCCCTCACAGTGTTCCTATAGGTTAGATGGAACTTGGCAGTAAAGAACAATTTGAGAGTGTTTAGCCTGTTGCAGCAAAAACAACAATTAGGAATTTAAGGACTGTGTGTTATATGTCACACATTGTTGTAGACCACATCTTGGAGCTGCTGTCCACAAAGCCTTATGCCTGATAAAACTTGTTGGTCTTGGAGGCATCACAAGACATATCCCAAAGAGGAGCTATATGCATAACAAGTGTTGTGCATTAAATTGCCAGCTCTCACCTTTCTTCGGCTTGAATATGAAGATAAGCATTGCCCCTAGAGTCGGACATGTGTGGAGGGAATCTTTACCGTTACCTTTTTTTACCTTTCATTCAATGTGACCAAACAGCACATGCCTGGATGATCTGGCAATATGGAAACATTTGTATGGCTTAAATTCATTTATGAATGGAAAAGCAGCTGATTAGTCTGTTACAAATGCTTTAACTGGCTCACAGCTCGAAGTACAGATTTCTCAACCTCAATCAGTGGATACTCTCTCCACTAAATAAAGTGTACTAGCCGTGTGCTGATGTGTGGATGAGCAATCAACGTTAGGGGGGGTTGTGGAATATAAAACCATTAGAGGAGTAAAACAAATGGCATCATAATTCACACTAATATGGATTGCCTCTTGCAAAATGTGTCTCTTGCACATTTAGGTGCAAGAGGTTTATGCATAGGTTTACGCATACCTGTAAAAATATTCCAGCAATCACAGGGTATTCCATTTATGAAGCAGTCTCCTAAATACATTCTACTCAACAAATTAATAACCTTGCCTTCCCCCCCCCCAAACTTTTGCCCTCAAATGTATATTGACATGTCTGAGAAAGATAGCATTTCTCTAAAAGTTGGCAGAAAACTCATTTCCATTTGTTGACTACCAATGGGTGGGTGGGAGACATTGTACCAACTCAGGAGTTAGGCTAGGCAAAATAAAGGAAATGGGCCTGACTTAACAGTTTAGGCCCAGCCAGGCACCACCACTAGAGGTGAAACTCGCAGCCGCTGACACAAAAAGATTGCTTTAATTGGATGTGGGTCTGTGTGAAGTTACACTGCACAGGCTCTCCGAAAAGGTTTAAGGATTTTTAACTGATTTGGAGCTTGGAAAAGTTGGATTTTGGGGCTACATCTCGCAGGCAGAGAGCAAGGACATTGGATCATGGGAGTTATGGTCCAAAGGAGTATTTTTTCCAAGCTTTGTGTCTAGGCATGCTTGCCATTTTAAAGATCAGAAATCTCACCTTCTCTCCTCAGGGTCACCCCTGACATTTGGCTAGCTAAGATCAAGAAGGAATATATACCTTTTTTCATTTCATGTTCAGTAAGCAGCCAGAGTAGCAGCTGAATCTTACGTCAACATTTCCAGTGGAGCATCATCATCCATCAGAGAGATCACATAAGAGCCACAGAGCTAGCTGTGAAAAATGGTCACAAGGTTGAAGTAAAATTAAGATAAGATAAGATAAATCTTTATTAATCCCACATTGGAGAAGTTTACTGTAATTGTTACACAGCTCCCAATATAAAGAACAAGCAAGAAGGGTAGGTGCACAAAAAGTGTAAAGTGAGAAAAATAGATAATAGAGGTCAGGTAAAATACAAAAAGAATCCAATATACAAATATACACTATAAAATTAAAAATTAAACATTTTAAAAATTGAAGCATTTTTAATTCTTGTTCTCTATCCTCCTTCCTCAGTGCCACACAACCAGTGCCACACATGCCAAACACATTTATGGTATCCAACACATCACCTCTCTCTGGTTCTTCCTCCATTTAGCTGCTTGATCCAACTGCCTCATGCTACCTCTCTTGCTCATTGCTAGGTAGGATGTAACCTGGGCAGACAAAGAGAAACTGACCTTTTCAACATCTGGGATTCACTCTTAACAAATTCCAAGCCACAGTGAGCCCACAGATATTACTTCCATTCTTGGTTGAAAGTATAGATTGGGCCTGTGAATTTTATCATCTCCCAAACTGAACATGACAATGGTGGTGAGGCAGGACCTCAAGGACATCGTGGGCTACAGCAAGTGGCTGGCAGCTTACATTCATCTTGGCCACTGATAGCTTTGGGGAAAGATTGTATACATTATACCTCCAAAGTACCTTGTTACAGTAGTCCCCCATTTATTACAAGGGTTTGGCTTTTGACCCACCCGCGTTAAAGGAAAATTCACGATATGTGGATGCCTTTATCTACGGGTCGAGCCAGGACCAGAAGGCCTGTGTGGGGCCTCCTGAATTCACCCCAGGCCTGGCACTGCCCAGAACAGGCCTCCGGCACGCTTTCTAGACCTGAACAGGGACCAGAAGTGGCTTCCAGCAAACTGGAAGTGACTTCCAGAAAACCAGAGTGACTTCTGGCAGACCAGAGGTGACTTCCAGGGCCTGCACTGGGCCACTGGAGCTTGTACAACCACATGACCATTACCAATGAAAGCCGGCTTTTATTATGACCTGGTTTTGCACGCCATGGTACAGGGGCCTCAGTGAAAGGAGGACTTACTGCATTCTTTCCATTTTGGGTAGAGAAATTTTCAAAAACAAACGGATGCAGAGAAGCTAAAAATATTTTCAACTATTCAAAGAAATAAGATAAGGCACTGTAAGGTTAAACATTCATGCTAAGAAAAGATCAAGTGTGTATATAATATACATGTAGGTGGCCCTCAATTCAGAGAAGATGGTCTGAGGTGGATGCAATCTCAGAAATATCCAATTCCACAGCTTTTCATTCCTCTCCTCCTTCTATGTCCAAACTGACATCATCTAATTAAGCTGAATTATTTTCAAGCCAGCATAGTGCATGGCTTCCACCAGGGTCTGAGACTACCTTTCCAATAATGGTGTCCATCTATGCAGCATTATTATTTTTTAAATTGTGTGGATCTCCTGTGATCGTTGTCCAGGACGTGAGACCATTGCCCCAGCAACTGGTTCATCTTTGTGCTTCTCCTTTTGCTGATTCCTGCCCTAACTTAGGTTACTCTTAAGATGCTGCCTTCTTTTACCAGTTTATATAAAACAATGCTCTCAGTCCAGCTCCAGGGGTCTTCAGTTATTCCTTGGCTTATCATAAAAAGGATCTTGATACTGGCCTTAGTGTGATATAGCTTTGATAAATAAATACTTTTCTCAAACCATCATTTGTTAGGTCAAGTACAGGGTATAAGAAGCAAATCTATGAAACAGAACCAACTTCTTAAACAGACTCAGGCTAGAGACAGACAAGAAAGGCCTGAGCAAAGCAAAAAGCCTATGGACACAGATAAGCTTTGGAACAGAGATGCTCACTGCACCTCATTATAACAAAAGTTTTCCATGTTGACACTACACAGAAGCAACAGGATTCTGGATCACAGTTGCTTGGTTGACTGACTAGTTGATTCAATCTGTATCCCACCATTTCTCTTTGTCCTTTGACTTCCTTTGATGTCCTTTGCCTCTGACTTATTCTGTGGTCCTGTTTTCTGGTTTGGCCCACAGCTCTGGACTCACTTCTGACTGTTGCCTTTAGTTAAGCCTTACAAATAGTCAGTGGGAATGGGAATAAACATATAGGGGCATCCTTAAGTGATAAAATATATCAGTTTCTCTCAGCACTATTTTTCTTAACATCTGTACCTTGCACATTGTCGTGCTTTGTTTTGCAATTTTTATAAGATAGGCTTCAACTCTACAACTCTGGTTACTGAGGCACTAAAGAAATCCTACCACCAAGGGACAAACACACTATCAAACAAAGATTCTCTCCATCCGTTTTGTCTCTATAAGTGTTGCACTTTGGACCGGTTTAAAAAAAAATCTTACTTCACATCTGTCGCGCAACAGCTGAAATTTGTCTCCACCATGCCCCCGGAGCGGGATCAGAAGCATGACAATACTGTATTTGGCACTGGATTGGGGTATTCTCTTGTCACGGTTTGTTCCCAGCTCCTGTTCTGAGACAAGGGACTGTGTGGTAACAACTGTCATGCAACAACCAGTGTGCACCTAATGGTCAGTAGCTGAAGTGGCATTCGACATTAGTTTCCCTATGGGAAACACCATGCAGTGCAACTGTTTATTAAAGTACTGAAAATTCTGTAGCATTGATGTGTAAATTCCGGAAGACCAGTAAATCGAAATATCGAAAAAAATATTTATGATATTTTAAAAAGGGGTTAAGAAAGCAAGACAAATTCAGAATTTGTCACAGAACAACACCGTGATGTAACGGTTGTCACGAGACAAGTTATCACGGCCGTAAGAAAACAGAAGCAGGGACTAAACAGGGACAAAACCACATGATCGTCGTGACCAATGCTGTCACGGTACAAAACTAGTCGTGGAACAGGAAGAACGTGAAGTAACCACCAAAGTTGCACAGCTGTGCAGCTCTGCAACCAAACATGCCTCTGGAGCCCTCCACTCAGGGATTTTCCAACCCTACTCAGCCATTCTGGCCATTTTTCTGCTGGTTGTGATGGAATCCACAGTAGGGAAGTCACCCACAGAAGAGAGTCCTGGGGAGAAGAGATTTAAAAATTGTGAGTATGTTGTATCATGCTCTAAACACAAATGGAGCATCTTGTGTATTGTGACCTTGAGGCACCTGTTGGAGAAGCAGTAGGCACCTTCCTCCCCTGCAATTTTCCTTTGCCTCATTCTTGCTTAAGTTCAGCAAACAGTGATCTGGGACCATGCCTTTCCCCAATATCAGGCTGGTTCCCACAAAGCTGGAAGTGTTCTGCTTATATACCGCCCCATACCACTACAAGTGGTCTCTGGGCGGTTTACAATTTTAATTACAGTGTGCAGGCTACACATTGCCCCCCCAGCAAGCTGGGTACTCATTTTACCGACCTCGGAAGGATGGAAGGCTGAGTGAACCTTGAGCCTGCTACCGGGGATTGAACCCAGGTCGTGAGCAGTTTTACCTGCAGTACAGGCATTTAACCACTGCGCCACGAGGCTCAACCTACAAGGCAGCAAAGTAGAAAAAGGCTCAGGCTTATGAACCACTCCATGATGTGTGTCAAGCGTCAAATGGGGTTTTTTTTTGGGGGGGGGGATAATAGGCTTAAATTTGTGGGCATTTCATGTGGAGTTTATCATGTATTTAATCACAGATTATCCACAAGTGTAACTCATCCATGAAGTAGGCAGGTTCATATCTGCTACAGAAAAGCACAAAGCCCAAAACAAGAGGCCACACCACATTGTGTGATACTACTAATAGTTAAGAACATGCAGGTACCTTAACTGTACTGCTATTATGACCTTAGGTTAGCCAGCTAAAAACTAAAAAAAAAAAAAAAGAATGCAATAATGCATGCTCTTTAGTCGAACAACTCTTAAGTAAAGCAGCCCTATCTAAAAATCATAAAAATAAATAAATTAATCAAAAAAATTTAAAAAACTTGTAAGTAGAGCAGACCGCATCTAAAATTTGTAAGGCAGCAGTTAAAACACCAGCTTTTTTCCCTCTTAAGTTGAGCCGCTCGTAAGTAGAGGTAGCACTATAACATATAGTACTGTATTTACAAGGACTACAAGATGACCAATATTCAAATTGCCATTAAATATAAGCTTCTTATCTGCTTGCTGCAATGATTTAATCATCTGTTCTCTTATTATACAAGTTGCTGCACAGAATTTTTTTAACCTTAGCTATGAGGAATTAAAGAGAAGAAAAGAGATAATAGAATTTATCGGATTGACCTGAGTAATGTTTTAAAATTAATACTCTAAATTTAAATCTAAGCTTTAAAAAGCTCAGTTCATGATTTGTGTTTGTGTGTTGTTGTTTTCTTTCATGGTTCATTTCATGCCCATTTCTAATCACCACTGGCTAAATAAAACATGTGGAGGGTAACATGTTGGGGAAGATGGTATTAAATGTGACCAACATTCTGTAAATGTTCCCCCCCTCTCCCCCCTTCTCTCTCCCCCCACCTTGGTGGTAAGATAGAATCTAAGCCACCTATCTTTCTTGTAAGAGAAAATACAGATAGATAATTGAGAAAAAAGCATGCATTGTCATATCCCGATTTTCCCTTAAGTTCCCTGATTAACCAACTAAGTTGTTCCTTGCTTTGCTGCAGCCAATACTTGGCTGAAGTCTATTGGCTTCCGTTTTATTCCATTCTCTTCTTCACACCTCTGAGAACAGGATCTGCACTTGCCATTTACCCTGTAACCTTCTCTTTTATTTATTTTCACCACCCGGGTAGTTCACAAAATGAAGTATAAATGGGTAGCACCTTCATACCACCTGGCAGGAGGCACCAAGCAGATAGAGTGCAATGCTCTTCGAATGCCTGATGGCCATAATGATTTGAATTGCACAGCCCACTTCCATTCATTACACCCTCCATGAGACAGAGTTATATGTAAAGTGAGCAATTTAAAAGCACATTCTGATTTTTTATATATATAGCCAGCAAACCATGTCAGTTTTACAGGATAATGCTGCTAAGAATCCATTTTTAGGCTGCTGAACAATGGAATAAATTTATGATTTTCTGTCCGATGAAAGGTATGAAGAGATGATGTTGAGAGGAAGACAATGTCACCTTCTCAGGATGCCTCAGAAGCTACAAGGCTGAGGGGAAAAGTATAACTTGTTTATGTGCCTTCTTGCATCTGAAATATCGATGTCATTTAGCTCCTAAATAAATACAGCATTCATACAATATCCAGACACAACACTCTGCTATACGAAGTCCAGCTGTTTCTTACTGCCATTTTCTGGCATTCTGGAAATGCTTATACAAACCATGTGAATTATTGATAATCCTGTTGCAATGCATGGATCATTTGTTCAGTAGTGACTAAATGGACTTTGCTAGAACCACATGACAGTTGTGCAATTATTGCTTCATCCAGATAGCGGTAGAGACCTACCCAAGGACTGAGATCTGCCATCTTCAGTTTACCATTCATCAGGGGAAGACGGGGGGGGGAACCATCTTGTCTTCTGGCACCCCCTGTGCCAGAAAGTCTGCTGTTCAAAATGTCACTTTCTACGAAGGAAAAAGCACCAACAAAGGGGTGGGGCCCAGCACTCTCCCTCTCTTCACTCATTCAGGCTCACCCACTTTGAGCACCTGAAAAGGATTTATGAGGCCATCCAACTCCTCTTTGTCAATGGCCAATGTTTTCCATTTCATGTCCCTTTGACCCTACAGACCAATCCTCCCCCCCCATGCTGTCACCCACGCCAGCAAATGTGCCATCAAAATCTCCCAATGGAAAGATAATTTCTGCAGGCCTCAAATATGTATGCCACACAACTCCTGCTAGTTTTTTAAAGTGCCAGAGTTTTGCTGCCATGTACTTCTCTAGTGCAAAAGCAGAAATTCCTGTTCCTCTCATATTTCCAGGCTCCACTTTCAAGACAAAAATCCTTATCTATATATATCCCATGAAACCCTCTCCTCTTTCCCCAGGAAGGCTGAAGAACCATGACCTCTCGATGGGATGGGAAGCAAAAACTCTTCTTACCCGTGGCAACAGAACGTTGCTATGTGCAATGCAAACAGGTGCACACTTTTCAGATTCTGCCACCCTTTATCCCAGGACCAGAACATCCCTGTAGCCTGTGGGCTGTTGGTTTCTTCAATACACAGCCCTCATGAGCCAGAGATTCAAGAGACCTCTCCCCCCCCCCGACCCCCACCACCTTCCACTATCACCTCTATTTATTTTCCTCTTCAACGTCCCTGGTCAGGCAAGAAACTTTCACAGCAGGGCAGTGAGTGGAATATAAAGTATTTCCACCATTGCAAATATTATTCGGAGATAAACTCACTTCGAGCAAAGGCGGCATTAACATTTAATGAAACCTTGAAGCTAATCCAAAGGTATATTAACGAGATTTCTATCTCATTTCGTGACAAGGTGTCAGTTGCCAGCCTGTGGTACCCTTAAAGAAGTGATTTGCAGGGGAGGCATGGAGTGTCACAGCATGCCAGTTGTTTGTTTGTTTGTTTCAGCTGTTGCATCTTTTCCTCCCTCCTCACAAAAAAAAACTACCCACAGACATTGCCACCCCCTTTTAAAAACAAAAAGGAAATGGAAATGGGATTTATCGGATAGCACTTTAGAATTCAATTGCATCAGGTTTAAAAATCCTAGAGACATTGCATTAAATATAGTCACTGACAGCCAGGAGCCTTCTTGTGTAGAGGGACTAAATGCCTGTGGAAATGAATGCTTAGAACGGCTTACCAGAGCTTATTTGTCTTTTAAACTGCCCTCGGTATTGTAAAAAATTGCAGTCAAACATTCTTTACTGCTGGCAGTTTTCTGAGCTTTTGTGGGCTTGGCAAGGAAAATAGATGGGATACTGACTGTGAACATATGTTTAATAAACATCACTCCCCCCAAAAAAAATAAAATACCGCCTCTCACCTTCTATTAAAGTAACATTAACGGTTTTATTCAATATGACAAAAGCATGGGATTCACAACTAAAGCTGTCATTTTCTTTTTTAGCACCCATCACCTCGGGAATTATAAAAGGGAAGGAACCAGCCCTTGACTGCAGATCTTACCCTAGTAGTAGCTCAACAAAAACATCCAGTAAAGGAAGATTAGCCCTAAGCAATGAACTCGGCAATCAGTTCCTTGGGAAGGGATGTCTTTTCTAAAAATGAAGCTCCAGAATCTAATAGTAAGGGGGACCCGATATTTCATTGAAGCGAAACAATGAATGCGTGTACGTGAAAGCCGTGACATGTCTTTGGAAGAACTGTGAGAATAAAAACACCTCCCTCCCTTCACTTCAGAGGCAGCCCAAGAACATCCAAGCTCTGTGCCTGAAGTAAACTGCCTGGCTTTTTTCCATCTTGATGAAAAGACTGGAGCATCCACAAATAGTAGTATAGGAGAGAACACTCTCAGGATGCTGGGAATACTTGGTGATTTTTACATTGACTACTATGTATGCTGTTTTAGTATTAAGATGTTAGCTGTGTGTGTGATATGATATGTTGTTTACGTTTTAATTCACTCTGACCACATGTCTTTTAAATGTTATGTTTTTCTATAGTGTAAAGTCCCTGAAGAAGGCCACTTCTGGCCGAAACACATTGGACTCTTTTAATAAACTTTTTCCCCAGCATCCTGCTATTTTTCTCCTATACTGCTATTTTTCCATCTTGCCATGGGCTCTACACCTAAGAAATAATTCCTGGCAAATTCATCTTTTGCCATGTTATTACCTATTGGTACTGCTCTGAGGAAGAGGGCTTTGCCCCCGAAATATTAGCAATATTTTGTTAATTTTATAGTAGCTTAAAGGTATCACCTGTTCCACTTTTGTATTTGACCTATATTTCATGTAGCCATTCTATAGAACAGAGGCCAAAGGGTTGGAAGAACACACATTGAGGATCCTACTTAAAATGCCCCACCTTGTTCAGAAACCTCATGATCCATTTCAGCTTATATGTCACCTGGTAAGTGTCAACCCTTTCCCTGGTGATCACTCATTAGGAATATGCAGCAAGAGCTGAGTGGAGTACAGCTGAGGTCCATGCAGGATAAGCTTCTAAATGCTACAGATTAGGTGTAGGACTGTACAAGCTTGCAGCAGAAGAGCCAAAGGGGGGTTGGATAGAGAAGGTGGGGTGGGATCCAAATGAATTCTAGCTCAGGCACACAGTTGCCATGTCTATGCAAAAGGTAGACCAGGGTGAGGGTTGTTGTTGTTCAATTGTTTAATTGTGCTTGACTGATCATAACCCCCTGGACCAGAGCATGCCAGGCCCTCTAGTCCTAAGTAAACTCCAACAGCCCCAGGCTTACAGGATTTACCATAGTAGCCTCAGTTGACCTAGCATTGGACCAGCTTGGCCATTTTTGGACAGTTAGGATTGTGTTCTATTATATACAAAGAATTTCCAAGGCCAAGATCTACGAACAAAGAGATCTAAAGCTCTACCACCTGACGTCATCCATAGCAGAAAGTGTTTTGGAGGGGGTGGAATTAGGTGTGCTGTCTGAGAACAAAGATCAATCTTTCTAGGGAAATGTGATACACGTTGCAGTATATTGATGAGAGAGATTGTACACCTGCATGGCTTGCAGTCCAGTTTCCTTAGTCTAACTTCTTGGGATTTTTTTTTATCATGAAATTGGGCTACATTGTGCTCTTCGTCTGCCACATGGATGTACATACCTCCACAGAGGTATCCATATTACCGAAGTGCAGAGAAAACAATAAAATCAAAGGCCCAAATCCCATATAACATCAGCAGATGAACGCCTAGTGAAGTGTTTCGTTTTTCCTTTGTTGCACAAATCCTAGAACACTTGTTCTGATGGTCCTCAATATGTCACTGATAGTGTTCTCATTTGCCTTATCATTTGAGCAAACACTTTTTCTCTTCCTTGTACAAACAGTTCTTGCTTGTGCAACCTGTTTCACAATGGGTTGCACAACTGGAAATGGTGCTTCGGTTGTCCACAACAGGAGAAGTGAACAATGTGTGGCCTGAGCTATATAGAGCTTCAAAGTCCTTTCAGGAGCCTCTCTTGGCCACCTCTTCTTCCCAGGCTTTTTTATTTTATTTTGAAAACCAAAGTCGCAATTTCTCACCAAAATCCAGTGGCAAACCACAAAACGGGCTGCTTAGTTTATTGTTGACAGAACAGGCAGTGCTGAGTAAAGGTATGGCCATCAGTTATGTAATTACCCTTTCTCAGGTTATTTATCAGTCAGTCAGTCATACAATAATTCAAACAAACAAACTATTCCTTTACTCTTTATCAGCCTATGCAAATACTTGCTGTTTCAGCAGCTCCTGCAGATTCCTCAACAGTAATCACATATGAAGTGCATGGTTCTCAAAGATGATTGGAATTTATTCCATAATGCAGGAAATGCAATCTTTCATTAATCTTAATTAATTAAACTTCAATTAAGTCTCAATAGGTCTGCGGGAAATGATGAAACCATCTTTAATTAACTATTTTATATAATAATAAGCTCTTAAGTCTCAGTAGGTTTGCAGGGGTATTTAAAGCACTAATATAAAAAATAACATTAATTATGTGATGAGTATCCTGTGGGGGATTTTGACACACACATAAATAACATTATATAAGCAGTAGCACTTCTTGGTGGGGTATATAGCTATGTGATGACATGTTTTGTTGCATGTTTTATATAATCAACCTGTGGTGAGACCAGTCGTACAAGCAGTGGCACAAGAGTGCAACTCTAGAGACCAAAAGTTGCCCACTATGGATATATAAGAACTCATGACGTTAAGTCCCACATACAGTATGAGAAAGAGGAGAAAGAGGAGATCCATCCAACTACAGGCCAATCAACTCACTCTCAGTATTGGGTAAGTTGTATGCCAGTTATCTAAACCAAAGACTGGAATCGTAGATAGAGGAAGAAAACATTCTTAGGGGAGGGAGGGACAAGCCAACTTTAGAAAGGGTGGATCACCAATTGATCAAATGTGATATTAAACCATCTTGCTGAGAAATATATGCCCTCTCATGGTAATGGTCTTTACACTGCATTTATAGACCTAAAACCAGCCTTTGACTCTGTCCCACAAGTTACACAAGACCTCTATAGATAAGAGACTCCTCTATCTCATTAAAGGTCTCTATCAGGGAAACACACTACATGTAAGGTGTGGCATAGAAGGAAATTTGACAAAATCTATTCCTTCTAATAAAGGGGTTTGCCAGGGCTGTATATTGGCCCCCACACTATTCAACCTTTACCTCAAAGACCTGCTAGACTGTTGCCTTGTATCATACTTTCACCCTCCTAGATTGGCAGAGACAATGCTGTTTTATTGTCTGTATCAAATATAGGCCTCAAACAGCTAATATGTGCATTCATATCTTACTGCACGAATAATCAACTGGTTATTACTTTCACCAAAGCTAAAATTATGGTTTTTGCTTGATCTGTAACATTAATAAAGTGGTCAATTAATGGCAACCGCATTGAATGAGCAATTAAAACAGTTTAAATATCTAGGTATCATATTCCACTATAAGTTATCTTGGGCTGCTCATGGGCAGTCTAATCAGCCCAGAATACACAAAAGGCCATTTCTCATTTTTTCTTAACCAAGGGTGGAGGGTGGGGACAATTTGTACCTGCTGCTATTCAAGTTTTTAAGGCCAAGATATTACCTCAACTACTATATGGAATACCAACCTGGATTCTAGGATTCCACCCTAGCATGGAGAGTGTCCTTCCAACATTTTTAAGATCTATCCTTGGAATGCCAAGATGTGTTCCTGCAGCAGATGTTTTATTAGAGACTGGTGTTACATCACTAGAATGTGTTGCTTGGATCTATGCTTTTAGATACTGGATTAAGGTATTACATGCCAACACCTCCATGGGATATCTGCACCTTTTACAAAAAGATGTCCACAACAGCTCATGGTTTAAAGCTTTTCCAACTAAACTGCACCTATTAGGGCTATCTATTTATTTTCTTTATGCCTATGAGCCCAAGACAGTTAAATTTATCTTAGATAAGTGATAATGACTTTCAGCACTCTACCTCAGCTGCCCACAAAACTTGCTCCATTTTGCATTTTGGACTAAACTTTAAATTTTTCCAAAGTGCTTGATATCTGGAAACTCTGACTATCCCCAAATATTGGCATGTTTTTGCAAGAGCTCAATTTAACTGCCTTCAATCTGCAATTTTAGATGGGTGTTATTCTGGCATCCCTTACAAAAACCGATTGTGCCTTTGTAATAACAAAGAAATTGCAACATTGAATCATGTCCTCTTTGTATGTAATTTTTATAGAAATGAGCCTATTAAATTACTCAAGACTATAATGAGTGCCTTCCCAGGTAGGACTTTGAGCTGGTATTTAAAATATTTATTAAGTGACACAAACAAGGGGACCACTGAATCAGTGGCCAAGTTTCTTTTCTCTGTCCAAAGAATACAGAAGACAACCTTGGCCTCTGTTAGCTCTTAATATAATCATGAATTGCATGATCTTTGTGCAATTCATTTTTACTACCTAAATTGTTTTAACTACAGTGGTACCCCAACTTAACAGCAATTTGACTTAAGAGTGGAAAACTGTTGGTGTTTTAACTGCTGCCTTACAAATTTTAGATATGGTCTGCTCGATTTACAATATTTTTTTTATTATTTTTTATTTTTTAACTTATTATTTCAATTTTTTAGATAGGTACCCCGACGTAAGAGTAGTTTGACTTAAGAGCATGCATTCAGAATGAATTAAATTCGTAAGTTGAGGTACCACTGTATCTTGAAATTTTGTAATGGTTTTATTCTCTTATCCTTTTAAAACTACAAGTATGTATTTTCTATTTTATTAGTTGGATCTATGGCCGTAAATAAATATTGTTCTTGTTCTTGTTCAGTATTCCCTATATAACCACCACCACAACACCCATTATATGTAATCACCAGAGAAACCCAAAGGTTTCACCTTAGGAGGAAAGCCTAAGGGCCACCTCAAAACAGCAAAGACTGGACATACCCAGTAGCAACAGAATGCTGCCTAATTACACAAATGGGAAAAGGAAAATGGAACAGAAGATCTACAGCCTGATCAGCAGTATTTTACAGTGCAACATTTTTGGAGGTGGAGGTGGCAGGCCCCACTGAGTCTAACTTAAGAAAACCATTCTGGCAGTATCCCTACAAAGACTGGAGAGCATGATCAAGTCCAAAATGTTGATCTTTTTTTTTTTTACATTAAATCTTTATTTTTAATTTTCATTTTTTGCTTCAATATTATTTCCCTTGACTTCCTGATTTAATTACAAAAGCATTGTAGATTATTGCTCAATGTGCAGCAATTAATATGGTGTGTGGAGCTCCCAAAGCAAATGGACGTGCCTTAGCAGGGACATTTCTCTGTGCACTACAGATCCTAGTTACATTTATACACAAGAGCCCCGTGGCGCAGCGGTTAAATGCCTGTACTGCAGGTAAAACTGTGCTCATGACCTGGGGTTCAATCCCAGGTAGCAGGCTCATGGTTGACTCGGCCTTCTATCCTTCTGAGGTCAGTAAAATGAGTATCCAGCTGTTGGGGGGGGGCAATGTGTAGCCTGCATACTGTAATTAAAAACTGTAAAACCGCCCAGAGACTATTTATTTATTTATTTATTTATTTATTTATTGCATTTATACCCCACCCATCTTCCAAATCGGAACTCTGGTACTTGAAGTGGTATGGGGTGGTATATAAGCAGAACACTTTGCTTTTGCTTTTGCTTTTTATGGGCAGCTACCATGTCCATGCAATCTTAAGAAAGGACTATGTACATTAGGGCAGCTTTTGGGTTTTAGCAAGCAACAGTCATGATAATGCATTCAGTTTAGAAACTGTGCAGTTTTTAAACAAAGCAGGAGTGAGCAGCAGTCCAGGAAAGCCTATGCCAAATAAATAGTGCTAGACTTTAAGATACTTTTTTGATGCTTACCTTTAATCCATACTTGGTTTTGGAATGAAAGGGAGATCTTTGTGGCATTTGTGAGGAAATATTTCACATTTTCAAATATACTTGCTTATATTTGAGGACTTGTCTGCTGTCTGGTCACAGCAGGTTCTTTCTCCCATCTATACATTTTACTAGTTCTTAAAAGCAAACAAATAGGGAAGCTTCTTCAATGATAGACTTTCTTGAATCAAGGAACAAACACAGGCACGTTGCCAATGCTACAGTATATCATCATCTAGGCCTAATCTGAGTAAATAAAGGCTGATGGCTTTGGCCTCACTCTGAACTGACCTTCCAAGGATGCCATGGAGGTTATCAAACTTAGCTTTACAACCTCACAGAGACATATTCAAATTCACATCAATCCTCCTGTATTTTTTTAACATGCAAAAAGTACATGAATGCTTACAGCAGGGGTCCTCAAAGTTTTCAAACAGCGGGCTGGTCCACCACCATCCAGGCACCACTGGGGTCCAGATCACAGTCCAAAACCAGCTGCGGAGGCTGGCTTGTTCACAAAACAGGGGGTGGGGGTTGCAATTGGTCTCAGGGGCCGGATTCAGGACCTTGGGGGGGGCGCATCCAGCCCCAGGGCCTTAGGTTGAGAACCCCTGGCTTACAGGAAGACAAATTTTACCAGAAGAAAAGTGTGTGAGATTGTGAAAGAGAACGAGAAAGGGAGAGGGTAGTATTTGAGGGGACCGAAGGGTTGAAGGAGAGAAAAAGAAAGCAGGGCCAAGGCGGTCAATAGGCACAGAGAGGTCTCGACCTTAGGCAACAGATGCTGGTAGGCGGCATCATTCCCTTGTAGGAGTGAGCTGGGTAACGTGGAACCTGCTCTGAGGGTCTAAACTAGCCTGATACCTTCATCTGTTTACAATCCTGAATAAAGATTCAAGTACTAAGACAGTTACTTCTCATCCACTCTCATCCCGGGAGGAAGTTCGTTGCGTGTTGTTGTTGGTTGCAGTCACGTGGTCTTCTTGCGGTTCTGTCCCTGTTCCCGTGTATTCACGGGCATGAGGGATGATACCGGAATGACTGTTACCACACGTCCTCGTTCTGTGATGAGATGTGAAATTCCATGCCTTTGTTCTCCATTTTTTTTCCGGCCCAACCTTCCATTTTTCGAAGTTTCAATTCTCCGAAGCCTTGCCTTCAATGCGTTACGGAACTGAGTTTGAGGCATTTGTCTTTTAATCTTTCTGCACTGCATTGCTGACTCCATAGGGAATGTACTGGGAAATGGAAGTTCACACTCCTGCCACTAGATGGAGAATGGCACATTGCGGGAGAAGACTGACCTCACAGGCTCTTGTATCGGAACAAGAAGCGAGAGGATTCCTGAGGCCAGGAAGGGGAATCTTTCATCCTGCTCAAATCGCAGTTCAGGGGGCATGGTCGGGACGAACTCCATTTGTCCCGCAATGGACGTGCAGTTAGATTTCTTTGTACCGGTCCCCAGTAGGACTGTGAACAGCAATGAGATGGATGTGAAGTATCAGCCTTAGTCAGTTTTTGCACATGAAATGGGGGTGGCATCCTCTGATTTGCCTCAGAGAGTACAATGTCATCACCCAGCTGTGTGTGGGAATCGTGTGTATGAGATGGGGTGAAGCACACATGTTAATCAAAGGCTTTCTCAAGCCATCTTTAGCACTTCAAGTGTATTGTCTGTCTTCAGGCTTTCCAGACCATATACCAGTATTTGGACTACAGAGTACAGATATTTTCCTGATAAGTGCCATGTTATTAAGCTGTGCATAGACCAGCGGCCTCTGCTACTCATACAGAGGGAGAGAGATAATGTATTAATTATGTATAAATTGTTCACACTAAACAACTTTGCTTCAAAGTGGCATACATTTAAAAAGGGGGAAGGAGCACCATTTCAGTATCTTACTAAGGGACCTGCCATTGCATTATTGTTCTAGAGTCGAATGGAAAGCTGTTCAAGGTTCATTATTAAAAACTAAGTTAATAAATCACGAAACGCCTCCAAAACTCAGAAGTACAATGCCCTGTTTCAAGGAACAATAACACACAATTAAGCTGTGACAATATAAACCACAGGATGGCCTTTAAAAGCCATTATACATCTCAGATATTAAAACAGTCCTCATTTCCACTGGGTAATTATTTTATAGACTTTAATTAGGAGACAGAAACAGCACCATTGTGAAGCTAAAGTCCATTAAGAAGCACCACAGTTTTGAAGTCTGCTGACATTTACGCTAATGTTGGTTCCCAAGAGAGACAATCCACATTAACATAAAAGGCTTATCTTCACCCAATCTCAGCACCGTGTCCTTATGTTACAGCACTTCACAATCACTCTAGCTGTTGTGCAGGAAGACTAAAATACTTTTGAGGCCAATTTTCACAACCACATTGTCTGTGGAGGACTGTTCATACTTCTCATGAGATAACTAGTTTTTGGCATATTTGCTAACATCAAAATGGCTTGTCTGCTGCTAAGTGAATTCCCCCAGAGGCACAAATCATGATTTGTCACAATGTCATATGCACACACATGTTATTTTTATTTCTGGGAGCAATGTTCTACAGACCCCTTGAACAGACACAGCACAGGTGGTGCACCCTAAGTGAAACCTTGTGCATTACTATCTTAAGACCATTATCATACTATCATAAGATCATTAAGTCCAGGATCCAGAATGTCCCACTGTAAACCTTTTTTAAAAAAAAAGAAGAAGAAAAATTCCAACAGCATATGCAAGCAGTGTTTCATGGTGAGGAAGCTTCTGCAATAGACCTTGGGCAAGTTACTTGCTTGGGCTTCCACGCCAGACTTGCCTCCTGCCTGCAAAGGTGGCTACCAACCATGCCAGCTACAGGATTCTAGCAGGCATAAGAACTATTCCTAGCTCTGCTCTCCATCAAGTTTACAACAAAGATAATGTCACCCCACTCATATCCAGAAAGAGGACCCCAACATAGCAGAGGATCCATAGGAATCCCTTGTTCCTTGTCAAGAATAAGATAACCATGCTTCTCATTGTACCGGGGTGTGTAACACTTGGTCTGTGCACTCCTTGACCTTTATTGTGGGCTTCCACATTCTCCCTGGAGCTAGCTCTGACAGTCCTTCAAGCAAGATTCTGATAACCTTGACAAATGACCATTCTCAGTAGAACTGAGCACCAACCTATCCTTTAAGCTGCTTCCTTGTGGCTCTTTGCCATGACTTTCCAGTCATATATTGATGAGGAAACCACAGGAGCAGGACAAATGCTGTTCATTCAGTATTTGTGTGGGGAATTAACATCACTCACCCAAGGCCTGTTATTTATCCATCCTTTCGAATCAGACACAAAATATAGCCCATCAAAACTGAGAAAGTCCAGTTAGAAACAGCAGCTAGCTGAAGCTTTGATAAAGTTTGGGTTTCTGATGCCTACACTTAGCTGAGTTTATTTAAAACATGGAAGGGATCAAGGGCCCAACAAGTCACAAAACCTGGCCAGTAGGCCATACGTCCTAGTTGGCCATATTCACCTTAGTGGGTGCTCTGCTATGCAAATATAATCCATGAATTACTAGAGCACATTCACAGGAAGTATTCTCATGCTGCTGCTTAACACACACCAAATGGATATTAAGGCATCTCATACATGATCTTCTTTTAAAGAAGGGACAAGAAATAATACATATGGTACATAAGAGGTACTCCAGCAGAACAGCTAATTGGTTTCAAAATGCTGCCACTATCAGTTGATCACACCGCAACAGCCAGTCCTGCATAACAAAGAGCTGCTTTATTAACTTGAAGGAAGATACAGCAAATGCAAAATGAGTCAGTCGGCACAAGAACAAAGCAAAAAGGACACAGGACTGCAAAAATGTGCCATTGTAGGCCTTGTAATTCACAACAGTAATGCCTCAGAACCCGCGTTCCATTGTTCTGTTATTATGGGTTCGATATTGGGGAAAGCCTTGCAAGAGCTAGCCTGTGACAAAAAGTATCTTAAAAAATTAATTTTGCAATGCAGATAAAACAAATTCAACATCACGTCTTTTGCACTCACCTATTCACATGGACATAGACACTGCAGACATTCACACAGTTGCAGGGAACAATATATTTTTCCTTGATGCTACAGGAACTAGTAAATAAACAATGTGCTGTGAATAAAGGTGGAACCTGTTGAAAACTCTCTCCAGTGATAAATTAGCAACAGCAAATGGGTGATTTGTCACTGCGTCTGCTCCCTCAGAGCTCTTCATCTTGTTTTTTTCTCATGCAACACGTTGTAGTACTTCTGACACTGCAGGACCACAACAGTTATATTTTATGCCTTCTGATGCAGTTCACAAGACAGCTGTTTTTTCTAAAAAGGGGGCATTGGGCAGGCATGTTGGGACCCTAGCAAAAGAGCCTGGAGATAACCAGTTTTAGCAAACTCATTACCTGCAATTGGTTCCTTCTTCCCATAACTAAAATACTGTATAACCAAATTACTTTACTGTTATAACTTAACAAGGCATCGTGTCACAATGTATGCTATATTACTGTAATTTCTGAAACTGCTTAATAGTTACAGGAGTGTGTTAGTTCTGTCTTGAACTATGTGCCAGGCCTCATGCTCTGCTCTGGATATGGCAGCAATGCTATTAAAATTACTTCCAAGAAAGAAAATTGTTGAAAATGTAGGACACTAGAGATGGGCAAGAACTGAAAAAAAGGTTCGGTTTATTTTAGGGTTCAGTTTGTTTCCTTTCATTTTAATTATTTTTTTTAAAAAAATTCATTTCATTGGTTCATTGATTCATTATTCATTTCCCCCCCGCTTTGCGCGATTTAATCCATTTGACAGCGCAAATACCTACAGACTTTGACAACAACTGCACAAACTAGACTGGCAGTATCCCCATCCTCATCATCCTCATCCTCATCATCTTCAATCATCAACACATTGCAGTAGCGACGGGCAATCCTGGCCCCTGTGGCAGGGTTTTTTTGAGGTGCTGGCTTGGGGCCAGCGCCTCTCCCCCCCCCCCCAAGCCTCGACTGCACGGCCCCTGGGGCTGGGTCGGCACTTCTTTTTTAATATATACATATTTTCTTTATTTTAGGGCACCAACCTGGCCACTCCTGGGGCCATGTCGGCGCTGGTTTTATTTTTTATATTTTTTTCTTTATTTTAGGGCGCCAACCTAATTTTTTTTTGTTCGTTTCGTTCTAAATCCACTTTGGGGTTCGTTATTCATTTCGTTACATAACAAAATGAATAACAAATAACAAAATGAACTAAAAGTTTGTTTCGTGCCCATCTCTGTAGGACACGCACACCCCTGCAGTGGATCAGCATCCCCTAATTCACTTCTCCACTGCCTGAAAATACTGTACTAAATAAAAACTCCAGAGTGCTTTTACCACAACTGGCCACTAGAGAGAGGGGGACATGCAATTTAGAGTGTTGTTCACTATACCTGCATGTTCTTTATTAGTACCCACAGCAAATTCCCACCCCTGAAGGAAGACTACGCTTACCACAGATCTTGTCTCTAAAAAAATAAAGCTTTCGTTCCTTCTAGCCACTAGCTAACACCACTCAATTTGAGTGGTCTCCCACCTACATTTTAAATTAGTGCAGCACTACCCCAAATCAATGTGTAGCATTGCTGATGTGAAATCTCTTTCTTCTCGTTCCTTTTTATTCTCTTAGTAGTTCCTGGAGCCAACCCTGTACTAACAAACAATGTAAGGGTTTGTTTGCTGACATCTGAAATAACTCACTGTAACTTCTGGAATTTATATTTTCAAAAAATGAGGAGCATCCACTATTATGCGTTTGTTTCTACATACTGTACCAGTCTACAGCTGGTTAGGAACCAGATCGCCCAGCGCTTCAGTGGCCAACAGGATTTATTCTAAGGCACACAAACAACCCCGCATGATTCACCCCAACCTGCAATGTGGGGTATTTGTCCCCCACCAATCCTTCACAACTATTTTTGTTTTAGGCACAATGAAAGCAGGACACACACACACACACACACACACACACACACACACACACACACACA
>JAHTLZ010000129.1:17850639-17867953 GCA_023846285.1 Phrynocephalus versicolor
CACACACACACACACACACACACACACACACACACACACACACACACTTGCATGATTCCAGCTGCAGGTCACCTGAAATCTGCATGCCATCAAATGCTCGCATGACACCCAGTAGAATGTAATCCATTTAAATCAATGACCCTGACATCATTCCATTTTTGAACTCTGACTGCGCACACACTGTGACCTCCAACAACAAACCAACCTTTGTTTTAACTCCTCTTCTCTCTCCCACCTCCCTTTTCTAGCATCTTGCCAGATGAAAGAACCTCTCAAAAGGTTTCCAAAATTGGGGCTGTATTTCCATCTGTAAGAATGATAGTTCCTGGCTGCAAATGTTGACATTTTTTTCTCCTCAGCCAGCAGTGCTTATTTTATATGGGATGCATCAAATAGGAAAGATGAACATTTATCTTCATATAAATCACTGGAATTTTATGATTTTGTTTTCCATAGTAAACATACAGTTCTTTCCCCCTCTGGTTTTGAGAGCTCCACTGAGTGAATTCAAGTTTTATGTTGACTCAAAGTCAATAATAATATCTCTTTCCGACACCCTTCTTTTCTTTTTTTTAACTAAGTGACTCGAAGCTATAAATATGGACTGCATCAATACACAGATACTTTTCAGGGAACCATCTTCTAAACCAGCATAGGGTCAAGCTAGAACTGATGATAACTAGTATTCAGGAAATAACTCTCTTTGAAACTAGAATCATGGAACATTATCTACCCTGCTTCTCATGAAAAGGCTTATCTGCCAAGAGGAAAAGAAGGCAAATTACCTAGAGAGACCTGGTTTGCATCCCCCATTGTAGCTCTCCATCTTTCGTCAGTGCATCTGAAGTAAAGACACCACTATTAAGTGAGGTAGACAGCATAGCAAAATAACTACAATTTACAATCCCTAACGACACCTCGGCTGAAGCAGACATTATCTCCTGATGTGGTTTGAAGAAATCAAACAGGATTTTTAAGGCAGTAAAAAGATAAGCTTTCAAACAGCAGCTACTTTGATTACAAGGATGAAACAAATAAGAATTGATGATTCTGATTTTCCCCTCACAAGGATAGACCGAAATCATTTTTGTTGTTTGCTCAGTCATTTATTTGGTACAAGAACATTATAGGACAGGCTGATCCTTTGTTTGTAATGTACTGTACCTATTTTGAGTTACAGTTTTATTTCATAAAGAGGTGTTCTTCACCTCATAATAGTTTCTGAAACCTCCCTAAAACATCAGAGGGGGGGGGGAATCGATCCTGAAATTCTATACCAGCTTACAACAGAGAGAGAGAGAGAGAGAGAGTTAGGGTATTTGTACACGGCCCCTAACTCCACCGCAAATGGCTCCCAGCTCCGGAGCTTAAAATTGTTTCCCCACCAGCTCCGGAGTTTACAGATAATTAAGTGCGACCACGCCCACCTAAGCGCGTCCCAGCGCACTTTTCAGGTACCTGCTCTCCGGAGGTGAAAATTCCTGATGCGGATATAACGTAGTGACTGCCGGGCTCTCCTTGCTTTTGTTTGTTCTTTTTTTGCCCTCCGCCCCTTTAAGAGATCTGAATGCAGTGCCGGGATGGCAGAACGGAGGTGAGCGGCATTCTTTTCTTCCTTTTTTTTCTCCCTCCCCTCACACAGCCAGCAGCCAGGAGTGCGGAGGGGGTGGGAACGCAGGAACAGCGACAAACCCCTAAAATCTCTGGTCCAAATTTAAGTGGCCAGCGGATCTTAGGGATCATGTGAAAAGGCTATTAGTTCACCAAATTCCAGGCTGTGAAACCTAGATACTGGAATTTGGCATGGATACTAAGAGGACTGTGAGAGTATCCATGTTAGGATAGTTATTCTTGCTGCCAGGCACTTTCAAAGGTCTTCAGACTTAAGGGAAGCACATGAATTAACAATATCCAGAATGTTCTCTCATCAACAACCCCACAATGTCTTGCAAAGTGAAGGCCATCCTTTACTGAACGAAGAGGGCCCGTGTTTCGTCCTCTCCTTTTCCTTCAGTTTTCTGTCTTTCCTGGTGTTACTGTCTTTTCCAGTGAGTTTGACTATATCACAAGAAAACAAAACTCACTGGAAAAGGAAATAATGTTAAGTATCAAGTAGTAGGGGGAAAAGAAGACCAAACATGAGATCTGTATTTATTTATTTATTTATTTATTTATTTATTTATTTATTTATTTATTTACCGCCCATCATCCGAAGGAACTCTGGGTGGTTAACAACCTCAGTTCAATTGAGACCTTTGAGCTCCTGCTGAGATTTCAGGTCTGATTCAATCTGGTAGCCCAAGCTCTCATCAAACAACCCATTTCAAATTATTCCATTTTCTCTGTGTCTGACCTCTTTATTGTCCATCCTTCACATCTGTATATCACATATAACTGTGAATACCATCCATTATATGGATTATCTTGGCCTTAATTTCCAAGAGGTCTTAAGCTCTTCTAGTTTTCTCTCACAGCTACATTTCCAAAACTAAGACTTCAGATTTCTTGGCTGCCAAACGATGACAGGATTGAGGTGTGCAAAATACATAACAGTATCACTTTCTTCATTCCCAATGTTAAAATTATATAACTCATCCATAGTTATGATTTTCATCTTCCTGGTATTCAGCTGTAATTCTGGTTCTTCATCTTTCTTTAACTTTCCTCAATAGTGTTTGAAGTCAGTGCTATTTTCTTCCTAGTATTGCTGTATCATCTGCATATATTAAATGGCTGGTGGTGTTCTTTCCCTTTAGTCTGCATTATTCCTCCGTGTGGTCTAGCTTTTCATATGGTAAGTTCTGCTTGCAGACAGAAAAGGCATGGAGAGAAATTACTCTTGCCAATTTGAAAAATTCTAAATTGCGTCATAGCAGCAGCCTCATGTCCAGAGTACATATGTTATATATCATGGTGATCAAATGTTGTAGCATATCCATTTGTATTAAAATGGCCACAGCCATTCACATACGATTCACATACTCAAAAGCTTGCTGCAATTTCTAAAGCACAAACAGATGTTCTTCTCATTACAAGGGAGTCTAGCCTCCTGATATCATTGCTATCAGCTTCCCCGACACACGTGAACTCATTCACCATGTTAAGACATAGATCCAAGAAAGGGGAGTCTTTGAATGCATGAATTGATTGAATGAATTAAAATCTGTCTGCAGCCTACAGGAACTAGGTCAGTCACCATGTGGCAATGTGGCATACCCTAGCTCAGTGATGGTGAACATTCAGCACTCCAGATGTTTTGGACCACAACTCCCAGGATCCCAAGCCCGTATTTCCAATGACAAAGGACTGTGGGAGTTGTGGAGTTGGTCCAAATGACTGTAGCTAGGTTTGGATAGGCTTTAGAGAACCAGCCTGCTAAAGAGAAGTAGAAAAGAAAGGGGCCAGGTTGGCCCTTATGTACAATCCTAAACAAGAGTGGACTTGTCTAATAATATCACCCACTCTTGGCTTCAAATAGTCTAGGAAGATCACCTTTCTAGCTTCCTTTGCTGCTGGAACAACATAGGTCCTACCTCTGTGTAACCCAGTTACTTGGTGTAACGTGTGTGCCCTAAAATAAGTCTGTCTCTCTCTGCATGTAGTAAGTTCTTCTCATAAGCAGAAAAGGCAACACTGGCGGTAGTCCTAAGACGTTCATTTCTTCAGAGGGCCTCTAGGCAGCTCCACATTCTTTATTCCCCTACAGCCTACAGAGTTCAGAAGAAAAGAAATGTTCAAGAGGGAAGGGGAAGAAGAGGTGAGATATTGCCTAGGAAATATGACTGAATGATCAGATAGTGAAGAGGGGGAAAGATCGCTGAAAAGGGGAAAGGAAAAGAGGAAGTTTCAAGCTTAGGGGAAGCAAAAAAGAAGAGAAGAGTAAAGAAATTTCACATTCCTTAGATATAAAGCTTCAGGCAATCCTGAGAATAACTGTAGACACTTCTAGCAGTGCTTCACTGTGCAGGACTTCTAAAGTCTTCAAAAAAAGAGAGGTGCTGCAAGCCAGTAAGATGTCACGTTCCCAGTGCTGGGATTCTTTTCCAAGGGTGAGCCAAAGATTACTTTGGCACAGTTGACACTGAGAAGCTGATCACCCATAATGGTGCTGGTCCCTTCAATTGCACTCCTGAGGGGAAGGAAGTCAGCTTCATGGGTAGAAGAAGAGGAAGGGACAGAACCTGGTTCCATGTCCTTTTTAGATGATCAAGGGAATGATAAACTGCCTCCTTAGGAGGACACCAGTCTTGGTGCACAAATTCAATGCTCTCTTCAACATACACAATTGATTGAGGAGGTGCTTAGCATCGACAAAGAGGAGTCAGTCCTTTCAGAAGAGAATGGCAGCTTAGCAAACGAATAATTTCTCTCTTCCCTACAAAACAGCAGTAGCTCCAGGAGTTAGCACAGGGAAAACAAAAATGCATCATGGGCATTCTTAGGGCCCAGCACCTTCAGTAATAATTAATTAGAGATAGCCAAAGAGGAGAGGGGAGGGGTCCAAATCCAGATCTGGAACACACTCTGCTTTACCATCCCTTGGTCTTTCGATTGTTATTATTTCTCTTCATGGGTGATCCCACTTGAGGAGGCTCCTGTCTGACTGGATTCTGTTAGCTGTCATTGCACTTTTGTTTATTCTTGCTTGACATAACCTTCAGTCTACTACATATTGGCTTAAACCTTACATGGCCTTTTGACTTATATTGGAGTAACCTTTATGGAATTGCTACTCTTTTGATGAACCCTGCTGACTAAGTTAGAGACAATGGGACCTGTCTCGCTGAAACAAGATATACTGATGGGAAAGAAGACGATCGAGAGGATGAGTACAAGGAAAAATGGAACCAAACAGCAGCGAGGAAGAAGAACTAAAACCCAGCAGTGAAGCACAAGTGGGTATTTCTATTTTATCTGTTATAAAGGTGGGTATTTCCATTATGTATCTACTACTTATTAAGGTATGTATATGTATGTGAAGCCTAAAAAATTGAAACTTCTCTTGAAGAATTAAAGAGATCCAACCGGAGTTCATCTGTAGGTACCTGTTTGTTTTGTTTAAACCCAATGATTACTTTTAAATCTGTCTGTCTCTCCAGCCACAGTCACTGGCTGGCTGATTTCCTAATTCATTACACATAGTATTTACTATTTAGTACCTAGTAAAAGGTTGGATTCTACAGGTAGCCAAGTTGAGGCGCCTTTTCCTTCCTTCCCCCCTCCAAAAAAAAAACTTCAGCAAAAGTAGCTGAGACCAGAGACCAGCAGATGGATCCAGACTCCATAAGAGCAATTGATAAGCTAGGAGGTAGACTGAGCGGCAATAGCCTAGCCACCTCCAAAACGCCAAGACTTCCGGAGAGCAGGCAGATCTGGAAAGGCCCTTGAGTGACGGAAACCCCAAAACAGCAGCTACAACATCCTGATGACAAGGCCCATTTTAGCCAGAGATTCTGGGATTGTCGTTCAACTTTTTGCAGCCTCCGGATAGGCGTGTGATCAAGGATACACAGTAATGCAAATATGTGGCCAAGCCACTGCTGTGACATGTCTCTCGTCACCACTTCTTTGTTTGAAATGTGTGTCTCCAATAGAAATATTTTAACGCTCACACACACACCCTCTATATGATCCAATATCATCAACCACAAAGGGACATTTGCTCCCTTCTACACGCAGGTCTAGACAAGCTGTAAAATCTCGACAGCTCATTTTTTGCCTCCAACCCTGAAGTGTCAGCAAAAGTTTACATATGGAACGATGAATAAAAGACTTTTGCCTCTGGCTTTGAGCAATAGTGGGGCATCAAATGCCACCAATATCCTCTAGCTTCTTCCTAGCTCTCCTTCATCAGAGGTGTTTGCCTCCCAGGATTGATTCTCAAAGGCTCAAGGTCTAAATCCCATCTCACATTTTTTTTTAAAAAAAAGAAGATGTAACTCCTGGCTACCTTCTGAAGAATTGCTTCTGAGTGGCAGTTGCACAATAAGAGTACAGAGTGGATCCCTGAATATCTAAGCCGGGGGGTGGGGTGGGGAGCCATTGGATATTCATTGAAAACGTAATGCCTCATGTTTACAAACACTGCTATTTTGGCAGAGAAGGGTCACTTTGCAATGTATATAATAATTTGAGAGCTTCTAGGAACGTATATACACACACACACACCATTAAAGTGCAAGGTCAAAGGCCCTGCCTAGCTGGATTTAATCAGTCTTATATGATGACCCAATTCAGGGTGGTTTTTTTTCCTTTCTTGGCCTAAAAGTCATTGCCCAGAGCTGATGTAGTGGGTCTCACAAGCATCTGAGAAGACAGGGAGATAGTCACCCTGGCTTTCTTTTCTGAGATGTAAATATACAGTATATTATTTATTTATACATTTTCGAACAAATAAATGCAGTTCTACAATTCTACAATTAGAAAATGATGTACTAAATGTTAACCTGGTCTCCACAGAAAGATATATTATCCCTACTTGACTTCATTTGGCCTTTACAACAACCCTGTAATGTAGGGCTGTTGTGCTGTTCCCATAAACATCATGTCTGGGCAGAAGTTTACCCCTTTTCCAATCTTATGTACACTTCACGTTGAAGGCATTGCACTATATTGGTCCTTAATGACAGCATATTTTTCCACTCTCAGGGGCGATAAGGTTTATACATAACACGCTAGCCAGCCCATTTCTTTAAAATCCTTCAGCATTCGCTGGTTTGTGTCATCTTCCAGAAGGAAGGGAAAATTGCCGTTTGCTGTCTCCACACCTGATGTTAGTTTAAGGACAAACCCTTCATCCCCACTGACTGTACCAGCCAAAGGCAGCAAATGTAGGGCTGTAGGATTTATTGATGTTCTTGTTTAGCTTCGTGACTCCTGTCATGACCATAAAAGCAAACAATTTCTTTTCCACCCCCAAGACTAGCAGGGATCAAAAATAGAATTAGGTCAACCAAAGGCCAGGACAGATGGAAGCGGCTGTCAGTGATGTCATTTGAGGTCTTGATCCAGCTAGGCTGCCTTTCAGACGGAGCACAGCCGTTCTATGGCTGCTCGCGTGGTTACGAACACTAGAAAGTTAAAAGGAAAAAAAAGCAGCAAGTCAGCTGTATAATTCAATTGAGGGGCAGAGAAGGAAGTGAAACATTTCCATCTGCCATCACTCAGGTTAGCTAAAACTCACACATGTGGATATATTGCAAAATGGTATTTGAACTGGACGCTCTTTTAGATCATTAGGCTGCCCGTTTCATGGATTGGTTCTGAATGGTTAATTGAGGAATCATTACAGAAGTGGGTTTTTTTGCTCATTAAATGTAATGGTTTGTCACATTAAAGTGACAGAATAAGGGCCAGAGCTCACGTTGCAGTGAGGTACTGAATGGTGGATAGGATAACTTCAAGGAATAAATCTCTTCAGTCTCAGAACTATGAAATGAGCCATAATTTCTTAAACTTCAGAAAGAATGGAAAATTTGTTTGTTTGCTTCTTTGTTTGTTTTATATACTGCCCCATTAATGCAATGTGCTCAAGAAAATCAATGTAATAATTGTTGGTCACTCAATGGGACTTGTCAGGGAGGCACCAAGCCTTTCTACTGGTATTCACAGGCTGAAACACCATTTTTACATTTAGAGTGGGCCCATTTGAGTCAAGGAACTTATTGAAATATAAGCCTAGTTTTTCAGCCCTAATTTTGGGCTGGAAAAGGGGGCCCTCGACTTATATTTGGGTCAAAACTTTTAGCCACTGAGACAAGTGCTTGAGTCAGTGGCTAAAAGTAATTTTAAACATTGTGTGCCGCTTCTCATGACCCCCCTCTGCATCACAGGGGAGCGGCACGCAAGGTTTAAAATGACTTTTAGCCACTGACCCAAGCACTTGTGTCAGGGGCTAAAAGTCATTTTAAACATCACACACCACTCCCCCAGCTCACACAGGAGGGGCTGCCAGGCCCTGCTGCATTTCCCACCCTAGACTTATACTCGAGTCAATAAGTTTCCCCAGTTTTGGGGGGTTAAATTAGGAGCCTTGACTTATACTCGGGTCGACTTATACTCGAGTATATATGGTAGGTACTAGTTCACTCACTGCCCCACACTGATTCAATGGGGCTACCATAATGCAACTTAGTATACTAAGCAATGGGTTTTCAGCCAGAGCTTAAAATAATAATAAGCTATGCTTCTCCTCCTCCCAAATTGATCTTACCGAGAACTATATGATGTAGGCTAGGCTAAGAAAGTGTGGCTGTCCCAAGGTCACCCAGTGAATTTCTTCTCTCATTGGGGAACTGAATCCTGGTCTCCAGTGTCTTAACACTAGGCCCTAGGCCAGTGTTGGCGAACCTATGGCACAGGTGCCAAAGGTGACACTTGAAGCCCTTTCTGTGGGCACCCGACATCACCCCTTCACAGCCAGCTGTATTCAGGGTAAATTGCTGTATTGGCACTTTGCGAAAAATTAGTGGGTTTTGAATCGCAATTTGGGCACTCGGTCTCTAAAAGGTTCACCATTAGAGATGGGCACAAAACAAACTTTTAATTCATTTTGTTATTCGTTATTTGTTTTGTTAGCTAATAACGAACCAACCCATCAAAGAAAAATGAAATGAAACGAAACAGAAATTTCTGTTTTGTTTGCTTCATTTTTCGTTATTCCCCCTCCAACCTTGTTATCACCACAGTCGTCCTGGTCCTGGAACTCCGGGGGTAGCTAGCTCTGTAAAGGCACTGGCCCCAAGCCAGCACCTCAAAAAGACCCAGCTGGAGACTTTTTAAAATAAAATTAAAATTAAAAAAACCAAGTGCCAACCAGGCCCCAGGGGGCGTGTGGTCAATGCTCTTAACAAAAGAAAAAGCACCGACCCGGCCCCAGGGGCCACATGGTCGGTGCTGGAAAAATAAATAAATGAAAAAAATAAAATGGAGGCGCGGGAAAGCTAGCGCCGCTAGAGGCACTGGCCCCAAGCCAGCACCTCAAAAAGCCCCTGCCACTGCTGCCCAGGATCGCCGCCACCACCGCCACTGCAGCCTGGTAAGGTAAGTCAAGTCGGACTCGAACCAGTTCGTCTCGGTTCGGGTTTGTACGATCTTTTTAAAAAATAGTATGAACCCGAACCAAATCGAACCAAGGGTGGGCCAGAAACAGAATGAACCAAACCATTGTTTTTCTATCTTGTGCCCACCTCTATTAACCATCACTACCCTAGGCTATCCTGACTGTGGGGCGTATCTCACTCATCCTTGAAGTCTTGTTCTCTGCTAATCTGAGTAGATAGGAAAGTAGATAGGAAAGAGAAATCTAATCTTGTGGTGGAGGTTAACATTTGTCCCCAGCCGCCAAGGAGTGGAAACTGAGAGCATTAAGGGAGGCTCAGGCTGACATGAAAAGAGAAAGGAAGGCTTTAGGAAAAGAGGAAAGCAGAGTAAACAAATAAGGGCCTATGTTTGGGTGAATGCACAGTTATGGTCTACCACCAGAATGGAGCAGGGGGGATAAAAAAAGTCTGTTCAGAGTTCAGGAGGCACTGAGGCATTTTCCTGAGGAGACAAGGTTCACAACAGCTTGCCTGTAGTGTGGAGAAGACCTAATGGATTGGTTGCAGTATTACCGGTCTTCCACAATAACATCACGGTTGATTTCAAAGGCTCTGTTTCTGAAAACATCCCTAGAAGGCACCAGGTCATCATTTCTCACTCTAAGTTCTCTCCCCTTGTCAATTCACTTTGCTTTCACTCATGACCTCGTAACAACCTCTGTTCCCAAGCCAGAAAGGAACTGTATTTTGATATAAGGCATGTTGGCAGGGTGGGGCACATGTGAGGTACTTAATGACTGGCAGCTTTATCTTTAAGTCCAAGGCATTCTTATCCACATCACAGAAGTGAATGTGCATCATACCATCTCTGAGTGGATTCTGCACACACACACACACACACACACACATTATTGCATGTGGTTGACACAAGGGAACTGCCCAGGTAATTTGGAACCACCACCATGTTTTTATGCACTGCTACCAGCTGGGCAAGAATCTTATGGAGTTGACAGCGAGCTTGCCTCATCATGTGATCTAGTCAAGATGCAAGGCCTTCCAACTCACCACACTGGGCTGGCTGTAATGGTGAATAATTGTGCCTTCTGAGGGTTTGTGTTATGCTCAGTGTCTGTGCTCCTGCAAAGCAGTCTGGAACAGGAGCAACATGGTGTGAAAGACAACAAACAAGCATACAGCCCCCCCACACACACACAGAGAGAGAATATCTTATTACTAATCAGGCAAGGAATTAGCTTCGTTTGTGTACATTTGTCAAACATGCAAAATCAGTGTCAATTAAACCAGTATACTCTGCATGTGTGCTAACAGGATTTTCTTGGCAAATTTCCAGTGTTAGGGCATACAGGTGTGGAAAGCAAATAATTTTGAGATTACCAAACCAGGGTTTACTTTGAAACTCTGCTGTTGCTCAACAGGATGGGGAGAGTTAAGTTTCATGACACAGTATTTCAAATGAGTTAATAAGCCATCAAAAGCCAGCTACATGGGTTGGCATTTAACAGTAACAATTGCCCTGTTTGTGTTATGTCCAGTTCTAACCAATTTCCACCAACCAGTAACTAAGAAGAGTGGCCTAGGAAACTACTTGGGATTGCTGCCAAATGATCACTGCAGAATCACCCATCTATGACGACTGATTCTCTAATCATAATTTGGCCTAGATTATCAGCCTCCTGGAATCTACTGCTCTCCCTATGTCTTGGTCTTTAGCCTCCTCACTCCTGGACAAACACTACATGAATGGGGAGTGGAGGTATTATAGTATATCTCGACAGTGGGAGTGTAAGTAAGCCTAGTCTGATTGTGACATAGATCTTTCCTGTGGCCTGAGATAAGAACATAAGAATATAAGAAGAGCCATGCTGGATCAGGCTAAAGGCCCATCTAGTCCAGCTTCCTGTATCTCAAAGCGGCCCCACCAAATGCCTCTGGGAACGCATTAACATTAACCAACTGTTCCCTCCAGCTTTTGAAATCCAAACAGAGCTCCACCTCTCTGCTGAGTGTTTTATCCTTCTTTTTTTCTTGGTTGGTGGGAGTTGTTTGTTGCTGTTGTTCTGTTTGGTTGGTGTACAGTAAAGAAAGCAGTATATAAAAGGAATAGTGAGTAAATAATTTTTTTATTCTTTCTCTTACAAATGTTCCAGAGTGAGTTAGGTGGCAGTTAATGAGAAAGGGGTGGACTCTGGGGAACATGTAAGTATTCTCCTCTCTGTACTACTATGTACCAAAAGAAGAATTTTATCAGAAATTCAAACTCTGCAACAAAATGTGCTTCCCATGGTTGCCTGTGAAATACAATCCTGTGTTAAACTTAATTTGCTAGCAGAAATGATCAAAGCCTGCCCAGGGCATTTTGCTGCATGAGGTACAGCAGCAGTTCATGCATTCCCCTAACACAAATATTCTTTTAATCATTTTTTCTATTGGCATACATTTATTCCATTGTACTTCCAAGTTGTCTGCAGGGCCGGTGCTAGGGTTTTTCGCGCCCTAGGCGAGGGGCGGTGGGTCGGGCGGTGGTGGCAGCGGCGGGGGGGGTCAGGTGGCGGCAGGCGGGGGTCCAGGAGCAGTGGGGGCACCGGCGGCGGGGGGTTGGGTGGCGGGGTTGGGGGTGTCGGGCGGGGGTCCAGGGGCGGGGGAAGCAGCGCGGTGGGGGGCGGACGGCGACCGGCGGGGGGATGGGTGGCGGGGGCAGCAGGCTGCGCAGCACCCCCTGTCCATTTTGGCGCCCTAGGCAACTGCCTAGTTCGCCTTAATGGACGCACCGGCTCTGGTTGTCTGTTACACCAGAATCTAGTTATTGGACTAGTATTCTGTTGTAATCATATAATGGTCCTTGGGCCAAGTGGTTTGTCAGCTATGAAGCTTGCCTAAGGGGGGTATCCTGCACCCGAAGCCCTGGGCTCTATCACACGTCCTTTAAAATGCTGATTAAATTTCAAGATAAAGCGTTTCCAAAAATCCTGTCCCCATTGCCACCAGGCTTTTTAAAAAAAAAACCAGTTATGCCCCTTTTAGTGAGTTTTCCAAGACCTACCGGAGAAGTTGGGAATTTTTTGCTCCTGTAAAAAATGCGAGCCAGAAGTCTGCAGGAGCTCGCATATGATCCGGTTTTCTGCTTTTTTTCCCCTAGCCCCAACCAGCTTGTCCTGGAGCTCGCCGGCGATTTTTTTTTTAAAGTATCCCCTCCCCCTAGTGCTGATCATCTTGTCTTGGGGCTGTCAGTGCTGTTGTTGTTTTTTTCCTACTGCCGACCAGCTCATCCTGGGGCTCATCGGCACTTTTTAAAAATACTTGTTTCCCCTCCTCCCAGTGCTGATCAGCTGGCCTTCAGGCTGTCAGTGCTTTAAAAAAAAATTCTAGCACCAGCTGCTGGCCCTGGGGCAGGTCTGTGCTTTAAAAAAATCCTTGTATGTGGGAACGGAGATCCCACAGCTTCAGTCATGTGACCAAGAAAGAAGAAAAGCCGGACTTTCACAATATCCGGATCTTCCCCCAAATGAAATAGCAGCCTAATGCTGGCACCGCAGATGTTGTGTGGGAGCTCCATAGGAGGAATGTTGTGTTCTAAGGAAGAGGAACTGAATTCTAGCTATCACACACTGTTGTAACACAACAACTGACATTTTTCTACCAAAACCTTACAACAAAAGTAGAGACTGCGCTCAGAACCCGAAAGGAGGGTGAGAACAGGAAAAGATCACATGTAGCATTTCTTTCTTTGTTTCCTGAATGTAATTTTCTTCCTGTATTGTCTACTCAACACCATTTTTAAAAAAAACAATCATCCTTCTCCAATTATCTCCCTTGGAGACTGCCTTTCTTCCTTCTCTGACAACACAAAAGGAACAGCAGACTTTATTGTGGGGAAAGAAGATATGAAATGTCCCAATGCGCTAAATAGGCACTCACAGCTCATAATTCCTTCACAGATATTATCATTACCTGCACGGGTTATTTCCATGGCTTTCAAAAGAAGTTAAATAGAGAGAAGTCTAGGGACAAAGAAATTGTGGCCTCCTTTTCCCATGGGTTTCTCAGGCCTGAAGAAAACTAATAACGCTTCACAAAAGGCACCTCAGGTCAATGAAAACTAAATTTGGTTACTGATAGCGAACAGCACGCAATGGGCTCTTAGACAACAGAACAGCTGTGCCCAAGGACTGCTCAAGACCTTTTGCCACCTGAAGCAAAAGGGCAAAATAATGAGACATGAGCCAATGCTGACGAGACTGATTCAACTACTATTAACTTGCATGTATATCAAATATTCATAGTTTTGTGATAAAGGGATGTGGGAGCCCCAAAGCCTTGAGAAGGTGATATGTTGCTATAGTTATTTGTTTCAAAACATGTATCTAACAAGTCAGCCATGTTATAAAATATGGGAATAGGGAGTAGATCTTCTCATGGCTGTCAAGAACACTGGATTGCCCAGCCGGACAGCATGGCTATTATTGGCTGCTTGGGTTTTAAAAGTTCTTTTCTAGATTTTTTAATAAATATAAATGTTTTAGAAGTTCTTTTCTAGATTTAAAAAAAATAACATAAAATCCAGCCTCTTGGTTTGTGCACCTGGCCTTTCCATTAAGATTGGCATGTAGAAACCTAAGAAACATATTTTTGAGGGCCCATGCGATATAGAAATCCCAGATTTCACCTGAAATATTAGATTCTGCACAGCAGCCATTGAAGGAAACTAGGGGTATTTGTACACGACCCTTAAACTCCACCGCAAATGGCTGCCAGCTCCAGAGCTTACAATTGTTTCCCCACCAGCTCTGGAGTTTGCAGAAAATTAAGTGCGACCACGCCCACCTAAGCGCATCCCAGCGCACTTTTCATGTACCTGCTCTCGGAGGGTGAAAATCCCCAGATCCAGATGTAACCTAGAGTGCCGGGCTCTCCTCGCTTCTGTTTGTTGTTGTTTTTGCCTCCCGCCCCTTTAAGAGAAGGAATCAGGACAACGACGGGGCTCCGGGCGGCTTCGGAGTTGAGCCTGCATTTTTTCCTCTCTTTTTTTCTCCCTCCCCTCACACAGACAGGAGCAAGGAAGTGCGGAGGGGTGGGGACGCAGGAAGAGCAACGAACCTCCAAGATCTCTGGTCCGAATTTAAGTGGCCAGCGGATCTTAGGGCTCATGTGAAAAGGCTTTAGGTCACACTTAGAGTGCAGCCACTGAAAATACTGACTCACAGGCTTAAATCCAGTTGCTAGTCCCAATGAGAGTAGATCCACTGACTCAATGAAACGTATATAAGTGTTGGCTCAATCATAATAACCATACACCATCAAATTAGTTCTGACTTATGGCAGCCATTTTCAGGCTTCTCCAGGTTGAGAACACTCAGAAGTGAGTTACCGTTCCCTTCTTTTGAAGGTGCCCTGTAGGGATGGGCACGAAACGGAAAAATAATGTTTCGTTTTGTTTCTTTTCGTGCTCACCCCCATTTTGTTTCATTTTGTTTCTTACAAAATAATTAAAATTTCATTTAAAATGAAATGAAATGAAACAAAATGACTCCCCTGGGTCCTAGAGGCAGCAGATTTAGTGCCCGGGACTCCAGGAGCCATTTTTAAAGGGTTCCTGCTGAGCAGTTTTCAGCTGGAGCCCTTTAAAACTGGCCCAGTCGGCACCAGGGGGATCCCCTAGTACCAACTGGGCCAGGTTTAAAGGGTCCAGACATTGACAGTTCTGCAGGAGCACTCAGAAAATGGTGCAGCGGGCAGCGCGAACTGCCTATCATAGGACACACTGTGGGGGAATCGAACCCCCAATCTCTAGCTCTGCAGTTGGAGACCTAAACTACTGGGCTATCCAAGTGTTGACTTGCCATTCAGCAACTGCTTCATGGAATCAGCTATAACTGGGATCAGCAATTGGCTTTATGCCACAAAATTGACTAACATAAGACCTACTGATTTGATGATGTCTCATTAAAGTACCCCATCTGAACTGGGGCAGTACACTGGTACCTTGTATAGAGGAATTAGTTTGTTCCAAATGAAATTCTGGTAAGCAAAATTTCCTTTATAAAATTTCCCATGGGAATGCATTGAAAATGGAGTAATCCCTAATTGTGACCATTTTTATGTTGTACGGATTCGCCCCATATCTCCGGAATTTTTTATATTGTACAGATTTTATGTTATACAAACCCTTTGATATACAAGGGTCCACTGTACTTGGGAAAGTGTCTGTGCTGACTGGGGGATTCTTGGTGTTATGAACTTAAAAGAAAATAACTTTGCCAAGCTTGGCAATTATACTAATCTTTTCTGAATAAATAGAGCTCATCCCTTTGTAATGCAGAAGTCGGGGATCTGTTGTCTCTCCTTTTAGATTCACTTTTTATAGGAAACCCTCTGATGTAGGCACAGGAGGTTCCGTTTCTCTCACTCGCTGACTTTTTCAATGCAGCTAGAGGACTCTTCCCCAGTTAGAATAAATTCCAAGGAAAATACAGTTTCCAATGTGAAGATTTTAGAGGTTTCTTTCCCATCATTAAATTATATGGCGGGAGAGGGAGTGCTTTTTAGTGAGGCAGAACAAAAATGAAAGGCAGTGTGGAAAAAGTGAAACTCTTCTACAGATGAGTTCTGAAACTTCCGTGGACTTAATGAACTTTGTCCCTGCAAAGATCAATAGGAAAAAAATCTGCTGCGGAAGAAGGAAAGATCAATAGCCTAGTGCCCAGTCAATCAGAAGACGCATTTGGGCTTGTGGGTGGTGAAAATTTGCAGAGGGGGTGGAGCAAAAAGCAGTGGTGGATCTGCTTGGAAAGGGCATTGAATGGGGCAGATCCTGGGGACCCACTGAAGTTTATCTTCACAGACTTAAAAAATCCCTCCCTTACTAAGAGCAACTCAAGGTTTGTCACATATTACTGACATTCCTCCATCCTGAGTATCTCTACAGGAATCTTCCCAATTTAGGGAGTGGAAGGTGAGATCTTCAGACACACAAAGTACGCCACTATGACACAGATCCAGTGCCCCCCTTGCCCTCCCATGAACAACCATAGGTCCTCTCTCTCTCTCTCTCTCTCTCTCACACACACACACACACACACAGAGAGAGAGAGAGAGAGAGAGAGAGAAAGCTATGTGCTCAAATGCCAAAATGTACCAATCCCATAGAGAAGAACCAACAAAGAGCCTTGCAATACTTTAGAGACTAACAAGTGGGTTATGGGGTAAGTTGGGGTAAAGAAGTTATGGTCCCCCCTAGCCTATTGGATAACAATGTGCTATTTTATGTGCTGTCAAGTCACATGACCCTCACAGAAGTTTCAAGGTAAATGAGTAGTTTAAGGAGTAATTTTACAAGTACCACTCACCCCTCCATGACTTTCTGTTAGCTGAATGGATATCTGAACCCAGTACCCCTGGATCCTAGTCTGTCACTCCATCCACTACAACACACTGGCTCTCCGGTGGATAATTAGAAGTTCCAATATCCTTGACAATTGGCCACGGTGGCTCACACTGTTAAGAGATGGAGCCCCAATGAGCCCTGTATAGCACCCTGGAAAGCTAGCATGATGTCACGTTAGGGTGCTGGAACTTGGGAGATCAAGAGGCAAGTCCCTGAGTGGTCTTGAGCCATTCACTCTATTTCTCATCCTGCCCCACCTCATAGGGTTACTAGGAGGATAACAGTGAGGGGGGGAAAGAGCCATTTATGCCTATTTGAGCTGACTGAAAGAAACGTGGGCTACAAAATGAGAAACAAGCAAGCAAACAAACAAATACTCAGGGAGCCACAGCTTCCCAATCCCATTGTGGGTTTTCATGGACTGGATTCCACTTGATTAGTCGAAGCAGGTTGTTCCCTGAGAGCATATCTTTTGCATATCTTTCTGAGGTTTCAGGAGCTTGCCAAGCTAAAGATCTCTCTCTCTCTCTCTCTCTCTCTCTCTCTCTCTCTCTCTCTCTCACACACACACACACACACACACACACACACACACACACACCATGAACAAAGAATTTGTGAGAAGAGTTGCATGGCAGTGTGAGCTAGAACACATCCACCACCAATAGATGCTCATTGCAGCCATGTTCTTCAATACCAATGTAACCATTTCCTGTCAGCCACGTGCTTGGTGGCATGGAGTGTGAAGTGTCGCTCACTGATCTATGGACTTAGAGCTCCTACACAGTAGTCGTCGTCAAATTATCACACAGCAGACAAGATAACTACGCTGGATTTTGTATTACAAGTCACTAGTCAAACGCTTCCCAAG
>JAHTLZ010000129.1:17868218-17902573 GCA_023846285.1 Phrynocephalus versicolor
GAAAGCTATAGAAGATGAAATTTGTTTGAGGTTGAAATCTAACAACATATGAGGACTCACAGCTAGAAATCACAAATATATTGTGAAGGACTATATCCCTTATATAGTCCCCCCCATGCTAGCTAGCTACAAACAGCACGGTCATAAATCATTGCTGAAATGCATGAATGATCATCCATCCATATCAGATCACATATCAATTAAATAAACTAAATTATATTCTTTCCCTTTTACCCAGAAAAGAACAAAATCAGATCAATCCTATTTCTGAGAAAGCCATATGAACTGGCACCCAACTCCCAAAGTGAGTGGAGGGAGACCTGTTGTTCCCTCTACCAGTCTAGACATACATTTAAATATTGCAAATACATATTTTTAAAAAATCAAAATATTGAACCTCAGATCCACATATGTTGCTTCCCCACAATGGTATCTCAGGGCCAACCAACATTTAAGGCAGTGGTTCCCAACCTGGGGGTCAGGACCTCTTTGGGGGTTGAATGACCATTTCACAGGAGTCACCATGAGCCAGTGAAGAAAAATACACTAATGGCTTGGGTCTGGAGGAGGAGGAGGAGGAGGAATGTCGGGAAGAGTGACTTACAGCTTGATAAGTTGGAGGGGATGTCAGTCAATGGCACCAGAGACTGCAATTGGCTGAGTGTGCCTGTAGAGGGAAGTTCTCTATGGCACCTATGGCAGTGGCCTGCCAAAGACGGCTTATGGCCTCTTCCAAGCAGGGCAAGGGGGTCACCGCACCATGAGGAACTGCATTATAGGGTCACGGCATTAGGAAGGTTGGGAACCACTGATTTAAGGGAACCTGAGTTTCTCCTTATTAGACATGGGCACAACTCGGCGAAATTCTCATTTCCGTTTTGGCTGTCGTTCTCGTTACGTAATGAGAACGGTAACGAGAATCACTCTGCTCCAGCTCGAACCTGACCCGATAAAAGACAAATTTGGTCGGGTTTGTTGTTGTCGTTCATGGCATTGCGGCGATCGTGCGATGCCAAGCACAAGCAGCACAGAAAAAAAGTTTTAAAAATAAAATAAAAAACGATTCCCGGCCAAAAAGCAGGCGAAAATATGCCTGCCTCAGTGAGGGCACCTACCAGAGGGGTGTTTTCTGGGGGGGTCCCCGGCCTTCCCCTCCTCTCCTGTCCTGGGCTGCTGGTACCAGGCTGGGGGGGGGCATCCTCATCGTCTCCATTTGCCATGCGGTGGGGGGGATCCAAAATGGCGACCGCAATATTTATTTTTAAATCGTGGTCCAAAAATCCACCAAAGCACCACAGAAACATTTGAAAATTAGGTATTTTAAATGCCTGATTTTTATAGTAGCAGCAGTGGGTTTTTCTTGCAATAAAATGTCTCCATTGCTTTTATTTTATTTTATTTTTATTTTTATTTTTTTACACCTGCGCATGCGCAATGATGGGCTGGCCATGGGATGGGACCATGCAATTTTGTTGAGCCATTCCACCAATCGCATAGCCAGGTTTTGACTGAGACTTCTGGATGTGCCAGAGGACATAAAAAGCCCACAAACCCTAACCCTAACCCTAACCCATACGCCAGTACACTGTCCTTCTTAGTGGGTCAGAGGCACCCAGAGGTGCAGCCCACTAACCCACTCTAACCTTAACCGCCGTAACCCTAAGCCTAGCCCTTACCCTAACCCCAATCCTAACCCAGATCCGTACGCAAGTACACTTCCCTTCTTAGTGGGTCAGAGTGAGGCACCCAGAGAGGTGCCTCCCAGAACCCACTATCCCCTACCCCTATCCCATTCCCTAACCTGTACGCCAGTACGCTAGTACGCTTCCCTTCTTAGTGAGTCAGAGGCACCCAGAGAGGTGCCTCTGCCACTTCTCCCACCAACCCTAACATAATTAATGTAATGTAATCGCGGCGGCTACGCGAAACGCTTCCCTTCCCTTCTTAGTGGGTCAGACATCAGAGGCACCCAGAGAGGTGCCTCCCAGAGCCCACTTACCCCAACCCCAACCTAAACGACAAACGACAAACCGAAATGAGAAATTTTTGAAAATTTCCGCGACAAACGGAAACGACCCGAAACGGACCCATCCCGACAAACGACAACTCGAAACGTCATTTTTTCTGGTCGTGCTCATCTCTACTCCTTATAATCTGTTTGCTTGTTATTAGCTTCTCTGCACGTGGATTTTCACTAACAAGTGCCTTGCCTCTGAAGGTCATTAGTGGAGAAGCAGAAGGGACTGGAGTGAAAATGGCCTGACCCCGGATTACGTTGCATCTACAAGTGAATAATAGATTGTGCAGAGTCTTAATGGGATGCCAAGGAAAAGACATTAGTATTGGGAAAACAAAAAGTCTGGCAACAATTTGAAACCAAGGTATGCTTCAGACTCAAATGAACTCCATACTAAAGTAGTACAGTATGTGGGCAATGTCCAAATCAAAGCAGGGTTCCTCTGAAAGGGGGTGGGTGTGGGTTGGGGCATTTAATCAAAGCTTTGCCAGCAGTTCAGACTCAAAATCCAGAAAATATGACAAGACAGGTGCTTCTCAATCTTGGGTAACCCAGATGTTCTTCAACTGCAACTCCCAGGACACCCCCCCCCCGCCAGTACAGTTGGTGGTGTGAAGGCTTCTGAGAATTGTAGTCCAAGAACACCAGGGTTACCCAAGGTTGGGAACCACTGGGCTAAATGACTGATACTATTCTCTTTGAGTTCTCCAGCAGGGTAAACAGAAAAGGATGCCACTGTTCCACTTAGCTCAAGGAAACAAGCAAAGGGACACATAAGATATTCTTCATAACAGCACCATACTGGCACAAAGAGCCTCATGGCTCTGTGGTTGAACTGCTGTACTGCTGTACTGTGCTCAGGAGGACCCAGGGTTCAATCACAGGTAGGTACCATCTGTGACGTGCCCCTTGCACACACTGGGTTTCCACTCACTGCCACCACCAGATTAACTGGACACTTGTATGTATTTGAGAGAGAGTCACACCAGGTTATATAGTTTTAAAACAAAACATGAAATGTTTATTAGTTTCCAATTAGATTATCAGTACTGTGATAGCTTTAGCTGATGTTATTGCATTGCAATCATGAATTCTTATAATTCTTATAATAATGTGTTTCCTTTATACACCAGACCCTTTTCAGTGGCAGGATCTCCCACCTGACCAACTGACAATCTAAACTGACTCTCAGCTTTCTTCTCAGCTCTAACACAAACTGAAGTCCCCATCACCCATTAGGTTCCAATATATAACATTCTTAACCACCCCCACCAGCTTTGTGATTGGCTATTCAAAGCACACTCATGAATATTTATCCTTATTTTACCACAGCATCCTTCAAGGTTAGTATAATGAGTACCCAGCACATGGGAGAGGGAGCAATCTGTATCCTGCATAATTACTTGTAAACCTCCCAGAACGTGCTTTAAGCACTATGGCAGTATATACAGTAAGCAAGACACTTTGCTTTGCTTCATTTCATAAAACCATGCCTCCATGGGTTTTCCATGGCTTCAGAGACTAGGATACGGGGCAGTGGTCTCAAACTACAGGAAAAGAGATTCAATTTAACCATTAGGAAGAACTTCCTGATGGTTAGAGCTGTTCAGCAGTGGTATAGGCTACCAGGGAAGGTGGTGGAGTCTTCTTCTTTGGAGGTTTTTAAGCAGAGGCTGGATAGCCATCTGTCAGAAGCACTGTGATGGGGGTTCCTGCATGGCAGGGGGTTGGACTAGATGGCCCTTGAGGTCTCTTCCAACTCTATGAGTCTATGATTCCACATTGGTGCAAACCTCGCTGTTCTTAACGCAGTCAACATGAGGGTCTCACACCATTGTTTCCACAATGTAGGCAGTGGTTTACATTCAGTACCCTTCATGTTGTTTTGGCCACAGCTGGAGCCATCCTTTCTGTAAAGCTGCCTCCCTCAAGCTGGCAATAACAAATCTATAGGCTGTACTTTTCTTTAGCAGCTTAAAAAAACCTAGCTCTGGGCTCCCTTTCTTTTTTGAAGTGCCTCAAGATAGCTAAGAAATGGACTTGTGGCAATTTGCAGAGTATTGCCTAAAGGGTCGGAGTTTATAACTCAGTCCCCTGCCGAGCAGGATATGGTGTTAAAAGGCCCCACATCATGAACCATGAGAAACTGGCCTGAATGTCAAAGTTTGTTTTTGAAAGACACTCACTGAGACATGTACACGAAATAAAAATGTCAGGTTGCAGCCGGAGTTTTCAAAACTGTATATCCCAGAGGGAAGAAAGCTCCCTAGATAGTTGACGAAGAATTGTAACTTTGAAAGCCATTGCTCAGAGTTGTCACCCTGGGCTGTCAAAAGTCGGGTCTCAAGAGCCAAAGCTGTGAAGAAACTCTCTTCCTGCATGACACAGAAAACAATTCTTGGTCCAAATTTTAAAATACAGGGCACTGATTTAATGCGGGGGGGAAACCCATGAGCCTCATTGTATAAGACTATATCAGCCTAGTATGAATAAAATAAAATAAATAAAATAACATCTTTCTGCTGAAGCACAATGGTGGTTGCTGATGGCAAACTGACCCCCTTAGCCACAGCATTTTTGGTTTATTGAAATTATTCTCTCCCCATCCTTTTTCTCAACTAATCTTTCAAATTTTCTGTGAATCAGGAGCATTCTTGATTTTCCACCTCCTCTTATGTAAAATACCTTTCCACCTCCCTATTTCAGGCCCAGAAAATTGTTGCTCTTACGGCCAAGCAAGTGCTATGACTTTCCTCGATGCAGGTTTTCCAGGAGGAGGACCAGGAAGAATTATTGCACCACTATTGCTACTTCACTGATGAAAGTTTGCCTAAATAAGCCAAGAAGACTGAGAGCAAAGGAGTAGAAGATAATGGATGCAGAAACTGTGGCCCTCTAGACAACAAATGAAAAGCTAAAAAATGCCCATCCCTGTCCTTAGTGCAGGGCAGGGCTGGTCATCTTGCTTTGTATCCCACAGCGTAAATACCATGGAAATAGAACTGAAGGTGCTCAAAAGCTAGGCTTCTTGGGGGGGGGGGGGGGACACCAGACGGAATCTTCAACACACATTGCTACCAATGAAATACCTGCAAGAACACCTTAGCCCACAGACTGGCATTCTCTTTAAACAGCCTCGACTTCAGCAGCCTTTGCAGTGCTGGAATATTCACTGATTTATCACTCTTGACAAGCTAGAACATTCTCCCCTAATGCCAAATGACATGTTGTAGCTACAGCTCCTCCATTCCCAAGCCTCCTACCTGATCCCCAATTGGTCTTCTTAAATCAAGGGGAAATGGGCGATTATTCTCAAGGGTGCTGTTAGTGCATATTGAACAGCTCTGTACATGAGGCTGCCTCTAGAATTCACTCCAGCTAGTGCACAATACAGCAGCCAGGCTGTTGACGGGTACCAGAAGACATCAACATAACACACCCATCCTGGCCACCCTACACTGGCTTCCGATTCGCTGCTGCATTGACTTCAAAATCCTAATGTTAAGATTCAAAGCCATAAATTGTTTGGTACCTCAGTATCTCTCAGAGTGGCTCCTCCCACACAGGACTGCCTGAGTCACCCGTGTATCCCTGGTGGGACAGCTGAGGGTTCCAACCCTGAGAAAGGCCCAGAATGTTATCAACAAGGAAGCGGGCCTTCTCAGTGGTTGCCCCTAGACTGTGGAACACCCTCCCTGCTGAGATCTGTCAGGCACCCTCGCTCCTGGGATATAAAAACCAATTAAAAACCTGGCTGCTCAGGATGGCCTATCTGGATTTTATTCATAACTACTGGTCCACTTGTGTTGTTTTGACTTGTACTTTTCTAATTTCTGTGTTTTTGTCATTTTTCCTCCCTCTCGTTTCCACTTTATTATTTATTATAATGATTATTATTCATCATGTTTGTTTACATTTTAGTGTTAGCATTAATTTTGGATCTGATTTTTTTCTGTTTCTTTTCATTATTGTATTTTTAATATTGTATTTTATGTTATTGTATGTATTTTAATGATCTTGTACACCACCCAGAGTGGCTCTTGGGCCAGATGGTCTTGCAGTATAGAAATTGAATGAATGGATGGATAGATGGATGGATGGATGGATGGATGGATGAACAGCTAACAATGAAGTGGCACATATAGAGAAACCTCTGGGTGCTTGTCCTGGCCTCTGGAAACCAATACATCCACCATCATTGAGGGTGCTCCTGCTAGCTAATGCCTACTGACCATTTTTGGTGCAGACACGCCAAAGAGATCCATCTGACTTCAATGGACATCTGAGAGCCAACAGAGAAAGGGCAGGATTCATTCAGCATGTGCAGTTTTTAAAGAACAAATAGCTAGGATAGAGGGCTAATTTGGATCAGGGCCCTATCAGAGGGTATGGGAGGGTTAACCCTCTACCCTACCCGGTGGCACTCATTTACATGAGTGTTGCTTTTACTGGGACAGAACTTGAAAAAGTTACAACAATTCTCCTTAACTAAACTGGCCACTGGCCCAACATCCTGGGGCATCATGTCATCCAAAAGAAGTAATTTGTCCAAGATTAAAATGGGAAGGAAAATTTTCATTCAAGCAAATGGGAAGTTTTGCTCCTTTGCATTCAGCAAATACAGACCAACTCAGACCACAGCTGTAACTCGAGGGAGAAAAGAACTTAAATGCCCCCTGTTAGGTCTTTGTCTAGATCAGAAGCACCCTGCCTGTAATGTACTATAAAATGTGCCATCTTCCAGGAAATTAGGGAAAAAAATCTTAATTGGCTTGAATATCAACAGATTCATTGTACATTTAAAAAAGACAAAGATAAAGTCGGATTTGTGAAAGAAATATCTATTTTCGAGAAGAATTTTTTAAAGCAAGAGAAAAAATATATAACTATAATGTATAACTTACTGCAAAATAACTCTGTGGATAAACAAATAAAGTTTAAATCAGTCCAAAAATGGGGAAATGATTTTGGTTATCAATTAGATGAAAAAGAATGGATGAGAGCATGGTTATCGACAACTAAATTTACATCTTGTATATTGGTAAGAGAAAATTTATGGAAGATACTACATCGATGGTACCTTCCGCCACAACGTCTAGCTAAAATGAAAAGATCAAATGATAACTTTTGTTGGAAATGTGCAGGATCTGTAGGGACACAATTCCACATGTGGTGGACGTGCCCCGTAATCGAAAGCTATTGGAGTATGGTACATAAGGAATTGCAAAAAATAACCAAAACTTCATTCAAGAAAAGACCAGAGTTATTTTTATTGAACATAATAAACACAGAATTCCCGAATGATAGAAAAAATCTTTTGTTGTATGCGATTACGGCTGCTAGGGTACAATTAGCAAAATACTGGAAAACACCACAAGTCCCATCTAGGGATGAATGGCTAATGAAGTTATGTGAATACCTGGACCTTGCTAAGATGACCTGTAAAATAAAAGAGAAAAATAATGATAAGTTAAGAGAAGAATGGAATTACCTAAACAAATATTTAGCAAATTTAGGGAAGAATAGTATATGGCTGTGTTTGGATTAACTCATAACTAGTTTTGTGTATAGATGAATTGTACTGAAGATTAGAATTGAATAGTAAATATTTGAGTATTAATTTAAGATTTAACGGTAATTTACAATAGGGATTTAAAAAGTGTGGATTTCTCCGGCGGATGCTATACTTTATCTCAATGTGTGTACCTATTTGTATTCTTGTCTTTTTTTTTTCTTTTCCTTTTCTTTTCTTCGTTTTTTTATTCTGGGTAGGTTTGTATTGTTAACTCTAGGTGTATTGTTTAGTGTATATGTTATGTTTTCTGATTACTGACTAATAAAAAATTTAAAAATAAAATAAAAAAAAATAAAATGTGCCATCCAGGCATTGGCATCCAAAGATGAAAACATGAAGCGGCCCCATTGAATGCCTGTGTTTCTTCTCAGAACTAGCAAGGAATCTGCAGCCATTAGAGACACCATGTAGCTATGCACTGTGGTTCCTTGAGACATCCGCCTCTAAGCTTCATGGCTTTGTGGAAGAAAATAACTTGAAAAGTCAAAGTAATTGAAAACAGAAATTAAAAAGCTATTTTTTAAAAAAAAAAAAAAAAGGAATTGCTTGCCATTAGAGCCAAATCCATTATATTACTCCTGCCTAGAGTGCAACCATTTAAGCCCCTGGAATTTATGTTAGTTGTGACTAGTTTTCTTTCTTTCAGTGAAACCACTTATGAAAGGCCTAATACTATCCCATAGTTCCAAGACTATTCTATTTCTCCCAAGGATCTAATAGATGCTTTTGTGTTTTGTTTTGTTTTGTTTAGATGTGGGTTGGAAATCCAGATTTCTATACTTGCCATGGTCAAAGGCTGCCAGATTCTGGGGGAAGCCATCTGGAATATAACCTTTCTCATCTCTAGGGGCAGAGAAGAGACAGATCCTGGGGGGCTTCAACAGAAGAGAGGGGCTTTGGCTGCAGTAAGGCTTTGGATTCTTGCAACAGGAAACATTGAAGGTCGTTCCAGGAGTATAACCAAAGCCTCCAGGTCAGCAGGCGCCTCTGCCTATTATTATTTTTAAAGATTTTTATTTAAAAAAACATATACAAATTACATGAAAAGGACAAACATCAACAACAGTGCACCCCTTCACCAACAGGATCACTTTTCATATTTACATTCGTCATCCTCCCCTCCAGAATAAAATCGATTGTTGCGCGGAAACCTTACCCTTATCCCGTACAAGCACATATTCAATAAATCTACCCCATATATCATAGAAAATATCTTTTTTTAACTCTCCTTTTTTAACCTTGAAAGAACAAGTCAATTTATCATTTAAAGCAATATTCCATACTTCATTATACCATTCTTCTAAACATAGTTCATATTTAGATTTCCAATTTCTAGCAATTATTAATCTAGCTGCTGTCAACAAATTCGTAATCAACTCTTTAGTTTTAACATCATAATTTTGATCCACAAATATTGATAACAAAGCAATATCAGATTTGGGCTCTATAGTCATTTCTAATATTTCACTTAGTTCTTTAAAAATACTTTTCCAAAATTTCTGTGTCTTTTTACATTCCCACCACAGATGATAAAAGGTACCAATCTCATTATCACATTTCCAACAAAGCTTGGAAGAATTTGCATTCATTTTATTCAATTTCACTGGCGTCAAATACCATCTTAAACTTATTTTAAAGAAATTTTCCTTTATTCTAACAGACATAGATCTAAGTATTCTCATTCTCCATATTTTGGCCCAGTCTTCTTCTCTTATTTCTTTTTTAAAATCTTGTTCCCACAATAATTTCACTCCAGATCCTCCCGAATTTTCATCTAAATCCGAAATAATTTTATATAGTTTACTAACAATACCTTTTACTACTATTTCCTTCTGAGTATCCTCATACAACAATAAGAGTTCTTCATATTTTGTGTACTCTCTGCATTTAATATTTTTCTTTATCCAAGTGTCAGTCCATTTCTTTAATTGTATAAAATTAAACCAAGAGATATCCCTACCTTGGAGAATTTCCTTCATTTGTACTTTCCCTCTCATCTTACCTATCCAGTCTTTCAATCTAATCACTTGTTTATCCCTAAATACTTTTTTGAAAACTTTCAAATTTGTAGGGAAATTCTCCATTTCAGTTACGGATCTCAACGGTGAGTCTGAGGGACATATTTTTTCTTATGTAGATACCATGCATTCAACATAGATATAAGAAAGGGGTTATTAATCTCATTTAACTTTATTTTCTTAATAGTGCCGAATAAATATTTTTCAATATCCTCCTTTATTTCTGATGATTCCATTTTCCACCATATTAATCTTTCTGGACTAAACACAATATCCCCAATAAACCTTATTTGATTTCCTAAATAATAATTTTTAACATTTGGTAAACCTATACCACCTTTATTTTGGGCCATATACCAATATTTGTTGTTTATTTTAGCTTTTTTACCACTATTACAATAGTTATTAATTAAATCTTGCCAAAATTTAAAGTCATCCTTACTTAACTGTATCGGAAGCATCATAAAGAAAAAATTTAACTTTGGTAAAATTTTTCATTTTCATCAATGCAATCTTCCCAAACCAAGAAAGTTTTAGACTTGAATATTCTAACATTTTATTCTTAATTTCTTTTTTTAGTTTACTATAATTAAAATCCTTTAGTTTCCGTGTGTCCTTTACTAATTCTATACCTAAATACTTAATTGAGTTACTTATCTTACATCCGTAATTATGGGTAAACACTTCTTGTTCTTCCTTGTTGTGATTAAACAGCATCACCTGAGATTTCTGCCAGTTAACCCTCAATCCAGATACTGACCCAAATTTCTCCAAATGATATTTAACTCTATCCATACTCTCTAGTGGATTTTTAATTGTCAATAAGGAATCATCTGCAAATAAATTAATCTTTACTTTGTTATCAATACCTAATCCGCTAATTAACTCATCATTCCTTATTTTATCCGCAAACATTTCAATCATTAAACAAAATAGAACTGGAGAGAGGGTGCAACCTTGTCTAGTACCTCGGCCTAGAGATATCCGATCTGAAATCCCATCATTAATTATTATCTCAGATGTATTTTCGGAATATAATTGATCTATCACCCATCTAAATTTCATTCCAAACCCCCAGTTTTCAATCAGTATTTTTAGTGTTGGCCATTCCACACAATCAAAAGCCTTAAATATATCCAATGATAAAATACCAGCCTTCTGCTTATTCGTTTCTGTATCATATATAATATTCAACACTCTCTAGTTAAATTAGACATTTGTCTTCCGCCTCTGCCTATTATTAAAGCTCATCTCCTCCTCCTTTGTATTGCATTTGCTTTAGCATGGAAAGACTACCTTTAATCTGTCACGTAACCAGATTTCATTGCAGCCTAACGTGGTTTGGCCTTTCCAATCCACTTTTTAAATGCATTTGCTTCCCTGTTATCATTACCTGCAGTACAGTGGACACAACTAGCAACAAGCTGGAGGCACTCAAGCTCCAGACAAACATTAGCCTCACCTGACAGAAACTGTGTGATGGATGAACAGCAATGACAGACTATGTGCAGTCCTTATTCCAGTATCTAGATCATCAGTTCAGAAACTGTTTCTAAACAATGGCTTTCCATTTCAATGCTGTTCTGGGTTAATTCATATATAATGCCCCCACTCTAGGATAGAAAAATAAAGAAATCAGCAAAGATTTCATTCTCAGCTGATAATAAGTAAGAATTTGGAAAATCTGTGTTGGGGGACTACAATACACAAAATATCATGATGGCAGAAGCATGCTGGGATATCTTGTCCAATGAAGTAACTTATCAAGTTTTACAATTTGTGTGTGTACTTTTTAACGCTATGCATGATAGGTTTTGGTTTTGTTTGTTCATTTGTTTTTTGGTTAAGAGGGCCACACATTTAAAAACAGTGAGATTGCTGGACTTCAGTTGGGTTGTCCACAACATAAGGACTCTTTCTAGTTTATTTTAAAGGAGAAGATAAGGAGGTTGAAACATGCATTAGGGCAGGCATGTCCAAACTTCAGCCCTCCTGATGTTTTTGGACCACAGTTCCCAGAATTTTAAGCTTAGATTGCCAATGACAAAGGACTCTGGGAGTTGTGGTCCAAAACATCTGGAGGGCCGAAGTTTGGACATGCCTGCATTAAGGGATTAATAAGAAACAGTGTTGTTTTATCATAGCCAGGCTCTCCATTCTCTATTTTGACTCACTGGCTGTTTGGTGAGTCAGCTCTTCTGTACATTCTATTGATTCAAATTGACCTACTCTGCTTTTAACTTACTTGAGTATATTAAGTCACCACTAGTATAGGCCCTTTGGAAACAAAGGAACTTACAGAGGAAATGATTCATCAAATCCCCACAGATTCAATGGGGCTACTCTCCTGTGATTTATAACATTAAGCAGCAGGATTTTAGCCACTGTCTGTAACATATTATTGGGCTCTCACTTTAATTCATGGTAAGTATGGCCCTAGTCCACTCATTTATTAATAACTTTTAGTATATGAAATTCTACTTCATCACATGCAAGATGAGTTATCCTGGTTAGCAGGTAGCTGAGGGGTGGCGAGTGAGGGAAATTAAATGCGGAGAGGTTACAGGGAAATGAAATGCATAAAGTTCAGACTCTGACATTTAGATAAAAGCTTAAATATATATACAAAATCTTCCCAGTGACCATTCAGAAATTAGTGTTCCTAGTAACACAAACGTCATGGCATTAGTCATCCATACTTTTTTGTAAATAGTAACTCTAACAATTTTCACTGCATTAAACATTTCTATAAATGTCACACTCTCCACATCGTGCATTTCATTTCCCTCTAATTTCCAGGTTTACGATTCTACCCCCCATCTTGCCCCTAAGCAGCCATGTTTGTATTTATCTGTCACCTAAGGAGAATGCCTCATCAGAGTTGCCATATTCCATTTCAAGTCTAAGTACTTTAATATGCACATTATGTGAAATATTACCAGGCAGTCTGATTTGCTTAACATATAAAATGGCATATCATACAAACTCATCTAGCTTTTTTCTTACTATGAAAATCAAGCCTATTATTTGTTCCTTTGTTTCTCTACTAATATGTTTCAGGCTTGGGCGTCATTTCTGTAATGAGCACTGATCTGAGAAAACCAGTACAGTTATAATGGTGAGTGTTAAGTTTGGATCAGGGAGCTGAAAATTCAAATCTCAGCTCATTCACAAAGATTACTCGGTGTCCTTGGACCTACTATGCACCTAAACCTACCTTACAAAATATTTTGGTATAAAATCGGGAAGCATGTAAACAAACTATGTGCCTTGCTGCTGTATATCAATACAGAATGACATTTAACCACACATGTCACCTTTGAATTGGCTAAGTTCCTCAAAGCCTATGGTAGGTAAAATGGAGGATCATTCTGGAAAGCCACAGAATCATAGACATACAGACTGAGACAGCGGTAACATCCCAAAAGCCAATGAAGGCAATTCATGCTGTCAAAGCAGGAAATGCAGAGTGAGACATAATGTCAGAACTAGAGAGGGGAACGAAACGAACAATTTTTCGTTTCCGTTTTTGTTTTTTGTTTCGTTTCGTAATGAAACAACAAACAAATTTTGTCTCTAAAATGAAACGAAACAAACAGAAACACCAGAAATTTTGTCATGCGTTTCGTTTCCGTTACTGCAATATGAGTGAATTGCTTAAAATCCTTTAAAAAATCACAAAAAATGAAATAAATGGTAACGAAATGGTAACAAAACAAACGAAAACAAAAACATTTTTTTTGCAAAAATTCACAAAAAACAGAAACGAACCGAAATGGACCCTCCAAATGACAAACGACAAACGAAATGCCATTTTTTTTATTCGTGCCCATCTCTAGTCATAACTGTGAAAAGCTCATTTGGTCAACTATAACTCCCAAACAGCATCCAGTGCTATGGGTTGCCATCTTTCCATAGAATATTTGCAGGCTATTGCATTTACCCATATGCCTTTGATTTACATGTCTCTCAAGTTTCTGTTAAACTACAAACAGCTTCATGTATTAGCCAATCAAACAGAAGACTTTGTTTCATCTCACAAAACTAGAGATCCCAACAACTATTGTTTGTTTGTTTGTTTAATCAATATACCTCCACATTGGTACATAACACTCTATTCTGAGTGGTTTGCAAGCAGCTCAAACCAGTATAAAAATCAGTCAACACTAAGGGTTGTAACAAGGGCATCTTTTGCTTATATCTACAGTTCTATATGGGTTAGAAAATTATGGAAGGAAGGAAGGAAGGAAGGACAGTGAGCTAAAAGGGTAATGGATGGTATGCCTAAAATCTAGGCAAAGCCTTTACAACTGGGTAACAGTGGCATCTTTATAATTTATGCACCCAGTCAAACTGATTCTAGTCAATCCATAAAAACTTATGCTACAATAAATATTTTTATTGTCTAAAGAGCCTTCAGCAAATGCTATTTTAGGCTGCGTTAATAGATGTATAGTCTCCAAGTCCTGCAAGGTACTAGTTCGCTTCTATTCAGCACTGGTTCAGTGTCATCTTGAGTATTGTGTCCAGTTCTGGACACTGCACTTCAAAAAGAATGCTGACAAATTAGAAGAATGTCAGAGGAGGGCAAGAAGGACAATTAGGGGGCTGGAAACCAAGTCCTGTGAGGAAAGACTGAAAGAACTGGGCGTGTTCAGCCTTGAAAAAAAGAAGACTGTGGGGAGAGATAGCACTCTTCAAATATTTGAAAGGTTGTCATTCAAAGGAGGGGCAGGATCTGTTCTTGATCAACCCAGAGCGGAGGACATACAACAATGGGTTTAAGTTACAGGAAGCCAGATTTTGGTTGAATGCCAGGAAAAAACCTCCTGATGACTGTTAGAGAAGTACAGCAATGGAAACAATTACCTCAAGATGAGGTGAGCGCCCCAACACTGGGAGCATTGAAGAGACATTTAGACAGCCACTTGACAGAGATCCCTTTACTGTATCTGTGTTCCTGCACTCATGAGGGAGTGGGGTTTGATTCAAAGGCCTTATAGGTTCACTTCAGCTCCATGATTCTTTGATTTTTAAGGCAATGATTCTAAGACCATATTTGTTGTAACGTGTTGAGACCGCCCTTCTGAAAATCTCACTTAAAAGCTCCAAAATGTTGTCCAAACATACAGTGGTACCTCTGATAACGAATTTAATTCATTCTCAGAGACAATTTGTTATCCGCAAAATTTGTTATCCGAAATATGGTTTCCCATTGAAATGAATGGGAAACCAATTAATCTGTTCCAGAGGTCCGAAAAAAGGCAAAAAAGCTGGGGGGAGGGGTCCAGACCTCTTTATAAAATGAACTTTAAAGGCTTGTAGTTCTGGGACACTCTCCAGAACATCCCCATGCAGTGCAATGCAAATATGGACAAGAGAAGCCAGCAAGACTACCCCAGCCTGTTCCTACCCAAGGTGCAATGGGGGAAAATGCAAACAAACAAACATAAGCAGGAAAAAATCCAGCCCATTTTTCCCTGCAGAGCAAAAAAGACTGCAAACATGGAGAAATGAAACCAGCAAGACTACCCCAGCCTCTTCCAGCCAAAAATGCAAAGAAAAGCAGTGCAAGATTAGTAAAAGCTAGCTCCCTTTCTTACCAAATTCAAAAGGTCCAAATTCATCAGCAAAACATGTCCAGAATGGCTCCAAAACACCATTTTAAAAAATGCTATAACTCCTCCCATCCCTCCACAAACTATGCATCCTGCAATGCATGCAGGGTATACATTTTGCATGGCATTATGAAACATTTGTTATCCCAGCAGCCCATAGGGAACATTCGCTATCTGAGGCAGCCCTATACCTGGAAATTTCCATTTGTAATCCAAAAAAATTGTTATCCGAGGCATTCTTTATCCAAGGTGTTATTGTAATACATTCTGCTTACATTCCCTCCCACCCTCTTGTTCTCCTTCTTGTTCTTGTTCAACATTTCTACATGCTAGTTACCTCCATTTGAGGAACATTTTTACTTGGTTGATATGTACAGCTCTTTACCTGGTCATTTTTTCACCCATTTTGCATGTTAAGTACATAAAGATCAACACAGATTTGTTCCAAACATTTTATTAAGAGATCATTTTATTAACTTTAAGAGAAGTAATTGAAAGTATGCTGTAGGAGGAGAACTAAGGGGTCGGGGGGGGGGACAGTAAGACACGTGTAATTGCCTGGCAACATTTGTACTACTTTCTGTTCCTTAAACTGCAGCATGACACAAAGAAAATGCATGGTGGAGCGCTTTTTTAAATTTCCATTTTCTTTATGCTCATTAAATGGCTGTGTGTCAAACTGCATTTAAAGATCTTACAGTAGGATCCATGTTTCATTGAAAACCTAAAGAATGTCTAGCGGGGAAAGGAAGTTACTCAGGATATTAGATAAGAACTATATTGCCTTTCATGTCATTTATCTGCCTGAAGCTGAACACAGAAACACACACACACACACACACACACACACACACACACACACACACACACACAGAGAGAGAGAGAGAGAGAGAGAGAGAGAGAGAGAGAGTCCACTCAAATCAGCATATCAAAGTCACACAAGTTGTTTTGGCACCTGAGGCAAAAACTTCTGAGATCAGCCTTAATCACAGCAAGTCACAAAAATATGACAGTAATATAAATAATCAACACACTGCCTATTTTCATAGAAAGCAAACTCTGCTGTCTGTGGTTGTTGCCTGACTCACCCTAAAAGTAAGCTAGCCCTCATTCTTTTCCTTTAGCATTTAAATAGAACAGAACAGACACACAAACACTTGACTTAACCCAGATACTGTAGAACCATTTCCTGAGGTATATAATCATAGAATCATGACGTTGGAAGGGGCCCTATAGAGTTATCAAGTCCAATCCCCCTAAATACTACAAGAACACAGATCAAAGGATCTCTGCCATGTGGCTGGCTAAATTTCTCTTGAATGCCCCCAGTGTTGGAGTGTCCCCCACATCTTGAAGTATTTGGTTCCATTGCTGTACAGTACTGCTCTCATAGTCAGGACGTTTTTTTCCTGGTATTCAATCAAAATCTGACTTCCCGTAATTTGAGCCCATTGTTATGTGTTCTGTACTCTGGGTTGATTGGGAACAGCTCCTGCCCCTCCTCTGTATGGCAGCCTTTCAAGTATTTGAAGAGTGCTATCATATCTTCCCTCAGTCTTCTTTTCTCTAGGCTGAACACGCCCAGTTCTTTTTGTCTTTCCTCACAGGACTTGGTTTCCAGCCCCCTAATCGTCCTTCTTGCCCTCCTCTGACCTTCTTCCAATTTGTCAGCATCCTTTTTGAAGTGTAGTGTCCAGAACTGGACACAGTACTAAAGATGAAGTCTAGTCAATGCCAAATAGAAGGGAAGGAGTAAGTACCTCATGGGATGGAAACTATGCATCTATGAATGCAGCCTACATTTGCCTGATGATCAACTTGTGATCTATGATGATTCCAAGATCCTTCTCACTCGTGATATTGCTGGGCCAGGTATCACCCATCTTGTATTGTGTGTTTGGTTTATTTTTTTCTGTGTGCAGCACTTTGCATTTCTCCATGTTGAATTTAATTCTTTTAATTTCTACCAAGTAATCAAGCCTAGGAAGATCATTTTGAATTTTGTTGTGAGTTTTTCGGGCTGTTTGGCTGTGTTCTGGATATTTTTCTTCCTAACATTGCGACAGACTCTGTGGCCGGCATCTTCAGAGGGGAAGGAGCTCAGGGAACTAGGACTTCTCTCTGTGCTCTGGGGTAGAGAGTGACTCACTCTATACTAAAAATATCATTATTAATGTTAATGTTATTATCGACCCCTATTAGAACTGTTTGGTCCATTCTCTTATTGTGTGTAAGTCTCCTTTCTTCTTAACCTCTGTGCTTGTTTCTCCCTCCCCCTTCCAATTCAGTTTAAATTCCTCTTCATGACGTGGACTTCATGCTGTGCCCAAACATATTCTTCCCAGGCCTCATGAGGAGAAATTCATCTCTTGCTAGCACTCATATTCCAGGGACATTAGCCCATGCCCCCAAAAACCAATTCCCTCATTTTGACAGAACCTTGGTAGACAGTAGTTCACCTGGAGTATTTCCCTTTCTGTTTCTATTCCTCTTCTCAGTAGAGAGGAAGGAGGGGGAAAATATTTGGGCCCAAAGACTCCAATATCCAAATATTCCCCCTAGCCAGCCTGGCCAATGGCTGTATCCACTCAGAAATACTAATGGTGATGGAAAATTAATAATCCTATAAAATAAATTATAATAAATTTGATCACACACACCCCGTTTCACTGTATGACACATGCCATGGGAATACATATCTTGTTGGATATTAGGTATACCCCTACTCAGTCACATCACAAAGGACATTATCCAACAGACGTTAGGTGTGATATTAGTTACAGGAAAGCTGAGAGAAAGCTGCCTCCACTGGTATGGACATGTCCTCAGAGCAGGGCCTTCCACCATTACCCAAACTATGTACCACCTGAAAATTTTTGACCAACGGAGATGTGGGCAACCAAAACAGAGATGGCAGGACACTGTCAATAAGGACATGTGAAGCACTGGCCTACACCCTGAAGACATGGGTGATTGGACCAAGTGGCATTTTAGGATCTGAAGAGTGGACCATTCACCTGCTGGGGAGCCCTAGGAAGAAGATAGAAAATGAATTCTAAATATATACACATTAAAAAATAAACAATTGATGTAATGCAGAGCTGTTCAACTTTGAACAGGTCAAGGTCTACTTTTCCAGCCCAAAGTACCTGAGGGCTACTACACTAAAACCTCTACTTACAAAATTTATCCATTCTGAGCACATGCTCATAACTAAAAACTTTTGTAAGTAGAGCAGCAGTTTCCCATAGGAATGCACTGAAAACAAATTAATCTGTTCTGGGGAAAACAGATTTTAATGTGCCATGGCCCTTGAACTGCCCCTCTTGGCTGAGACAGGGAGGGGTGGAGAGCATATCCCCTCACTTTTTTAATTGATGGCCGGTAGGCTACTTTTGAACCCTTCACGGGCTACCAGTAGCCCCCAGTCTACCTGATGTAATGTAACAGCCAAGTCTTGTATCACTGGCTTGTTTCTAGTTTGTTTCTGGGACCAGTTCAAGGTACTAGAACTAGGTGGAGCAGGGTTCTAGCTGGAATCTGGTATTTATCTGGCCTTAAGTGGCTTAGACACCCAGCATTCCTTCCTCTAACACTCTGGACTATGACCAGTGAGTAACTGCACAATTCTGAATTGGATCTGCTCAGACGAAAGCCTCAGTTAATGAAATGGGTTTACTTTCAGGTGAGTAAAGGTTACCTGCAATTCTGTAGGGTTATAGTCTATAGGGCTTTATGTTTCACTGCATAGAGATCCCTACTGCTTCCATGGCAACAAATTACATTTTCATTTACTAAAAGCAAGCAATGCAGTAGACATTGGGTTGTATAACAGAATCCTGAGGACATACTAAATGTTGTTGATTAGCAGATGTCTAATACTTCATATGCTTCCTTCTGACTTGTTTTAATTTTACATTAATCTGTTTTAAAAATTGCCTGCATTTTCTTTTAAAGAACTTTTAAGTTTAACATATAGTATTATGCCATCTCACTTTGTTTAGTTCCATTTTAAGTTTTTAGTTTGGCTGAATCTTTAGTCTTCTCATCTGTTCCGTCTCTTGACAAACACATTTACACAAGGCTGCCATATTTCTGTTCTGGACAACTCAATTTGCATATTGGCTAAACTGAGCACTCATATTTCATTGTTTTACATATTAGTATATTTTATGGCACATATTACTGAGAACTTGCAGGGTGAGATGGATGGTATGGATGTGATCCACATTTGACGTGCACCTCCTCACCTGAAAGGCTGGACACAGGCATTTCAGAGTAATTTGGTCTTCCTCCATACACAGTGGGGCAGGCTTTGAAAGCTTACATCAGATAAATGGATGGGGAGTGTTATTGGGATACTAGCTGACCTCGTACTGCTGTTCAATGGCTTTCTTGCCCAACCAGGGTGATGCTTCTCTAGCACAATGATTAGGGGCCTATTTGAGCATACCTACTGGTGGGGCAGCTTGTGGTCTAAGTCATATGGCCTGGGACTTGATGGCATCTATAGGTTTGGCTTATTGTCTCTTGAGGTCAGTGAACAGGACTAGGCATGCCCTCATTCGTGATGCTACCCCAAATCACCCAGGTGATACATGATCTTGGTCTTACCACATATACACAACCTTGATGCATACATTGCACAAGGAAGCTCTGGTTTGAAAGGCTAGAAAAGTAAAACATCTCCAGGAAAGGTCAACTACGAGGGTTGTTCTAAATTCCAGAGAGGCATGGAAAGGTCAAATACACACAAATACAACTGCTATGTGTGAAGAATCCTGAAGAGAAAGGGTATCATTTTAGCATACTTATCCTAAGTGGGCTTTCGTACCCACTGTGATGCTGCCAACTAGGAGAGAATGAAAATGAAAATATGCACCCACACAATAACATTAAATGGCAGGAAGACCAGGTGCATTAGTGCTTCCATTGAGGATCGTCTACTTATTTTTTTATCCTTTGTTGAATGATTTCAACAAAGGAGAAAAAATGAAAAAATGTGTATGTGTACACACACACACACACACACTTTACCAAGCATGTTCCTCTGCTTTAGGATAATTGCGACAATTATTCCAATAGTCAGAAAGAGCAATCCATTTGTGCAACGGTTTGCTATTATTTTCAAGCTAATTTTGGAGCAGCATGAGTTTCTGTTCCTGGAAGTCCTTCCCTTAACTATTCAGATTTGCTATGGACCTTTGGATTCCTAGCGACAACAAGCATAATGGAAAATCACAGAAAGCCGAGTGACAAATTACATTGAACATGCTTTTAAAAACCCTTTACAGTGGTACCTTGTATTCATTGCAAATAAAATTATGTTAAGCAAATTTTCCTTTATACAAATTTCCTATAGGAATGCATTGAAAACAGAGTAATCCCATTTTATGTTGTATGGATTCTCCCCATAGGCCATTCTGTTAAGCAAATTTCCCCTACCTCCAGAATTTTTTATGTTGTACAGAATTTATGTTATACAAACTGTTTGTTATACGAGGGTCCAATGTATTTGGAAGAAGAAAAAGGGGGCTGTGGGGAACCCCAGTGCCAGTCCTGGGTGCGGCCCCCATAACTGCCCCAGCTGGTGCTCATAGGGACTGTTTTTAAGTGTGAAACAAATAAAGCCTTCCGCCCAGATGAGGAATCCAGGTGCCTGCTTTTCCCATCACATAAGAAGTATCTATAACTTAGACCACAAGCTGCCCCACCACTGTTGCCTTAGTAGATATGCTCTAATAGGCCACTAATTATGTCTTTTAGAAAATATCTGGTACCCTCCAGATATTTTAGGACTCTGACTTCCATTAGCCTCAGTGAAAATGCCCAGTGGTGTGGGATTGTGGAAGGTGTATTTTTTAAAAATCTGAAAAGGGTGAGATGGGGGAAAGCTGGGTGATGCTGACCTGGTAATCATAGGCATGAGCTTTCCCAACAGAACCTTTTCCAATGCTTGGTAACTGAAGATAAATCGCTGTAAGAGATTCTTATTTGCATCAATTGTCTGAAGACCACCGAAAATGAATACCCATTGAGAATGTTGGTGTATTTCTTCTAAGGATATATCATACTGAGGGACAGAATTTGTCTGAAATTAGGCTGGAGTTTGAACTGAAATAGCAAAAAGACTTCTGGTTTAAAGTGCATTAGAGAGCTGCTTTTTACAAAAAGGAAAGAGGGATCGTAGAGCAAGGCACTGAGATCTCTTTTACTGCTTTGGGTGGTTTCCGCCTCCCCCCCCCCATGCTCTCAGGAAAATGAATGCAAAGGAATGAAAAAAAGATTTCCACCTCAACCCCCCCCCCAAGTAAATTTCTTTTTTGTATTTCACAGAGCAACCAGAAGTCCAGTATTGTGATGTCATGGTGACTCAGCTGAGCGCTCAGGAGGGGGTCCAAGCCATTTTAAGTTCAAAATCATACATGGATCATAGAATTATTCATAAAAATAACCTTTTTAAATGGTCATCTTTCTAATAATAATCCACAACCTTTAGCTCAGTCATCCTCAAAGTACCCAAGTCAGGTTTTGAACGATGGGCACACAAAAAAGCAAAAGGCACAATCAGCAGCCTAATCCCAGACAATATTGTTGTTATTGTTTCATTTTATAAGGAGCTTTGTGGTGCAGTGGTTAAACTGATGCACTTAAGTCAAAACGCAGTCCATGACCCAGGGTTCAGTTCCAGGTTAGTTGGCTCATGGTTGACTCAGCATTCTGTCCTTCTAAGGACGGTAAAATGAGTACCCAGCTTGCTGGGGGCGAGGGGCAATGTGTAGCCTGCATAATTAAATTATAAATGCTTCAGGGAGGACTTTAAGCACTATGGTAAAAGGTAAAGGTTCCCCATGTACATGCATGCTAGTCGTGTCCAACTTTCGGGGCAGTGCTCACCTCCATTTCTAAGCCAAAGAGCCAGAGTTGTGCAAGTCCCTGGCCATGTGGCCGGCATGGCCGAACGCATTTCTGCTCACAAGACCCTGTTTACCTCCCCACTTTTTACAGCGCTGCCTATTTATCTACTTGCATTTACATGCTTTCAAACTGCTAGGTTGGCAGGAGTTGGGGTTAACAGCGGGAGTTCACTCCACTGTTTTGCAGCCAACAGTTTCAGCGCTCTAGCCTGCTGAGCCACCATGTGCCTCACTTAAGCACTATATGGTGGCATATAAGAAGCGTGCTTTATTTTTTTGCTTTATGTACTGCCCCATAGTGCTAGAGTACTCTGAGTGATGATGCAAAGAGCACTTTGCCCACCCCACCCCACCCCTGTGAGCTGGATGCTCATTTTTACTGACTTCAGAAGGACAGAAGGCTGAGACAGTCTTGAGCTAGCTACCTGAACTGTTGGAATTGAGCTCAGGTACTGAACAGAGGCTTGTCTGCAGCATTGCAGTTTAACCACTGTTGTAAGGTTAACTTTAGACTGCCGTGTGTGTGTGTCACATTGAACATTCCCTTGTGGAGAAAAAATGCTCATGACTTGTGCATAGTTCAGAGAACGGGTGTAAGCGCCTCATGTGGATGGTTCCACGTTCAATCCCTGGCAACTTTAAACACCAGCTTATCAGGGCAGAACAGTGGCCTGGGCAAGGAGACTGTGGTCCCTGTAGCAGAGCAGTAAATGGTACTCCTACTCAATTCAGGCCAAAAAACATAGTAGTTAAAGCTGAACCAAGTTGTCTTGGAAGAACACGCAGAAATTTCCCAAATGCCCCTCCATAATGGGGAATAAAAATATAAACACAAAGGGAAAGGGAAATACTGGAACAAAGAGAACTCAGGGAGCAAAGCACCTAGGTTCCTCTTTTATGCCATTCAGCATCTAACATCTGAGACAGTTGGTCCCCTTGCCTAATGGTCAGTCTGGTCCTATGAATGTGAGAATTTGCTGTATGAGGCCTAGAAAATTGCTGCCAGTCCGTGTTGACAATGCTGGGCTGGATAGACCCATGATCTGATGTATATATAAAAAACAATCTCCATAGGCTTATTTATTTTCTACAGATTTAAAACTGGCACATGAAGCCTAAGAAAGTTATGCTACATCCCCTCACAGGCACCTATACCTAGGTGCTTTGCTTCCTGAGTTCTCTTTGTTCCAGTATTTCCCTTTCAGCTCAGAGGGTTGGTCTTCCAAGGTTCTCCCACACAATTTCCCTTCTCTTACTCTCTTGTCCCATCCGGTAGGTCATGATTCTTACTCAGGATTCTTTCTTTTTGACTTTTTAATTTCGGTATAGAGATCAAGGGTAGCCCTGAGGTGTTGCTTCAGACAGCCGAAGCTAGAGAGTGACTGCAACAATTTGGAAGAGAGAATAATAATTACAGAACTGCAGACCTGGAAGGAAACCTGGTCCCTGTCAGGGAAGCACAGTGAGGAACTGAACTCCCAGCCTCTGGTTCTTCAGCCAGAGACTTAAACCACTAAGCCACCCAGCAGTTCTCCTAGCTTGCTGCCTTCTGATGGAATATGCTGTGTCACAGTGTTGGGGAGGGGACTCATAGTGCTAGAGCAAAACTCATCAGAATCAAAAGCTGACAAGTCACCGGCATTGGACGGTCTCGCCATTCACTGGGACCCACTGAGTTCCAAACTGATTTGGTTGGTCATGAGGAAAGGGGAATGAGGGGAAGACAGTTCTTGGGGGGGGGGTGTCCTGCTGAGGAGTCAGAAAAGGAGGTCTACAAGTTGGATGTAGGGCTCCCAGATGACCCAGAGCCATCTGGGGACTGGGAGAGCATCTGCAAGGAGGATCCTTGGACTGGTGGCCGAGTTCAGTGTGGAGAGGCACCTTAACCCTCCACATTCTCCCTCTTGGGATCAATGTGGTAGGTGGGAGCATCACTGCCAATCCCAGGAGACCTGGAGAAGAGATGATGCTGGTGGAGGAACGGGCCCTGAGCCCACCAGCCTCAGCAAGCAATGACCCATGGAAACAGGATCCAGAGGCCATCACTGGTGCCCTCCCTCAATATGGTGCATAAGCCCTCCTTTATGTGAAACCCATTGGGCAACTCAACTACAGCCACCCCATTCAGGAGGACTGTAAAGAAAAATTTCCCATTGGTGGGCCATAAACTCAGGATTTCAAGACCTGGGATATTACACCCAGAATGGGTTAATCAGCAGGAACACATATTCCAGGGATGGGAACATGTGAATCTCAAGTCTGACTCAAGTTGCACCAGTGACTTGACTCGGAGTTGACTTGGGATGTTCTGGAGGGACCTGGGACTCAACTCAGGACTCAGACCCATTTGTCCCAAGTCGTGTTGTCACGCCCCTATGGGCTCTTCCCTGAAGACTCACACTTGGGCTTCCGACTTTGTTCCTGAAGACTCACCAACATGCCTGATATATTCCTCTTGACATTTTCCATCTTGACATCCTTCTAAGGAAGAGAGGGGGTGTTCCACAGCCACAGTTCCACCCACTGCAGTGTCCCTGCACTGGGCTCAATATTCTCATTCCTACTCTCATAGTTTACATGGTACTTGTCCGAGCTAGGCTTTGGAGAAGATCTTCTTCCACCCATCCCTTTGGAACAGCTCTGCCTTTCCTGGATTTGGAGCAGGAAGAGGAATTATACAGCAATTATTCAATTTTAATTTCTAGGTAAATGATAGTGTAGGGAACAGAGGGAAGAAGGAGCATGCCAAAGCACTGGCAATTACTCTGTATTTACTATGATTCAAAATGCATGAAATCAAAAAATTATTTCTGATATCTGTTCTATAAATGCAAGTTGGCACTGGAGCATGGTTGGCTTGGGCCAAGGAAAATGATACAAAATTACTTTCTCATGCTGACACTTTGGTTTCACGGTAATAGATCAGCAAAAAAATTCAAGCTGAATATGAAACAGCATTGTCTGATCTGATGATGCACTGGTGAATAAACAAGGCTCATTTGTATGTCTAAAGTGCAAAACGTATTCTCCAAAACAAGGCAGTTTTGTATGAAAATGATATGTGAAATCCACAGCCCGTCACATTACTGCCTATAAAAGAGGGATGATGGGTCTAGACCAGGAATTGGATATGTAACTTTTTAGATTTTGATGTTTAGGACCCCCTAGCTAGCATGACCACTGGTCCTTCCTGTTAACCCTGGCTGTTACTCAGAAGCTGCCGTGGTTACTGGTCTTTCTTTCTTTTGTGCTGCTGAATTTATACTTGCCACTTTGCCACCTTTGTGGATAATATCATTATATGGATTAAACACTAGATGGCAGCAAAGGAGATCAATATTCAGGTGTTATAAGATCTAGTGCAGTGCAGTACCATATTGGCTCAGCAATATTATGAATGAGAAAAATCTTGAAAATTGTCAGAGATCACAAACTGAATATGAGCCCAGAGTATGAAGTGGCTACAAAAAAGGCAAATGCCATCTTAGGCGGCATTTCTAGATGTATAGTCATAGAAGCACAGAATCAAAGAATAGTGAAGTTGGAAAGAGCCTCTAAGTCCATCAAGTCCAACCCCCTGATTCATGAAGGAATACAAAACCCATGAGGTATTAGTTCCCCTTTAGTTGGCACTGGTTATGCCTCCTCATGAGCACGTCGAGAAGGATGCTGATAGACTGGAGCTGGTTCACAGGAGGGCAAGAAGGACATAGAAAACTGGAAACCAAGTCCTATGAGGGAAGACTGAAAGAACTGGGCCTGCTTAACCTTGAGAAAAGAAAACCAGGGAGGTCTTGATATGATAACGCTCTTCAAGTTCTCAAAAGGCTGAGAGGATGGGCAGGCTTTGTTCTCAGTCAATCCAGGATGCAAGACACGCCACAATAGGTTCATGTGACTGGAAGTCAGATATTGGTGGAATATCAGTGAAAAGAGTGGTTCTCAACATGTGGGTCCCCAGATGTTCCTGGACTGCAACTTCCCAGAAACCTCCACCACTTGCTGTATTGGAAGGGGTTTCTGGGAGTTTCAGTCCAGGAACGTCTGGGGACCCACAGGTTGAGAACCACTGAGTTAAAAGCTCCTAACTGTGAGAGAAGTGCAGCAATAAAAACCATTACCTTGAGAGATGGTGAGGCATTCAGGAGAAAATGTAGACAACCACCTGATGGATATCCTTTGCTTTGCACTTAACAGAGGATAGCACTCAATGGCCTACCAGGCCCTTCCAACCTCATGATTTTATGACCCCATGATTCTAAGTAAGTTTTTGAAGCCATGGGAATTATGAAAAACCAAGCATGACCTTCCATTCGCGCATGCAAAAAGCGGGGAAAATGTGAGTGCATGAGTTTGCAAAACCTTATCATTAGCTCTGTGGAAGGCTACCTCTGGGAACCAATGTGTCTGCAGGGGGAGCCATTTCCAAGCCTGGCCCACTATCTGAAGGGAGTTAGAGATGCTCAAGTCTTATATTTTGATTTTTGCCTCTTTTATGACTCCCATAAAACAGATGTCTATATAATTCATCCAGAGAACTTGAAACAATGACCCCAAACTGATAATGATCCAATTCAATGGCTGCTATTGCCTTCAATGGCTTTGCAAGACTCACGGCTTATGTCTGGCATACACATTTACTGTCACCGAGGTGCAGAATTTTGTCCAAATGCCATTGGAGCTTTTTGGCTAGATTGAAAGGAGCACATCTATTTTTAGTCCTCTTCGTCATATTTCCCTTTGCTCTTTGCTTCCCATGCAGGTTCTCTTTTTACAACAGTATGCCATTTTCCCCCCTCACTATCTTAAATTAGATATATAATTAAGCAAATTGCAACTCCTCTGGCTGTAAAGAGGATGTGGGGTATGCCTACAGGCATTATCCAAAGTGCTCTAATTGATATAGCTGTGACAGAAGCCACTCCCTCGTCACAGAATGTGTCAGGAAAGATGGAAGCCAAACCTACAAGATGGCTGAGGGTAGACCTTATGGGCAGGCTCTCTTTGTAACTCACCAAGGTGAAATCTATTGGTCCGTCTGCTTCTTTGCATCCATCCCACCTAAAGGATGCCCAAGGCTCGGAAGTAACAGGTAACATCCTTATTCCTTGTTACTTTTTCTTCCCTACCGGAGATCTAAGAGGGTTAGGTTTTTAAAGTAAACATTATGCTGAACAGGATCCAAATTACTATACTGTAATCCATTCCACCGTAACAGTTTACCCATATATACTTGAATATAAGCCAAGTTTTTCAGCCCTTCTTTTTGGCTGGAAAAAAATGTCCTCGGCTTATATTCGGGTAAATACGGTAGCCGGCTTGGGGAAGGCAGTGGAGGGCTAGTCCTGACCTCCCCCCACCTCCCAAGCACTCAGCTGGTTTGGGGTTGGCAGCGGGGGGGGCTGGGTCCTGCACAGAGCGCTCTCGCCGTTCGCAGCTGCTGCCTCCATCATTCTCAGCCATTGCCTCTCACCACTGCAGGTCCCCAGAGTCTTGCTTGCTGCTGCCGTGCTGTCCAGAGCTGGTGGTTGCCTCGGTGGTGAGGTGAGTCCAACCCGCAACCCGGGCCCTGGGTCGCCAACCATGCAGGGACCTGCAGCAGCGAGAGGCAACAGTGGATAACAACGGAGGCAGTGGCTGCAGGCCCTCCACCACCCTCCCCTAGCCAGCCAGTCTGGTTAAAGATAAAAATGCAGACATTGACTCCTGCCAGCAGTCAGATCAGTTGGAGAATCCAGTCCTGGAGGTGAAGGAGCAGGGTTCTGTCACACTAGAAAAAGTTGCTCCATCATAGCCAAACTAGAAGGCCCAAAGGACTGGAGATTGCTCCCACTCTGATAATTACTGGCAGTGATCCAAGTCATTTGGGGAAAATAAGCCCTTCTCTCCCAACTGCTTCTCTGACACCAGCACTTTTCTCACAGGTAAACCTGTCTTCTGTTAACAGTTTTAATGAAAACCTGTCTGGGTGCAGAGAACATGGTGAAAAATGACTACTGACTGGTGCCCTCTTAAAGGAAGTCTGATGGGAATTCTTGAAAATAGGGAGCAAAATAGAAGATGGATTGATCTTTAATCTAGTTTATCAGTATGTTACCACTGTGGCAAAATGTGTTCAGAACATTAGCATACTTATCTGTATGATAATGGTAGAATGTAGACTTGATACCTTATGCCCACATTTGCTTTAAGGGGAGTAAATATGAAAGCCCTTTGAAAGATCTAAGGTCCATAGGTTGAGTCTTCTTATTTATTCCAAATAAAGATACAGCTCAAAATTTTAGTGGGTCTTTATGCCAATGAAAGAAGTCAGAAGATCTCCAAGGTAGTGGACGTTCCCACACCCTCACGTCCTGGGCAACATCAGTATCTGTCCCAGAGGGCTGGAAAAGCCCCCAGAGTAGAGTTTTTGCTGCTGCAGAAGGTAGATGGAAGGGGATGGAAGCGGGGAGGGCAGGAGGAAAGAGACCAGCTGCAGAGTGGAGAAGATAAGTCCTTGACATTTGCAGACGGACTTCTTTTATTAGCCCAATGATCCATTAAAATATTGGCCTTATTGGGTTGCATCCTGACTTAAGTGTGTGCAAATTAGCTGGTGGATACAGATTTCTCTTATTTTTTTTTCTCTCGCACAGCAGTCATTAGAATCATAGAGTTGAAAGAGATGCCAAGGGCCATCCAGTCCAACCCCCTGCGGGAACCTCCATAACAGAGTTCTGAAAACGTTACATAGAGAATTAGGCAACCATAGCTGTGGTACTGTGATGGAGGAGAGGAGAGATCCCTGAAAACTGAACAGAGGCAGTGTCAGTAAATAGAAGCCCTCTCAGTCATGGAAGGCAGAACATTTGCGTCCAATCCATTGACCATGGTTCCTTAATTGTAATTAAGAGTTTATAATTGCTGTAGGATCTTAGACACACACCCTATCCATGGGAATGGTAATTCATATTCTTTTATCTGACTATAGTTAACTTTCAGGTCTGCTGCAACATTAAGGAGTAAACAGAATTTTTTCGTATCACAGGTTCTGAAAGACCAGTTCAAAGCTTATCCAAGATTAAAGCAGAAACCACGGGTTTCATGTTGTTACTATAGACATTAGGGTTCATTCCCCACTAGAGATGGGGTCATGCCATTTCTCAACCTGTTCCCAAGTTAAGTAGTTGGAAACATTAAATCAATATAGTTTCTAGCAATATTAATAGCAGCTTTGATAGGGTTACGTAAATGCATAAGCCGACCCAAATATAACCCCTTGGCTTATACTCGAGTCAATAAATTTTACCAGTTTTTTGTGGTATAAAAACACCCTTGGCTTATATTTGGGCCAGCTTATATTCGAGTATATGTAGTACCGTAATTGGTTTTCAACGCATTCCTATGGGAAACTGTGCCTCTTAAGATATATTTTTTGCAAAACGAATTGTCCCATGGAACAAATTAAATTCGTTTTAGGAAACTGTATTAGTGTGATGGGTTTTCTTGTTACTTTCAAAAGTTATGCTTAAAAGGCATTATCAGAAAGGATTTTTTCATGATTTAAGTTTTATACTATTGTCTTTCCATTTTGTTTTAATGGACAATCAAGAGAAAGTAATCAGCGACAAGGAATATATTGGCTGAAATCCTTTTGCTTAACAAAATAAGCTGCAACTAAAGTGTGCCCTCTACTACAATAAGCCTATTCTAGTTGCAACTTTGTATTCTAAGCCACAGGCTTTCAACCACTGAGTCAATTTTTCAACAATGTGTATGCCTAACAACAGCAGGATATTTAACACCCATTGCAGTGACCATGATAGCAGGCTACTTTTCAAACATTATATTTAATAAGGGGAATAAACTGCTTTTAAAAAGTAACTTTCCAAACTCCACATGGATCTCTTACCACATAACGTTGTCCTCACATCTACTCTCTAAAGTAGGTTAGGCTGGGATAATGTAGCTCCCAAGTGCTCAGCAAGCTGTCCCAGGAGAAGCCAGTTACAAATATTTATTGAACTACCATAAAAGGGAGGGCAAGGTCTTAGGAAACCAAGTGGAAATTGCACTTCATTGGTTTTGGAAACTTCAAGATTCTCTGGCCAAGACAACTGGTCCATTTGCAGGGACAAACTGAAGTCCTGATTGTGACCTCTAAAAGCTTCCTATACTGCTTAGATTTTATGATGCCAAGCTGTTTAGAAGACCACATTTGCACATATAAGCATGCATATGTTCGAACATCCTACCACCATCAGAGGCATGGCTGGCGTAGATGTGAGTAAAGGCTTCGCAGAGTTTGAATTTCCCTGCCAATGAAGACGAAGCTGAATCATTTTCTATCATCCTTGCTCTAAAAGGCAAAGTATCCCAAGGCTGGTATTTTAATTTGGCAGGACTTTGACAAATAAACAGGACAGCGGCTCAAGTGAAGGAGTTAACTGAGGATTAGCTTCATCTTTGATTTTTGCATTTTTAATGGTTTTATGTTGAACAATATCCTGTTGCATAGGTCTGCCTGCAGAATGGGAGTGATCAGCCATAGCAAAGTCATCAGCCATGGCAGAGTGTCACTAATTAAGGAGTTTGGAGTGTGGGTGATTCATATCATACAGAAGTTGTACACACCTCACATTTGAAAAAAGGAACTCTTTCATTAGTGGTACAGTAGTCTGCCACAACTCTACAACAATACCACTTTTCTTGTGCAGACAGAGCTACACAGCCAAACCCTACCCCTTGTGTGTCAAACACGATTTTGCATTTTAATATCTATCTATCTATCTATCTATCTATCTATCTATCTATCTATCTATCTATCTATCTATCTATCTATCTATCTATCTATCTATCTATCTATCTATCTATCTATCTATCTATCTCTTTTGTGTGGAGAATGAAAGCTTTTTTTCAGTGAAATTAATTATAATAAATCAGTCATCCTTATTTTGAATTAATTACCTCTAGAGAAGGTTAGACAAAGACTAGACATGGAAACTTTGTATTTATGTCCCTGTAGATAAAAATACGAAGAGCCACCTCACAGGTTTCTGGGAGGTCCATTCCCTCCCCTTAGAACTGGCTGGTTCACCAATCATTTGGTACACGGTGCACCCGCCCATCCCCGTTGCAATCATTCCAGTCACAGAACCAGCCTGGCTGGCGCTTCCTCACCCCACCCCCCTGCACAGCTGACCACTCTGGCAAGGAGGCGGGATGGAGCATCTCCCCCTCAGCTGTTGAGCAGTCGGCTGTGTAAGGAGGAGGGGAAGCACCAGCCAGGCTTGTTCCATGACTGGCACATTCAGGACAAGGACATGTCAGCATGCAGTGCACATGCCTGTCCTTGTCATATACCTGAATGTGTGAACACATTTTCCATTCTCCCTCTGCTATCTCTTCCATTACTCTCCTCACATAGAGAAGCACCTTCAGGAAGAGAGGGACCTCTTTTATTGCTAAATGACTGCCTTCCAGGCTCACGTGGAGACTCGCTCTTCCATCTTCACATGTTTAGACTACACAGCTAATGAGTACTTACATTGGGCCCAAATCCTTTCCCATGAGCCAAAGCATCCATTTTATTTGCAGGCTATACATATAATAAATAGAAACAATTGCTGCTGTTGTTATTGGCCAACAAGTCACTTCTGACTATGAATGACCTATCTCCAAAATGCCATAGGGCCAGCTGCCTTGCTCAGCTCTTGTAAACTCCAGCCTGAGACTTCCCTTTACGGGGTCAATCCATCTTTGTTTTTACTATTCGAAATCCTCTCAGCATAGCCTGTTGCCCAGGCTGCCCACTTCCCTGTGCCCAACGATAGGGCCAGCCCCATTACCATCTTATCAGAATACTTATGTTTAGGGCCCAAGAAACATATCTCAAGAGAGACAGACAAAAGAGTTTAGTGAGGAGGGAGATTTTCCTTAGCAACCACTCGTACCTTCATACAGTACTTTGAAGTGGGTATTCATTTACTGTATGTTGTTTTGTGGGCATGATTATGTGTTGTTGGACATAAGCCACCGTGAGCTTCTGGGAGAACAGCACAGTATAAAGGTCTTAAAATTAACTGCTTTTTTCACACCTACACTGTATTTCTGTGTTATCATTTATGACTCAAGTATCTTCTCTGGGTAGCCCCTTGTTTTTATTATGCCTGGAAATATTTTAAGGCATATACTGGAAATGGAAATGGGTATGGTAAAAGACAGGGATCATATATGTCAATTTGGTCTGTGATAAAGGCTAGCCTGATGTATTCATGGCCTTTTAGGTCAAAGAAAATGTTCTGCCTTTTCCCATGAAAGCCTAAGAGAAGAACAATCCATTTGCCATTCTCAACTATTTCTAGCGCAGCTAATGTGCACCTAAACCTTAAGTTGTCAGACGAGAAATTGGGGTTCTGGGCTGCCTTGTGATGTTGGGCCTCAGACTGCTGCAGGCTGCCACCCTTGCCAGTGCCATCCATTGCCTTTCTACTTGTTGAGGATTCAGCCCCTTCCACATGTGAGATGGGATCACAGCCTTAGTTCATCAGGCAGGGCTGCATTTCAGTGGTCCAAATTTCATTTCTGTGCACCATAAAGTCAAAACTCATCAACAAATATGGTTTTTGTTTCTTCCTCTAAACACCAGATAGAGCATCGATCTGTTTTTGTACAAAAGTAGATTTGGCAGAAATCAAAACCAGGGTGACCTGGTTCCTAGATTCAAACAAGGAAGAGACGGGGAGAAGATGAATGAGCAGGGAGGAACGTTATATGCCATGGAGTGCCTGTGGATAGATAACTATCCGGTTTAACCCCCTCCTCCCTGGAACTACTGCATGTCATGTTACACTACAGTAGGACCCCGGTATCCACTGGAGATGGGTTCCAGGCCTTCCCGTGGATAATGAAAACCATGGATAAACGAGAACGCCTGCTCACCCACCCCCAAACTGCTGTTTCCTGACAGTAGCTTGCTTTATGGCCGCTGTTTGTGTCAGTAGCTTGCTTTACAGATGCTATTTGTGACAATAGCTTGCTTTACAGCTGCTGCTTGTGACACCAGCTTGCTTTACAGCTTGCTTTGTAGCTGCTGAATTATTTAATTTTTTTCACTCTGCCATTCGTGGATAACTGAATCAGTGGATAATGAATCAGTGGATACGGGGGTCCTACTGTACATAAAACAGGTCCCACCATAGGGGAATTAGCAGCCAAGTTGAAACTGAAATGGTACAGAGTGAAATTTACGACAATGCTAGCCTATGCATAGAGAGAGGAATTTGAGCTTACTTCCCTAAGAAGAAGCAGCTGCTGAAATCAGTTCTTTGGCACACCAGTTGGAGGGCCCGTGTCTTCTTTTTCATGTGGCCACCGTAGCCAGGAGAAGGAAAGTTTCAGAGCAATACATGGAAAAACTCATTATTTGGGGCCCCCAGAGAAATGCTGGGAGGATCTGGCCCTCTCTGCCCTGTCCCCATTTTCTACTCATCATCGTTGTCATGAGCCCCCCCCCCCTCGGTCAGGACCGATTTATAGCTTTCAGAGTAAGTGTGATCATTAACAAGTGTTTTTTATCAGGTCCACACAAATCCAGTCCACTGTCCACTACACTACTCTATATAAAAAGCTGCTAAGCTGAGAATAAAACTAGGAGAGCTTAAAACAATATAAAATAACCCCACTTCTCCTGGCTCGAAGAAGAAGAGTGCTGCTCAAAATGGAGCCAAACCCAACCCTAGACATGCATATTTGTTTTGAATGTGTAAACACCAACACAGCAGAGAACTGACTTAAGAACAGCAGCCAGATGGAGGACAAGAGCTGATGTCATGGCTCAATATATCAGAAGAGGAAGGCACCCAAAAAAGACTAATTTTACGATGTCAAATCAATGACTAATTCTGCAAGGGTTTGGCTCCTCTTTTGAGTGCTGTTTTTGTATCAGGCGTTTTTGCTGTTTCTCTCACCTTTCAAAACACAATAACGCCCTCACATACACACACATTAATTTATTACTGCAGGAAATAACATTTGCTGGTACAAAATTATTTCTTTATTGTAAACCGGAGTTTGACTTTTGCAACAATTAATGCGAAACCGATTAGGGAAAAGGAAAGAGTGACCTCTAGTGGGAAATCTCTCTCTCTCTCTCTCTCTCTCTCTCTCTCTCTCTCTCTCTCTCTGTGTGTGTGTGTGTGTGTGTGTGTGTGTGTGTGTGTGTGTGTGTGT
>JAHTLZ010000129.1:17912894-17924536 GCA_023846285.1 Phrynocephalus versicolor
ATACCAGAGGTGTGAAAAGCTCCTGCTGTGACAATCAGGTGCTCTTATGAAACACCCTTTTCTAAAGATATATTCTTCTAAAGGTAGCCTTTGACCCTTGCATGCAACTTTTCATCTCTGCTTCAAGGGAAGTTCTGCTGAAATCTGTGATGATTCCTGGGCACATTTCTACAGGTTTATGGCCTCAAAGAAGACCTGTTTGAAAAGAGGAGTCACAACTGTATGCCTCTTGTTGCCAAGGTTGTGAATGTGGCCAAATGGCAAAGAGCAAATAGGCCCTGGTTTAAAAATGTTGAAGGCCGTCAGGTTTAAGGGACTTCCTAGTCTTAGCCCCGAAATGGGACACAGTATTTTTTCAAAATTGTTATTGTTTGTTTGTTTGTTGATAAGTAGGGGTATCTCATGATCTGAGTCCCTACAGTGCAGTTTACTTGACTGGTTGAGAACTGGCACAGGTTACAACCTAAGACTCTCCGTATGAGCTGTCAAGAAAGGCTTGACTTCAGAGGTGACCCAGATGTATTGTAGAACTCAGGGAATGAGGCAACCTTACCTATCCTAGACCTGGACCATAACAAAGCCTCCAAGAGTTTTCTCTTTTTATTTGTTGAACCAGCTTCTTTCATGTGGCTGAGAAACAAAGTAGTTACCAGCGAAAAGAGCTGGAAGTTTCAGCCAGTAGCTCTGGGAGTCATAGTCCAAAAAGGAACATTTGCCATCTAGATGAAGTTTCTGTAGTATTCATGGACTTATGTTATCTGTTCACCATTGAACTGTCTCAGTGTGCTTCTTTCCATTCATTTCCACTTCCTCCTCAGCCTTTGCCAATCCTGCTGCTTACTCAGCCTAAAACAACTCTTTGCAAGTCTGAGTCTTGGGACCAACGTCATTTTTTTCTCATTATGGTCAGTACCTTCCTATGTACTAATAAGCTGTCACCAAAATACTCAGAGCACAGAACTGAACTGTCACATTGGATCAGTTTGCAGTAACAAGTGTAAAACTTGGCCAGCCTCATACTCCCAAAGGTACATTTTCAGTGCAGCAAAGTAAAAAAGTTGTGCAAGCAGACAGGGCTAATGGGAGCAGAAAAGAGGTGTCATCAATGAAGGTGAAACGGGTCAGGGTGCAAAAACCATTAGCCATACTCCCAGAATAGTAGAACTCCCCCAAGCTCAAGAAGGAGGTGCAACAATTCAGAAATGCATAGCCCTGTAGCAGATTAGACCTACATTTTTGGACCCCTAAAGCTTGAACTGCTATAGGGCCTCCTTTGCAACCAGCAATGAGGTCCAGGTAACCACTGTTATCTTCTTCAGTGGGGCTGTTGTTCCGTGGCACATCACGACAATTATTTTTCTTTAAAATAATCTGGTCTAAAGTTGTTCTGGGGCCTCACCCAGGATTAGGGCCCCCGAAGCTTAAGTAGTGGTAGCGGGGTGGCTAAAATATCTTGTAAATAAATAAATAAATAAATAAATAAATAAATAAATAAATAAATTCATACTAAATCCACCCCCCAGAAACGTACATGAATCTCAAAGAGGAAATGGACGAACTACAATATCGTATTGGATAAAAAAATTATTTGTATTGCATTAGAAATTTGGCAAAATCTGCCAGGAAATGACAGAAAGAGTCCATGTTAAGCGACAAACACAATATCTGTGTGGACATTTTCCACCAAAATTTTTGCTAGTGTGCTTGATGCTTAATTTCTTTCTTGATGCACTTGACATTCTCTCTGCCTCCAACGAGAAAATTGCAAATGTAATCATATATTGCTACCCTTCCAGTTCCGGTGAACGGCTGCATCTGCGGCTATCAAGAGGCTGATGTTTTAAAAATAGGAAAGTGTCAATCTGATCACATTTTCTAATTGCCACCCTGTCCTGAACATATGACTGGCAAAGTTCTGGCACAAAAGGAGTATTGGTTTCATGCTTTTGCATCTGTAGTGTTTTGTTCACATTTGGAGCTGAAATTCTCCCTATTATTATTTTTTTTATTGTGCCAAGAGTTACCTCAGACTTTAACAATAACTCTCCGAGTTACAAAAGGTCCTATCATGAAAAGCCCTTCTCAGGCCTTACAAACATATAGAACTTGAGTTCCTTCATTAAGTCGATATACCTCACGTTTGCCCTCCTTCTGTCCCTACTGTCTTCCACTTTTCCTTGCATTAATGTCTTTTCCTATGAGTCTTGTCTTTTCATGATATCAAGTGGTCTCAGACATTTTAGTGTCAAGTGAGATTTCAGGTTTGAATATGATCCAGCATCCATTTACTAATGGACCCCAATACCCATAAACTTCAATTCCAATACTACATTTTGAATGAATCTGTTTTCATGTAAGCTTCCTTTATTATCCAGCTTTTACACCTGTATGTAGTAATTGAGAACACTGTAATATTGATGATCTTTTTGTGTGTGGTCTGTATCGGCACATCGTTTACACTTAAGGATATTTTCTAGTCCTTCATTGCTGTCCTTCCAAATCTCATCATCTTCTTTTTTTTGTTACTGTCTCCATTTAGATTGAGAACTGAGCCACAGTGTTTTTTAAAATAACAACTTTTATTTCTTCTTTGTCAATGTTAATGTTACCTAATTTGTCTTCAGTAATTATTTGTCTCTTTAGTGCTCAACTTCCATTTCTTGTTTTATGATTTCATGCTTATTTTGATTCTCACATTTTATGTTCCAAATATATGTGTTGAACAGCAGCAGAAATTCTTTTTGCCAGTGCCCTTCTTGCTTTAATCCAAGTGCTTAATTAGTGGCAGTGCCATTAGTACTTATTCCTTGCACTTCCCAGTAGCTAACTAACTGCTTCCAATATGGGTGTCTCATCTTCCAGCACTATCTCTTGTTTTGCTTTGTATTGTTTCCTCACAAAGTTCATGACATATAAAATATTCAGAACTAGTTTACCTTTGCTTTTATGTGCTGTAGTTCACAGAGCCTTAAAAAGGCATGGTGCTAATCTAGGCAAGTGACTCAAAACATTTGTTTGCACTACAGGTCCCAGAATAGTTGTTATACCTCAATGCTCATTGTGCAAAGCCTGATGGTTTGGTGATAGATTGTTGTTACTATTAACTTAAAGGGGAAATTTCCTTCTTTAAAAAGATATAGGATATAGTCCTAAACTTAGGTAGAGCTGCAGAAACATAGAACATTTAGGTCCGTATTTAGGATTTTGTCTAATTTCTGTTCTGGAGTTTTGCACAACTTCAAAGTTTTATTTATGAATGCCTTCCCACCCCACCCCACTGCACACCATCCTGGTGAGAGTCCTCTATTGTAAGACTGAGTTTTAAAAGGATACAGTGAAGGTAACAGACCAATAGACCAATGAACCCTTTAAAACACTCTTTCACCACCCTGCACTCTGATGGGAGTTGTATCTACTTCACTCAAAACCATATGAATGTGTGTATCAGTCTTGATTGCCTAGCAGTAGAGGCTTGATAATATATTGGCCAGAGTCCAGAAATGTTTGCCTAATGTTGGATTTTATGAACTTCCCAAGAACCACAAGCAAGGAGTCCCCCTCAGATCTATCGTCAGTAACATAAATTCAGTGACTTACAACACTGCAGTTTCTGGCGACTATCCTAGCCCCAATGATTGTACTCACACGGACCACCAGATGCACAATTCAGAGGAGTTTGTTTCTAAAGTCAGGGAGCTGAAACTAGATATTCCTTTCACTCTTTACCAGCATTCCCACCACCAATGCCCTAAAAACTGTAAAGAGAAGACTAAGGGAAGACAGCACCCTCACCTCCAGAATCAGCCTCAACCCAGACCAGATATGCCTGCTCCTGGACCGGTGTCTGAACACCACCTATTTCATGTACAGAGGGGAAGTCTACAGACAGAAGCATGGTTGTGCCATGGGCTCCCCAGTGTCAGCCATTGATGCTAACCTATACATGGAAGAAGTGGAGAATAAGGCACTCAACACCTTCCCAGGGACAATACCATCCCACTGGTTCAGGTATGTAGATGATACCTGGGTGAAAATCAAGACTCAGGAAGTACAGGCCTTTACAGACCACATCAATGCAGTGGACCTTTCACTAGGGAAGACACCCAAGACAACAGGCTGGCTTCCCTGGATTGTGCAGTCATCATCAGACCTAACCATGGTCTGGGAGTAGAAGTTTACAGGAAACCCATCCACACAGATCAGTACTTACTGTTTGACTCCCACCATCCATCACAACACAAATTAGGAATCATCAGGACCCAAAACCATAGAGCAGAGAGCATTCCCACCTCCACAGAAGCCAAGAAGAAGGAAGACACGTACCTAAAGACAGCTCTTAAGGCCTGTGGATATCCAAAGTGGGCCTTCAACAAAGCAATGTCCTGACCCAGAAGAACAATGTATCAGCTTAAGACCCAGAGCCATTGGAAGAACCTGGTCATTTCCTACATACCTGGAGTGTCTGAAAAGCTTAAAGGGATTTTTGGCAAACACCATATCCCTGTTTACTTCAAATCCACAAACACACTAAGGCAGAGACTCGTCCACCCAAAGGCGAGACTAGGCGGGACTAGTAGCGTTTCTGTACCAGGGGGTGGTTTGGGGGGTTGGGAGGCTTGGTTGTTGGTTATGAGTTCTTGTTGTTTTATGTCTGTCTCTCCCCCACCTCATTTCAACTCCCAGCAGTCGCTGAAGTTGATGGGTGCTCCTATTCAAGTGGTGTCAGGCCTTGGGTGTTATGCTTCGGGCCAGCAGATTGATTGCGTGAGAAGAACTAGAGTTAGGCATTTGGTGCCTGTCCTGTTCTGATCCCCTGGGACACCACCACATACCTGGAAGCCATGCCGCTCGTGCTTCCGACCTGTCCTGTTTGCTGCTCAATGCCAGGTCGGTCCACAATAAGATCCCACTCATTCATGACTTGATTGTGGATGGGTGGGCCCACCTGGCTTGCACTACTGAGACCTGGGTGGGCACAGGGGGAGGGGTTTCCTCTCTCAGTTATAACCCCCTAGGTTTTGAGTTCAGCATCAGGGCAGGTCAAAGGAAGGGGGGGCGGAGTGGCCGTTGCATATAGGGAATCTCTTCAGTAAATCCGCAGTATTGGTATGCCCAGGGATGGAATGCCTGTGCCTATCAGTGGGAATGTAGGATAGATTTGGGATCGGGCTGGTGTACTCTCCCTGCCAGAGCTCTCCAAGTTCATCTCAGCGGCACTGTTGAGGTCCCCCCACCTGTTGGTGGTTCGGGATTTCAACATGCATGCTGGGGATGGACTGTCAGGGGCAGCTCTGGATTTCATGGAGTCCATGACCTCCATGAACCTGTCCCAGTATGTTATTGGTCCCACCCATAGAGCTGGACATACCTGGACTTGTTTTTTTTTCCCTCCACATCTGCGGACTTCAGTCTGAGGGTCGGGAGCCTGGTTTCCCGGCCTGTGTCATGGTCAAACCACTGTTTGCTGAACTTTTCCCTAGCAATTGCCACTCCGCCCCACAAGGAGCTTTGCCCTTCTATCTGGGCCCATCCCCGGAGGCTTCTGGATGCTGCTCGGTTCTCAGAGGCCTTTGGGGTTGTACCAGACAGCCTGGCTGATGATCTGGTTGGAAAGATGGCCAGGGTGGAAAAATGGTAAGGTGAGGTTACCCTAACCAGTTGTTCAGATTATCCCTGAGTGCCTTCTCCAATGCCGAGCTAGACCGTCACCATGGTTCACGGATGAACTGCGGGCAATGAAGCAGGAACGGAGGAGAATTGAAAGCAGATGGAGGAATGACCAGACAGCATTTAATTGAGCTACACTTCGTTTGCTGACCAGGCACTACTTTTGAGTGATCAGGGACGCCAAAATATCCCTGCGTATTGGTGGGGCTGTGAACCACCTTCTGAAATTGAGCTGGATGGTTTGCGATCTCACCAATTCTGGTCAGCCGGGGCCTCCTCCTAGTGATTTCACTATTGAGTCTTTCGCAGCCCATTTTAAAACTAAAATAGAGGCCATCCATTCCAATCTGGTCTCTGGTTTCACTGGTCTATCCTCTAGTACAGGCATGTCCAAAGTCCGGCCCGGGGGGCAAATGCGGCCCAATTTAAAATTTTGAGTGGCCCTCAGCCTCTTCTCCCTGCTGGCTCACCCTGTCATTCATCCCCGCTGGCCGGCCCTTCCCCGTGCTGGCTAGAGACGTCAGCTTGCAGTTCTATGGTTTGCCTGTCCTCCCTGCTTCCGTCCATCCCCACCCACCCTGCCTACCCGCTCCTGGCTCCATTGATGCAGTGTCTTCCCCACCTCCTTGAAAAGGAGGACAGCATATGTGAGCAGTGGTCTGTCTTGGGTGTGCGTGGGCATTTGGGCACTTTGAAACCGGAGCATTTGTAGCTGTTGCAGATGTACATGGACCACGCCCTTTCTCTCCCCTCCAGGTTGAATGGTTGGCCCCCACACATTTTCACCTCACCAAATCTGGCCCTCCTAGCAAAAAGTTTGGACACCCCTGCTCTAGTATCTCCGGCACTGCACCCCTTTGGTCTCCTTGCTCCATTGAGTTTCGGCCTGTAATATCTGTCAGACCCTCCAGGGTGCTAGTTCATTGCTGGACGGCAACTTCTCCGCTCAATCCCTCCCCTTCCTGGCTAATTAAAATTGCAGGGGGAACATGCCAGAATGGGCATCTCTTATTGCCTCTGCCTGCTTCCAGGTTGGGGTTTTTCCTGATCGCCTGAAGGAGATGGTGGTAAGTAAAGCCTGTTCTAAAAAACCTGGCTGGCTGTGGACAACATGAACAACTATCATTCAATAGCCAATGCTCCCTTTTTGGGCAAGGTGGTGGAGCAGGTTGCTGCCAAGCGGCTCCAGTCGTTCCTGGAGGAAGATCACGTCCTGGATCTATTCCAAGCCAAGTTCAGGCCATGTCATGAGACTGAAACATCTCTGGTCGCATTGTAAGATGACCAATTGAGGATGGCCAACAGAGGTTACTCTGCTATGCTGGTCTTCCCCAATCTGTCTGCAGCTAACGGAGGCAGAGGTTGGTGGCCTAGCTTTGGGCTGGCTCTGCTCTTTCCTCCTGGACCATGCCCAGTGAGTTAGGCAGGGTGGAGTGTTATCGGCTCCCTGGTCTGTATCTATATAACATCCCTGGTTTATATCTATATACATCTATATAAGGCTGTTGGCTGAGGTCATTCGGAGATTTGGGGTCTACTGTCATCAATATGCTCTATCTCTGCAACGGAGGCTGTGCAGACCCTTGATCGTTGTCTGGACATAGTTTTGAAGTGGACCAGGACTAACAGGCTTAGGCTCAACATCAAGAAGACTGAGGTACTGTTCCTTGGGGAGCGGATGGGTACTGACATCACTTGACATCAAACCTGAAGGATTGTTGTGGGGAACTTGAAAGCCCTTTTGCTCTTTCAGTGATGTCTCCTTTAGTCCCGATAAAGGTATTACACTTTATTTTCACGTGTGGATTTCTCTGTAATCCCTCTTCCCAGCTTGGATGGGACTTCCCAGCTGGTTGATAGAGTGCAGAGTCTGGAAGTCATCCTGGATCAGGCACTGTCCCTGGATTCCCAGGTGGCAGCCGTCTCCAGGGCAGCGTTCTCCCAACCAAGGCTAATCAAGGAGTGATCAAGGAGGTTGATTTATCTTTATGTTTGTTTGTTTTCCCCGTCTGGTTCACTTACCGCCAACTTGCACTCTTGTGTTTTGTGTTTTTTGTATTAGTATTCTTATTGGCTTCAGACTCCTGATGTTTTATATGCTTTAGTTGTGGAACTGTTTGTCTCCTTTTATAATTGTTTGCTTAATACTGTTCACCACCCTGAGATCCTTTGGGAAAATCGGGGAGTATAAATAAATAAATAAATAAATAAATAAATAAATAAATAAATAAATAAATAAATAAATAAATAAAATAAAATAAATAAATAAATAAAATAAAGGACCTGACTGAGAATCTTCAGACATGTTTGCATAAGGTTTGCATAATGCATCATACATAATTGGCAAAGATACTGTATTTGAGTGTACAATTATGTCTTCATGAATTAATTCCTTAATAGTAGCATATACAGTTGGATCACTTAGTTGATTGCTTTTTTTTACCATTCTGTTTTTACTTTTTTTAAAAAAAGTTACAAACTACAGCTACAGCATCCACTATATCAGTTTATAACAAAATAATATGATTTTGGTATCTTTGAATAAGATGTAGGATAGTTTATCCCTCACAGTCTGGTTGTTAGTGCCATCTTGTGGGGATCCTCATGTATACAGTTTCATTGCTGATTATTTGAAAGTGTTGTTGATCCAGTATCTACAGATAGAGATGGGCACGACCAGGAAAAATGACGTTTTCGAGTTGTCGTGTGTCGGAGCCGGCCCGTTTCGGCTCGTTTCCGTTTGTCAAAAATTTGTTGTTTCGTTTGTCGTTTTTTTCGTCTGTCGTTAGTACTGGTTTAGGGGGGGTAGCGGGCTCCTGGAGGCACCTCTCTGGGGTGGGTGCCTCCTCTGGCCTGCTACAAAATGGCATGCATAGCCAATTGGATATGCATACCAAGTTGCAGTGGCACTGGCAGAGGCACCTCTCTTTTGGGTGGGTGCCTCTCGACTCACAGCCTTGCAGTGGCAGAGGCACCTCTCTTTTGGGTGCCTCTTTGACCACAGGCCCACTGCTGCTAAGTGCAGTGTCACAGTGCACACTGGGGGAAGGTTCCCTCAGTCGGGCGCTCTGTGGCTCACTAAGAAGGGAAGCGTACTTGCGTGTGTAGTGCAATGCAAGTACACAGATCTGGCTTAGGGTTAGGGTTAGCGCAAGGGCTAGGCTTAGGGTTACAGGTAAGGTTACGGTGAGTTAGTGGGGTGCACCTCTGGGTGCCTCTCTGACCCACTTAGAAGGACAGTGTACTGGCGTATGGGTTAGGCTTAGGCTTAGGGTTAGGGCTAGGGCTAGGGTTAGTGGGCTTTGTATGCCCGACTGGCACATCCCAGAAGTCTCAGTCAAAACCTGGCCAAGTGGCCATGCGATTGGTGGAATGGCTCCAAAAATTTGCATGGTCCCTCCCATGGCCAGCCCATCATTGCACAGGTGTAAATAAAATAAAATAAAATAAAATAAAATAAAATAAATGGAGAGGAGACATTTTGTTGCAAGAAAAACCCACTGCTGCTAGTGCTACTGTAAAAATTCTGGCAGTTTTAAAATAGCAATTTTTGCATGTTTCTGTGGTGCTTTGGTGTGTTTTTGGACTACGACGATTTCAAAATAAATATTGTGGTCGCCCCATTTGGATCCCCCGCCCGCACCGCATGGCATGGCGAGTTGGCGAGACGACGAGGATGCCCTGAGCAGCCCAGGACAGGAGAGGGGGGGGAGGCCGGAGACACCCCCCCAAACCACCCCTCGGGTAGGTGCACTCTCAGGCAGGCATATTTTCGCCTGCTTTTTTGGCCGGGAATCGGGGTTTTTTTTGTATTTTTAAAACTTTTTTTCCGTGCCGCTTGCGCTTGGCATCGCGCGATCGCCCGCGATGCCAGGAACGACAACGACAAATCAGACCCAGTTTTTCTTTAGTCAGTTCGAGTTCGAGTTCTGGCGGAGTAATTGTCGTTCTTCGTTCCGTTATGTAACGGAAACGAGGAACGGAAACGGAAACGGGAATTTCGCTAAGTCGTGCCCATGTCTATCTACAGATATAGTGTGTGTTGTACTCCACAAAGCACAGGATACACTACATTTTATTTCGGCAACAATGTCATACAGCACCATATAGTAACAAGAGATATAAATGCAGCCATTGTAAATGTCTCATCATACTCAGGGCAATGCCCTGAGTCACAGCTGTGGCCAGGAGTGCATTTGCAAAATTAAAACTAGTATGCCAGTTACACCCATTTCTTGAGAAACCTGCTCTGGCCACTGCCACACGTGCCCTAGTGACATCCTGGCTGGACTACTGTAAAGTGCTCTATGTGGGGATACCGAAGGAAAGTCTCAGGAAACTTCAACAGTTCCAAAATGCAGTGGCTATATTGCTGACTGGGGCGGGTTACAGAGATCACCTTAGACCCCTACTAAAACAGCTCCACTGGCTGCCAATCAGCTATCGGGCACAATTCAAAGTGCTAACTTTAACCTACCAAGCACAAAATGGCCTGGATCCAAACTACCTCAAAGACTGAATCTCGCAGTATGCTAAGATCATCAGGAGAGGCCCCTGTATACTACTGAGGCCTTTCTCTCCACCCTGCCACCTTCACAGGTGCAGCCCATAAGAACAAATGAAAGGGCCTTCGCTGTTGCTGTTCCCAGACATTGGAATTCCCTCCTGCTGGAGTCCAGGACTGCCCCATTTCTGCTATCTTTCTGGAAACAGGCAAAGACCCTCCTCTTCAGGCAAGCTTACCCTGAATGAGGGACTACCTGTTATGTGACTTTTATATGGATTACTATGCATGATTGCATTGACTGCTTTCATAAGAACACCAGTGTTTGCCATGTTACTTTCCACCCCTCACAATGGATTTTTTTTCTTTTTGTGTGCTCTTTGTAGCTTGAATGTTACCTTTTAATAGTCTAAGATGCCTCTTCTAATTCCCTGTTCTTAACTTGAATATGTCTTAAATGTTCTGGGCTGTATATTGTTCCTCATTATTCTAAGCCACCTTGGCTCTTTTTCCAAGGAGAAAAGTGAGGTAAATGAATGAATGAATGAATCTTTATTTATGGTTTTTAACCAAAACAGAGGTAAATAAATAAATAAATAAATAAATAAATCATGCTTACTTGACTAAAGGGGCATTCTCCCAGATGACAGCATGGGAGATGCAAAGTAAAAGTCCAAATGCACCACAATATAATGTCCCTAAAGGAGTCAGAGTTTTAAAAATAATGAGTTCAGATTTTGAACAATATTAGTGTAAGGGCATGATAGAATTGGAGCACCAATTCAGAAAGACTAGGCTATGTTTTGATTTGCTTCAAAGCCTGTATTGTATTTATAATTGTAAACAGCATTTGCACAGAGGCTGTGGAATGTTTGAGGAGTTCCGTTTTTCTCACTGGACACATTGCAACTTGGCATTCCAGCCCATAGCCCCCTTGTTTCCTTCCTCTCTTCCCACCTCTGGCTTTCCTTTTATGGTTTGCCATAAAGCATCTCGGTTTTCAAATACAGTATACACATTCCAAGGACACACTCTTTCATTTTGTCTTGCTTGCTTTTTCATCCCCTCCTTTTAAATGTCTCTCTCTGCTGCAACTTACTGCCGTACCACTACTTTTGTGCAAATGGAGCTAAACAGACAAATCCTACCCCTTGTGTGTCAAACAAGATTTTGCATTTTAATCTCTCTCTCTCCCCCCTCCCTTCCTTCCTCTTCCCCTGACCCGCTGCACAGAGGTGATACAGCATCAAACTCAAAACACAAGAAAATGAAAATTTTAAAAAATCAGAGGACAATCACAGAAATGAGAGAACATCACAGAGGGTGTTCTCTGGATCTCATTGTTTCATGTTATCCATCTCTAAGAAAATTACTTTCAGTTATACCTATAAAAGCTGACCTATAAAATTTTAACATGAACATACACACACACACACACACACACACACACACACACACACACACACACACA
>JAHTLZ010000129.1:17924546-17993122 GCA_023846285.1 Phrynocephalus versicolor
ACACACACACACACACACACACACACACACACACACACACACACACAGTACTCAGAATTTACATGGATTCACAAAATCTAACATTAAGCAGTTTACCCAAGAGATTCCAGTTTGGAAAGTAACAAGATGAAACCTCAACTCAATTGTCTCAGAAATCCGCCTAGATAAAAGATGCTCAGAAGAATCTTAGATGTGCAGGCAGGAAAGAGCCACAGGAAAGGGTTGGTTGGTGGATGTGTCGGATGGATGCCAGGATACTGGCAGGGGTGAGAGAGAAGAGGTGAAAGTACCCTTTGAAGGAGGACCCAGAGAGGGAGCATGTGCCAGGGCAAACGTACCAGGGGTTGTTTGCAGACAAGACAGGCTCTCGGCCAAATATCCTCTCTGGTGATCCCAAGTGATGTGGTTGGAACATTGAATGGTGATGCTACAAACATACTCCTTTAGAGTGTATCTACAGCAATGTCTGCAGGGAGGAAAGACCAATCAAAACCTCCTGGCATGAAAAATTGGAGGGGTGGGGGGGTGGAGCCCATGTGGCTTTATATAGGCTGGACCAATTCAACTCAGCTTTGTACACCCTGAAGACGGAGTGGGGGGAATCCTTCAAAATCATCATTTTTAAATACACGGAGCCAATCCCTTGTATGTGCCCATGTAATAGCCCTTTTAACTCTCTGATGGCCTTTTCACACGACCCCTAAGATCCGCTGGCCACTTAAATTCGGACCAGAGATCTTGGGGGTTCGTTGCTGCTCCTGCGTCCCCACCCCTCCGCACTTCCTTGCTCCTGTCTGCGTGAGGGGAGGGAGAAAAAAAGGGACAAAAGAATGCAGGCTCACCTCCGTCTGCCGGTCCAAGCTGCCGAGCCCCGTCGTCATCCTGATTCCTTCTCTTAAAGGGGCGGGAGGCAAACAACAACAACAAACAGAAGCAAGGAGAGCCCGGCACTCTAGGTTACATCTGGATCTGGGATTTTTCACCCTCTGAGAGCAGGTACCTGAAAAGTGTGCTGGGACGCACTTAGGTGGGCATGGTCGCACTTAATTTTCTGTGAACTCCGGAGCTGGTGGGGAAACAATTTTAAGCTCCGGAGCTGGGAGCTATTTGCGGCGGAGTTTAGGGGTCGTGTACAAATACCCTGATCAGACGACAACCCTTGGACAACGAACTACGCTTGTAGTCAGCAGTTCATCCTGTCATTAAGACCTGACCTCTTAGGTGCAACTGGAACTTCACACTGCTTTTTCCAGCCTCTTCAGTCTAACTATGGAACGGCGTTAACTAGCCATCGTTTTGTCAAGTTCCTTAAATCTCACAAATAAGCTTCAGCCCTCTGCGCCGCTATGCTTTTGTGGTGTGTGTCTGTGTCGGAGAGAGAGGAAGGGGGGGGGAGAAAGAGTTGATTTAGCAAAGGTTTCTATCTGCATGAAAAGCCCAGCCGTGCAAGAGACGCACCAGCAACTGCCTGCCTTCCCACCTCCCAACCCACCCGTACAAGGCCACAATTGTAATGGGAGAATTCCACGGGGTTGCTGCAAACACAGCCAGACAAATACTTCAAAGGAACCTGCGCTCTCTGATTCAGAGGTCGGAATTCCAAGAGGCTCCTCTCCTCCTGCCAGCAGAAAAGAATAGGCCTCAATGGCAGTTGGTGGTAAAAGGGAAAAAAGGGGGGGGGATGTCCCAGGTCGGAGAGTGGACAGCAACTCAATGATGAAGCAGCGGGGAAAGGGGAAAATAACAGGACAGGAAGTGGGCAGGAGGGAGAGAGATCTGAATACAAGGGGGGAAAGCAAAGGTTCACAGATGAATGGCTGAGTTCTGAAAAGACATGAAGACAGAAGGACAATTTATGTGACCTCTTTATGGGAGGAACTAACTAAACCCTTCTGCCAACAGGCTCACTTTTACCCGGTAATTGGATGGACTCGGTTTTACAAAACCTGAAAATAAGCACAGCAGTCTGACACAGTCCATACTTCACACACACACACACAAGGGGGCTCGTTTTCTCAGCAAGCTCCTGTGTTCCACCGACCAACCTGCCCCCATCCCACCCCCCACCCCCCACCCCCAGAGATTGCATAATTTTGTTGGGTTTCAAAGGAAAAACATTTCCCCAATAATCCATTGCCAGCCATTCAAAATACACCTTGGCAACTGCCAGAGCTGATCCTATCATTATTATTATTATTATTTTGCCTTAAACAGCAAATTTTGAGGGACAGCATTGACAGCCCGCAGGCTGTCCTTCCTGGTTCAAGTGTCTCACAGCTCTCCTTCCCATCATGGATGAGGAATTGTATCCCAACAGCCAGTCCAGCTGACTTTGGTATGTATGGGGTGAGGATGTGGGATGAGGAGGAGGCACGGCCTTACAAGTGCTGGCACTTTAGGGCTCTTGCGTACCCTCACAGACAGCCATGAAGTCTAGATCACTAGACCCTGCTCACTGGCTGAGCTTCCAAAGATTCTGCAAAGAGAGGCCACAAGTTTAAATACATGGCCAAAATAGGGTCAGATTTGCTCTGCTTCAGAGGTGGGTATGAACGTGGAAAATAATGGTTTGGGGTAGGTCTTATTTCATGGCTAGCCACAAACCATAAACCATCATGAACCAAACCAGTTCACAATTCAGTTTTCAGTTCATGCCCAGTGAAGGAAGCCCTACCTGCCACCACCCTGGTGCAATCCGTATCATACCACCTCTGTCGCCATGCTACCACTGCTGTGCTTTAGCTCCTGTTGTGCTACCGCTGCTATGCCTCCACCACTGTTCCAGTGCAACTGCCCTGTAACTGCAACACCACCACAACTGATATGTGATTTTTTTGGCTAATCATGAACCACCACAAACCACAATTTTTCAGGTTTGTGCCAATCTATAGATCTTCACTGAAAGTTTCTAGAGAGAAAAGTGGGGTAGAACTTCTGTCCCTTAGATTGTAAAATTCAAATTTCAAATGAATAAATCATGTTCTAAAATCCAGATGCATTTTACGGCTATCCTTTGGGGGATTTTACTGTAGTATCCATTTTCCTTAGTGTTTCCTTTCATTTTTCTTTGCCACAAGTAATCAAAAACACACCCTTCATTTCCTTCTTCTTCCTCTCTCTCTCTCTCTCTCTCTCTCTCTCTCTCTCTCACACACACACACACACACACACACACACACACACACACACACCTTGTCCACTTTTCATGTATTCTAACCAGTAATCTGAGCACAGATCTAGTTAAATCTCTTGAATTGGGTGACAGCAGTCTTCAGTCACCTAGTCTTTTAGTATTAAAGCAGTTAGGCTCTGTTGTCCCTCACTGAACCCTCTCCAGGGGCCTCATAGGGTGACATCCTCCCACCCCCTTAGCCGCAAACTCTCTGGCTTTTGTTAATGAAGCCTCTAAGCAGCTTGGCTGTTTGGACAAAGATTTCCCCCCAACTCCAGTTTATAGAAGCAAGGGATTATTTATCTTCCTTGCTCTAACAGGTTGCATATTTATTACCAAAAAAGTAAGTGAAAGGAAGAGGTTGGTAAGAGAATTATCGGGGCCAATGGTTTCAGTCTGCTAATGTTACAGTATAAAGCTACAGAACACGGAGGCTAATGTTGAAGGTTTCCATTATCAACCTGTATATTTTTTACACATTTTAAGAAGAACATGTACCTGCAGTCCTTCAAATACTTGGGGGAACCAACCGCTGTGGGAATGGTGTGGTCTGACCGTGAAATGTATTGTACAACATTTAATTTCAGCCACAATTACTCATGAGTCATGGGTAGCCTATGCATCTTTAGTAAAACATAACAATGTAAATCATATGAAGGAGCATAAGGTGACTACGAATGCCATGATGACTACTGGTGGAAAACTCCTCATGGCAGAAGAGGGGATTTTGCAGCAGGAGACCCAAGCAATGTTCAGAATGTCAGTTCAAGGGCTACAAATAAAACATCTGTGACACATCTGGTGAAAATAAGAAGGGTTTAGAAAGTAAATTAAGCAGCATTGAAAGACTCCAAGCCTAGAAATTGTCAGTATTTTACAAAATGATCTCTCTCTCTCTCTCTCTCTCTCTCTCTCTCTCTCTGTGTGTGTGTGTGTGTGTGTGTGTTGTGGAACTGGCAAACCACTTCAGTATTCCTGCCAAGAAAGCACGGAACGAACAAGATGGGCACGGAACAAACATTTTTTCGTTTCCATTAGTCGTTAGTCGTTCTGTTACGTAACGAAATGACAAACGAAAATTGTGATGAAAATGCAACGAAAGGAACAGAACCACGAAAATTGTGGTAGTTACGTTTCGTTTCCGTTAATGGCGACGCACAATGAAATGAGCTGTTTTAAATGTTAAAAAACGCCCTGGACATCCGTAAAAACGCAGCGATAATTATTTATATTGTCTGATAATACCTACCGGGGGGTGGAGTCCTTAAAATGTGCATTTATGCCTTTTCTCGGATCGCTGTGTTTTTTCCCTTTAAGGGGAGTTAGGGGACATCGACCCAAAATGGCTCCCAGATGCCTAATATTGATTGATTTCTTGGGTATTAAAACACCCTGGACATCTGTAAAAACATAGCGATGATGAAATAATTATTTGAAATTATTACCTACCAGGAGGTTGGGGTCCTTAAAACGTTTGTTTTTGTCTTCTCCCAAAAGAAAGCCTGACAAGCAATCTACATACACATCAGAATATCATCTTAAAAACCTGCTGTGGAGATTTTGCATTGCATATATGCTTGCTTGTGGATTTTCTAGGCCTGGGTGATAGGAAAGGGGCAGTTAATACTCTGCCATTTCCCCAGTCTCATCTAACTGCTATTTGCCCTGCAGGTCAGTGACAGAGGTTTGGTCATAGTTTTGGTCCAGTTTTGCCCTAATCCACAGCATGCTCTTTCCTGAACTTCCAGGAATTCAGTTGACTACCTGAACACATCTTGTGTGAATATGAACAAACTGTATGCATTAGGCCTGCACACACAACCAGGAATCCTGCTTTTCTCGTAGGGAACAGGGTTTGCACTTAAGAAGAGAGAATGTGAACTGAATACATAAAAGCTATCGGGTGAAGCCTGCCACCATATTCTTCCTCCCTACCTGCTCCCATGAGCTTTCAGTTTATACGAAATAAAAAGTGCTGAATATCAAGCATCGTAATCATTTCTAAACCACTTACATATGCAAAGTGTTTTACAATTCCTGAATCCTTAGCCTTTAAACCAAGTCTGCATACTCCAATTAATCAGTAGATGATTAATCAGCTGGGGCTTCTGATCAGTAATGACAAATATTTAATTGGTGGCAGCAGAACTGCAAATTAACTTGGACATGCATTCATTTTTGAAAATGGGAGAGTTCTTGTCTGCTATTTCAATAGCCAATGAAGAACAAAAGTGAAAAATAGGCTGACATGTACATGAAGTGTTGTTTAAGAAATATTAGATTAACCTGCAATTTTTTCAGCATCTTCAAAAACCTTTAGTTATGTGCAGAGTTGGTTTTTTAAAGTCTCCTCACTTATCAACTGAAGTGCGACAACTAGTCAGTTAAAAATTCTCCAGTTAGCTAACCTACTCAAAGCAATCATCTGAAGTGTGTTAGATCCCAGAGTGTATATTCACTACCCAGTTTATAGCTGTTTGATTCATTTTTAACCATCATGGCTTCTTCCTACAGCACCTTTGCCTTTGGAGTCTGGCAAGGTACTTAAAGTTCTCTGGCAAAGAGCTGGAGAGAACTACCCGGAATTTCAGCAGTGAGTTCTCAGAAACCTCACCAAACTATAAATCTAAAGATTTTGGAGGATGGAGCCAAGTGTTAAAGTCTCTTGAGGCCCAGTAGAACACTTTGCCTCCTACACCACACTGATCCTCCTAGATTTCCCAGTGGAAATATCTACTCATATTTAAAAGTTAAATAAACCTCTATCTGTAGGAATTATTAGATTACAGTATTTGAGAAGAGCAGTTTTCATAAGAGCACACAACAGTAACATGTGGAAAAGTCCACTGAGATTCATCCACCCACCATAGCACTTTTGCAGGCCCCGTCCTTCCCAAAAATGAGAGGAAATCAGTAACATGTGTGATTCTTCTTATAAAGCAGTGGTTCCTAACCTTAGGTCTCCAGGTGTTTTTGGATTAAAGCTCCCCAACGCTTTCACTACTAGCTATACTCTAGGAGTGGTAGACTGCAACTCTCAGAAATCCTGCCCAGCATAGCTAGTGGTGAAGGCTTCTGGGAGTTGTAGTCCAAGAACATTTGGGGACACAAGATTGGAAACACTGTTCTAGAAGGAGACAAACTCCTATTTCTTTTTTTTCATCACACTTAATTTTAGGCAGTTGCAGAGCCAGACTGGGAAGTGTGAGGTGAAGGTTGCCATCAGCAAAGATACTCATTGACAGCCACTGAGCTACTTCTCAAAGTTGTTGAGAGGAAAACCTGGATAGGCAGGAGGTCATCATATAAATCCCCTTCAGTTCACTGGCATATACTGTAGATACAGTTAGTGCATTAAACTATGGATAATGTTCAGGTGATCTCTCTCTCTCTCTCTCTCTAGTTTGTTTGGCCTGCTTTATTCCATGTGCTGAAACATATGGCCCACATTCTTCTGTCAAATATTTCATCTAAACCAACAGCTTCCCCACAAAATGCCATGATCTAAGGGAAATGGCATCAGCTACATACAGCAGACTGGTCTTCCAAAAATGCACCCAGATGTTCAGTGATTCATGCGGTTTGGTAAGAGAGAAACCCATATTAGATATATCTCACCCTCACTGCTGGCTCCTAAGGAACAGAAATCTCAGTTCTTCATGACAAGTATTGAGCAAACTGGAATTGCCACAGACCAAAAAAATATTACAAGCTGCTTAAGTGGCCAGAAGAGAAAGCAAAGAATATGAAACCCTTCTAGGTTAGCTCTCTGGACTTATTAGACCAAGGGGCAGAGACAGCCCAAATCATGTTTCTCCCTGAGGCAAAAGGTCAACCATTGGCTACACATGGAAATTGGATCTTCCTTCCAATATAGCAATAGGACAGGGTCCTCATTCATGTTTAAGGGCAGGAGAGTTTGCAGGGTGGGTATACATGGCACATTCAGCTTCATCCTCCAGGAGAAGGGATTATCTAGTGAGTTCAAGAGGAAAAGCTGCCACTGCCTCCAGCATGTGTGCCCTGAAAAAGTTGTGTGTCCCTCTAACTTCATGACAGTTAGAGCTGTTCGGCAGTGGAATATGCTGCCACAAAGGGTGGTGGAGTCTCCTTCTTTGGAGGTTTTTAAGCAGAAGCTGGATGGCCATCTGTCGAAAATATTGTGATGGGGTTCCTGCATGGCAGGGGGTTGGACTAGGTGGCCCTTGAGGTCTCTTCCAACTCTTTGATTCTATGATTATATTACTAAGGCCAGCCCTGCCAAAGATCCTTCTAACACAACTTCCTGTCTCTGATCATAGACAATTAGGTGCCTTGGGGACAGTTGCATGTGAAGTGTCTTATAACAAACAATCCTATTGGTCTGCAGCAAAGCCTACTCTGTCTAAAATGTTATGGTGGGTACTTCCTCTCAGAAGGAAACCTGAGCAAAACTGAAAGGTTTGCCATTGGGGGTGGGCAGGGAAGAAGAGAAAAGAAAGTGTTTACCACAGAGAGCAAAACCAGAAGAAAATAAGCAGCCAAAAACTCTGCAGGAGAAAAAAATTCCATCCTGAGACAGGAGAAGTAGGAAGAACGAATGTTGAGAGTGATTCCTTTGTAGTCATTCGTAAATGTGGAACTGGTGGCATGTATGGGGTTTCCCACCTCTTGCCTTCTACACACACAAAATATGCCACAGGGAACTCCAGCTTTTCTTCTCACAGCACAAATCTCAAGCGGAACAGGAGACGCTTCAGAAAAAGGAACAGGGAATGTGTTTTGAAGACCTTTTCCACACGTGGCAAAATGGTATTTGAACAAAATCCGTTCTTCCAGAAAAGCTGTCTTTCTGCATAACCAACCAGTCAGTGTACCCTCAAAAAGTGAGGCTATTTCTATCTTTTGCACAGAGTTTTTTTTTGGGGGGGTGACTGGAGTGGGCCACACTTTGGGAACCCTCTATGTGGAAACCACTCAGTTAAGTCTCTCTGTTCTCTTCTCTCACTGCAGCGATCCAAGTATTTCCACAAAGAGCACCAGAAACAACCCCCATTCCCTAAAAGACAGACATTAAAAGATAAAACTCTCAAGGGTCCTCCAAGGTGGCCATTGACATCATGTAGGCCAGAGATACAGAAACCCTTGATTGTATGAGGTGTGGGGCTGTCCCACTGGGCCTCACGAAATGGGCAATCCAGGCTGGAAAGTACCATCATTTGGGATTCTACCTCCTTTTGCCACACAGATTCAGCCAAGATGATAAAACTGAGCAGCATTTCCCTCTTTGCTGAAAGTTCCACTTCCCAGAACTGGTTTATATGGAGTTTCCCACATAGTCTCCCAGGTGGCCAAAGATCTAGATATGCTTAGCTGGAAAGAAAGTACAGTATCTGCTTAATGAATGTGGAAAATACTGGGGAGCAGGCAGGGCACTTTTTCTCCACTCAGATAGCTGTTTGTGTAATACATATACTGTATACTTCACCTGCTGGGTTGGACAGAAATCTGAGGAATAAAGCTATAAACAATAATTCAAAAACCCTTTCATTAAGATATGCTTTATCACTCTTGTAAATGCAGACTCGGTATTTGCCACCTCGAAGCTTGACTCTTGGCAGCAACTGAAAAGGAAAGGAAATGATCACACATGAAATCATCCTTTCCCCACAGGCAGACAGATGGAGAGAAATCCCAGTCTGTTTCCAGTTTTTGTCTTCAGGGCATTTTTGGAATTTCCTTCAGGAAGTAAAAGGTTGCGACCTGAGAAACCTCTTTCAGTCAGGGAGCCGAGTTTCCCACCATAAACCTGATGGAGAAATGACACACACACACTCCAAGAAAGGGAAGGTTATCTTTGCAACCCAACTGCATCCTGTAAGTTTCAATAAAAATCCAGGGTATTACCTAGAGAGGGGGTGGGGGAGGGAGGGAGAGAGAGAACATGCCCTGATGTGTGTAGTAGATGAATTTTGGCATAAGATAACCAGTTCCATACTTCTGCCTCATGTCTGGTTTTCTATGGCCATCCTCTGTTTACACCTTAATATAAAATAAAACGGGGGGGAAATCTGTCACAGTTTTCTACCGCACATGTGCAGATCAGCTTGCAGAACAGTGCACTTTAAGACAGGGGAATCAAGCTGCCTCAAAGGCACCACACCCAGCAATGCATCACATAGTGTGTAGTTCATACTGCTGTTACAATATATTACCACTAAATATGCCTTTTACTAGTTGCATGTGCACATTACGAGCTACTAATCTTTCCTTTACCAGAGTCACTTAATATGCTGCATGGTTAAACACCCATTATATGACGGAGCTGCTTTGGCATCAATCATTCTCCTTTCTTGCTTTCCATTGTTGACCCTTCAGGTCCTTCCTCTGCGTTTCTGTAGTCTTGACAATTTTCCTCCCATCTGGCAAAATGAAATGGCCACATGATATGAGGACATAAATATGTAGCCATCAGGTGTGGAATTGAGGTTTGGCGCTTAGGGGTGCCAGGAGTTTTTACATAGTAAAAACGGTTCACAGCAGGCAGTTGGGAGGCTACACGTGATGTTGGAGGTTAAATTGCAAACACTTGCATCTCCGGTGGCACCTTCATTCTATAGCTCCCAATTACTAGGCAGATTAAGGTTGTTATGAGACATGATGATGCCCAGTTTGTTCCGGGGGAGGAGCTCTCCCTTCCATTCTTTGCTAAGTGACTGCTGCTCTTTCCTACAAAAATGCAACTGCTTTTTCAAGCAGTCATGCAGCGTCCTCAAAATGTCTGCCACTCACACAAGACTTTCTTGGCTAGAGCACGTTGAGGGGTAGTGTAGCAGATAGAGTGCCAACCGGAGTGTGGACTGAGTGTTGGACTTGGGTTCAAATTCCCACTTGGTAATAGAAACTCACTAAAAGTATCAAGGGTGAACTGTCTCTTGAAAATCTCACACACTTTGGGAATACTATTCAGGGCATCATTACAGTGGAAATAAAAAAAATGATAAACCCCTGTTAAAATGTCAAGTGTCTGTGATGAAAATAAATGAGACAAAGATAAAGCATTTCAGAACTTGTCCCACCTTTAATGAGACCTATGAACTGTATAACTCAGTTGAACCACAAACTGAAACATTTTAGGTGGAGAAAGGAAAAATAAATTAAAAATGAAATAATGTGTGTACACCCTCTTATAACTGGGTGATGTAGCTGTGCTAAGCAATAAAAAAAATCACATTCAAACTCATGTTAAGTAGGAGTCAGTACACACATTTAAAGTGCCTCTGAGGAATCCCAAATAAAGATCAGCCATGCTAATAGGTCTTTCCTGACATCTCCATAATCACATCCAATAGAAGAAGCCATGGTCCACAGAGAGCTTCCAAAGCATCAGAGGGATCTTATTGTTAAATGGCATACCATGGGACACAGTGCAGACAGTCATCACCAAGTGGAGAAAATATGGCCCAACAGTGACATTACCAAGAACTGGAAGTCCCTGAAAAATTGATGAAAAGTCTAGAAGAAAAGCGGTCAAGGAGGCTGCCAAGAGACCTACAGCAATATTAAGGAGCTGTGTGGTACATGTGACAACAATCTCCCATATTCTTCCTATGTCTGGGCTATGGGGTAGAGTGTCAAGACAGAAGCCTTTTCTTACAAAGAAAAACATCCAAGCCCAGCTAAATTTTGCAAAAACACACCTGAAGTCTCCCAAAATCAAGTGGGGAAAAGTGTAATAGTCTGATGAAACCAAGGTTGAACTTTTTGGCCATAATTCCAAAAGATACGTTTGGCGCAAAAGAGCACTGCACATAACCAAAAGAACACCATACCCACAGTGAAGCATGGTGGTAGCAGCATCGTGCTGTGGGGCTGTTTTTCTTTAGCTGGGACAGGGGCCTTAGTCAAGGTTGAGGGAATTATGAACAGTTCCAAATACCAGTCAATATTGGCACAAAACCTTCAGGCTTCTGCTAGAAAGCTGAACATGAGGAGGGACTTCATCTTTCAGCATGACAATGACCCAAAGCCTGCATCCAAATCAACAAAGGAATGGCTTCACCAGAAGAGGATTAACGTTTTGGAATGGCCCAGCCAGAGCCCAGACCTGAATCCGATTGAATATCTGTGGGGTGATCTGAAGAGGGTGGTGCACAGGAGATGCCCTTGCAATCTGACAGATGTGGAGCATTATTGCAAAGAAGAGTGGGCAAATATTACCAAGTCAAGATAGGCCATACTGATAGACTCATACCCAAAAAGGTTTTTTCCCCCTTTCCTCCACCTAAAAGATTTCAGCTTGTGGTTTAATTGAATTGTATAGTTCACAGGTCTCATTAAAGGTGGAAAAGTTCTGAAACGATTTTTCTTTGTCTCATTTATTTACATCACAGACCCTTGACATTTTAACAGGGGTGTGCAAACTTTTTATACCCACTGTAATTTGGCAGGGAATTGATCACACATAGCAACAGTTTAAACAGTTTCAAATATTTTAGTTGTTCCCAAGCTAGAAGCAGGGCTTCAGGTGGCTTTTGGGGTAAGGGGGAGACTATAACTCTCCAACGCTCATAGCCATTAGAGCTAGTGATTATGCAGGCTAGGGAATTCTGAGAAACGTAATTTTTAAAAGGAACTTTTCCCAACTGTGATTGGAGGTCACACCTTTGCTTTCACGCATACACACTGAACACAGAAGCATCTGTGCTTTCTGCTTTGTTTGTCCCCAAATTGCGCCTCTCAACCTCCTTTTCTGACTATTGAGGGATAAAATGTATTTTTTTGGGGGGGGGAGGCTTACTTACTGCAGCATGAGCAGGAGTGTGCTTTCCACTGGTTGGCATGTCAAGATCAAGACTCTTGTCTCTGCCCTGCAATTTGACAGCCCCATCAAAGGGTTCAGAGGGCAGAGGGGATGAACTGTCCAGTTTCAGGAGAAGGACCCCCAGTCTGAACATAGGCAGGGACTCTAAGGCAGTGGTCCCCAACTTTGGGTCCCCATAGCATCCCTGGTGGTGAATGCTTCAGAGAGTTTTAGCCCCAGAACATCTGGGGAACCAGTGTCCGCTCCCACTGATCTGAGGGCAAAACAACAGGCAGTGGGAGCAGACCTTTTAGAAGCAGGTTTCACCAACTGCATGTGAGTGAACAAATAGGAACAGTCATTTCAGTTCCTGTCTCCCCTACCACCACTAAATTCAAGTATGTACAATATTGTAACCAAGAATGCCTGTAGCTTTCTGGCTCCCTGTTTTAAATGCTTTAAAAAAGCATTACCCCACCCATTTTCACATAACTGAGGCAGAACTGCAAGGGGTGTTGTGGCCTGGGGTGGGAGTGGGGGTTGTTTCTGGGAATTTTTAAATGAGGACTCTGGTCTCTGTGCCTCTCCCCCATGTTTAGGAGGGGAGATGTAGCCACTACTGAGAGAGTTTGTATGCACGTGTAAGAAGAACCAGGGCGTTTACCATAAATGAAGACAACGTTGTGCATTTCTTTCCCTCATTAAGTACAGTTAACATGGCAAATGTTTGCTGCATCCAGAGCATAGAAATTGTGCAAAGGTTCCCACTGAACTCTCTAAATCAATGGTGGCCAAACTTCGGCCTTGGACCACAACTCCCCCAGTCCTTTGTCATTGACAATACACGCTTGGAATTCTGGGAGTTGTGGACCAAAACATCTGAAGGGCCGGAAGTTTGGCCATTACTGCTCTAAATAGTAGCTGATTTTTACCATACCAATTGTTCCCTCTAATTTTCAGCCCCAGTGCATGGGAACCTCACTCTGTACACATGCACACTAGGGACGGGGTTCCAGCCAAACCCAGAACTAAAGGTGTTTTAACACCAGCTGCTGCTGCGCAGGCCCCGACAGAGCTCTACACACACACACACACACACACACACACACACACAAAGCTCAGAGGGAACATTGACCATAATGAAGGATAAAAGTGTGGAAGAAGGAACATAAAAGAACATATATAAACCCCCCAGTTTATTAATGTTTAGAGGTCAGTGAAGCTATGTGCAAATTGTACAAATTCAGAAACATTTTAAATACTATTGTATAAAATAAAAAAAGGAAAAGAGATTGCACTGGAAATAATACTAAAAGGTCAGTCATATAAAAAACTTGCAACCAATATTTGTACATTAATAACTTCAGTTCAAAGGTTATCCGCATTCTTTCCACAATAATGCTCTAGATCCCTAGCCTTCAAGGGAGACCAAAGGCTAGAAAATTATACTCCCAGAAACCTCCCACCAGGCTGGCAGAGGCACCACTCCCATTTCCTTTAGTCTATTTTTCTCTGGAACCTTCTGAATATAAACATTTACTCTTCTGCTAATCCCCCACCCCCCGGTTGAAGGACGAGATTTCAAGGCAGTTCTACGAGAGAGGTGATTTTTAGGTAGACACAAGTTCTTCATTTTCTACCTCTCCTTGCCCTTTTCATGACAATCCTCCACTCTTGCACAACTGCAAGGCTTTTGATATGTTTCTTTGCATGCCATCATCCTTGGAGACAAAAGACAGGCCTAGGCACTACCCTATAGATTCAGATTACCGGTGGACCCACAGGTCCCGTAAGGCTGGTGCCATTAAAAGATGCCAAGTTTGTTGTTATCATCTTTCTACACTGTACATCCTCAACCCGATCATCTCAGGTTAGAAAACAGATACATATATACCCATATGTATCTCTATGTATATATGCAGTAACAAATTACATTCAATTAACACAAAGAATACTTTCGGCGATCTTTGACTGTTAAAATATTTACATATTTTAAAATTATGACTGTTTTGAGACACAAATGGCTCCGGAGTGTAATGTAGCAGACTGTAGACTACTAAGTTAAGCCTTTGGTGGCTTATGGACTGAGTGGGCTAGGGGGGCACCTCACCAACCACGAACTTGGGATGTAGTGCTCTCCACTCTAGTCATGATTCATCAGTGCCGAAGTCTACAGCCTACAGAGACTCAACCTTGTTCAACTTTAGAGGCTTCCAAAAGTCTGAGAGCTGCCTCCTAGCCTACACCACAATGGCATCATTGTGAAAGGGGTTAAGAATTTGACAATACTTGGTGTATGGAGGTGCCATAAAAATTATTAGTGACAAAATTTAGCTTGCCAAATCGATTCAGTTTCAAGGGCCAAATGCCATTTTTGCTACGATTCCAAACATCCCAAGCTAACTCAAGTTAGGCCCCAACAAATCTGAGGCGATTTAGCTACAAGAAGCCATGTGGGGCTGCACATCTCAGACCAACCCACCACAGCCTTCTTTTAACTGAAGGTCTGCACCTGGCATATCTTGAGGGGAAACCCTCGAGTTCTTTCCTTTGTTTACCCAGAACACACAGCTACTTTTGCTTCCCTTGTTTTGAATGAAGCGAAGAAGGCCCATTGTTCAAGAACAAGATCTTTGTTTCAGGGGCTTACGTTTGTCTTAGGAAGAAAAAGAAATACTTGAGGATAACTTCTCTCTTCCCTTACTCACACTTCCATTAAACATGCACTGCTTTACCAAAGGTTTAGTCTTTCAGAGTTGTTGAGGGGAATGAACGTTCCTAAGCTGCCTTGACACAAAGCCAACATGGGAGCTTCCAGGAAGGGTTCTTTTCCCACCCAAATCCCAAGATCCATTGTATACCACCAACTCCACCTTAGTAAGAGCCTCACATTCTTCCTTCAGACCGTTCCCCCATAGGTCTCCTCCCTCTGGCTGGAGACGTGAGCAGAACCATTCCCCTCGTGTCAGTCTTTGAAGGGCCATCCCTCCTCTTTGCACAACGTCCTAAGAGGACGAGGTGAGGTTACCCGAAGACACAATGGTCTCGGGAGAGTCACCCTCATCTTTCTGCGGATGGGAGGAATTATCAGATCGGCTTCGGCTAAACTCAATTCCTCCAATGATTGGTCTCTTGAATTTGGTCCCCGAGTCTGTGGTGGGACACTTACAGCACGACATAATCTTGATGAAGGCCCTCCGCATCTCCTTGTTGGTTAGCGTATAGATGATGGGGTTGGTAGCCGAGTTGAGAACGGCCAGGACAATGAAGTATTCCGTTTTGAGGAGGATGGGGCAGGTTTTGACCTCACATCTCACATCCAGCAGGAGGAGGATGAACAAAGGGGCCCAGCAGATGATGAACACACTCAACACAATGATGACTGTCTTCAGCAAGGCCAGAGATTTCTCTGAGCTCCGGGTGGCTTTAGCAGCATTCTTCCGAAAGGTCAGCCGACGGCTCCTTGTCCTCACCAAGATGTAGATTCTGCAGTAAAGAACCACGATGGATAGCAGGAGGACGGTGAACACCGTGGTACAGAAGAGAATGTAATGCTTATGGTAGAGAGGCAGCACGGTGGAACATTTCCTTAGGATGCCGATGCAGTTCCACCCCATAATAGGCAGACCCCCTAATATCACAGAGACCACCCAACAGGCACTGATCAGCAAGAAACAACGAAAACTATTGCTGCTATTGTGGAGTTTCATCTTCAGCATTGTAATATACCTTTCAATGGCAATGGCCAGGAGGCTGAAGACTGAAGCAGACAGTGCCACAAACATACTCCCTTCCCTAAGAAACCACTGGGCGGGGGTGAGGGTGTAGGTTTTGTGCCCAGACAGCAAGAGGTTGGCTGTGTAAGCCACGCCAGCCAGCAAGTCGGAGAGTGCCAAGTTGCCAATGAAGTAATACATGGGTCGGTGGAATTTCTTGGTTTTCCAGATAGTCAGCAGGACAAATATGTTCTCCAGGATGATGAAGCAGCAAATGATGATGAAGACCACAGAAGAGGCTTTGATCCCACTGTCCGCTTTCTCGTTCAGCTTCCCGGTGAAATTGTAATGCTTGATGATGATTTCATAGTTGACATAATCGCTGACGGTATTACTGGCTGTCACATGGGGGCCACTGGTAGCGTCCATGGTTCCAACGTGGACTGCAGTTCTCCAGACAGCTGCCAAGAGGCGATGTAGAGCGGAATTTCCCCCCCAGCTGTCCTGGTTGCAATGTCCAGATTTCAGTAATTCCAATGTCTAGCACGTTCTAGGTAACCTCAGAAACCACATCCTTTAAAAAGCAGGAGACAAAGAGCAAAATAGAGTTAGTTCAGTTCACTGCAAGTCAAAAGCCAGTGTTTTTTCAACACAAGCACCAAATCTTGGAAGTTTGCTATAGTCAGAATTATGCAAACTTAAACATGAGACCTCTTGGTAGTGGGGTGGCTAAAAAATCTGGTAAATAAAAAATAAATAAACATGAGCAGGGAAGACACTGTTTGCCTCAAATTTTGCATATAATTCAGATGTGCCTTCCTCAGTCCAGCACTTTCCAGATGTTTTTTAATTACAACTCTCATTGGTCCTAAATAACATCACCAATAGGTAGAGATTATGAGAACTGTAGTCCAAACGTGTGGAAGGCATCAGACTGGGGGAAGCTGGGGGTGGGGGGAGAGGGAGAGAGAGATTTTGGGCATCACCTAGCATCAGCAAAAAGCAATAACAGGATTCTTGAAACAGAAATTATATGGTAATACAAAAGATATTGTCACATAGACAAGTGGTTTTTGGAGTCCAAATTGCCACCACAGTAGTAGAGGGGAAGAGGTAACAGTTGTTACAAACCACACAAACACCAGAGACCTTGGCAGGCATGTCTTTCACACATGAAAGATCATAAGTATGAGTTCCTGATAGCTGCACCGGTGTTGCGTACAAGGCACCTTGATTTCTACGCAAACAGGACTCAAATCACAGCAGAACGCCCAAAACGTCTGTCTGTGATTACAAGTCTAATTCAAGACAACATGTCTAAAATCCTCCTCACCACCACCACCAACTGCTACCCAGCTTATTGGCATCACTGAACAGGAAAATAAAAGAAGAGCTGAAACAACTTCAACTTACAAAGCAAACTCAAATTGTCAAATGCAGTGCTTCAGAACAATGAAAGGAAATAGAAATTGTACTTAATTTCTCACTTTTATTGTCTAAAAGACATTTCCTCTTAACTCCACACCATCTTCATCTGTCAACCTTCCATCCCAAATCCAGTATTTACTCAGAAGCAAGTCCTATTGACAGCAACAAGTTGTGCGCCCCAACAAATTAATCTTTGTAGGCTTGCACCCCTTCCATCTCGAACTTTTAAGCTCCCGAGCATCAGAAGTACAAATCCAGCCAAAGGATGCTTTTTAAAAGCTTCCTGCCTCCAAAATTGGTCCACCAAATGCTACCCCACCCTAGCAAGCTCGTAGTGACCATGAATTCAAGTATACAAATGCTCTTGCCTAAATCCTTTGGAGATTCTGTAGACACAACACGAGGGAGAACTGGGATTGCATCTCCTTTGGCACCTATATTTCATATATTCTAACAAGTGCTGAACATAGCCTTGTTCAGAGATATGCAACTTTTGGGGGACACAAGAGTGCTAACCGTTTGCAAGGTTCCCAGCCACTCTTACAATACGAGTTCTTTTTCGGAATTCTCTAGCTAAATAAATGAACAGTGATAGCAAGCCGGCACAACTGAATGGCCACCCTTCTTCAGACATACACAGCATGTCGCCTTAGACTACAGATGAGCAATTGGCCGTAAGGCATCCTAGAATACAATCGTCAAAAGCATCTTCCAGATCATCAGATTGAAACAGCTCAATTGCGGTCTTGCAGAGGCAAACCCTAATTCATAAACCAGCCTGCATGACTCAAGTTGAAATCAAAACAGGGTCAAACCAGCATTTTCTCAAAAGCAAAAAAAGGATTCGCGCAGAGGGCTCCCACAAACTTCAAGAGAGGGAGAAAGCACCACCGACATAAGCCAAAACAAACAGGGTGAACATTGCACCTGTCCTTTACGTGGCAATGTTCTACCACTCTGAGCTTGAGAACTTTTAAAGTTCCCCTATCCTTAGATCCGCTAACGGGCTCAGTGGTGGCCCCACATTCCTTCAGCAGCTCAAGATCTGTCCCCTTCCAATTTCTCTGATAAAGGAGAGAAATATCTTTTGATAAAGTTCCAACTCCTCCTGTTCTATGTTGTGCGTTAGTGCCCATTAAAACTCCCAGAGAGACCGTTTTCTGTTTGAATTTTGTCATATCCTTAGTTAGAGACAATCAGCTGGAGTTCCGTCAATCAAGGGTGCTTTCTCGCACTTGGCCAGGAAAAAGGGACCACAGTAAACACTTATGTTCTTTCCCTTTAAAAAAGTAAGAAACTTTTCTCCTTCCCCCAAATGGCCTTTTCTGTTGCTTTTGTGCTGTGTTCACATAGTATGACAAGCTCTGGTGTGGTCTGTTGAAATCTGGCTTGCTTTTGTTATGCAAATGCAGCGCCACTAACAAGCCACAGCTTGTTGGTCAGGCACAAAGCAAAATTAAAAGCCAGGATTTGTGCCTTAGAAAACAAAAAAACCACCACCTTCGAAATGTTACCTATCATCTTGTTACCTGGCATTTCTAGATCTAAACTACCACCAAGTTCACAGTGGCAATTATGCAATGCACTTGTGTTGCCTGATTGCTTCAGCTATCATAATGTCACTTTTTCTGAGTTGCCAGAAATATAACGGTGCATGTGCTTCCCCACCTATACCCGTTCTGTGAGTCTTCCAGTGTCCCCTCAGGGTCTGCCTCTATAATCAGACACCACCTTCTCCCATTAAGGAAGCTGATGCCTTCCAGAATTTAGCCTCTGGTGTAATTTGTTTTACAAGCCAGTTCAGTTATCAGCTGCCTGCCACTGCAGATAAAGCCTGGCATGGGTGATACAATCTTCAGAATCTAACATTAGGCAAGGAGATCTTCCATATCAGCAGGATCAGTTCACACGGCTGCCGGGCATGAAGTGGGGAGAAAGCGGATGGATGAGCGAGCCTTCCCGGGAGCGTTTTCAGTTGCAGGTAGTTAACGGGATGTAACTCCCGAGCAACTTTTTGCCCCACTCGAGGTCACATAATGCCAAGCAGCCCAACAGAGGGGCGAAGGCTGCCACTGCTGCCCAGGCTTTCCTGGGAGCGAGCTCCGCTGAACACATTGGGACGTAATGCCTATCAGTTACAGCAGGCGTCCGCCACTATTTCAACCGCAGCTACTTCCACCAAGGAGCAGTCGCTCACGGCCAGTCGTGGTCGCGGGCCGCCTTCCCACGTTACTAAGAAGCCAAGTGAGATTTGGCCCCGAGCGCGCTCCCATCTTCGCCTCTTCTTGCCCAGCCAAGCCGTGCGTTCCCGACCCGGCCAAGCCGCTCCTCCGAGGCACGGGCGTTTCTCGCCCCATCCACACATGAGAAGTACTGAAGAGTCCGCGGGAAACCCGCAACGTGTGAAAGCGGAGCTGCCGTCTTAAGCGGCGCCTCCCGCATCCTCCCCACCCCCCACGCCAACGACCCCACTGCCGCTCGCAAATCCTCCACGCACACGCGTCGGGCTGATTCTGCTTACCTCGTTCCCACCAGCCGAGTCTCTCTTCTAGCGAGTGTCTCGCTTGCCTTTCACATAGCGCCGGGCAGCCTGCCTGGAGTGGCCGCACAAAAGCCGGCGGGGCTGCCTCCGTAGGGCTGATTTAAAACGCTGCCTTTCACCAAGCGGTCTCCACCCCCTATTCTCTCTCTTCGCCTTCTCTTTTCCTTCAAAGGCTGCCTCGCGTTTAGATGATCCTCCCCGTGCAGCGACGGTCGTGGGGATAGTGCAGGACGCGGGAGGGGGTGGGCGGGGGAAGGAACGGCAAAAGAGCGCCCGGCCGAAGACCAAACCGCGCTTCGGTCCGGGGGGAGCCTGCGTGGTGGTGGCCGCGTCTTTCTTGTTCCTCACTGACTTTTTTCTTGACCTCGATCCTGATCGTGTGGATTTCTGGGCGGGGGCGACGATCGCCAGCCTCTGCCGGGCGTGGCTACGGAAGGGTTAACACCTGTTTCCTCCCCGCCGGCCGGGCGCGGGCGAAAAGTTTTGTCTGGGTGGAGGAGCCGCCGCTGGTAGGGGGGGGGGTTATACGGAGCAGGCGCGCGTGGGGACGAGGATGAAAGGGGCAAGTTTGGGAAGAGGAGGAGGAGGAGGAGGGCCAGGAGAACTTGAAGCTGCGGCGCGAAGGGGAGGGGAGGGGGAGGAGGAGGGGAGGAGGGTGGTCCGAAGGAAAGCACCGCTGAACCATTGGCGAGCTTGCGAATTCCCACAGCCTACCCTCACCCGAGTCACCAAGGTGACCCTTTGCCAAGCCAAGGCTGCTCCGGTGTCACTTATATAGATGGATCAAAGCACGGGCACCGGTAGGTAGGAATAACTCGGAGGGCGGGGGTGACGAAGTCTGATAATAATACCTGTGAATTGTTAGAACCGAGTCTACTTGTTACGTCTGCATGCATGCTTCAAGAAACATCAAGTTGAAACGATGCAGGGGAGCGCCCTCCCTTGCCCCCCCCCCCTCCACCATTCACCCTTTAAAGACATGGGTTAAGATCTGGCTGTACAACTGCAGCCCCTCGACATCAAAGACCAGCAGGCCCGTCTTTCGCCTTTTCCTTGCCAAGGCCGGTGGGAGGCGGAAGTCAATGGGGGGGCAATCCATTGTTGTCTACTTCTGCGCTAGGAGAGGATGCCTCAGAAACCTGATATTGTTTTCCCCCTTAAAGAGTTATCCGGGAAGCCCCGAGAGGACATCTTCCTGGTTGTCCGCAGGTACTGTCTGCAAGATCCAATCGCTCTTCAGGGTTCAGAGTGAAGGAGGAAGTTGCATGGCATGGCCAGCCATCTTTTCAGCGTTATGTGTCACTAGTCATTTGTCCACTAGTGGAGTGCAGGAGAAGCGGCTAGTCCCAGGGCCCAACACTATTCCTATCTGGTTTAGAGAAACCTCTCCCAACATCTCTCTCTTCCCTCACCCCCAAAATTAGGGAGAATTCCCCTAGGTTCTGTACATCCCATACAGCTAGGAAGTGTCATTGTTCTCCGTGGTGGACAAGTCCCAGATTCCCACACTTTCCCAATTAGGAAAGATGGGGCAGAAAGACAACCATCTTCTGAGGAAGCCACCGGGCTCCTTGAGCATTCCTTAAGCCAGTGGTGTCCAAACTTCAGCCCTCCAGATGTTTTGGACCACAACTCCCACATCCTTTGTCATTGGCATCTGGGACTTGTGGTCGAAAACATCTGGAGGGCTGAAGTTTGGACACCCCTTCCTTAAGCCATAAGATTGGTCCACCTTTTGACCCCATCGGTTTGGACATGGTACAGGCAGCACCTGCTCTGGATGGTGGCAGCAAATCTGGCCCATCATTCAGTTACAATAGCTCCGTAACCTAGGTATCTAGCTATGGAGAAGGAGATCAAGAGGTCAGTTTCCAACCATTGCCTTTTGGAATAGAGGCAGCCCGCGTAGCCTTGAGCGAGCTGCACAGTCACCAAGTCCCTGAAGAAGGGAAATGCTGCACAACTTCTGACTGGCCCTTTGTACCTAGAAATCCGGAATGGCCACTAAAAGTTTGAATGGATTTGATGGCATATAATTCTTCATTATTATTACTTTCAGTGTAGTGGGTTTAGTATAGTGCAAGCTGTTACTTGCCAAACAGCTCATTGGTTTCTGGATGCAGAGCCAGAGGCTAGAAGATTGATTCCCCCATTGTGCCTCCTTGAAAGGGGCTGGACTCAATGATCCCAGCTCTGCGGCTTTAAGATAATGATTGTGGGTTAGTGGATTTAGCATAGTGGATGATATTAAGAACATAGGAACATTAGAACAGCCTTGCTGAAACAGGCTACAGCCCATCCAGTCCAGCATTGTGTCTCACACAATGGCTCACTATTTGTTTTTCCCAAACAGGTGTCTTCACCTGCTTACAATTCCCTGCAAGTGGCATTGAGAGATATCCTGCCTATCTCTCCAACCCGGAGGTTGTCCTTAGGCATCCATAATGATAGCCATTGAGACCCTTGTTCTCCATGAACTTGTCTAATCCTTTCTTAAAGCTGTCAAGGCTGACAGCTGTCACTACCTCTTCTGGCAGGGAGATGCACAGAGCAGTGATTCTCTGGGTGGGAAAAAGCACTTTCTCTTATTTGAGCAGGTGGCAATGGGGCATGAGAAGGGCAGGCAGCAAGGTTCCCTTTAAGGCAAATGCACACACAAGTGTGTGTGTCTCTAGGGACCCCCACAGCACGGCTTTTCCACTACCATCCTGCACACATTGCAGTTGCTTTTGTTTTGGTTGTGACAGAACCTGCAAGAGGGGGGTACACACATGTGCATCCGTGGAACAGGGACCCCCCCCCCCTCAGCGAGGATCAAACTTTGAAGGGTGGATTGGCAGGCAGGAATGAAAAATCACCACCTGTACCAATTGAGTCATCCCCCCCCCCCCAAGTCACAAATCAAAATCAGAAGCAATATTTGAATCAGGGATTTCCTGGATCTGACCTCAGCTTTTCAGCTGCTCTGATGGTGCACAACCTCCGCAATGTTTTAAAGTATTGTTCTATACCCACACTTCCGTTAGTGTAGGAAAGAGGGGAATACAATCTCAGTTCTGGTGCTCTCAAGTGGAATACGTACCCCACCCCCATGCCTCTGTATTCTTAATCAGGACCCAAATGCTTCCTTCACCCACAAGTTTGCACAGAAAAGGTGCGAAAAATATCAATGTGGGTCACACACGTGTCAACTGGGTGTGTTTTTCTGATCTGCCACCCTATTTGTGAGACAAGAAGGTTAAACGGGAAACGGCAAAAAACCATTCTGTATCATTTTTTAGCACGTTCTCCTTCACAAGGGGAAATCAGGGAAACTTCACGAAACCTCAAAAACATCCTATAACAGTGAAGAGTTTTGAGTCCTCTGTTGCAGTGGTTCAGCATCAAGCCTGGCATACATTTGTGTGCCTTCGAGTCGATTCTTACGGTGACCCTTCTCAGGGGTTTTCCAGGTGGAGAATACTCAGAAGTGGTTTACCATTCCCTTCATTTGGTGTGTGTGTGTGTGTGTGTGTGTGTGTGTGTGCGCGCGTGCGCATGCGCTCTGGGTTTGTATAGTTTCCCAAGGTCACACAGACTGGGTCTACTCACAGAGGCACCATGGGAACTGAATTCCAAACCTCTGGCTCTTCAGCTGGATACCTGAACCTCTGAGCATCCTTATAAATGGCCCAAGACCATTCCCCCGCTCTCCCCTTCCCATGTTTTTTGTCTGTGTTTGAACATCACATCTGAGGGCACAGACTTTGACCAGGTAATTGTGCCCATTATTGTACTCAGGACTTGTTAGGTTTATTCCTTTACAATTATGGGCTACCTTAATATCTGGGCACCACCATTCTGGGCCACTGTAAAGAAATAAAGAAATAAATCATACAAGGCTGACCCACTCTTTCTCTCTCACACACAGCCAGGGACAGAGCCAGAACCATATCCCACTGAAATTCCTCCGTTAGACCTCAACAGTGATTTCTCTGTGGTTTGTCCTCCACAACCAGCTTGAGCAAGGTTTTAGACTTGATTAAGTATTCAGGCCCATTCCAGATCTGCAGTACTATGGTTCTGTGAATCTAGGATGGAAATATATACAGTACTGTAATTGCACGGATTTGAGCAGCAGTTTTGGTTTAAACTCCAATAAATAAAAAACACTGGTTTTAACTCCAATAAATAAATATTCCATAAATACAGTGCTGCTATTTGTCTCCAGGAAGTGGTCTGAAAAAAGATGGATCTTGGGCTTACCTGACACCCTTGTTGGCAGTCTGGTGGCAGTGGGCCCAGCCAGTCCCCTCACCTTTCATGGCAGCTCCGCATGGTGGCCGGGGAGGGTGCTGGGGCATGCCAGGAGATGGATGTTGCTCAGGTGAGGGGTGAGTGTGTTAATCAACTGTTCATGCTTTGTAGTTTCATTTTGGAGGGCATAAGAAGTACACATGGGGTTTGAGCTGCATGGGTTTGGTGCCTGTAACCCCAGCAGTGCTGAAGGGCCCTACAATAGGAAACAGATTAAATCCTGGGTAGTAATGAGCCTTTGTTGTTCCGTCTACAGGGGCTTTTAGATGGTACTGATGATCGTGGCTTTAAACTAAAATGGATTAATCTACTAAAATATCTTAATAAGGCAAAAATGCACATTCACTTCAGTATCCAAGGCAAGTACTAGGTGGCTATCAAGCAGCACTTAATAGAGGCAGACACTTCCTCTTTTATTATCAGAGATTAGTTGTTTTATAAATTATAACCATGCCCCACTTTGAATCCAATGAGTTTGAGCCAACATAGGTGGTTCTCTTCACTGTATTCTCTTATCCACAACCTTAAGAGAGGATGGCTGGGCTCCATTCGCACAGTGAATTTCATGACTCAGTGGGAATACATAACCTTGGTCTTCCAACACCCAGCCCAACATTTGAGCCCCTAGGTTATGTTGGTGCTCAACCACCCTGAAATCGCACCACTTTTAAAGGCATGCAAAATGTTCTCTTTCCAAAAGTGCTGGAGAACAAATCAAAGCACAAATCCTGGTTTCTTCCATGATCAGTATAAGGCAAGTGCGCTAACAAGGGCACCATTCTGCCTCTTCTCCAGCCTAAGAGGAGCCCGCTTCTGTTTTCCAGTCAGGAGTTACCTCCCCCCCCCAGCGCTGTCCAGAGGCAGATGGCAGCTGTTGGCACAGATTTGTTTCCACTTCTGACACGGAGATTGCCTAGGTCCTAGGACAGTGGTGGCAAACCTTCGGCACTCCAGATGTTTTGGACCACAACTCCCACAGTCCTTTCCATTGGCAATCTAGGCTCAGAATTCTGGGAGTTGTGGTCCAGAACATCCGGAGTGCCAAAAGTTCGCCACCACGGTCCTAGGAGATCCATTATTATGTGATGGCTAGGGAACATTTCCTCTTCTCCCAATGAGAATTAGGTCAAGCTAAGTAGAATTCCTTAGGTCTGATATTCTGAGAGAAGTGCCCAGGAGTGTTGGGATGCAGACTAAAAAAACAAAGCAAAGTGTGCTCCTTTCCACAGCACTTAAAGCACTCTCTAGGCATTTTACAAGTTAATTATGCCAGCTGCACATTGCTCACCCAGCGAGCTGAGTACTCATTTTTTTTTAACTTCAGAAGGATGGAAGGCTGAGTCAACCACAAGCCAGCTACCTGGGATTGACCCCTGGGTTGTGACTTGTGAGAGCTTAATTTTGGCTGCAGTACAACAGTTTAACCATTGAGCCACGCGGCTCCTAAATAGTCTTGTAATTTTCTGAAGGAAGAATGAGAACAAGGATCCCATCATTCTGGACCTTCACACCAACAGGCATACTTTATCCATGGTGGCAGCAGCAGGAGGGGCTGGACCCCCCCCCCATTGTTATTTTTTCCATGAGATGTGCCTGTTTCTCTGCCAGCAAGTTAGGCTGGAGTTAACTGCCATGAACATACACACATCCAGAATGCAGCATCACTATATAAGTGCAGCAAAGCAAAATATATAAAATCAGATGTAAGGTATCTGCTTTTCATGCTGGAAGTCCAGTCCTGCCTCTCCAATTGTCGAGGTTGATGGGGCGGGGGAAGAGACTGGATGTCTGCAAAAGCTTTGCAAAGCTGTTCCAGTCTGAGATTATTATATCAGACATCTTGTGTTTCCGCATCACTCATTAAGACAAGCAGTTGGTATTCGACGAGACAATGTTATAGAGGAGCGTTCCTGGACACCACTCAGCAGAGTCAGAATATCACAAATACCGTGAGTCTGCTTTACCATTCGTTCTGACATACATTTTATCCCATTCTCTTTTGTGATGGTTCATATACACACAATGGTTCATTTCAGAATGTGGTGAGCCAGTTTCGCCATATTGGGGAGGGGGGTCCTCCCACTCCCCTTTCTGAATGAGGCCTCAGCCCATTTGTTCCAGAGTCTAAAATGATCTAACTCCTCATTGAAGGCAATGCACGTCGTCCGCTGTCAGTCAGGAGCGTATGCAACGTGCAGGGCCTCAAAAGGAAGCGCCACCTCTGGGTGGGTATCTCAGACAACCAGAACCTTCAACCACACAGTAGAAATACCACAGATGAACTTCCAGTGAGAACTTCCTGTTCTGTCACAAGGATAGGCTAGCTGTGGTGGGCACCCTTATTGACAGTTAGAGGGATCAGAAAGCACAGTAGAGCACGTCACGTAAGGATTATTATTTTTCTAGCCACCAGTTTCAATTGCTCCACGCCTTTTTTCTGAATGACTCAGATAAACCTGCCGCGCAACCCATTCGCAGTCGTGTTTTGAGTCGTCCGACACAGGATGAAGCGAGAGGACCGTTAAATTGCAACTGCCAAGTGGCTGTGGAGGATAATCTGAGGAGACCCTCTTGGTGACTGCCTGATGATTACAGCCTGTGCCTGTTTGGCTCAATGTGTAAACTGAACGGAAATGAGCTGACAGCCCCTGAAAACAAACAGTATGTTCCTTTCTTTCTGCCCCTTGTTTTTACTTCTAATCAGAGGGAGTGATGTGTTCGTGCCACATTCCATAATTGAGGAGATAGCTTTGACTCAAGATGTTTGGCAACAGGACAGAAAAGTTTCATTTTTGAGATACTGTTAATGGAATTCCAGGCTTACGTTGTGATGCAAAAGGCATCCAAGAGGCTATACGGTATTCAGGCAAGGAGATACCTGTGCAGGAGTAACTGAGAGACCTTCGTTCTGAGCAGTGAAAAAACTAGAGAATGTGCCTATAAAACAAAAAAGAGGTTAGCATTCTTTTTTTGTTCATGGACTCTCTGGTTCTGTTCTTGTCCTATTATTCACACAAACTCCTACTTAAACACAGCAACACTTCTAAGTCTTAAGCACTTGCTTATGCTTCACTTCTTTAACTGATAATTTATACCACGGATAGAACCAAAGGGAGATCTGACCTGAAATGGACATGTGTGTATTTCCAGGTTCTCTTGCCCACCACAAAAGAATGCAGTTGCGCTGCAGCAGGGGTGTAGCACCTACAGTGGCTATCCAGGACTGCAGCTCAAACTACCCCTCCATGATGATGCCTAAGTTGCCTAGAGATATTAGGAGCTTGAGTCCCTAATTCAGTGTTGGCCGAACTTCGGCCCTCCAGATATTTTGGACCACAACTCCCACAGTCCTTTGTCATTGGCAATACAGGCTTGGAATTCTGGGAGTTGTGGTCCAAAACATCTGGAGGGACAAAGTTTGAACAGCCGTGCCCTAACTGAATCTTGAAGGGCAAAAGTTGCCAACCTTTGCACTAAACTCATTTTCATCAGACAGCTTTTCCCCAATTGCGTACTTTGCAGTTCAGTGCAGACTACAATGCCTGTCATCCCCAGTCAGCATTGGGAAGATGGATGATGTGATCTGATACCTACAGCCGACAAGATTGGTGAAAGATTCTGGTTTAGGATATCTAAACATGGCTTCATTATCATTATCTTTGAACTATACTGGGAGGGGCCCTGTGGATCATTGAATTCAGTGAGGAATTTGCTATACAAAATAAATAAAATAAAGTGAGGAATTCAACTCTGCAGCCAGATACCTAAGCCATGGAGCTGTCCAAGAAATACAGGTATCCTGAGTGGAGGGGAAAACACAGCCAGAGAAATGCACCTCCTCTTCAGACTTTGAGTGAAAAGTACAAAGGTGAGGCACCAATATTTGAATAAACCCTTTTCAAGTATTCATCACTTGTATTTCTGTGAAAGAGCTTTTAGAAAGACCTTTGTGTATTAGAATAGAGTATCTTTTCATATGAATGCGGATGTAGATTCCATTGAGGTGAGGATAGAGCTCTTTAGGAGGGGTTTGGTGGCTTGGTTCTGCTCATCTTCAAATCTGAGTTGCTACAGCAGGTCCAAAAAAACAACACACCAGAACCCAAACCACCTCTTATCACACTGGCTAGGAACTATATTTTAGAAGTCCAGTTTGGTCTGTATTTTAAAGCCTTGAACTTCAGATGTGGCTTCAGCCAAATTACTCATTCAAATGAAGTTTAATTGAAACCTCACACAAACCCATTTTCTCTACAGAATATATTGCCAAGCTCCAATGCAAGTACAAGGAGTTATGGGACTGGTAGTTTTTTTGAGAGCCACCATGTACACCATGGTAGTCTCTTTGCTCATTAGGCTACATACTGAAAAGATTCTGAAAACTCCCATGGCTATTCACAATATTAGGCTAAGCAGACCAACAGACTGTCTCAGTGGGTCCATGGAAAACCTAGGAATTTGGTGAGTCGTCAACTCCATAAATTCCTCTGATTCAAATGGGCCTAGTCGTGTGACTTATTTTAGTGCATTAAGTCACAACTAGAGTAGGTCCATTTGAATCAATGAAACACGACTCACCAAATCTCCGCTAATTCAGTGAACCTACCTGAGTGTGACTTAGGTCAAGCAACAGGGTTTCAGGCAGTACCTGGCAGCTTCCTATGGTCTTTGGGATTTTGCATGTTTCCAGTAGTAGGTTTGTACTGTTCAGAATATCACACCAGTCGCTTTTGTTTGGGGGTAGGTATGTGTGGCCTCGTTTCACTTAAAACACAGTTTTTCTCGCTTGGTGAGTCTTTATCCTTTTTCGTTTCTACTGGTTTATACTCCATTATTTAGGTATGGAGGATATTAGGGGATATCTTGATGGAGGGAGGGAAGGAGAGGGAAACAAGGGTGAGGGAGAGAGGGATGTGGAAGGATGGGGCACTATTGTGTGTGTGTGTGTGTGTGTGTTGCATCATCGTTACAGTTGTGACCGACTCTTCGTGACTCCATGTCCATGGAGTTTTCTTGGCAGGAATACTGGAGTGGCTTGCCAGTTCCTACTCCAGGCGCCTACAGCACCTGGTATTTCCTGGTGGTCTCCCATCCAAGTACTAACCAGGGCTGACCCTGCTTAGCTTCTGAGATCAGGCGAGATCTGTGGTGCCCACTTCCCTTGTTGATGCCGTAATACCTGCTTATTTTGTGTGCTTATTTTGTTTAATGGTTAACCCAGGGCTGCTCTTGGCTCTTCAAATGTTAATGAACTAGTCTTCCCTTAATCCTTTACCACTGGCTAATCTGGCCAAAACGCCTGTGAGTTGTAGTCCAAAACATCATGAGGCTCAAAGGTTCCCTACTGTTTTGTTATAAATTCAAGTTCATCTTCCAGCCTATGTTTTGTCATCACTCACTCCCAATCAGAACAGTACAGGATGCTCCGTTTTTTGCTTTAACCAAAAGAGAGAGAGAGAGAGAGAGAGAGAGAGAGAGAGAGAGAGAGAGAGAGAGAGAGAGAGAGAGAGAGAGAGAGAGAGAGAGAGAGATCAATGGAAGTAATTCCATTTTTCCTTTAAACTCTTCTCTCAGGCATAACAAGGCACCACACTGCGGTGATTGGTACCAACTCTGCCATAGGATCTGATCATAACTGGCAAAAGAACCCAAATTATACCAATATGGCCATTTTTTTGGATTGTTTCATAAATTCCTGAACACATGCCGCACAGCCAACATTGATTCCTTTTCCTAGCCAGCAGTTTACTTTGGGTTTATTTTCCCATCACCAAGAGGGTTGTTTTAAATTGTACTGATGATGTATTGATTCATTCCTTACCATCCTTAGCATGTGTGCATGTTCCTATCAATGTACCGGCATTTCTTTTGCAAAAGGTTCGGGTTTCTGGGCCCTGTGGCTATTTGATTTCCACTGAACTTGTACCCTTTTCCAAATTTTAGTTTTGTTTGACATGTATATGGACAGATTGGCCACTTCTGTCATGTTGTTTTTAAGGGCTGAAAAGACACATGGATTTCACATTGAAAGCTATTCACCTCCCACCATTATATTCTAAGCAAAATCTCATAGAAAACAAAGAGAGAGTGTAACAACATATTGGATGATGTAGGCATGTGTTCCTTTTCTGTAACTTCTTGACTTTTGCTTTTGACTTCTGTATTGTTTCATCCTTGGATATGTAATTGTGTTGCATGGGAATATTGATGCGTTTCTCTTGTCTTTTATGGGATTTTGCTTGGAATTTCATGGTGGGTGGGGGATCTCTTTCACTAGCAGCTCCGAAACAGCCTCCCCAACACCACCACCTTTGAATGAAGGCTTAAGCACAATTTCCTGCTCTGAAATTTAAAGAAAGGAGCCCAGCATCTCCTTAGCCTTCTTTTTAACCCTTTGCTCTTGCAAAGGAGGGCAGAAGACAGAAATCTCTCTCTATTAGACCACAGAGCAAACATTCCTGAACAGGAATCTCTTTCTGTCCTAGTGATATACTGGTAGGATTTTTTAAAATAGAAATGAAAGTAAGAGGCAGCACTGCTCGAGGAAACAAGAGAGAAAATAAATCAATACCATGGTCTAGTCAGCAATAATGTTACAAACAGGAAGAATTGAATCAGTCTAGTTAAAACCAATGGTGGATGTTCCTGCTAATATATCTACCACATGAACATGAAAATAAATGTATCAATACAACAGAGATAAAGAACTGATATAACTAAGTTTTCTTTTGACAGGTGTGATTAGGCTTTTAGTCTAGAGAATATGATTTTGGAATATACTGTAATTCCTCTTAATTGCTTTGGAGCTCTGTGAACATTGTAGGCGCAGAAAGCACCCTCACCCCATATATGACCTTGTGGGAACCAAAGTGAAAATGTTTTGGGTTTTTTTTTTTTGCAAGAATTCAAAATTATTTTTAAAAAAGATAACTTGAATGAAGGATGTTCTATGGATTTAAAATCATTTTATTGCAAGCACAATTGGGATGTAATCAGGTAAACACGAGATCTGGTTCCACACTGATTTAGTTACTTTCAAGCAAAATTCATATTGCAGCTAAGATATCAAACAAACCAGGTGAGCTCATTTCCAAAAGGGCCTGATGGCAAAGCCCTTTTACCTAACACATGGCCCAGATCACTGGGCTGTAGCTATTTCCAACAATGACGTTTTTATCCAGATCTAGTCGGGCTGAAGCATGACCCACAATTTCCCAAAAAGTATTTTAGTGTGGAAGATGGAACCACTGGGTTGCCTGAAACCATCTGTTAATAACGGAAATATGAGCTTGTGCACGCAGTATTCATTTGGACCAGCTCGGACTGCCTTAAAATAAAACCGGAAACATCCAGATTTTCTTCTTGTTTTAAGCACTCCAATCTATCATCATCTCATTCAAGATCATCCCTTCCATAATGGATGGGTGAGGTGGATGACTTTTCTGTTGATGTTCATGGAGTCCAAGCATTTCATGTCTTCTGTTTCAAGCCTAAAATCAAAGACCTGGAAAAAACAAACCAAAAGAGGGAGAGGGGAAGGGGTAATGGTAAAAGGTGTCAAGAGAGAAAGCTACAGTGTTGTTTGCCCTGAGCTGATGAGTAAATTGTAGTGTAGTACTTCCAGCATAGTACTTCCACCTGGACTGGATTCAGCTGGCAGGTTTTCTTTATTCCAAACTTGGATGACCACAGAATGGAGGGCTGCTACTACTCCTGGTCTGTACAATTATCTCCCTGTTCAACTTTGCACTCTGCAGGCTTTGTATCATCTGAAAACCCTGCCAGGCCAGCTGGACTAGAAGCAGTAGTGGGATGAAAGAATTGTGCATACACACTATGGGAAGCAAAGCACCCTTCCACTCGTTGTAATACTTTAAAATATACAGTGGATCCTTGTATAACAAACAGCTTGTATAACATAAAATTTGTACAACATAAAAAATTCCGGAGATAGGGGAAATTTGCTTAACATAATCGCCTATGGGGAGAATCCGTACAACATAAAAATGGGATTACTTCGTTTTCAATGCATTCCTATGGGAAATTTGTATAAAGGAAAATTTGCTTAACATAATTTCATTTGGAACGAATTAATTCCTTTATACAAGGTACCACTGTATGTGCGATTTCCAGCTTTCCTTGCTAAGTAACCTTAAATGTTCACTGGCCAAAAAGCATGGCAGACAGGCTTACACACAGTAGAACCTCCAAAACAAGGTATCATTTTGCACAAGTCATGAGTGAGCTTAACAAACATATCTGATGATGATGTGTTATTTTTTGTCATGGCTCACATTTGGAATCAAATCTGAAATCATACAACCATGTTGGAAAATTATTTTACTGTATATTTAAACTTAGACCCAGCAGAGGAGAATGCCTGCCTTTCACAAAGGAACAGTGGTCACTACTTCCTCTAAAGCCAACATATGCAAAGTATCAACAACAGAGTATCAAATTGCCGGGATGATTTCACAAGCATCCTTCAAAAACATTAGCTTCCAAGGTCTGCTTACATTGGTGGTCATCCCAGTAAGATTAGGGGTGAAGCAGTGGGAGGGAAAAATTAGCAGTCTAGAACCAGGAACAATGTGTTTAGCATTGATACTGCTACCAGTGTCAATAAGGCACACATCACAATCAACATCAGTCACACTTTGAGCAGTTTACATTCTGAACATAGATATTTTAATCATGGAGGCAACTCTCTCTAAACTGTTGCAATGAGGCCCAATTCAGATGTTACCTTTCCAATGCAGTTGCTATCATAAACGTAATTAATACAGCCACTTGCCTAATAAAATCAATGTGATAGATCTGCTTTTGCATCAACAGGATAGCTCAAACCATACTGGTTCTCAGCAGCACCCCATGGTGTGTGCCTTGGGTTTATGTGCTGGTGGTTCAGACAATCATGTTAACAAAATATGGCATAAGCGCTAATGTGATGGGAGCTTAATTCCCAGTTATACCACAAAAAATACTACCAGGTTCTGAGAAATACGCTTGATCACTACAATTTCACATTTATATAATGCATTTTGCAGAAGCCACACTGCCTAGAGAATGTTGAACGCCCCAGTCCCCAAAAGTAACTTATCTATGCTCTGCCTTGTGTGGTTATCTGCATTATGTGCTACAGAAAAGAAGATAAATGGATAAAGCAAGTTTTCCTCGGAAATTCCATGGGATCTCTCTATAAGACTAGGCAAACAAATCCACATTCTTTCTCAGAGGTGCAGAATTTTGCAGAAGCTCAAGAAGTGTGCTCAACAATTCACACACAGGCGTCACTGAACCCAAAGTCTTCATCGGAACCCTGTATTTATTATTATTTATTTTATTTATTATAGAGCTTATATACCGCCCGTCTTCCTGGAGGGGAACTCCAGGCGGTTTACAACAAATTAAAGGAGTAGCAAATTACAATGGCGGCCAATAAATTAAACTAATAAAATAAACAGACAAAACAACGATAACAGGAGATGCAGATGGCGGGGGGGGGGGGAGTCAACCAAACGCCTCCCGGAAGAGAAGAGTTTTCAATGCCTTCCGGAAGGCAGGCAGGGACTCTGCTAGGCGCACTTCTGCTGGCGGATGATTCCACAACGTCGGGCCAGCCACAGAGAAGGCTCGGGAACGAGTGGAAGTTCTCCGAGCCTCCCTGGGTGTGGCCACGCGCAGCATGTGCGCCCGCGACAACCTAGTCGGACGGGCCGAAGTTGACCGCTGGTCAATCTGCTCTGTCAGGTAGTCAGGTCCTAGACCATGGAGGGTTTTGTAAACCAAAACCAGGACCTTGAATCTAATTCGGGCTGCAACGGGTAGCCAATGCAGGCGGGCCAGAACTGGGGTGATGTGCTCAAATCGGCGCACACCCGCCACCAGTCTGGCCGCCGCATTTTGGACCCGCTGCAGGCGCCGAATGAGAGTCAAGGGCAACCCCATGTAGAGCGTGTTGCAATAGTCCAGTCTCGAGATCACCAGCGCCTGGACCACTGTTCTGAGGGAGTCCCCATCCAGGTACGGGCGAATCTGGGCGATTTGTCGAAGGTGGAAAAAGGCAGCCCTGGACACGGCGGACACCTGGGCCTCCATGGTGAGCGCCGGGTCCAGGACTACTCCCAGATTCCGGACAGAGTCCGATGGCCTGAGGGAAACACCCTCCAAGGTGGGAAACGGGCCACCGTAGCTGGATGGGGAAGCCCCAAAGAACATGGCCTCGGTCTTATCGGGGTTGAGTTTGAGCCTGTTAGCCTTGGTCCATTCCATGACTGCGCCTAGGCACCGATCGAGGGTCCAGACAGCCTCATCTGCAGCGGTGGAAAAGGAGACATAGAGCTGCGTGTCATCAGCGTACTGATGACAGCAGACTCCATGTCCCCTAATGACCTCAGCCAGCGGTCTGATGTAAATGTTGAACAGCATGGGAGAGAGAGACGACCCCTGTGGAACCCCACAAGGGAGTGTCCAAGGGGCCGACAACTCTCCCCCATGCTGAACCTGCTGGGGACGGTCCCCGAGGAAGGACCGGAACCAACTGTAAACAGTGCCTCCGATCCCAACCTCGGAGAGCCGATCCAGCAGGATACTGTGGTCGACGGTATCAAAGGCCGCTGACAGATCCAGGAGGACCAACAGGGAGGAACACCCCCTGTCAGCCCCCCGGAGGAGGTCATCTTGCAGAGCGACCAAGACTGTCTCGGTCCCCCGACCGGGCCTGAACCCAGATTGGAATGGACCCAGGATATGCTCACCCTCCAGATAAGATTGAAGCTGGATCGCAGCCACCCTCTCGATCACCTTGCCCATAAAGGTAACAATAGTTGGTTAAATCGCCCGATGCTAGATTGGGTTTCTTTAGAATGGGCTTTACCACAGTCTCCTTCAGGCGAGAGGGAAAGATCCCTTCCCGGAAGGAGGCTGTGGCGATGATAGATGCCCATTCGGACATGTTCCCTCCAACGGCTTTCATAAGCCATGATGGGCAAGGGTCGAAGGGGGTGGACGTGGGCCGGCAGTGGGCAATAGCCCTGGAGGCCTCAAGTGAGGTAACAGGCCCAAACTCAACCATGCGAGGAGACCGAGGGGGCGCAGCCGCCGGGGATGCCGAGAGTGGGCTAGGGCAACAGGGTTCAAAACCGGTGCGGATGGCCTCAATTTCTGATCGAAAAAAGGCTGCAAAATGCTCACTACTAAAATCAGTAGGAGGCGGCCTAGACAGTCCAGGATTAGTGAGGTCACGAACCACACGGAATAATTCCGCTTGGCGGTTCGAGGCCTCACTAATTCTCAGGGTGTTATAAGATCTTCTGGCCACCCTGATCGCATGAACATAGCGCCTGGACTGTGCGATGTCTCTCCCACTGCATTGAACCTTACTGAGAAGAATATGGGTCACATTCTGGAATCTCAGTGTACTGCAGAAAGACTGGGCAATGAGCAAGCCTTGTTTACACCAGCACATGAACGTTCATCAAAGAGCACAGTGCTTAGAAGTCACAAACTTGCTTGACAAAGTAATGCTACATTGCCACTTGAAAGGGAAGTAGGCGTGCGTTTGCCACAGCACATGAGGCCAGTAGTGCATACATTTTGACTCCGAGGACTTCTTAACTTATCATTACTCTGGCCTGTTGTCTGCCACTACAGCAGTGACATAATTATCTTCCATCTTCAGTTGTGGGCAGAGTAGGAGCCAGGGCCATCTTCAGCTCTCTGCAATCAAATGTGCAGCTTGGTTAGAAATGCCTGATGTATGCATTTTGCAACCACCACTGGCATTTCTCAGCTTGAAGGGTCTGAGCTGCTTTTTTACCCCAATAAAAAAGGCAACCCACAGTCAAAGAAAATCGGCCGGTGTGAAAAGATTGAACACACACACAAAATGTGGGTTAAAAATTAGAGCCTCCCTTTGGAATATCAAACAGGAAACTCTAGTGGGCAGAAAAGACCTCACCCTTCCCCTTCACGTTTTTTTCCTGATTCCCCTCCTACTCTTGTCTTGATTATTTTGAAGAAGCTTTTATGTTCCTGCTTATCAGCGGGACTGTAGCAAGTGGTTCAGCAGTACTCCTTCAATGCTGAAGTAGTTTCATATATTTTCTGAGCAGATGTAGCAACTCAACCAAAGTGGGTTTTTCTCTATCTGCTAAATGTTCAGCTATCTGCATAAGCAGCTCTCAGTTTTCACTCCTACCCCTGGAAGAGTTTTCCACTTGAAGTTTGACAAGTTTCCATATGAGCAAAACCTAACCAGAACCTTACATTTACCCTTGTGTCAGTCACACACATCTGCCTCTTAAAGGTAAAGCATGCTAACTCATAAAACCATAGTGTGTGTGTGTGTGTGGAGTGGGCACACACACAAACACATACACACAAAATAGCCGTGAGCCAAAAGTTCTCATGGGCACTTGAAACCGAGGGCCCAGCAAAATTCATCCTCTGAAATCAAGAACTGACTTTAAGGGCGCTTTTACACGACCTCTAAAATGCGCTGGCAACTTAAATTCGGAGCAGAGATTGTGGGGGTTTGTCCCTCTTCCTGTGTTCTCACCCCTCCACACTCTATTGTTCCTGTCTGCGTGAGGGGAGGGAGAAAAAAAGGGAGAAAAGAACGCAGGCTCACCTCTGCCTGCCGTTGGAGCAACCCCGAGCAGCCCCATAGGGGTTCCTGTCTCTTAAAGGGGTGGCAGGGACAAAAAAAACAAATAGAAGGCGAGGGGAGCCCGGCATTCACAGCTTTACAATTCGCATCGGAAGATTTTTTTACCTCTGGAGAACAGGTACTTGTAAAGTGCACTAGGGCGCACTTAGGTGGGTGTGGTCGTACTTAATTTTTTTTAAAGTCCGCAGTTGGTGGGAAAACAATTTTAAGTTCTGGATCTGGGAGCCCTTTGCCTCAGATTTTAGGGGTCGTGTAAAAGCAGCCTTTGACAAGTTTGAACACTCCAAAATTCATTAGTGTGGTAGCGTTTCTTTTACCTTATTGTAAAAGACCTGTCAATTCCACCCCCACAAGGGAGAATAGCTGGGTTGCTTTTAGTAGCTGCCAAATTATGGTCGCCATTCCCAACCCCCCCCCCAAATGCCCAGGAGTGAAGTTGCCTTCCAGATGGCATCTCGAGACAGACCCTCGCCTGCCAATGCAAACAGTAGCCGAGTCAATATCCAGTTTCGACTTAGGCTTTCATGCAAGAGAAATGGAGTCCCACTAATCTTCATCCCCAAACTTTTTTCAAGCAACCCCCTTCCCAGAATAGCCACAGTATTCCTTCAAATATGCTCCTTCTTTAATGCGTTGAAGAACCTGAGGGATCTTTATTCACCGCTGGAACCCAACATGCCACTTAACAACTGACGGCTGTAATGATCACTTGGACGACTGGCTCCTGAAGAATTTGGTCAGCTCAAGACATGAGAGGAGCTACACAGATAATTTTAAGTTGGTTATGGGGGCAGGGTGTAACTTGGACCAGGACGTAGAATGTCAATGGCAAGGCTAAGGAGGGCATACACAGTAACTGGTACAACACCCATCTCTAATTACTTGAGGACATTGTCACCAAAGAACTAGCTGGTATGTTCTGGACATGTACTAAAGAATGGGCATGCTCTTCCCATGGTTATAATTCTGTCGAGAGGAGAAATGCATATCCCTTGTAGGAGAAGGCACATCTGTTGGGCCATGGACAACTGTATCCTCTAGAGAAGCCTCAAAGGAACCAAGAGACACAGGGAAAGTGTCACCTTGCTCCAAGAAGACTAAAAGAAACTCTAGGAACTTATTTTCTGATAAAGCACATCATTTTCAAATGCTGGTGACACAAAAGAGCAGAGATGGGGAATGTACAGGTTTGTAGATATTGTCCGACTGAAACACCCAAGATATTTTTGCCACTGGCTATTCAGGCCTGGATTGATCGGACTTGCATCTGGAAGGTCAACCCATTGCCTATCTTTGCAACAGAGTTTTTCGTTTGAAATAGAGGTGTACAGATGTGTTTCTGGACTACAACTCCTAGAATTTGCCAGGCAACATTCAGCTGCCTGGTGAATTCTGGGAGTTTTGTGTGCAAAAATACAAGACCTGCAGTTTGACTGTTGTATTTAAAGTGAAATATATTCCTGACCTAACCAGAACCATTCAAAAGCACACACTGCAGTTCTGAAAATTCCCTTGCAGCCACATCCTATTAAAATTTATATAGAAGTTCCTAAATTCCTTTACTTGTATCAACATTTCAAGGCTGCTTTTCTGTTAGAAAGGCCTTCAAAATTAAAAACAAACTGATAATGGTTCAAATAATTTACTAACAAGCAGGCATATGACTGCAGCTTTAGTCGACAGCTTCTGAATGAAAATCACCCTATGCTGAACTAATTTGAAAAGGTAGAAAAATGTTACCAAGTACTCACAGAGACCTAAATCGAGTATTCTTTGTCTGTTCTATAGCAAAGGCGGAGAACAAGACAGTCTCTCATGTGATACTTACTGGACTGAAACAACCAGCATGCCTCACCACTGGCTATGCTGAATGTAACAGATGGGAGCTTGCAGTCCCCAATATTTTTGTCCATCCCTGCTCTAAAAGGTTTAAGCATTTATTTTTTTACTCATCTACTACATAAATCAGCTTTCTTCACAAGGAGCCTTCCTGCTATGCTGGGCTGCAAACTCCCATCATTCTGAACAAGCACAAATAATTAAGACAGGTAGTGTACTTAAATACATGCAGGGGAGGTTGTTTTCCAGTTTGCATACCTTGCTCTGTCTTTGAAATGCAGCTGGCTCTCTTGGCAATGTGATTCCACTTCTAACACAAATAGGGATTTTAAGACTGCTCATGCATGTCTCGAAAGTGGCACCACCTGCACCTCCTAATACAGCAGAGGAACTCCTTCCTCTTTCGTTGAATATTTTTTCTGTCACGTTGCTTGAGACATTAAACAATCAGTGCATTTCCCCCTCCTATGCTTCACTACCCTTCAATCATTTAAGCCAGGCTTGCAAATACAGTGACCCCCCCAACTATCACAGGGGTTAGGGAATCGACCCAACCCGCGATAATTGAAAATCCATGATATGCAGATGCAGGTCGGGTTGGGCCTGAGGGGCCTAACTAGGGGATCCTGTACTTACCCCCAGCCCTCAGAGGCCTCAGAAATGATTTTCTTTACTGGAAGTCACTTCTGGTTCACAGGGAGGCCCTTTTGGGGCCTCCAGAAGGCCTGGGAAGGCCCTCACCGGTCCATTCGGGGCAGCCCCAGTTATGGGGTAAGTATGGGAGGCCTGAAACAGGCCTTTGCCCCTTACACCAGGGGGCCTTCTTTCATATACTGTACTGTGGTCCCACAATATAGCGGGACCACAGTATATGAACCGCAAAAGGGCGGGGGACCACTGTACGACTACACAACAAAGGAAATCGGAGTTCACTCGAGTCCACTTGCTATGAAGTGGTCACATGGGGAGACAGGAGAAAATCCTTGTTTGCATCTTGGTAGCATCTCTACTGAAGCCTTATGGGAGGAACAGTTGAAAGGAGCTCCCTTAAAGAGCTGCAATGAGGCTTTCCTCCTGCTGTTTCCTCCTTCAATAATGGGTTGTTGCTACTGTTTGAAGCGAGATGGAGGGTTAAGGTCACTAGCACATCAGCACTGGTAGAAAGCGGTTAAAAATATTGGCAGCTTTGCAGGCTATGTGTAAACTATGTTTTTAAAGTCTTGCTGAGAGGGGCGTCACTTCCGGCTGCTTGGATGAGCGGCTGAAAAAAGCAGAGCTCCGTACGACTGAAATGTAAACAGCTTTAAAAGTCTTGTTCTCCCTTTCAAAACTTGTGAGTAACTATCCTATGTAGTTTTTAAAGTGATTTATTGTAGACTGGAGAAGTCTGGAATGTTAAACATCTGATAGTTCACCGGTAGAAAGTGCTTTCGCTTTGATTTGTGTGCGAACAGCTTTCACTTTTAAGCTACTGAGTCAATCAGATGATTTTCTTGTCTTACGACTTGGACTTGTATTTTAAAAAATCTGCTTAATGAGAAGGAAAAAAAACAAACCTGTGCAAGAAGTTAAGTGGGTCCGATCTGCATCTGATCGTAGCCTTGAGAGATTACGACGTATTGAAGCCTCGTCCGCCCTTCAGGAGGAGGGGGGCGAGAATCCTAGCTGTGCTATGGAAAATTTTGAAGAAAAACTCTCCGTTCTTACGGAAAGCTTGGAAGCGTTGGGGGGGTTACCCAAGGATATCAAACAGATTAGTGAGGACTGTAAATTATTTAAAAAGGAATTCCAAGCTCTTAATTCTAAAATGGAGAAGATACAAGCAGATTTTAAGAACTTTGATCAGAGAGTGACTCAGGTTGAAAACTTGGCTAAGCAAAATGAGGATGGAATACAAAAACAAAAGAAACGTTTGGAAGACATAAATAGGAAAGTCATCTACCTTGAAGATAGTTCCAGACGCTCCAATATCAAAATTATGAACTTTGCATTAAAGAAAAAAGACAATCTTAAAGAAGAGGTGATTTCCTGGATAAATACAATTATGAAGTCACAGTTTGTAAGAGAGGAAGATGTTGAGAGAATTCACTTTCTGGGCAGCCCCCAAGTTCAACATAGGCCCATAATACTGAAATTTTCTAACTATGTAAAAAAAGAAGAATTTTTGAGGGTGACAAGATCTAAGCCAGAACTTCTCTCTTACAATGGCACTCCTGCCCAAGTGTATCACGATTTTTCCTATGCAACATTTCAGTGGAGGAAAAATATGCGCCCTGTAACTGCAGTTCTTATAAAAAATAATTTGAAGTACAGTTGGGGCTATCCAGTATTCATCAAGATTTGGAAGGATGGGATCCTTCATAAAATTTACTCTCCAGAAGAAGGAGAACACCTACTAGCCGCATGGGGCCTCTCACAGGAAGATCCAGGAGCAGCAACATCGAGTGGTTAAATGAAGAAATCGCATGGGAAGAAAGTGGATTCTTGTATAAAGTTTTTTTTTTACATATTTCTCCTTTTGTCCTTTTGGGTTTTTTTTTGGGGGGGGGATTCATTTTTCTATTTTTGTTCCTGTCTTCATTTTCTTTATTTTCCCAATTTTTGATTTTTAATTTTTTATATATGGGAAGGAAGTAGATTCTATTATAATTATTACTTATTTTTTTTCATTTGGATTCCTTTTTTGGGAGAGGTTTTTTTTTGGTGGGGTTATTATTATTATATTTTGTTTTCTTTTTTATTTTTGACTTTTGATTTTTCCATTTTATTTTTTATTTCAGTTTTTCATTTTCCATTTTCCATTTTCCTTTTTATTTTATTTTATTTTTTATTTTTTCAATTTACCTCTGTTTCCCTTTGTATTTTTAGTCACTGTTTTTTTTCCTTTTCCCTTTCCCCTTTCCCTCATCCCCCCTTCCCCCTCCTCAACCTCCGTTTTCCCTCCCTCCCTCCCTCCCTCTCTTTCTCCTTTTTTTCTCTTTTCCCTCTTTCCCTCCTCCTCCCTTTGGACAGTAGGGGAAATGGGCAGTGGGAGAGTGAAGTGAATAGTGCAGAGTGAAGTAAATTTTGTAGAATATTGTAGAACTTAGCAGAATTGATAAATGTTTAAGTGGGAAAACAAGAGGGTAAATTACTTCAGATTGTACGGATGTGGGAGATCTGGCCGTGACTCAAGTTGCTGGGAATGGCGCCCCCCTCCCCCTTAGAGTCATGCTGGAGTCCCATGCAGTGTGGATAAAGGAGGGGGTGGTAAGATTGATAATTGTAGGGTGGTGGGGTATGGTTGGGGATAGGTTTGGGTTACTTTATATTATTGTTTTATCATTGTGTTTTTTAGTGAGTTTTTCTGCTATATGTATCACAACAGGATCAAAAAAAACATGTGATTTAAAGGGGGCATGGGGACCAACATAAAAGTAGTTACTTTAAATGTGAAAGGCCTAGGATCTGTTATAAAGAGAAGAAGAATAGAAGCTCTACTGAAGAGGAGTAAAGCGGACATTATTTTTCTACAAGAGACTCACCAATCAAGAGATGGGGTCAACGAACTCAAGCTACAGAATATCAACATTTATGAGAAAGGATACGGGACTTCAAAATCTAAAGGAGTTGCAATTTTAATTTCTAAATATTGTGAATTTGTAGTACAAGAAGTAATAAAGGATGACAATGGTAGATTTTTAATAATCCAGGGTTTATTGGGAAAAGAAGACTATACTCTAGTGAATGTGTACGCACCTAATGTACAGCAAGGAGTTTTTTACGAATCTCTTCTAAAAGAACTGGACAAGGGGAAAAAAGGCTATGTTATTATGGCAGGAGACTTTAATATGGTACTGGACAAAGTAAAGGATAAATCTGACATTAAAAAGGATGATATGAATAATAGAACTACTATTTTGAATAAAGTAATGAAAACTGCAGGTTTAAAGGATATTTGGAGAGAATTAAAGGGAGATGAGAGAAGATATACATATTATTCTTCGGTACATAAAAGTTATTCTAGAATAGACTTTATATTTGTATCCCATAATTTGTTTTCTAAAATAATTGAAACAGAAATTAATACTATAAAAGTAACGGACCATGCTCTAATGGAAATGATAATGAAAGTTAAAAAAGATTATAAAGAGGCAAGAAGATGGAGAATGAATTCCAGTATTTTTCAAAATGTAGATGTAATAGAAAGGGTAAAAAATGAATGGCTAGAAACATGGTCTATAAATGAAGCAGCTGGAAGCGAAATGGGATTGATATGGGACACTATGAAGTCAGTTATGAGGGGATTAATTACAAAGGAAATGTCTAAATTCAAAAGATCAAAAGAGGAGAATATTAAGAAGTTAGAAGACGTAATTAAAAACTTGGAGCATAAGTATCTTGTAAATAGAGATAATAGAACGTTTTTAGAACTTCAAGCTAAAAGAAAAGAACTAGATAGCATAGAATTAGACAAAGTTCAGAGGGATTTAATGTATATGAAGAGAAATTATTTTGAATTTAGTAATAAGAATTCTAGATTTTTGGCACGGCTATGTCAAGCTAGAAGAGCAAAAAATGCAATAGGTGTGATTAGAGATAAATTAGGAAAGAAGTGTGGCTTGATGAAAGATAAATTGCAAATATTTCAAGAATTTTATGAAGATTTATATAAGGGAGGTAATGCCTCAAAAGCAGACATAGAAAAGTATGTTAAAGAAATTGTTAAAGATAAGATATTAGAGTCAGACATGAGAGAATTAGAAAAACCAATTCAAGAGGAAGAGATCGGAGCAATTATTGACAAGCTAAAAAATGGTAAAACCCCGGGTTGTGATGGATTGGATTCAGATTTTTATAAATTGTTTAAATCAGTTTTAGTCCCAAGATTAAAATTACTTTTTAATAGAATTTTACAAGGAGATAAAATACCATTATCTTGGAAACATTCATTAACAATTCTTATTCCAAAACCTAATAAGGATGTGATGGACCCTAGTTCATATAGACCTATTTCATTAATAAATCAAGATGCTAAGATTTTTACTGCAATATTAGCGAACAGAATGAATGGGTTCATTACAAGATATATTAAGGAAGATCAAAATGGGTTTTTAAAGGGAAGACAAATGTCTAATTTAACTAGAAGAGTGCTGAATATTATATATGATATAGAAACGAACAAACGGAAGGCTGGCATTATATCACTGGATATATTTAAGGCTTTCGATTGTGTGGAATGGCCAACACTAAAAATAGTGATTGAAAATTGGGGGTTTGGAGCGAAATTTAGAGGTGTGATAGATCAATTATATTCTAAAAATACATCTGAGATAATAATTAATGATGGGATTTCAGATAGGATATCTCTAGGCCGAGGCACTAGACAAGGTTGCCCCCTCTCCCCAGTTTTATTTTGCTTAATGATTGAAATGTTAGCGGATAAAATAAGAAATGATGAGTCAATTAGCGGACTAGGTATTGATAATAAAGTAAAGATTAATTTATTTGCTGATGATTCCTTATTGACAATTAAAAACCCACTAGAGAGTATGGAGAGACTTAAATATCATCTGGAGAAATTTGGGTCAATATCTGGATTGAGGGTTAACTGGCAGAAATCTCAGGTGATGCTGTTTAATCATAACAAGGAAGAACAAGAAGTGTTTACCCACAACTACGGATGTAAGATAAGTAATTCAATTAAGTATTTAGGTATAGAATTAGCAAAGGATACACAGAAACTAAAGGAATTTAATTATAGTAAACTGAAGAAAGAAATTAAGAATAAAATGTTAGAATATTCAAGTTTAAAACTTTCTTGGTTTGGGAAGATTGCATTGATGAAAATGAAAATTCTACCAAAGTTAAATTTTCTTTTTATGATGCTTCCAATACAGCTAAGTAAGGATGACCTTAAATTTTGGCAAGATTTAATTAACAACTATTGTAACAGTGGTAAAAAAGCTAGAATAAACAAAAAATATTGGTATATGGCCCAGAATAAAGGTGGTATAGGTCTACCGAATGTTAAAAACTATTATTTAGCAAATCAAATAAGGTTTATTGGGGATATTGTGTTTAGTCCAGAAAGATTAATATGGTGGGAAATGGAATCATCGGAAATAAAGGAGGATATTGAAAAATACCTATTTGGCACTACTAAGAAATCAAAGTTAAATGAGATTAACAACCCCTTTCTTCGATCTATGTTAAATGCATGGTATTTGCATAAGAAAAAATTATGTCCCTTAGACTCACCATTGAGATCTGTAACTGAAATGGAGAATTTCCCTTCAAATTTGAAAGTTTTTAAAAAAGTATTTAGGGATAAACAAGTGATTAGATTGAAAGACTGGATAGACAAGATGAGAGGGAAAGAACAAATGAATGAAGTTCTCCAAGTTAGGGATATATCATGGTTCAATTTTATACAATTAAAGAAATGGACTGATACGTGGTTAAAGAAAAATAATAAATGTAGAGAGTATACAAAATATGAACAGCATTTACTGTTGTATGAGGATACTCAGAGTGAAATGATAGTAAAGGGTATTGTTAGCAAACTATATAAAATTATTTCGGATTTAGATGATAATAGGGGAGGACTCGGATCGAAATTAATGTGGGAACAAGATATTAAAAAAGAAATAAGAGAAGAAGACTGGGCTAAAATGTGGAGAATGAGAATACTCAGATCTTTGTCTGTTAGAATAAAGGAAAATTTCTTTAAAATAAGTTTAAGATGGTATATGACACCAGTGAAATTGAATAAAATGAATGTAAATTTTTCTAAGCTTTGTTGGAAATGTGATAATGAGATTGGTACCTTTTATCATTTGTGGTGGGAATGTAAAAAGATACAGAAATTTTGGAAATGTATCTTTAAAGAATTAAGTGATATATTAGAAATGACTATAGAGCCTAAATCTGAAATTGCGTTGTTATCAATATTTGTGGACCATAACTATGATGTTAAAACTAAAGAGTTGATTACAAATTTGTTGACAGCAGCTAGATTAATAATTGCTAGAAATTGGAAATCTAAATATGAACTATGTTTAGAAGAATGGTATAAGGAAGTATGGAATATAGCTTTAAATGATAAATTGACTTGCTCTCTCAAGGTTAAAAAAGGAGAGTTAAAAAGAGATATTTTCTATGATATATGGGGTAGATTCATTGAATACGTACTTGTACGGAATAAGGGTAAGGTTTCCGCGCAACAATCGATTCTGTTCTGGAGGGGAGGATGATGAATGTAAATATGAAGAGCGATCCTGTTGGTGAAGGGGTGCACTGTTGTCGATGTTTGTTCTTTTATGTAATTTGTATATGTTTTTTTAAACTAATAAAAAAAATTTAAAAAAAAAAAGTCTTGCTGAGAGGTTCTCTTTGCCCTTAACTGTAACAAAACAAAACAAAACAAAAACCCAGGAAAGTCTTGCTGAAGCCTTCTGAGAGAGATTTTGCTTCACTTTAGCTGTAAAAAAGGGCGAAACTATCAGGCTTCACTTCGTGTTTCTTAGTGTGTGAGGACACAATAGTTTATCTGCATTGGTTCAAGCAAGTGTGAATCAGAACCAATGCAAATGGATCCACTGTTGAAAAAAGTGGAAGCCCAAGTGACAGAGGGGAAAACTACAGATGGGGTGGGAGGTGAGCTCTACACTTCCCTCTACATTTTGCAATGGGGGAAATGTGAATGAGCCCACCCCCAAATGCATAGCAATTAATTTGTCTTTAACACAGGTACAGAACTAGCAGAAACAAGCCTTGGTAACTCTACCTAATATGACTTACCAACAACACTGTGAGGTTGGATCCAACTTGTTACTGGTCGGATGAAAAACTGAAATGGACAACCCCTTTCCATTTCTAAATGCTGTATGGGGCCAAGTTACCATTTGATCCAGGGATCAAAGCTGGCATTCTGTCTATTACACAAGACCAGGCTACTTTGAGATACAGTAATACCTTGGTTTATGAGTGTTTTGCAAGACAAGCAATCATTTCTGGTCAATTTTGCCTGGATCAACAAGAAATGTCTTGCAATATGAGCAATGGAGGAGGTTGCATGATCACAAGTAAACCAAAGGTGGCTCTCCCTCTTTCTCTCCCTGCTGAATTGTGGGTAATTGTCTGGAACATTCTATCTCAGGCAAGCCACAAAAGCAGAGGGAGGAGAGAGGAGCAGAGGTCTCCCTTGCACCCGCCACAAATGTTTTCAAAGGAGAGTGAAGGTTAGGGTTTTATTTTTCTTTCTATTTATATTTTATGTAATTTGTTTTCAACATCCTTTCTTATTTTTCAAACAATTTTAACCCGGGGGCAGCTAATCAAGTGTGTATATGGCTACAGATTATGATTCATTATTGTCATGTTAAAAACACAGAGTTGTTAGTCCCAAGCACAGCGGATTCTGCAGCCAGGTACCTAAACTATGGTGTGGACATGAACTTCTAGCCAAGTTCTTTTGCAAGTTTTGGCATTTTGTGTGTAGAGTATGTGGTCTATGGGGCCCCAGAATGAATCATCTGAGTTTCCATTATTTCTTATTGGGAAATGTGCTTTGACATAGGAGTGTTTTGGTTTACAACATGTTTCCGGAATGGATTATTCTCGTAAACCAAGGTATTACCGTAGAACAATTCAATCTTTGAACTCATCACTACTAATAAGTACCAGCACAGTCTTCAAAGTCAAAGAATCTTTCCCCCCTTTCCTAAATGGATTAGTTAACATATACTGCTTCATAGCCTATATTATTTCCTGTTCAAAGGAGCAGAGGATAGCTTGCCTTGCATTCCAAAATCAGCAGCCCAGTATGAAGCTTGAGGAAAAATTCCTCACCAGGCAAGAGAACGTAATAGTAGCAAGATACATTGGCCTGCTAGTGTACAAGAGATTGATAGAACTAAATTCTTGTGATGCTGGAAATATCCTCTTTCCCTAGGGAATAAAGCTTTCCAATTAGCATATCACACAATACATGTAAAGAATATGCTGAACCCCTGGTTGAGATTTACTGTATGTCTGCAGCATGCTTTTCATACATCCACTACGACCATCATCTTGAAGGGTGGAATTGCCTGCAGATGTTTAAGGAGATGCAGGAATGGGGGGGGGGGAGATAATGGCTGCATTAGAAAAGAATGTGCTACTGAGGCAGGCAATGCAGCCAAAATATGCATTCAGTACTGGTTATTTATTTTCATAATCTGTCATTGGCTTAATTATGATTTTTATCATTGCAATTTTGTATTTTCTAGATTTATGTTATCTAAGTTTGCTTCTGTTCTTGTATATTGTTTACTGTTGGTTTGTACACTGCTCAGAGTAGCAATTTTGCTAGATGGTGCAGTATAGAAGCTAAATATGGGAGTCATCCCCGTCACTATCTGATTGAAACCTGCTTCCCATCTGATGAACTTCCAGTATGGCTATTGCTCTAATAGATAAGGTTTCAAGTACTTCATAAGAAAACTAACAGGGGGGAGTGTATAGACATCTAATCTCTTGAGTATACCTATATAGCGAAGGCAAAAGAAACCCAAACAAAAATGGCTGACGTTTTCTGGGACATGGGTGCGTGAAGTGAAACAGTAAATGTACCGTTCAGTGCATGTGCCTGGAGACATGAAAGCAAAGCTCGGTAGAGAATTAATCATGCATGGGAAATTCAAAAGATCTTGTAGCCCAACTTCCACTCCCTACCAGATCTCTACTGGCACGCTCACCATGATACAGCAATCTTGGCCTCCCACTGGTAAACATGTTTTCATCTGTTTCCTCTGTTTCTACGGAGCGGGGCCATCTGCAGCGGCAGCCTGCACAGCCGCAGCAGCAACCCCACCGCCTTCCTTGAGGCAGGCTCCTGCGCCCTCTTCCTTCATCCCAATGATGCAAGAGAGGTCATGTGCTGCCCTCGAAGCAGGAAGGAAACATCTGGCACGGAGGACTGTGGGCTAGAAAGGTGGGCCGTCCGGGCTGAGCACCAACACAGGGAGGAGGGGAGAGGCTTCTCCCTGTGGGAGCGCTCGATTTTTACTTTTCTGGGAGTCACCCTCAAACTAAGTTACGCCATAAACAGGCTTGGCCTCATTTTTAGTTGGGCCATGGAGGTTCACTCAGAGCGGCTCCCTTCCCCTGCATGCATCGGCTCCTGTGCTGCACTATGGCAGAGAAGAGTGAAAAGGGAACTTGAACAAAATAATAATAATCATAGAGTGCAACTGTATTACTTGCCCTCGTCTCTCTTTGAAAGGAAGTGTGCTCCTGAAGGAGCCTTTCTCACACTTTACTTCCACAAGAAATCGACACCTGCAGGCCTGCAAACCTGACAATTGCTGCATCCTACCCCTGCCTCCCAATTACAATTTCTAAGCTTAGAAGCCACACTCCGGTTTGCTCTCCCCTACTACAGGTGCTCTGTTGTTAAAGGCCCGTGATGCAATCCTATGGTTGCTTGCCATGGTAAACAAAAGACGGTGAGAAGCAACCTTTGGAGGTGGGGGAAGGGAAGTATTGTTTTGCTAAACAAGTGCCTATGTTTACATCCCTTGTTTCAGCCCTGCTGGTGAGTAATGTAACTTGTGACATAAACAACTTGCTGATATCTTTGCTTATGTCTATATTCTTACATAAAGAAACACATGATTTAAACCAAAACCACGGTGGGATCTTTCCACCCACAATGCTTGACATGGAAGGTGCAAGCATTTATGTGGAGCTCTAACATCATGTCTTACACCACAAGGCAATATAGGAGGAGATATGACTGTTCATCCCTCCAATTTGACAAAGGACCCTGCTCCCAGGTAAACATTTATGTATGAAAGATGCAAACATATAACTAAATTAACGGAGTCAACACACTCTGAAGAGTTATTATTCAAGCTCCACAGTCCATGCCATGTCCCTAGGATTGAGCCTTTTTGGTATGTGGGATGGCTAAAAAATCTGGTTGGTAAATAAATAAATAAATAAATAAATAAATAAATAAATAAATAAATAAATAAATAAATAAACAAACAAACAAACAACACTGTTGGCACAGAAAAAGAGCCAGGGAGAGAGTGGATTTAGCTCTAACTATCCAACCAGACGCAAGGAGATCATGTATACATTATTCTCCATTAGGTGTGCATCTAAACATCTAAAATGTAAATGCTACTGACACAACTACTACTTTTAGCATACAATCACAGATTCAGGCCTGATAGGAACTCGGTAGTTGTGCAGTGTATGGTGATGCCAAAACTGGAGGTGACATAAAAGCTGGCCTTGATTTCAAATGCCGCCTCTTAACAGTTTGACCAAAGGTCCCTTCAGAGATGGACTTATGCTTCTGAAATGCTTAAAGAACACCCCTCACTCCCCCGCCACCCCCCAGATCTCCTCTGGAGTTCTAATCAAGGGAAGAAATGTTGTCGGCAAGGCGTGGAAGTAACAAAAACTTCACGGACAATGCCTGCTCATGGCAAGCTGAGACTTGACAAAAAGCAAGGGACTTTTGTTTTTGGTGATACGACTAAAACAGCACACAGTGGGAAATCTACTCCAGGAAGTCCTAGAACAATATAAATCACGGTCAGACTTTCCATGCCCTTCTAGCCACAGGAACTCCTAAAATATCAGAGAAACATGATTACATACCGACGGCAAGGCTGATGATTTGAAAAAAGACAAAACTGTGCACCCTACACATTTCTAGTGTATGTTTCCAATCAATGTCTCCACCAGCAGCACAGGATATTTCAGTGCATTGCTCTTAAAACTCAACGCAGCTGAAGGCTCAACTAGCTTTCAAAGCAGCTGCAAGAAATCTAGGAGTCACATCTTGTACCAAGAGTGAGTTTTTCCAAATGATTGGGGCATTCACTCCTACTGCAGGAGGTGGCTAGTGAAACTAAAGCTCTTCTCTCCATAGTCTGGGATCACTGGTCTGTTTTCCCTTCCTAATGGGCCAGAGAAATAACCCATTTTTTTGGCACCTGACTTGTTGGTTTCCCTATTTTGCACCTACAAACGGGAGGGGGGGCAGACCTACCAGTGTGACTGAATGTAACGTTACAGCCAATAATAATCTTTGAGTTTATGCATTTTCTTCCAGTAAGTAAGACTTTATGTATAAGTATCACTGTCCATGGAATTAATTAATGTCTACACCAGTGGTTCCCAACCTTGGATCTCCAGATGTTCTTCAACTACAACTCCCAGAAACTTTCCCCACTAGCTATGCTGGCTAGGATTTCTGGGAGTTGCAGTCTAAGAACATTTGAGAACCCAAGGTTGGGAACTGAAAACATAAAGGCTTTTTAAAATGAGGCTTGGACAAGAGTTTACTAAAGACGCTTTAAAACAATTAGTCTGCTCTCCAGGGAGCTTTCAGGAAGACGGCCTATCTTTGCAGGAAACCCAGCTACCAAGTAATAAACCTTGGAACATAGCTTTAAATGATTTTTAATATTACTCTGAGAAATGGAAAAACACAACAGTATAAGACTCAAGTCTTACTAAAAATCCAGTCAAAATAGTCCAACAACATCTAGAAGACTCAAGTCTTACTAAAAATCCAGTCAAAATAGTCCAACAACATCTAAAAGTCCATAAGCTGGCAATGCAATTTAGGGCCAAGGGCTCTAAGCATTCCAACATCAAGTATCTCCTACACATTCTATTTAACACCATGGGGAAGACATGTGCTTCTCCTACAGCATTAGCCCTCAAACAAGGCAGATTATTTGTACACACCTTCCTATATTGCATTTAGTATGTTTGCTGAAGTTTCATGAATGAGAGAAGGAAACAAGTCTGATGTCAACTGTATTCCTTGTTTCTGTGCTATGAATGCATTACAACCCCAAAGACCTCCATGTCATTGCATCCAAATCATTTTTGCAAATAAAAAGATGATATTTTTCTTCATTTCTCTCCGTTCTATGCAGTTCATCGCCTTCACATGATTCTAGTCACCTCTTCACATATCACAAAGTGCACCAAAACAAAAAAGACATCAGAATGAAGTACTTTCAAAAACCACACCTTGTCATTTAAACAATTGGGGTTGGATCCCACGAAACGTGTCTCCCATCATGCATTCCATTTAGAATGGCTACATCATCTTCTGCTAGTGAAAAATCAAAGACCTAAAGGGAATGCATATGTGGTTAGTGGAACACAAGCGAAGTTCTCCTTAGAATTCTTTAACTGCTGTACAGTATTATGTCAAGATTTCATAGCTCGTCACGTGTAAGACAATGGTCAGAATGTTAAATCTCCATTTAATTTGGAAGGTGTGGGTAGGTTCACTCCATTTAGGTTTGATTCCAGCACGTGCAATTACTGAGAACGAACCAAAGCGAAGCTTGCTGCTTTAAGCTACCTATTTGCTTTCAATTTCCCAACATCATTAAGTGGCTTAAGCTGTTCTATGGATGGAAGTGGGAGGAGCAACATACTAGTGCACTGAATATTTAGGGCTGGGGGAGGAATTCAACACACAATTCCTCCTGGAAGAAGAAGGAGACATAAGGGTTTTTTGCTTTTGTTTCTTTCCTTTCTTTCCCTTTAAAGGGTAGTGGGCTTTGGCTACATACGGCGTGTAGATGGAAGGGTCACACCAAACGGCACACTGTACTTCTATGTGGCCTTAAGTGACTCTGTTTTGCCCATCCCATCCCAATAAAGACATCTAGGCAAGTCTTCCCTTTCCACAGCCAATGCCTTCTGCTCTCCTCTCTTGTGTATGTCATCACTAATAATTCAGAAGGAGTTGTGAATAGAGATGGGCACGACTTAGCGGTATTTTCGTTTTCGTTTTTCGTTTCCGTTACGTAACGAAACGAAAAACGAAAAACGGCTCAGAACTGGAACGGAAACGGAAACGAAACGACTAATTTCGAGCCAATTTTCATTTTTCGTTACTGGAAAAACACATAATGGAGCTAAATGGGAAGAAACGAAAAAATTTTCATTTTCGTTTTCTCGTTTTCGTTACGTAACGAAACGAAAACGAAAAATTTTGAAATTAGCTCACGAAAACGGAAACGAGCCGAAACGGACCCCTAGCCGAAAACAAAAACGAACAATTTTTCTGAGTCGTGCCCATCTCTAGTTGTGAAGCAAGAACGCCAAGAAAGAGAAGAAGAGAAAAAGAAAAGAAGGAGAGAAACGGAAGACAGAGAGAGGAGGGGAGAGAGACAGACGCAACATTTTATACTCTTGTGAGTCTTTCGTCAAGCAAAAAGAAAGAAAATGCTGAGAAGCCTAGAGATTTGAGGCCAAAGGGGATTCCCTCGCTGGGAGGAGGAAAAACTTTTCCTTCTCTTCCTCAAGGCCAGACAAAACAGTCATCCCCCTTCGTTGTAAATTATGCTTTCTGAGAAGCACATGTTCACCTCCTGGAACACACCAGCTGGCACGTACAAGGACCGGACTGGTTCCTGAGGGAGGAGAGCGACCGTGACGTAAACTAAAAAATAAAGTATTTTCCCTGGCGCTGGCCACCCGTTTAAGCCCAGTCAGAGAAGAGGGAAATGTAGCAAAAGAGTAAATGTTACATGGTGAAAGGCCATTTCCTTGCTGGACTCCCCCCACCCCGATCTACTTGGGTCCCTGATCTGGGAATTCTTGTAGGATCAGTGGAAAGATACAAACACAGCCAGCAATATCTATGCTTTGCGCCTGGCTGCCAGGTCCGGATCTATAACTGAGAAATCCCTCAGTCTTCTTGGTAGCAACAATAAACCTCTTCTTTCCCAAAGCTACTTCTATGTGATTGTAGTGCAAAAAGAAAACCTAGGCCCACCAATTCTGCATTGGGATAGACATTATACACACTATTTTCAAATAAACAAATAGCTGCAAAGTGGATGGGTAGTTACACATCCTTTTTAAAGGAAAGCAGCTTTTTCTACCCACGTGGCCTGATGTTGCCCAGCTGGGACTTAAGAGACAACTCATCCCAAATAGCATGTTCCTCAGCTCCTGCTGGTTTGCTTAAAAAGCAATGATTTAAAAAGTGGACAATTTTCCAAGAACCAGCAGTCTGGTTTTATTTTGGATTCTCTCTCTCTCTCTCTCTCTCCCCCCTCCTCCCCCCCGGCCACTCTGGTAGGCTTAGCTTGTCCCAAAATCTCTTAAGGGCTTCCCAGTTCTAAACCTTTTCTTCTTTCATCATTCATCATTCACCTGTGCAAATACTCTGTAGCGTGCTGCTTGTCTGGTAGGTGTTTCTGAAAAGGCTGCCCTCAAAGCCCTGGATATTAGCTTCTCATGTGCCTACCCAACTTTGGCTTCCAAAATCTCCCAACTACATTTTTATATCCACCCTAATCAATGATTTTTACTGCCCATTTTTTTCCATATGAATAACCACGCTAATCTGTTGCAGCAAAACCAAGGCATTTTGACATTTCATACAACTTACAATTTTTTACAGTATTTGGGGAAAAAACTTTTAGAGGATGCAGGTACTTCATTGCACTACTAAAAAATCTGCATAGCACTTGTAGTGCACAGTCCCTGCATGAGACAAAAGATCATCCTGTGGTCAAATATCTCAAAAAAGCTTGCTTAAGTTTCTAGTGTTGCGTTCTGATACCACACAGACCTCTGTATCTATTAAGGTAAAGAGAATTTTCCCAACAAGAGACCATTTCGACTCTAAAAATTAACTCCTGATAAATGGGAATTGAGAGACCTGTGGGCTTTGTGATACCCAAATCTGCACCAACATAAGTTATTCCCACCTCGGGCTCTCCTTGAAACCTCTAGACACAGCAGCTATCAGTTGCCTTCCCCCACCTCCCTGGCAGGATACCCCACTCACCAGCTAATGCACGCTCCTCTCCTCCTCCTCTTTGGAAGTCTGGCCAGTCTCTGGCAGGACCATGGACTTCCCTAACCCAACTATTTGGCTGATCACTCACTCAGATAAAGAAGTGGGACAGGCATACCCATGGTTGAACAGCCGAATAGGAGGAGGATTGGAGATTACTCTAACTGGTGAGTGGATCATTGGCTGGGAAGGTAGGGGAAGGGAACATGTGGTACCTATATTGCTGTATGTACAAATTGGCATGAACCTACAAACCCATCTCTATCTATCTTCAGATTTGTTTCTGGAAAAAAAAAACAGCTTTTGAGCATACACACTGTAAACTAAGGGATCTCTGCTACTTCACCCCAAAGAATCTTATTATTTTCTATACAGTAGACTTCCAGGGATGAATGCCAGGTTGCTAATCTAAATGTCCACTTTATCCCTCCTCATTTTAAAACTGCATGTTGGCTTTCCTCCTATCAAACACAGCTTTAGTTGAAGTATAACTATTCTAGCAAAGCAAAAATGCAGGTTATAACTCTAGTGATGCCTCTTTAGTACTCTACTGCCAATATGTCAAGCTCTGGTTTTACATTAATAAGAAGCAACAAGGTGGGAACTCCCTGGTCACTCCCACAAACTCCTAACCATTGGCCATTCTGGTAAGGCCCATGGGAACTAAAGGGCAAATTATCTGGACAACCAAGGTTCAATATCCTGATATAAAGATTGCATTTTCATCTTGTTTATGGAAGTGCACACCTGTATGAATACCATTTTTCAATGTTTTCTCACTGGGACTATGATGCTTTGTTTTTTTGGATCAGTCAGTCAGTGACATGGCTACCAGCCAATGCCTGTGCCTACTCAAGGTGTTAGCTTGCTCACACTCAACAACATTAATTCTACCTATGTTATCAGAAATGGGCTGGCTGGCACAAAATAGCCAAATAATGAGAAGTTAAGCACAAATCATTAGCTATGAGATGCTGTGTGTACATCTGTCATGAGATGGTCTGGACTTACTTGACAGTTTTCCTTGATCCTCTCTGGTTTTGTAGATTTTGGAATTGTGACAACGCCATTCTTAAATTAAAAAGAAGAAGGCAATAATTTAGACCACTGGAAAATGCAAGGGGGGTGAAGGAGAATGAAGCAGGATGAACTCACTCAAGGTAATGGGTCTACATCACGAGTTACATCGTGAATGAACAATATCCTTAAAATGATAACCTGGTCCACTGATTCGTTTATTGAACCACATAAGCGATCACATAGTTAAATTTTCCTCCATACTAAAGTTCCCAGTGCATGGAAAACTAGATGTCAGAGATCAGGATACTTAACTAGGTTTCTTCCTGACATGCTAGTTTTTAATGTGACAGAGTTTATGGTGGGTGTGTAGCTGCAAACTGAATACCCTGTATTTGTATTTATTCATTTACACAAAAGACACCAAGCAGTTATACCATGTTTTAGCCATGCCACCGTTTTACCAGCTGGTCATTCTACTTCAGGGTAAAAAGCATGCCCCTCAGTTATCAAATTTCCTAAGGCACTCCCAATTTTTAACAGTACACTGAAGAAAGGCAATGTATGAACTCCTCCCTGAATGTCCCTACCCATTCCTATTCTACATTTACAGGGGGGAAAAAGACAACAGGATGCCTGCTCTTGACTCTGTCTTCACTAACAGTTGCCTTGTTTGCCATGAACCATGAACTAAATACTATACATTATTCCAGGAATAAGGCACTTTCAAATTATTCGCCCACCCATACTTATAACATAGACAATACTATTAGAAAGAATAAGTTACAGTACTATCCTGAAACATGATTAGCACATGGCTGTGTGCTCATACCACTAATGGCAGTAAGAGACAGATGAGATAAATGTACAACCCTTGGCATGTTTTATGTGGATGGGTCAAAAATATGTTGCACCATAACCAAATCCGTCAAAAATTATTGTTCAGTTGAGACGGGACTTCCAGTTCTGGTAACTTTAGAGCTCACCTGGATGCTCCAGCGTATACATATTTGTGCAGGGGTTCTGCCATACTTCTTTGCAAGATGAACTACATTAGGATGACTTAAGGCTTCCCCTTTGGCTAGTGGGCAGTAGCCTTCAAAGACAATATCCTTGCTTCGGCAGTAATCCACCAGTTCTTGAGGTCTTTGGAAAGGGTGATATTCAACCTTTTATTTAAAAAAACAGACAAGCAAAAACTCTCAAGTCAGAATTTCCATCAGTATTTGACGGATTACAGCTAAATCAGTCAAGCAATTAAAGAGTTACTGCTGGTTTGGCAGGTGGTTATCAGAACAACAACAAGGTGGCCGACTTTTTCCTCCTTTTAAAAACTAACCAGAATTTCCTTAAATGAAAACATGGTACTTTGAAAAATTCATACAGTGATTGCCATGCCTCTCTCTCTCTCTCCCTCCCTCTGTGTGTGTGTGTGTGTGCGTGTGCGCATGCACGCATGAGAGACAGAGAGAGTGAGTGAGAGAGAGAAAGCATACTCTATAACAGTGTTGGCGAACCTATGGCACGGGTGCCAAAGGTGGCACTCTGAGCCCTTTCTGTGGGCACCTGACATCGCCCCTTCACAGCCACCTGTATTCAAGTTCAATTGGTGTATTGGCACTTTGCAAAAAATATTAGTGGGTTTTGAATTGCAGTTTGGGCACTTGGTCTCTAAAAGGTTCGCCATCACTGCTCTATAACTATGCTTCTTCAACTAATTTATATAATGCTGGCTTTCCATAGTACAGATTAACACAATTGCTTTTCTATTTCTTCTAGTCAGTCCGTGGTAAGATCCATGTGAAGTCGGAGTGGAGCATGGGTGCTTTTGGTTTAATGCAGAAAATAAAAAAATTAAATCTTGTCTAGACACACCCAAGAGATTAAGGAAGGAAGTGGCAGGAAACAGCTTTTAGGCAGCACTGGCATTGTTAATATCTGGGCAGAAACTACATTTCAGTTAACCAACAGCCAAGGGTGCCTTGTTTAAAAAAGGAACTTCACCTGTGCAGAGAACTATGGTGTGCATTATCTGAACAACCCATCCATGCAACCTTCCTCATCAAGCCTCTTGGGCGAGAGAAGATTAAATGCCTCCCTGTTTTTCTCTTCAAAGCAACCCTGCAATGTGGGTCAATCTCTGAGGGAGTGACTGACCCAAGAGCTCCAGTAAATTCCACAATCTTAATAAGGACTAGAACCTGGGCCTCCAGTCCCAGTCCAATAGTACTTTGAAGGTTTAATAAAATAAATTTCACTATTATAGCTTGGTTTGCTATATTCTTCCTAGCAAGTATGAGTTCACGAGAGGCAGGTGAATGAGAGCCATAAGACAAGTAACATGAAATGAATGCAATCTGTATTTTACTGATACAGAATATCTGTAATGTATAATCATGGTAAACAACACAGAATATCTGTAATGTATAATCATGGTAAACAACTACTGTATACAGTAAATACAGGATAAATAGAATCTATCTCAATGTGATTCCCCTCCAGAATTTCAGCAAAGAAGGACAGACCAACATCAATTCTTAGAACTGAAAACACGCACACATATTCTCATATGTGCACAGACAAAAATTCTCAGATGAAGCCAGTTTTACAGGCAGCAACACATCTCCAATCGAAAAGGGCGTCACACACTCCTTCCAATGACCTAACTCTTTTTGCGTAGTTTTGATGATGAAGATGAAGAGGAAGGGGGGGAGAGGGGGAGATCTTAGTTTAGCACTATGACATCAGCCCAGAGTATGTGGAAAATGTCACCCACCCCAGGAGGACGAAGGCCGGCTTCCTGTTTCTCATCCCTAGTACATGTTGTCTTTTCAGGCAACAATAGTCGGGAACAATAGGCTGGCTTCTACTCAATGCTGCCACTGAAAAACCCAGGCGCTCTCAGAGGCTAGGCTGAGTCAGCCTTAAGCACCAAAAAATTGACGGCCTGGATGGGAGGCAAGGTTCAAGCAGCAGACGTATCCATCTCTTCCACATCTGAAGCTTCTCGACCTCTCCGTGGCCTTCTGCAAATCACATGTTTACTGTCTGCAGAGGCACTTGGGAGGCCACTCGGTTTGCCCACTGGATATGCACCTGAACAGGCTCAGGAACATTTGTAGGATTTTACACCCAAGAACTCCAAGGCAGCAAGCAGGAGGAGGAGGAGGAAGAAGAGGAGGGGACTGTGGAGAACTTTGGGTGGACTGTCCAAGCTTAACAGAATCGCCAGGATTGTTGGGTATTTTACACGTGCCGGGGTGGGTGAGGATATTGCTGGGAAAGGGATTGGGGGGAAAACACTGACCAAAGCAAACAACGGATTGCAGCAACACTTTCTTTCCGAGAAATGGCTAGGACCATATGGGCTTTCTTTTTACTCAGAAAAACAGTGGTGAAGAAGAGAAGGTGATTAGAGTTTTATGAAATTATGCACAATGCCTTTGAAGGGAGCTGAGAGGTTTCTCTCCTGCTTCCCTAACAGGACTGGGTACAAGCAAGCAACTCTTTCATAATACGGTACTTGGAGAGATTTCTCTTAGGATCAGCCAACTGTGGCCTGAGTGCAGTAGCATCAGGGTGTTTTTGGTTTTTTTAAAACATTCTTGCTCAAAACAAAGCCACTCTCCAGGATCTGCCTCTAGGACTGTAAAGGAACCAGGGTGCCCGGAAACAGAGCACCCCAATCTTTTGCAGTGGCGGGGACAATAGCTTCATTTGCCACCGCCCTTCCGAGGCTTGTCTCTTCCTTCTGAATTTAGCTGCAGTCTTCATGGGTACATAGAATGCAGGATGGATATTCCAGCAGCAGTGTAGAGTGTGCATGCCTTGTGAATGCCTGACACTGGAGACCTCTTGCTCTTGAAAGGACAACTAAGACCCATCACTTTTACAAAAGGTTTGCTTCAGGCACACACACACACACAAACACACACATTTTTTTGGGTTGATACAGTACAACAGGAGTTGCCTGCATTTCTGAATGATCCTGTAGTTGTGGGTAATGAGGATCTCATGATTCACGCCTGCTTTTGTATCTCCCAGAATACCACTAGTGGTCCCCAGCAGGTAGCACCCAGAAATATCCTGATGGAGAACACTGCAGTTTTCTTGAACTAGAATGGTTAATACGCCATAGTCCCATCATTCCTGAATTTATCCAATATTTTTTCTATCGTGTGAATAAATGGTTATGTGAAATTAAATTCCACAGATTCATTACGCTTGCCTGCCTTGGATCAACTGCAGATCAACTGGATCTAAGAACCCACATTCTGTAACACCAGGAATCTAGTCTACAGACTCCATTAACAGCAGAGAAAATCACCTTAAGAGCTCACTCCCCATCAGAGATTCCTTGTGGTTGTCCATCAAAGCAATCCCATGCACAAAAATCTAAAGCAGTGGTGGCCAAACCTCATCCCTCTAGATGGTTTGGATCACAACTCCCACAGGCAATACAGGCTTGGAATTCTGGGAGTTGTGGTCCAAAACATCTGGAGGGCCAAAGTTTGGACACCACTGTTCTAAAGTATGGGCATGTTCAGAACTGTCAAAGGGAGATGTATGGATCTTGTGCTAACAATCAGCAACTGATGCATAGAAAACAGGTCTATCACTCTGCACAAGGAATGATGGTCAGGAGTAGAGGGATTAATGTCTACCATTAATTTATTTAGTATGGGGAGGGGAATGTGACACCTCCCTCCACCACTTTCTCCACATGTGATTTTGGTAAAACTTTGTTGGTTAAAACTTTAGAAAAGCAGTAAGCGCACTTAACTCACCTGATTTACATGTGGGGTTATACGACAGTCTTCTTTGAGTTGTTCCAAATGATCAATGAGAAAATTACTTACTCCAATCGACCTGCATAAGCCTTAACAAAGAAAAGAAGAGGCATCACCTGTTTTTAGACCTGGCTTCAAATTTCTGCTCAGTGACAAATGCATCAAGGACAAATCTGTCAATCACATTTTTCAACACAAAGAGAAAAATTCATGTAACCAGCAATTTTGAAAAGCAAACAAGTGTTTAATGGCATTACTCATGGAAGCAGGGAACGAGTCTTATTTTGGTCACTGTTTAAGAATTTAAATCATAGAAACACTGGCATTTAATCCTTCAGGGGAGCCATGAAATTCCTGTTATCCTCCATACATTGTGCCACCTAAATCTGAGGGGAGGGAGGGAGTTGTATTTCAAATTAAGCAGTTAAGCATGTCTTGGCTACCGTATGTATGAATTCCTCTGGATAAATCATCCTCCTGTCAGCATTTATCTTTTCCTTTTGAAAAGATTATCCTCTACAAGGCTATCAGATCAGGGTGAGTTATAAAGCTATAATTCTCCCCCCCCCCACCACCACCACCACCAAAGAATGATTGGTTTGCCTAGGTGGGTGGGACAAAAATATGAACATTGAGTCGGACAGCATTATCTGAAGAGCTCGTGCAATCAAGATCCCTTCAGGAAGCCGTTTTTACAATCTAAACACATTGGAGGCTCCCTTGTGGATTCAAGCTCCAGGCTAAATTCTGGGAAAAGCTGGTGTAGTGTAAGCAAAGAACAATTGGACTTTGCCAGGTTGAAAAGGAGGAAATGGTGTGTTCTGAGCAGCCTGCCAAAGACTAAAGAAAAGGAGAACGCTGGTGGAAGACGAATGGCCAATGAGTAAGAAAACACTGGGACAAACAGTCCAAGCTGACTTCCGACTAATTGCAAGTTACTGCTATTATGGAGCTATGTTTCAGCCATAAAAATGAGAAAATGGAGCACTATCTGTTTAAGCAGAGAGGCATTACTAATAGGAACTGTGCACATTTAAAAAGAGCTTTTACATTTTGCCATTATGTCACATCTGTTCCCATACATGCCAATGCACTTTCCAAACAGAAATATGCACCAGTTACCTTTTAGAATAAATATAATATATAACATACTCTTTTTTATCATAAATAAAAAAATTGTATCGTATTTTAAAAAACAGATTCAAATCACATGCCCACTTCAATGAGCATAATCAAGGCTTCTGTTTGCAGTGTATCTGAAAACTGTTAGACGTATACTTTGGTGAATTATTATGTAAAAAGTACATATGTTATTTTACCTATTATGTAAAAATGTACAGTCGTGGAAATGAGAAGACCTGTGGATCGTTATGAGCCATGATAAAAGGAAAATGAAGCTCTCAAGGGCAAAGGTACTCTTTCTTATCCAGATGCTGCCGACAAGAGAGAAGAGGGACATTTCTATCACCTCTCATTTCAAGACTTCTCATTACTCAGACACTGTTAGAAAGGCACTACTAGACTGGTCCAGTACAGTACATGCAGCAATCAAAACACAAGTACATTGTGTGTGCACTTATAAACAGCCACCGTAAAATACTGACTTAAAAATATCCATAGCCCATTTTTGTTGCATCACACTGCATCAAGGACAAATCCATCATGTTCTAGATCAGCCCTTCTCAAGCTTTTTTGGCTACGGCCATAATCACAACATAAAAGACTTCCTCGAAGAAGAAAGATTCAGCTAATCATAACTTGGACTATAAATCCCAGAATCCCACAGCCACAAATAGTCATGAACATTATAGTGTAAAACTATAACATTTCCATCTTCTGCAGTTGACCACAGAAGACTACAGTCAAATATTGAAAGATGTGTTCGGGTATGTCACTTAATTAACAGGCTGTCTGTACTGTATCTGTTTCCAAGATGAGGGAACAGTAGCTTCATGATGGGCCTTTCCCCCAGATTCTTGACAGTGGCAAGATTTAAACAGATTCATTGTGTGTGAGTGTGTTGCGTTGTTACAGTCGTGACCGACTCTTCATTACCTCATGTCCATGGAGTTTTCTTGGCAGGAATACTGGAGTGGCTTGCCAGTTCCTACTCCAGGCGCCTACAGCACCTGGTATTCCCTGGTGATCTCCCATCCAAGTAATAACCAGGGCCGACCCTGCTTAGCTTTTGAAATCAGGCAAGATCAGAAGTGCTTAGGCCATTTAGGCAGCTGTACATTGTAGTATATACTATTAAAATAATAATCTTGATGGCTGCTTCTCTCCAGTCAAAGATATTTTTGGATTAAGACTGTGTTAAGGATGCAAAATCCTCCAATTCCTGATTTTGTTGTAGTTCTCCAAGTTCCACGTGTTTTCTTCTCATTCTTATTCCAAATCCGAAAGTACGGCTTTGTTCTTATTTCCGCACAGCGAATTTCATATCCATTTTGTATTTCTCCTAACAGACATATTTATGTATTTTATCTAACTGACATATCTGGAAGTTGAGTCATGGCAACTGGACTCCTTTTTCTTGAGAGATAGAAACGTTTCACTGCTCATCCAAACAGCTTCATCAGTCTGAAGAAAGCTACTTGTGAGTCCTCCATCTTATAGTCCGCTTTGACCTCTTGTCACCCTAGTCTGAAATAGGCTCATAAGATGAACAATGGCCTGAATAGGCTCGTTAGGTAGACAATGGTATCAATAGCCTTAAGATGAACACTGACCTAAGGTGCTGAAACCCATAACATATTTCTTTGCAATGGCTGAAAGTGGGTATTTTTTTTTCTTTTTTGGTAACTGAATGCGCTTTTCAAAATGTGTGCTTCGTTCCTCCAAAACAGCTGGCAAGGCTTGCAAAGGTGTGAGTTCACAAGCAGGACGTTCACCAAGACTGCAGTACCCATGCTTGCAGGAAACTGCAGAAGAATGTGATGGGCCCAAGATTAACACTGCTTACACAGGTGGAGACTAGTACTTTTTATCCTAGGCTTCAACAGGAAGTCTAAGAGACAACATCACTGTGGTAGTACAAGCTTGGCAGCCTGTTCTTTGTGACAATGTTAAAGCAAGAACAGCCCAGGTTAATCTGGAGAAAACAGCATGAGAAGATATGGGAAAGATGATTACCATACTAATGAGTTGGCAGATAGCCACGCTATGCGAGGAATCAGCAGTGATTTCTCTTGTCACAGGAACCCAACAAATATGGAACAGCTAGAAAGATGGAACTCCTTGTTCACTTCAGACAGCTGCGCTGCCAAGCCCAGCAGGGTTTGCATAATTCCCATTAATGCTAATAAGATGCATAATGAGGTGGAAATCTACCTTGATCCAGGATCTGAATATAAGTTCATATTAACACAAACAAAACATTTGCAATTCAGATGCACCCCTCGCTGTATACTTTGCATACGAGAAGAGGCATAGCAACACAGCATCCGTTTTTTTTTTCATATCCAGATTACACATATGCATATGCAACGGCAGTAATACATGTCACTGAAATGGCCCCAGCCCCTGCTATATCAATGAAGCACCATGAGTAGCCCCGGGCTAATTGGGGTTGGAAGAATACAAGAGAACCAAGCACAACAGCTGGAAGAAATGCAATATATAAATGCAGCAAAATGAATCCCAAAGAAAACTTTCAAATGTCAACACTTAACTGGCTGAAATCTAACAGTAAGTCACAGCTAAAGTGGGCCTATTGAATTGATGGGGATTTTGTGACTTGACTCCAAACAGAATAAACAGAGAATGTACACAGATATATTCCTACTCCTTACTCCCCTAACACAGGCAATGATGTCTACGCTAATCTGGAGCACCAGGCTGCTAGACAGCTTTCATTTAGGCTAATGATCATGTGCTCAATATGTGTCCTGTTAATTGCATTATGACCAAGAACACAGCAGTTTGCATAATTTGTATTTAATCTGCTAGGGGAGGTCAAGGTCCCAGAGCTTAGGGCTATAGGCAGAAGAAACACAAAGTAAATAAATGCATCATAGTACACGCTGATAGATCAATATTCCCAAAGAAGGCCTGGAACAAAACATTGTTTCCATTTTAAAATTAAAGGGAACTGGGCAAGATGGTCTCTTTTGAATTAAAAAAAAACCCTCTAGGTTTTAATTGATATTGCCTTGAAAATGAAAGGATTAATAAGAAGCAAAAATCAAAGAAGATATATAGAAAGATGATACAGCTGGTTGGATATGAAAGTGTGGCTTGCTGGTAGATCATTTTCCTGCCATATGGTCTGCACCTGATTCTCAAAAAGGAGATTTTTCAGTGTTTGCTCCCTTTAAATGTAAGTTCCTCAAGCTAAGATAATAGCTACATCTTCCCCTTAAAAATGCCAACTGTCCCATTCAATGTATTGGTTTTAAGCATGATTTCCCAAATATTGCCACTATAACATGGAAACAACTACCCAAGTCTTTTCAAAAACAAGCTAATGGCCTGGCATAGTTCAATATATCCAGTAGAAAATAGGTAAAGACCCTACTAACTGAACGTAGAATTGTTTATTAAGACTCCTATCATACCTTTCCCTCCAATGCAACAACTTAACAGCAATGCTGTAGAGCCCAAGTAGGTACGTTATCCACAAATCATCATCTGACATCCCCCCACCATCCATACTTTTGTTAAAATGCCACAACCACTTTGTTCTACCTGAGGTTGCAAATGGTGCTGGATGAAGTCGCAATGAGTCAACGATGCAAGTAACTGCAGGGGACATCTACTGTTGAGAGCCACCACTTCCCTTCTTGAGCTATGCCATTTTTATAACTTGGTGGTATGTAGTATGCCTCAGCTTATCAATGGCATGGATCGATGGTGTGGACAGTGCTACCTACAAACCAACACGTCTCAGTCTACACTTTATGGGATGGCAGATAATCTGTGATTTGTGCCCTAAACAGCACCAAACAGGCACAAAGCGTTGACATGAGTTTGAGGGGATATGAGATGTTATAGGAATGGTAGGTAACAGACTTCTTGGCTGTGAACATTTTGACAGACACAGTGGCTGAAAGCTACAAGTAGAATAGGACCATTGAAAATGTGGGGAGTCAGTTTCTCCATAGGTTTCATTGATTCAAGTGGGTCTACTCTAGTTGTGATTATTTCTAGATTTCAGCCAGCGTTGATTCATCATTCAATTTTCCTTGCATTCTCTTTGGAGGGGCTTAACGTCCAAGTAAGTGTGCACAAAACTGACTGGAACTTTATCACTTTTACATTTATGCCTAGGAAGGCTCAGCTACAGCCTCTATCACCCTCTTTCTTGTCTGTGAAGATTCTCAGTCATCCAGGTGAGTTTATCTGGGAGTTGAGTCATGGCAACTGGACTTCTTTTTCTTGAGAGATAGAAATGTTTCACTGCTCATTCTGATTTAGCTGTTTGGATGAGTAGCGAAACATTTATCTCTCAAGGAAAAGAAGTCCAGTTGTCATGACTCAGCTTCTAGACTTCCTCTTTCTTATGCTTGACTTTTACCCATCTACCCAGTATAGTCTTGACCGCAGATGAGTCCTGCCTGCTCATTTGGGAGATTTAGCTGGGTTTCACTTTGCCAGTCCCAGGGTCCGGATAGCCTTAACTATATGTTAGGTTAATGTTTATGGTAAACCTTTAATTATAATTAGAGTTGGCTGTGAAAAGAATAAAATGTGGCACATCATGTTGATACGTCCTCACTCTATGAAGTGTCATCAACAAAGAAAATATTTGCAGTAATATAAAACACAACCAAGGTGCAGAAAGAGAGAGAGAGAGAGAGAGAGAGAGAGAGAGAGAAACTAGTAACTTGCATTTTAAAAGTCCTTTCTCTCCTTCACCCCTATTTTGTGTACACGATTAAATGTGTAGATAACAAAAACACAGAAAAAAGGAAAGAAGTTCTACCCCAAGATCCCACATGCTAATCTGTTCTGCGTAGAACCAATATTCATACAAGCATTATTCAGGTTAAGATTCACAGAGAAGCCCTGCTATAAAGACAGCTATCAGCTGCTGGCCATTTTGTGCCAACTCTAATGATTTATCCAATTCCAAAATGTTCAGCTTTTAGCAGCGCTCTTTCATTGGCAAGTGGCACTCCTACCAGGAGACTTACATCTGTCATTCAGAACAGAAGGGATTATATAAAGAAACTTCAAACACAGTGATAGATAATTAATATGAATCCAATTAATAGGGGGCCTCCTCCTCAGGATGCTTCAAAAATTTGTCCTGGATATTTATCATCAATTAGCGCTAAACAATGCTGCTCCCCTATGTTATATAAACCTGGATGTCACCAAGGAGATTTTGATGCAAGTCTTCATTTTGAGTTCAGTGGAGCCTCTATCTAAACCCTTAAGATGCATTTAGTTAGTCATTTGTACTTCACCGCCCAGAGCATCCCAGTAGCTAGATGAGTGGTACTGTATATAATGCATGACTCTACCACCTTTCTCAGTTTGACCTTTATGTAACATGTCTATTTAACAGGATTATTTGAACACTGCAAAGAATGTTTGGACTGCACTTTCTTGCCCCGCACCCCAAAAAAAACCTGCTTCAAAACAAATAAGGCAAATGCAAAGATCAAAAAGAAAAAAGGGGAAAGACCTACACAGAGCAAGATGGACAAGCTGATCTTTTAACACAAAGATTCATAAATAAATGTTCTCAGCAGCCAAGCTTTGTTTGATGACAACAGCATGCCTTATCTTTCTTAAACACAGCCTTGGGCGTTTATTGGCACTCTAAAGACTTCTTGTACGTTAACTGTACCTACCAAGCTCAGACATCAAAACGCTTTTTAGACTTTCTGAGTCATGTTACATCAGTAATTGTACTAGCTAGTAACAATTTCCTCAGGTCATGCTGCCCTTTTCATTACAGGAAAAAGAAAAAGTACAATGGGAACAAACTACAAATTTGAAGGTTGTCACTTCCTGTCCCCTCCCAAAAGCTGTCCTGTTGAAAGATGGTCACATATTCAACTGGCCTGGTCCTTTCTGAGATGGAAGCAAAAAAAAGAAGCACTGGTTGAAGTTGTACCTAATTAAATTTGTTAAATGCCTGCTCTTCCACACACGGGTGTTTACATTTCTTCTTCTTTTTCACTTGATAGTGGGGCCCTCTATTCTGGTTTTTGTTTGTTTGTTTGCTTGCTTTCCACTTGGCATGGTCATGGGCTAGATCCGTCACACTGTTGTCAAGGGTGTTCAACCAGCGCTGTTTGGGTCATACCCTCGGTTGGGGTCTGCTGACCTCCAGGGTGAGACCCCCTTTTGGCTAGAGTTTCCTCATCCAATGCAGTTGGGTTCCACGGATCTTGTCAATGATTGGTGCAATGGCATATTTAGATTGGATGTCATCATTGCACACATGGTCATTTTGCGTTAGGCTGGAGGTCCATCATAGCACCTTTGTCTCCATGACACCAAGGCAATGTTCAACTTCTTTAGTTGATGACCAGCATTCCATGCCATAGAGCACAACCGGTCATACAACCTCAACACAATAACCATCAATATCCCCCACCCCAAAAAAGGGAAGGAGGGCAGCTTATTGACTCCTTGAACTTAGATTCCAAATCTCAGGCCCTGTGACTCTGTTGGACTTCTCAAAGTCTTGGTTAGCATGACCAATTATTGGGAATTCTGGAAGTCACCGTCCAACAGCATCCAGGTATGTGAAAATGTGAACTAGACGGAAGTTGCTTCAAATCACAACTCTGGATATGTAATCCCTATAACCCTCTGGCTTTATAGCAGTAGGAGGACTGAATGTTTCTGCTGTTTAATATTTCTGGCCAGAAATGCCATTTGCAAGCTTCCTTCATGCAACACCTTTGAAACAATGAAGGAATTGCCGTGGTGTTATAGGCTCTCATATTTCCAAGAGTTTACTGCAGTGTTCTCTCTCCACGCAAGGCTAGCTTTTGAGAACATTCAGCCACTGCAGCTTGTCCAGGCGGACTGAAGCAGTGTGGCAGCCAAATAATCTTCAATTTGATAACAATGCTTTGTGCCCAAAATGTCCTGTTACTTCATTCACTTAGCTCTCAGAAGCTAAGCAACTGAAGGATGGGATGCCTTGCCTACAGTCACTCAGAAATCTGGAGCAATGAGTAATCTCAGAGGAGGACTCTCACACTCCGTCTATTAACAATGGAAGCGTATTTCCTCTCTAGACGTGTTTTATTTTAAGCTTGGTGGGGAGAGGAGAATTAAAATCTCCTTTAGGTAGGAGAAAACCATATTTTCCCAAAGCTTACTGTGGAATGTATAAGAAACAGCACATTTGGCAGAAGAAAAGTTGCTGTGAAGACATTTATATATCAGCAGTAAGTTGATATGAATAAGACTGCGGACCTGTACAGGAAACATAATTATTTTGTTGTATAAAAGTTTTCAAATGAGAAGCTCAAATTAAGACTGGAATGAATGAATGAATGAATGAATGAATGAATGAATGAATGAATGAA
>JAHTLZ010000129.1:17993132-18082399 GCA_023846285.1 Phrynocephalus versicolor
GAATGAATGAATGAATGAATGAATGAATGAATGAATGAATGAATGAATTTGACATATTTCTGTATAAAAATGGTTCGAATTAAGTTGATGCCTTCTTTAAAAACACAACAACACAATTTTCACAAACTGATCCTGTTAAAATGGTCAGCAAGACCTGCTTGATTTTGTTTTCTTGAAAAGACACCAGCCACCCTTATCTGATCGGTCATAGGGTGTGGTGCAAGCGGATATCTCTCGCGAGCCACCCTGAACCACAGGAGGATGCTCTGACCTGCATGATTCTCTCTGCTCACTGCAGAGTAACAATGCCATGATGCCAGCAAGGGAGGCCCTCTTCAAAGATCACCCCTGGGGCAATGGAGCTATTTTCCATGCCCAAGGGTCTGACCCCCTCTTCCCCTATTTACAGCCAAAGGCAGTTCGTGACTTGTCTGGGGATGTGCTCCTCGGAAATTGTGGAGGAGAGCACGCCTTCTCATCATAAGCCATCCCTATTAATGGGGAGATGCAGTAACTCAGCACAAGAGCATGCACTGTAGATGCAGAAGGTTCCTGGCTGGATCTTGAAAAGGCACTAGATTTATTATAGGAAACACTGTGATAAATGGACCACTCCCCTTGTTTGGCATACAGCAGTTCCTAACCCCTGGTATCTCTATCCTGCATCGCAACTGCTATACTTCTAAGATACAACGTGTTGTTTAATGTACAAATTCCAAAATTTCAAAGGCTATTCAATATCATCTTCCCTGATTTCCCCAAGTAAGGAAAAATGCATTTATAAATAGAGTTGTCAGATGCTTCTACAAATAATAACTTTTTAATACAGAACATTCGCACCAACTTTTAAATCCTAGACACATTTTCATTTTGTTCATCTGTGGAATTTCCCATTGTCTTCTCTTTTACATTCCTTTTATTTTTGCTTTCACTTAAAGCACACTGCAAATACTGTTTTGGGGCTCTCAAAAATATTTCCTGAACGGCTGCCACAAACCACACTGGGGGATTTTTAAACAATGAACACCAAAGTTCGAATTAAGAATGAAAAAATGTTCTTCACTTTAGTACTGCTGTTGATAGAGGCAAATAAATTTTTGAACCAAAAAATAACCAACTTTCTTTTGGTAAGGAGGTTAACAAGGATGATTTTTTTAGTGTTTCTTTTGTGGGAGACAGGGGTTAAGATCTAGTTGCAGGTAATCCTGAATAAAACACCTAACAGAGCTTGAAAAGGTAATCCATTTCTCTAGCTAAGTGGACTGCCTGATTTAGTCTGGAATAAAAACAGAGAGGAGAATGAACTTAAAGCACTAAATGCTGTTTGCGTGCATAAACAGGTGAGTCATTCTGGAGTGTGTCTGTGTTTGAGTTTTTCTTTTTTTAAGAATTCAACTCCCAGAACTTAAATTAAAAAACCTCCTCTTCGATCCTCACTTTCCCTAAGGGTAGCATGGGGTGCTACACATCGGAAAAGCGAGGATCGAAGAGCAGGCTTTTGAATTTCCTGTGGCAGTCTCGCTGTGGCCCAGGGCAGAGGGGTGGATGGGGTACTACACCATTGGGAAAGCCAGAGGGGAGTGGTGGCGGCTTGTGGGCCTGTTCGTAGCCCCGCTGACTCTCCAGCCATGCCGCTCTGGGCATCCCAAAAGCAGTGTGGCTGGCGAGTAAACTGGGACTATGAAGGGGCCCACAAGCCACTACCTCTCCTTTGCCTGGCTCTCTTCACGGAGCCATTTCAAGACCGCTGAAAGGGCTCCATGAAGAGAGCCGGGCAAAGGAGGAACAGCGGTTTGTCGGCCTGTTTGTAGCCCCAGTTTACTCTCCAGCCTCACCCTTTTTGGGATGCCCAGAGTGGCATAGCTGGAGAGTAAACTGGGGCTATGAATGAGCCCACAAGCCGCTACCTCCCCCTCGCCCGGCTCTCTGCACAGAGCACAGAGGCATGCTGCGAGTGGAGGGGGAAGTGCCGTGGCTGGGAGGGGGCGATGCCGTGTGCTCACAGAAAGGGCTTCACGTACCACCTGTGCCACAGATTTGCCAACACTGGCCCAGAAGATAGGACCTCTTTTAGATGAGTAAAATATAGGTGTATGTATATGGGCAGGAACTCCCAAAATTCTTTCTGGAGAACTGCTAGAGAAGTCTGGGAGCTGGACTCCACAAACAAACAAACCCCCAAATGGCACATCCCATTACATGCATGTGGGAAAGATACATATTTTTCTGGTGTTGCGAGCGAAGTGAGCATTTCATTTATTAGGTTTATACCCCGCCCATCTGGCCGTCAGGCCACTCTGATCAGCTCTTTCATAGCAATGTGTGCCTCTTGTTTCTACTTAACCTCTTTGTGAGAACTACACAGATGCCCTAAGAGTCCTCAGTGGTCTTTTCCTCCACAGGAAACTGAAATTCAATTGCTCAAGCTCAGGAATTTCTTACTACTAAGGCATGATGCGATTTTGAGTTAAACTAGACTCAAAGATTGGCCAACAGTGCCTTTGCCCTCTGTCCTATGAGGCAAAATGCAGGCCAAGTACTGCATTTGTTAACCCTCAGCACCATGGCTATTTTTGCCAGCATCAATCCCCCTCAGTTCATTACCACCGTTTGCAAAAATGAGCAAAATAGAAGGTCTGCTGCTGTTCATTTTTTAACTTAAACACTGTACCTCAAAAATTAAGAACCACAGAAACTTGGAAAAATAGATAGCAAATCAAACTGAAATTGAATTAAAAAAAAGAATATGTTATTATCAGCTCCCGCATCTAAGGAGTATCGAAGTAGGCCTCAATTAAAAACCAAAAAATCTTGGTAATAGGACGTACCAGTACCAAAAATGTAATGCAAACCAATTATCTCTGTCTCTCACACACATAATAACAAGCAAGGGACTGAATAATACATACAGCAATCCCCCACCTATTGCGGGGGTTAAGGACCCACCCAGATCTGCGTTAATTGAAAATCTGCGATATGGGGATGCTGAGTCAGGTCAGGCCTGGGGGGCCTCTCTGGGGCCTCCTACACTTATCTGAGGCCTGGCGCTGCCCTGAATGGGCCTCCAACGGGCTTACCAGACCTATCAGAGGCCCCAGAAGTGGTTTCTTGCAATCCGGAAGTCACTTCCGGTTTGTCAGAAACCACTTCAGGGGCCTTTGACAGGCCCGGGAAGCCCATCAGAAGCTCATTTGGGGCAGCCAGTCAGGGCTGGGTTAAGTGCAGTAGGCCCAAACAGGCCCAAGCAGCTTACGCCAGGGGCCCTTGCCTTTCATATACTGTGGTCTCGCAATATACCGGGACCGCAGTCTATGAACTGCGAAATGGCGGGGGATCACTGTATATGTAATGGTACAACTTCACATTTTTCAAATATAACCCACCAGAAGTAATAAGACAAATAATACAAATGTTAAAGAAACTGAATGTGTTTTGACCAAGAAGTCTTCATCGTTCATGTAACATAAAATAATTACTGGACTTTCAGCTGGCAGGGGTAAAACTGAAGGGGATTTCTACAGGCTTTTAGATATCAACTTGCTATTCAAAAAGCTTCCAGTTCAGTGTCAGCAGTCTTCATAGCTAATTCCAGATGTGTTTTGTTCTCTAGTTCTCTTCACTTGCATGTAGCTGCTGGAGCCCAACACATCTGGGGAGCACCAAGTTGAGGAACACTGCTGGGAGCCTTCTTATTAGGGGTGTTTTGGTTGATTGTTGGCTTCTCCCTCAAAGAAACTAATGGTGGAAACTGTGGGGTTCTGAACACTTGAACCTTCCCTAATTGACTGTGTAAGACTACACTTAAATGGAAAATGTCTGATCCTGGATGTCTTTCCCAGTATAAATTTTAAGCCTCAGAGCAACTGCCTATGAGGGGAGGGCACATGTGTGAGCGACAACTTGTAGCATATAGAGCCCAACTGTTCAAGAGAGGAGAATAAATGGCAGCTCCCTCTCCTGTGGAGCAGTATAGTTATCTTTGAGACCCAACTGTTCAGGAGAAATTGGAGAGTCCAACATGCTTTGCTATGGTTGCTGTTTGCTTTGTTTATTTGTATGGAAACTTTAAAAATGCATTACTTTGTAGGTTAGGACCTACAAACAGTACATTTGCAGTGCAGTCCTGCTCTCAGATGTCATCATCTTGACCAGATCAGTGCACGTGATCTGTGTTCTAAGGGAAAATGAACTTAATGTCCTAGGTAAAGGTAAAGGTTCCACCCGCACATGCATGCTAGTCATGTCCAACTCTAGGGGCGGTGCTCATCTCCGTATTCAAGCCAAAGAACCAGTGCTCTGCAAGTCCATGGCCACGTGGCCAGCATGGCTATAAGGAAACATTGTTTTACCTTTCTGCTTTTTATGGTGGTACCTATTTATCTACAGTACTTGCATTTACATGCTTTCGAACTGCTAGGTTGGCAGGAGAATGTCTTAGGTAGGCAAAGTCCTTTTCTCTTGACAGAGTCAAAATAGCAGAGCTCACCTCTCATACGTCAATCAAGTTAAAGCCAATGTACTGTACTAAAACACCTGTGTCCGTGAGCCCATGTGTCAAGTGAGGACAACAGATGTGTGGTTTGAATTTCTTTTGTTGTGGGTAGAGGGTACCACTTCAACCATAAGTTTTTGCTCTCAAGCCAAGTCCCCCATCTTTTTGGGATTTACTACATCTCTGTGCTTTTATCAAGATATAATCAAACATCATAAGAAAAAGGGAAAGGAGCTTTGAAACTCAAATGTAGGAACAAAAACTTAGCTGCAAAACTTGTAATTTACAAAACGCATTTCAAAACCCCAAAGCTACTCACACAAACTCCTCAGAAGTCTTTACAAAATCCCAGTAGATTAGGCCAGCATTATTATTCCCCTCTTGAAAAAAAGGTGGATTGAGAGAACAATGGCATGTGTAGGCATGTTTATGACAGGGGCAGAGGGGGGCAATTAAAAAAAAGTACTTGTCACTTTACACTGTTAGAGAGCAATCAAAACCTACACACAGTACAGTGGTACCCCAACTTAAGAGCAGCTCGACTTAAGAGCAATTCGACTTAAGAGCAGAAAACTGTTGGCATTTTAACTGCTGCCTTACAAATTTTAGATGTGATCTGCTCGACTTACACATATTTTTTCCATTTTTTTTAGATAGGTACCCCAACTTAAGAGTAGTTCAATTTAAGAGCATGCATTCGGAATGGATTAAATTCGTAAGTCATGGTACTACTGTACTATATTTAGAAGTAGCAGCTTCCACTCTGCTTCGCACATGGGGGGGGGGCTTAGTCCTTTACAAAGAGACTTACTCCCTGGCAAGGATGCTTGGGACTGCCACCTTACCACATTACGCCCAAGCTTTTTAGATGAGATAAAGAGTGAATAATCAAAAGGAACAACACTAATTAAAAGACTACTCTTGAAGTCCCAGAGCAGTGCCATAAGTCAAATTGGACGATTAAGCATTATCTGAATGTTGACTGAAAGTTTAGCAGTTAACCATGCAAGCAAATTATTTAATCATTTCTTCTCTCATGGGCCGCTGCATTTCATCTTCCAAATTTATTAACATTTGCCTATCACTTCAGAAACACATGGCCAGAGGTTCAAACATTCTGCTTTGCTTGAGACAGGAAAGGGGTGATTTGTAGGAGGAAGAAAGTGCCAATGGGACCAGATAACAGAACACTCGGGGCACATGCAAAGGCCATTTTAATTGGAATAAGATTTATTTGCCATTAATTTGAATAATGTAGCAAGTGGTGAAAAGAGCATTAAACATCCAAAAGGAGATTTTAATCCATAATAAGATGTTTTTAAAAATTAAAACTGTGGATAATACTGTACTGATAATTCACACTGTTACATAATTCCTGATATCTTGCTCAGCATAATCATAGATGGATGGCCATGGTGTATCAGTGCCTCTGAGGAAAGAAATAAAGTAAGTGGTACCTCTACTTACAAGCAGCTCTACTTACGAGCAATTCTACTTAAGAGCGGAAAACTGTTGGCATTTTAATTGCTGCTTTACAAATTTTAGATGTGGTCTGCTCTACTTACACTTTTTTCAATTTTCTTTCAATTTTAAGTTTTGATTTTTTTAGACATGGCTGCTCTGCTTTCGAGTTTTGTTCAACTTATGAGCATGCATTTGGAATGGATTAAACTAGTAAGTAGAGGTACCACTGTACTAAGGAATTGTGGTAATGGGTTTTTTTTTGGGGGGGGGGTTAGAGATTTGATTTTCAAAAAATCCCCAAACATATCCTTTGAAAATTAATCATCAGAATTTCATATGTGCAGTTCCTTGCTAAAAATAAGAGCCCACTGGAGCCCGTTTCCTTAATGGTGCATCCAGAACTGCTAGACAAATAAAATCCCTACCATCACCACAAGTGCTCTTTGACCACAATTTGGATCGATTTTGAGTAATACCATTAACCTCAGTGATCTTGGAACTGGGTCCACTATAACCAGAACTGTGATATCACAGAATGTAGTTACTGCAGTTCAGCTGCCCTAGACCAGTGATGGCAAACCTTTTAGAGACCGAGTGCCCAAAATGCGATTTAAAACTCACTAATGTTTCGCAAAGTGCCAATAGAGCAATTAAACCTGAATACAGGTGGCTGTGAACGGGTGATGTCGGGTGCCCACAGAAAGCTCTGAGTGCCACCTTTGGCAGCCGTGCCATAGGTTCGCCAACACTGCCCTAGACTATGCAGTGCTCATCCCTCTTTAGAAAAGCAGTTAGACTGAGACCTTTCTCAGGGTATGGACAAATAAATCAGTGTTACTAGGATCAAGTTTCTTGAACTGCTCTTCCTTCTCCCAATATATTCTTCTTTTGCTATATATCCAGGTGCATTCCAAAAGTACAGAAAGCAATATAAGGCATGCTGAATGCTTACTTGGAAGCAAACCTATGGGATATTATGTCTCCACCAAATCCGTTCACGGAAAAAGGCTGGAACTTTATTTGGGGTTCCTCAGTCACCACTATCTGCCAGCAGTTTGTCTAAACGGACTAAACCTGGTTAGAGAATGAATCACCACTGTCATCACTTCAGCGCTATAGCTCAGCTGCCCCGAGGAGCCAACACAGGTGATCACCAAGCCCAAAGCAAGACAAAATAATATGACTGGAAACACTGAGGGCAGGGGGGCGGAGACTGTCATACAAACAAAATACACTGTGTACTCATGCCAACAACCAGATTCATTTGAGATTAGCGCCAATGTTGCATCATCAATGGATAAATATCCAAAGAAAGAGTGAGGAATATGAAACACACACACACACCCAACAAAAAAGACTATGCAGTGTTCCTCCCCCTCAAAAGTGAGATTAGAATATAGCAAAATCCTTCCTCCACTATTATAGTCACCCTACCTTTATCATAGAGTTCCTCCATGGCTCGCCAGGTCTCTGCTCTGACATCTCTACTGCTTTTGCCCGGGATGTGTGCATCAGGCCAATGGATTAAGTAAAGATCTAAAAGAAATACACAGAATAATTTTTATTTCCATGAATCAGTTCTCTCAAAGATGCTTACAGCATAACCCAAAAGCACCTATTAAGGGGGGGGGGAATATGTCTGATTTTGGAATCATCCTTTTGATCACCAGTTCAAAAGGATGATTCCAGATATTAGTTATTGTAGATACCACTTGCTTCAGTAAAATTCAGTTTTGGTATCCAGGTAAGCCTCCTTTCTCGGATGCTCACGCAAACAGTCCTACAAAGACAAAAGCAGCTTTTGTGCCATTCTTGAGAAACTCTTAAACAACACCAGCAGAATGGCTTAGCAGCCATGAGAAACACAAGGCCTCTGGCCTGCTCTGATATGCCGGGTTTTTATCCTTCTGCTGATCAGTGTCTTCATACATCTTGGGCACCACTTCATTTTATGGAAGATCATCTTTCACTATGAGAGGCAACAACAAAACAAAAAGCATACAGATAATGTTCAAATTGGACTCACAGGTAGATAGATACAGGTCAAGGAAGGAACTTGCTTGTGCAGAAGGATTTTTAAATTCACCAAAGTACTGCTGAATAAAGGGTATGTTAATTCCCTTATTGATAGGATCCCTTAGAAATATTTCCACTCAGAGACACTAGAGATAATATTTTGGGGGGGTTAATAGCAAGATGGTCACAGCCTCCTACCTCATGGATCACATGCTTGTGAAACTCCTCCTCCCTTTTTGAAATTCCATGGCGTAAAGGAAGATTAGGAGACTGTGGAGGCTCTACTGGGGTACCACACACAACTGGCGGGCCTTATTTCACTTACAGTCACAACATGTGCAGGATTACTATATTGTACAAGACATGCACCAAGGCTGCAAAGGATGCATGCCATTAAGACCCGGACCACTGAGTTTTAAGAACAGATTTGGGCCTTATTGCTACACCATTGGAATACAGGCCTTTTCTGAGCTTTGTAGAAGCGGCCTTTCACTTATATGGGAAAAGTAAAATACTGTACTATTATGACGATGAAGGAACTCCATTCAACCACATTTTAAATAAGCTGTATGAAAAGAAAAGCAATAACTCTGCTTTGAACAGATTTTTCAAAGCAGAGTTGTTGGTAGATGGGCAGTATAGAAATAAAATAAAATAAAATAAAATAAAATAAAATAAATGAATAAATACATTTTTGTTCCATACCATAATCAAATTGAATTTAAACAGTTGTACATCAAAACCTCATGCTGGACTGCCAAACCAGTAAAATACAAAAAGGAATAACACAAAACATTTCCACATATACTGTTTTTCTCAGTCAGCTCTACCATCTTAATCACTGGGTGTCTCATTAATTTCCTGTGCCTGTCCGTCTCCTGGGAGGTATCAAAGCTGAGAAGAAAAAGCTCTTCTTCATTCAAAATGCATGGCTAACTTTACACACTTAGCAGTCATCAGCATGCTTGTAAGGGAAACTAATATTTGCAATTCCATTGGAATCCCCAACACAATAAAAGGGAAGCTGCTAACGAGGACCAGAAAGCAAGTCAAAACATACATGGAGGAGAATAAAATGGATTATGCATCCAACAACCACAAGGCAGACTCGGGGAAAGAAAAGACATTATTTGTGGTGCCGAAGACGAAGCCCAGGGAATGCAGTTTCCAAGCCAGCTTTTTATTTTTGCAATTGTAGATTAATTTAACACAGATGCTTACTGATAAAACATATATGGAAAAAGTGAAAATTGGATTTAAAAAATAATATATGCATAGGATGAAATGGGTCTTTCAAAACCGTCTCCCACAGCATTATATTTCTTGTTTCCCATGACTGTCATTTATTGTGTGTTAAACAGAAACCTGGGTAATGCAAGGTGACAACACAACAGTCATTCTTTAGAAAAAGCGCAACACAAATGGCCTTTCCCAATCAGGTTAGCTCCAAGAGTCAAAGGACTTCAGTGCAAGGGGTGTAATCTCTTGGCACAGTCTTATGATCTGGACACAAAACCATTCCTATTCAAGACTGGCTGAAATGAAGACGATTCTGTATCAAAGCACAATGGGGAGCAGACAATTTAAAGATGGCTCCAAATGTATTGTTTTATGTCTTGTTTAAAGAGAGAAGCTGAAATGGGAGAGAAGGAAAACAGGCTAGTTGTTTTTAACATAGTTAACTGGGTGGCCACATTACCCCTGCTTGCAGAGATCATCACCATGTTGCGGGGAGGGAAACAGGATTACTGTAAGGAGTCAGGCTTGGGGTTTTGACTCCAAGTACATCAGGTGGGCAGCTGAGGCAAACCAGGACATTCTACTATGCAATGCATTCAGATTTGTAAATAGGGTAGTGCATATTGAGACAAAAACAAAAACCCACCATACCTAGATATTCAACACCAAGTCTCTGGCAAGACTCGATGCAGGCTCGCTTAGCATTCTCATAGCCATAGTCGCTAAGCCAGAGTTTGGTAGTTATCCAGAGGTCTGCTCGCTTCACTCCACTGTCCTTGATAGCTTTCTGAAGCAACGATTCGCAGCCGTACCGCTTTGCCGTGTCAATATGACGAATGCCGCATTGTTGAATTGCGTACACCACAGCATCATGGGAGTAGCCACCGTAATGGGATGTCCCTTGAAACACAAAACATGTGTTATTTTGTTAACATGGTTTTCACACACTACATATATCAAGGAGGATGACATAAAGCCAGCAGAGTTTTTTAGGTATAAGGTCCTGTGAGTTTGTGGTTTCGTTTTGCTTTGCTTTGCTTTTCATTTGGATGTGTCTAATCATAGTCATTTCGCTTGGTGGCCTGAAAAAGGCCAGGTCTAGAAGGGCACTGATTTTTTTCTGTGTTAACGGTTTCTAGCCTGTTAAATACAATTCCCAGGATCTCTTGGGAGAGGAAAAAATTGAGCTTAAATAATTCATATTTTCATTGTAGAATGTAGCTTCATCAACATGGCCCTCACTTGCCTCATTACCAGGTGGAACAAAACAACATTAATCCATGGCTTCCTCAGAACGATATGCCAAGTATCTCCTTCACATGTTACACTGGTCACTGCCAGGAATGGAGAATGAGTAGTTGTTTTTCCATGAGGGTTTCAAACAAAGCCATTTGAATGTGGAGAGTCAAATGACTTCCCATTAGGCTTTCAGTGAGCATGGAGAAAGGTATGCTGGTGATTTGCCTCCTCTGTGACAAACCTACTGTAGTTATCAGCGTTCTCAGACATGAGGTGGATTTAGCAACTCTGAGGAGACAAAGGGGTTAATTTCACCCACCACCATTTATCTCATATTTCGGATGACCGCCAGGCAAGTCAGTGAGAAATCATCACTTCACTCTACACTGTTAAAACCATGTATTGATCATTATCAAGTGGAAGAAATTGTCAAGAGTTTTGTTCTTCACAGTACTGTAATCCTGTTAAATAATTTAGATGCATGGTAGGTGAGCCAGAGGAAGGGCCTACAGGATCAAAGCCCCATAATTTTCTGAGTAAGGTAAAACATCATCTGCTACAGACTTCCTTCTTCTGCCTGAGTTTAGCTGCGGTCCTCACATTAACTGGGGAATAAATGGATTTCCCTAGGAACAGGATACAGTTATAATATATAAATTAGTTATCCTTTCTATAATACAATATCTCACAGTGGCTTGGTTTTGAATGGGCAACTAAAAGCAATTAATTTTAACATCGGGACCAATCCAGCTTGCTTGCATTTCTGGATTCAATTTATGGGATAGGTGTTGGCTCTGGAGACTGTTGTGATGGGTATTTGTACTCCAAAAATGTCTCACCACCCCACAGATGGCTGCTGGGAGAAAGGCAAGAGACCTGAATAATTTCCAAATGTAGCACACAGAAAGAAGGGGAAATGATATTAGTTTTGTACCACAACAAAATTGTGTTTGTTTTTTACAAATAAAGGAATGCCTGTACTGCACTGTACTTTCCTTTTATTTAAAAGCAGCTAACAGTTTTAGTTTCATTTTTACAATGTCAGAAAGCAACAAACTAGTGACCTGTAGGGAAAGCACCTCTCCATAAGAAAAGAAGTCATTAAAATAGCTGTATTGCAAAGAATGAAATCATCGCTCATTACATCACAACTGGAACACAACTTGATATGCCTCAATTATTGCAAAAAGCAATACATGACAAGTGATTCATCCATCAGTGATAAAAATTACTTCCAAGCTCTAAGCTAGTATGGTTTTCTTTACCACATATCAAGATTCAATTATACTTTCTCATCAGTTTCTCATGGGCAGAAATAACTCCATCGCTATTCAACAGGCATGGGACCTTCTGAGTTCGCAGATACTATGCCTTGCTCCAGTCCTAAGATAATCAAGCCTCCCCGTGTCACTTTAATGACCTGCTATGAGAAACTTGAGAAACAAATGATGCTGTACAATGTACATGTGTTGCTAATCCCAGTCTAAAAACCCATTGTAAATACTATTCCTCTTTTTGACAATTGAGCACATGACAAATTGTCCTTGTGTGGCATTTACAACCCACCACCTCATGCCTACACTGTAGCACATTGAGCATTTATCCAACTAGATCTGCATTTCCCATAAAAACGCCTGATCTTCCACAGACGAGGATTTCCCCCTTCTGCAAAGCAATCCGCTTCCCGGCCTTCCTGAATTCCCCATGTCCTTCTTGAGTCACCGCTTCCATTCTGTTGAGCTCACAAGCTCTTCTGTTGGTGTCCTGTTTACATCCCTTGAATCATGGATCCTTCTTTTGATGTTCATGACATATCTCAAAGGAAGGAATGATAATATTCCCTTCTTCCTTCTGTACAGTAAATGTTTTCCCCTTCCTTTTCCTTACGTCCCATTGTAACGTCACCTCAAAGTTATGCCCCCATGCTCTGTGCTTTACCACTCACCCCCTCTTTTGCTATTGCTCTCTTCTTGGAAAGCTGTCCATAGTTATTTAATGTCTCTCCAATAAAACACTTTCTGGAAGTCCAGACAACATCTCCCCCTGCTTCCTCAGAGGAGCACACTGCGTTTCTTCTCCTCATTGTCTCCTTGTGGCTGTTCTGACTTTGCCGGGGGCAGCATTAAACAAACCAGTCCCCACTGTTTTCTGGCTACATTTTTCATGTTTATTCTACTTTGAATTATGGTATCATCTGGTCCTTTTAATTTCCCGTTATGTGTCCAAAACATTTAGCTTTCTGCATTTTATGATTTCTTTGTCTTTATTTCTTTGTCTTTATTTATTTATTTTATACCAACCCGTGCATATGTGAATCAAACTCATGTTGGCTCGTGGCATCAAAAGGAGTGTATTGTGTGAGACAAAAAAAAGGCACGTTGTACAGTCTGGTGTTTTCAAGTTTTAGGTTTCTACTATATAGTATGGAATTGTGGGCTTTAGCACAGGTTGGTATAAAAAGACAGAAGCATTTGAAATGGGGAGGTATTGCAGGATACAGAGAGATCTTTTCAACTGAGAGGGTGACCAGTGAACTGATCCTAAGGCAAAAAAATAAGGACAGAGAAATCATAAAATGCAGAAAGCTAAATATTTTGGTCAGATAACGGGAAATTAAAAGGACCAGATGATACCATAATTCAGGCATGCCCAAACTTCGGCTCTCCTGATATTTTGGACCACAACTCCCAGAATTCTAAGCTTAGATTGCCAATGACAAAGGACTGTGGGAGTTGTGGTCCAAAACATCTGGAGGGCCGAAGTTTGGGCATGCCTGCCATAATTCAAAGTAGAATAAACATGAAAAATGTAGCCAGAAAACAGTGGGGACTGGTTTGTTTAGTGCTGCCCCCGGCAAAGTCAGAAGAGCCACAAGGGGACACTGAGAAAAGAAACACAATGTCCTCCTCTTAGGAAGCAGAGGGAGATGATGTCTGGGCTTCCAGATATAGTGTTTTATTGGAGATAAATAACTATGGGCAGCATTCCAGGAAGAAAGCAATAGCAAAAGTTGAATAGATACGCATATATTCAATTTGTTTTACAAAAGTTTTATGCTACTGTATCTTATTTCGCTTATCAAAAGTTTGGAAACTTTTTATCAAGAGAAAGGTACAGAGGAGGTAGCTCCTCGGTAGAGTGCTAGAAATGCATTTTTAGAGAGCTCCTGATTATTACAAAGTACCGTATACATACAGTATACATACTGTATACATCCAACTGAGGACACATGGTGATCAATATATGCACATGTTCTACCCTGGCACTCAGTGGTCATTCAATTCAAGTGCCTGGTGGATTGCAACAGCAGAGGAGAAGTGGTTTAGCCAGTAAAGGAATTAACAGGAGGACTGTAAGATAAAGAATGTGTAGCCCCCAAGGCTGTGGGAGGCCAGTGATTATCTTACAATTTCTCTGTAGTGTTTTTTCCTGACAGGCACATATGTAGACCACAGCAGCTCAGCCTCTCAGGAAGCACTCACTCATCTTTCATTCCTTTATCAGCTATATACAATGCCATCTGTTGATATGCTGGACCAGTTATTTTAACTGTCTGATTTATGACCTTAAGTCATAGAGGATAACAGTTAGGAAAAGTGTCACATACTACTATGGGTGTTCATGTATTCTTCACAGAAACCATAATAATGCAAACTTCCCAGTTCAAGTACAGTAGTACCCCCATATCCACTGATTCATTATCCACTGATTCAGTTATCCACGGTTTGCAGAAAAAAATTAAATAAAAAATTCAGCAGCCGCAAAGCAAGCTACTGTCACAGACAGCAGCTGTAAAGCAAATTGCTCTCATAAAAACAGCAGTGTAAAGCAAGCTACTGTCTCAAAGCAGCAGCCAGAAAGCAAGCTACAGTCATGAAACAGCAGTTTTGGGGGAGGTTTTAGCATTCTCTCTTATCCACAGATTTCATTATCCACGGGTAGGCCTGGAACCAACCCCCAGTGGATACCGGGGTCCTACTGTATCTCTTTCTTCTGGTGATCACTCATGACCACATAAGTTGCTGCTCCTGTGAGAACCAGAGATGCTCATGAAGACTGATTTTGTTTTCACCTGACACTATCAGAATCCATACTATTAGAATACTCTAATTCCTGAGATTGATTAATTCCGTATAGTTCCTTACTCTTCTCAGAATGATCAATGCCTCTGAGTGAGATGTCATCTGTCCAGGGGACTCTCAAGAGTCTCATCCAGCACCACAGCTCAAAAGCATCAATTCTAATGTCAATATTTAAAAGTAAATGCTTCTATTACAGAAAGTTCTAAAAGAAAGTGCATACTGCAACATTTCATTGTTCCAATGAAGAACGTATACTCCAAACAAGAAGCTACCATTGTGACAGAACATATACAAAGCTAATAGCAAAGGTACATTTGCTAATAGCAAAGAGTACATTTTATCTCCTTGTCATGCAACACACCATATGAAAAGCTAGATTATATCCACATGATGAAAGAGTGAAAATTACTAGAAGAGAAATCGATAATATAATAATACATCCAGATGAGACCACATTACTGGCATGAAAGAGCAAAGATTCAAAGCAATTATAGAGAAAGGTTTAAAAAAGAAGAACAAAAGCAGAATTGTAGCTGAACATTAAGAAGACAAAAATAATGACTACAGAAAAATTACACAACTAACACTGATAAAGAACTCAAATTTGTTAAAGATTTTGGTACCTTGGATTAATCATCACTCCAAGTGCTGCCTAGAGCCAAAAATCAGATGAAGACTGAGACTTGGAAAGGCAGCTATAAATGATCTAGAAAAGATACTGAAGTGTAAAGATATACAAAAAATTGAAGTGTGGTCCATTCTCCATGGTTGGGCCATACTTTAATTGGATCCAAGGCCACTCCATGGAGGCAGTGGTGAATCAAACACCTGACCTAAAGCTCTACAATCAGGTACACGGAGCTGTACTTCCCGCTGCAGGTACCATAAACTGTCTTACAAGCTCAATCAAGCCTAAATTTCCACTAGAAGTTACTAAACTGAGGTGGTCATAGGTTGAATATATAATGAGAAATAAGGACTCACTGGAAAAGAAAACAGTAACAAAGAAAAGTGGAAGCCAGCAGGACGAGGGGAAGCCTAACATGAGATAGACTGACTTAATAAAGAAAGCTAGAGTCTTTAGGTTTGTAAGAAGTTGCCAGAGGTGTCAATGATAGGACTTTTCCAAGTCATTTGATCATCGAGTCACGTGAACTGAAAATGATGTGACAGCATATAACAAAAATATCCTTACAGAACTTCTACTAACCTGGCTAAAACAAATTGACTAACACCACTGATTTTGATTACAGTACTTTTTCTTTTGCCATTCTCATGTGACTGTACTGTTGATACAGTACATATAAAATAGCTATTCCTTCTTTCTTTTCTCATGTATTCTTTTGCCCATATATACCACATTCCCACTGACGTAACTATATTCATTTCTGCTGTTATTCCTTCAATGCGCAAATGGAGGTGGAAAACCTAACCAACTGGGAAACCTATTCAACGATGGAACAAAGCAAAAGAAACACAAAAAGAAAATTCACCACACACCAAATACTGAAATACAGGCATCTTGGAAGAAAACAAATATAGTAAACCTCAGGGAGACAATAATTGGTGTTTTATCAAATTATGGTTTTATATTAAATAACTGTATATTTCTCTTCAATTCATGAGCATTCGTATTTGTGGAATTTTATTTTCAAGTGCATCTCTTATAAGTATCACAATACATTTTCTCTAGGACAAGAAATCAAGGGAGCAGTTAACTACTTTACCATATATTTATGAGTTAGCCCATATTCCTGCACTCTCATTATCTCTATCATAGTTCTTGTTCAATTGCCGAAGTATTAATCAGCAGCACAAACAATTATATATTTTCACAGGGAATCTAGGATTTGGACCACCAAAATCATACTAATAGAGTTTCAAAATCATCTTTTTAAAAGGGTATGTCTGTGTGATTACCTAAATATAGTAATAACAAAAAGGCAGCAAGGAAGATAATAAGTTCACCATCCCCAAGAAGAATTCATGTTGTTGAATACGCAAGTGATGAGTTAAAAAGAACATAATCATTTTAAACAAGTTAAATTCACTTTACGCTACAAGAATGTAGCAAAAAATCAGTTTTCAAAATGTATCAGAAAGTAGTACATAATCCAATGAATTATTTCAGCCTTTTGCATTATACTGGCTAATCACAATACATAACTGCAATGAATAATATGACAAATTATCTTTAAAAAATAATTTGCAAGTTCTGGGCATTTCTATGTAATATGTATTAATATTATCTAGAAAGTGGAGAAGCATCCAGAACCAACACAGTACAGACACTTGAGAAAATTAACATGCTTATATAACTGCACCATGGACATAATAAAGGAATGCTGGATTATAAAAAGACATAGGATTGCTACTACCTCTTTCCCCCAATAAACTCCCCTTTTAAGCTGGTGTCTGAGGCAGGGAAAACTAGGTTGTAACTCCTGTGTCTGTGATTGAATAGCCATTTCCAAGCACACAGAATGAATGAAGTTCATTCAGAGGTCTTGCAAATGGGCTCAGATCCTTTCTGTGCACAGCAGATTCCAGTAAGAAAATTTGGAGCACCCAGAACTTCTACTTTGGGGAAAGCGGGTTGGGGGGGGGGAAGAACCCTATGCAAAGAAATACAGAGTACAGACCATTTGTTTGTCATTGCTCATCTTCTGGTGAGTTAGGTATGCTTGAAAAGTTAGTACTGTACCTTGAAACATCAGATTCAGCGACATCTGTAGATATTTTGTAAGAAAATTTAACAAGATACAGCAGTTCAAATCCCACTTCTGAAAGCTTTGAGGAGTGAGGTGGGTTTTTTTCCTGTTCAGTTTATTCACACTGTAGGGCAGTGGTTCTCAACCTTCCTAATGCCGCGACCCTTTAATACAGTTCCTCATGTTGTGGTGACCCCTTGCCCTGCTTGGAAGAGGCCACAAGCCCCCTTTGGCAGGCCAATGCTGCAGGTGCCATAGAGAACTCCCCTCTATGCAGGTACCCTCAGCCAATTGTAGACTCCGGTGCCATTGAATGACATCCCCTCCAACCTATCAAGCTGTAGCTCACTCTTCCCCCCTCTTCTTCCTCCTCCTCCTCCAGACCCAAGCCGTTTGTGCCATTTTCTTCACTGGCTCATGGCGACCCATGTGAAATGGTCGTTTGACCCCCAAAGGGGTCCCAACCCCCAGGTTGGGAACTACTGCTGTAGAGGGTTGAACAAAAACACAAGCAACACATAGCTTGGGAAAAGGAACTTTTCCAAGCTCTAAGGGAAAGCCTAAAGTTAAATACTGTCACTAAGAGTCAAGTGGATTTACACATGCTAATTCAATGCCTCCTATTAAACCTGGAAGCAATGGAAGAAATGTGGGGTTGCCGAGTGACAACACATACTCTTGATTTACTTCTAGTTCATCACTGAGTCCCTTTTAGACTCTTCTTCCTCCTCCTAGCATTTTCCCACAAGTGCAGGATCCGCTCTTTGCATCCTGAAACACCACTCTGGGTCTTGAGGGCACAGGCCAACAATTTATATGTCCTTATTGCCAGTGTCCTGGCATCTCTGTTTTGGTTGTCCAAGTGACCACCGGCCATCAATTTTCAGAGGGTAGGTAGCTTTGGTAACCGTGGAAAGTGCTGCTCTGAGGACATGTCCATACTAGCAAAGCTGGCTTTCTCTCAAATTCTCTGTAACTTGTATCACACCTGGTTGCTGTCGGATAATATCAGTGGCATAGTCCAATACGGAGATACCCAATATCCAACACAGCAGACGCACTTCCATGGCATGAAGACAGCTCTCTATGCCCATTGTTGCTGCCCAGCACTCTGTCATACAGTAAAACAGGGCGCACAGATGTCTTGTAAATCTTAGATTTGAGACAGATTTGTATTCATCTAATTCAAAGCCCAGTGATGAGGTCTTACCAATACAACCAGGCCACATTCACCCTTGCTCCCATGTTATAACTCATGCCACCATTGCCTTGGATCTGAGAAGATATCCACCTTTTTTTAAGTTTTGTCCTTTTTATTTGGAGTGTTCCATGGGTGGCAACAGTCTCTAGGTACTCATTTTTCCTGATGTTTAGGTGGAGTCCAAAGTGGTTGAGGCAGTCATTCCATATCTGAAGTTGCCACTGCAGTACCTTTCAAACTACCAATTAATATTCTAGGTCCAGAACAATGGACTGGAAAATTTTGTTCCTATCACCAGATGTTAACTGAAAAGTCGTAAATAAAAAAGTGGCACCTAAAAGACTGTGGGAATAACTCCCACGGGAAGCCCCAATCTGTGAGGCTTGCAAAGTTGCTTGCCAACTGTAGGAATTAAATCCTGCAAAGCCTTAACGTTTTAAAGGCTTGGAAAACTTGGGAAGCCTATTTCAGAAATAAGCTTGAGAATTGGGAACCCAGCAGGGAAGCTTAACCAGCAAACCCCCCCTATTGGGTTGGAAAATAAAGAGTCCATACGTGTTTCTTGGTGCAAAATGGATGCTTCTCTCCTTCCTTCTTTTTCTCTCCCTCTCTGCATCCAGCAAGAGCCTTTATTGAAAAAACCACATGACTACAAATCTCATATGACTTTGCAGCAATCTCTCAACCAATTATAAACTTACACGTCTACATAAAAACACAAATAGTTATTTCTTTGTTCTAAGAGCTGAGCTCACTACGCATGTGTGAAACTTAGCCTGGGAAACTGATGAGAAGTGAAACATAGTATCTCAGAATTGATTTAGTACAATATGCTTTTGTTAAACTGTCCTAGCTTGCTACGTGCATCCTAGCTTTCTGTTAATGGAAGCCACAGAGAGGCACTGTGAGTGAGAAAGATTCACCACAAAAGACTATTACATTTTAATGTAAGCTTTCATGGACACATCCACTTCTTCGGACATACAGCAGTAGAATGAGGTGTATAGTACAATATACAATGGAATATAAGTTTCATACCAAATATTCACTGGCTTGTTGGATGCATTGATTTGGTTGGTTCTGTTTTAGAGCTCTGTTGTGAAAAGGCATAGTTATGGAAGAGTGGAACCTAGCATATCCTCCAGGTCCAGAATACATGCTCAAAAGTCAGCTGACAGCCTTCTGAGGTTTTTGGCTGCAGGCCAGCTTCAAATCTGTCTAGACTCAGCAATGGGGGATATATTTTTAATATTAGAATCGTTTGCTCTGCATATTTTCTGACAACTGAATATACACATTGGAAAGTGGTTCCTCTGAATTGAGATGTCTTTGTAAGATTCGTACGGATACAATAATTCCACACAAATTCCTAGAAACACACTCAGCTAAGTCAGTGTAGCTTCATTCTGAATAGGCATGAGCAGGAAAGTCCTATACTGTATTATCAACTTTTTGTTCTTTCTCCCACTGCATTTTCAAACAGATGATTAAAAATAAAATATAATTACAGTAATTTGAGCATATGTCGGCCCTCTCAACTTGCACAATTTCTTCCAAATCTACTTTTTGTTCTGTGCCAAGTTCTGCATGGAAACCAAAGCAGTTTTCTAAGGAGGAAAATATGAAAACCAATAAAAACCAATTTGAGTTTTGAACAAAAGCTGCAGTGATAACAAATAATAAGGTCACATAATGTTGAATTTTATTTATAACTGGTTATATAGTAATCTCATCACCACAGTATTTAAACCAAAGTGGCTGTTGTTTAAGTGTTCCAGCACTCTGTAATCTAGTATTCATGTTTTTGGCCACTGCAGTGAATATCCTATTACTCTGTTTTTCAGTTCTTAGATTTAATTTCCTGCCAACAATGCTCAGAATTTTTTTAACCATTGAGTTTCCTTCAATGCAATTAAGAACCACAGCCTAACAATTTAGAAGCTTTACCTACATCCTCTGAAATCCCACTGCTTGCATCAAAACAGGATGCTTTCTAAGGAAGCCTATGGTTAGTAATTCCAGATTCATTACCCTTGAGTAAAGCTATGTCATCTTGTGTTTGCAGCTCCAGTTCTACTGACAGAAGTATTTGCAGGACCTCGCCATAAAGTTGGAAACTAATCTGCCAAAGCTTGAGTACAGTAATTTATTTGACATTCAGTTTCTTATTTCCACTAATTTGCCCAACATCCAGACAGAACGGAACATTTTGACTAAACATGGCTATCCCTTTCAGCTCCACTGTTTTGCTTATGAATGCTATCATTCCCAAAACAATAATATTACATTTAAAAAATAACCCAATAACTTAATGCTAGTGTTTTGATAAGCCAATTATAGCCCAATGAATTATTTCTGCTTATGTTTCAGGAACATGGCTATTTAATCCCTTGCCCAAAATTGTGTTTAGCATACCAACATGAAAATCTCATCCTGTCTTATCTGTTTTGGACTTTCATTGTAGCAAAATGAGACAAAGAAAGCTCAGTTTCAGTTAATATCCCAGGTGTGATTTTTTTAAAAATGGTATTTAGAAATTAAATACTGTACAAGTCAGGGTCACACAACTTTATTCTAAATAAAATAAGGCCCGTGTGTCAATTTGATAGAGGATCAAGCCCATATCATTATGTGTACAATTAGTCATTAAGACACTTGCTTGAAACAGTCAGTCAGCAGGCATCCCAGAAATTAAACAAGCCCAAAGCATTCCTTAATAGGATTGCAATTATGGCGGCTGTAGCTCCAACCACATTTGGTGAAGAGCTATTCAAAACAATACACACTGTAGGGCAGTGTTGGTGAACCTATGGCACAGGTGCCAAAGGTGGCACTCAGAGCCCTTCCTGTGGGCACCTGACATCGCCCCTTCACAGCCACCTGTATTCAGGTTAAATTGCTGCATTGGCACTTTGCAAAAAATTAGTGAGTTTTGAATCGCATTTTGGGCACTTGGTCTCTAAAAGGTTCACCATCAGTGCTATAGGGATATGCTGGCGCTCCTCAGATACATATTCCCAAATGAGAAGCAACACTGGTTTCTTATTTTTCCCATCATATGCTTGCCACTGAGAAAGGAACACCGAACTAGAAATTGGAAGCCTTCCACCAACCTTCCTCAGACTGGAGAAGCTACTTGCATTAGTGAAACATTTTGATCCGACAAGAAAAGATGTCTAGTTCCCATGACTCAGCTCCCGGATATCCTCACCTGGATGACTGAAAATCTCCCCAGACAAACATAGAATGCAATTTTATCAACTGGTTAGTGAGCACTGTGAACTCAGGATACCCAAGCACACTGCAAAATTCTCTGTAACAGACAAGAGTTCAACACTGGATGTCTAGGAATTCCTCAGAAAATAAGCCTAACTGGCAGTTCTTCCTTTCTCACAAAAGCAGTCTGACAATCTCTGAATACATTTTTGAAGGCCAGAAAGGTAATTGAATAACAGCAGCCAAAAAAAGGGGGGGGTCTGGTAAGGCCCTCCAGCCTGTGGTATCCCTAGAGATGATCATAATATTAATGGTTTCTGATTCCTTGCTTATACCCATGTATTTTTCAGTGGGCACTGCATGGAAGTGTCAAAAGGTGACGCCTTGTGATCAAGCGCCTGAAAAGCTTTATCATGCTTTGTTAATGGAGAAGAATGTTCTTGCACTGCCGCATAAGTAGACACAATCACAAGTAGAGACCGCACTGGCCAAAATCCTATTGGATATTTACCTATGCACAAGCAAGACAAATCTCAGACATTTCTCAGATGAAATAGGTGCCTGCCTCATGACTCTGCCTGACAACAGATCAATTATACACAATTAGCCATGAAAACTTCTGTTATTCATCTCTTGTGCACATAAATACCCAACAGAACTTTGGTGACAGATACTCAGATTACCAAGGCTTGACGCGCTTGTCTCAAATATAAGCAAGCAATTTCCAAATTTTTGCAGAAAGTCCTATTCCTAACATACCACCATGACATGGAAGTGACCTTGGGCACTTAAAGAATCCATTTTGATCAATAGGGGGATTGATTCAAAAGCCGGCATATTCCCTATTGCACTGGTGGCAAACCTTCGGCACTCCTGATGTTTTGGGCTCCCACATTCCTCTATCACTGGCAATCTAGGCTCAGAATTCTGGGAGTTGTGGTTCAAAACATCTGGAGTGCTAAAGGTTCACCACCACTGCTCTATTGTATCTTTTACCAGAAAATTTTCCATTGCTCCTTTTTTCACCAGACCCTTCTGACCTCCCCACAGCTCCAGCACAGCAGGAAACATGGTTCTATTGCATTAATAGTATTACTGAACGTACCAACACTGAATCATCAATTGCTGAGCATACACATGGAGTCAATTCAGACTCCAGCAGAATCAGGACCATGGATGGAATGGAATATCAGAGGAGATTACATTGGAGGACCAAAAGAAGGTCATTCTGCCAGAATTGTCATTTGTTTACTAGAATCACACACATTGTTTACAAGCTAAAAGAGGGCACCTATGCCATATCAATTGTATACAGAATGACACAAAAATGGGGGGAAACATCACACTAAGAAAGGACACTTTTGACTGATATAAAAATGTCATTCTTAAACAAAGGAATGCAGAAACAGATTCCAATGGGAAACAGGTAATGATAATTCATTAAAAGATGCAACTCGATTTCCTAAAGTTTAAAAAGAGGGGAAAGTGTGCTTTAAAAAAATCACCCTGCAGGTGCTTATTGGCTTATCAATGCAAGGATATCTATGTTATCAACCCAAAAGCCCTTTTGCTGATCATCCCTGGTAATTATCAGTGTCATCATTCTATTCCCATTGACTTAACTGTTTACACTCTCTGTGCTGATTTACCAAACAGTGTGCACATACCTGTAAATTATAAAATTTTGTTTCTGATGAAAGGGGCTATAATCCACAAAAGCTTACACACTCATTCCTCCTCATATGATATTTGACAGCCTAGTTCCATACTTTTGTCTGGTTTACTGTAACAGGTTGATATTTTTACAGATAGAACAAAAAAGCCTGACCTATGCTGTGAAGTGATATGTGTGAATCAGAAAATCAGCCTGAAGATCATTTTCAGAGTGTCATCCAATTCCATTTTTAGTTATCCTGTACACTATTTGATCCAATACAAATGCCTGCTTTTAACATGCTAATAGTAGCTTCTTTTTGAATTAAGCTTCTGGGTGTTAACTACCCTGTAAATACATGGATACAAGGCAGAGCCCCCACATAAATGTAGTATGAGAAGGTTGATCCAGGGCAGAGAAGCTCAGACAAAGATGTGGAATCTTTTATAACCAAGGCTAGGGAAAACCAATGAGGTGTCTGCACCACCATGGAACAAGGAATGATAATAGTGTTCCCTTAGTTCATCTCAAGAGGCAACTGCATGCAGAACAGGAAGCTACTTGCTCCAGACCTGAACAATCCTGACACAGCAAAACTAGATGAAATTATTACTTCCTCTAGGAATAAAGTGATAATCAGAAGCTGCTGTCTGGCGCCCTCTTTGCATTAGTAATGTTGGACTATCAAATACTGTACTTTTCAAGCACTGTTTTCCCCCTCTTCCTCTGGGCAGCTGACGAGCCTTTAAAAGTGAGGGAGAAAGAATGTGTAATCAGAAGGGGGATCCTTGAAAGCTAGGTGATGAAAGCCCACTCGGCCGTAGGACATTTTATAAGCAACAGCACACTTTTTCTTTAAAATGTCTTCACGGAGAAAATGCCAAAACCTTGAAGGCTTTTCTTTCACTCAACACTTTCCCACCGTTGTGAGGACTTTTTCTCATTAACAACCAAATTGTTTTCAGATGCCTCTGCTATAAGATGTTTCCTTAGAAACCGTGTGGTAAAAGGCTGTGGCTTTCTTCCACAGAAAATCTCAAGCAGTGAAAAGGCAGATTTTCTGGCATAAATCAAATCCAATTTCCAGGGTTCACTAAACCCTTTCTCTTCAGAATAATGTTCTGTGACTAGATCTGAACAGTTAATAGTGTACGAAGAATTGCTGGTGTGAACCAGTTTTAAATGATTTCCACTCTACTCCTTTTGTTGCAGCCGTCTGAAATCACTTTCGGTCCTTAATATACCTGGATAGATCTTTCACTTCCACAGTGTTCCTTTCATTCCCACCAAGAGAAACAGAGAAACCTGATATCAGGCTGTGGGACCTGTAATCTTTCTGTGAGGTACTTTGTAAGAGAAAACGCAAGAGAAAGAATGAATTATTACTTTCAATCCCAAATTAAGTCTGTCAGAGACTCACATTACATATCAGATGGCCGCCTGCCCATCTGGCATTTGCAAACTTATTCCAGATTTTACTTGGCAACCTATTTAATTGTGTGTGCATTCACACATGTACACAGAGACAATTATTTTCTACTTATCAACTTTCCTGCTTATGACAGAGCCATCGTGCCTGCTGCACAACAGCATAATTCGAGGTTCTTTATCTTACTGAAATCCAAGGATATAAGACAAACATTTCTTGGTACAGTGGACCCTTGTATAACAAACAGCTTGTATAACATAAAATTTGTACAACATAAAAAAATCCGGAGATAGGGGAAATTTGCTTAACATAATCGCCTATGGGGAGAATCCATACAACATAAAAATGGGATCACTCCGTTTTCAATGCATTCCTATGGGAATTTGTATAAAGGAAAATTTGCTTAACATAATTTCATTTGGAATGAATTAATTCCTTTATACAAGGTACCACTGTATTTGAATAATAAATCAAAACAATTAAATCAATATGTTGTTACTTTTTATGAAGGAACAGTTCTTATTTCAGTCAAGCACTTGTCCTTATCTACATTTACAGTGGAAACTCAAAAAAAATAGAATATGCAAATGTTCATTTATTTCAGTAAGTCAACTCAAAAGGTGAAACAAATATACGAGATAGACCAATTATATGCAAAGCGAGATGTGTCAAGCCTTACTGTGGTATAATTGTGATGATTCTGGCATGCAGCTTATGAAAACCCCAAATTCACAATCTCGGAAATTTAGAATAGTGTGATAAGATTCAATATTCTAGGCTCAAACTGTCCCACTCTAATCAGCTAATGAATCCATAACACCTGCAAAGGATTCCTGAGCCTTTAAGTGGTCCCTCTGGCTGGTTCAGTAAGAATCACAATCATGGGAAAGACTGCTGACCTGACAACTGTGAAGAACACCATCATTGACACCCCCCATAAGGAGGGAAAACCCCAAAAGGTACAGATTGCAAAAGAAGTTGGATGTTCCCCAAATGCTGTAACAAAGCACATCAATAGAAAGTTATGTGGAACGAAAAAAGGTGGAAGAAAAAGGTGCACAAGCAGCAGGGATGGCCGCAGCCTGGAGAGGATTGTCAGGAAAAGACAATTCAAAAGTGTTCGGGACTTTCACAAGGAGTGGACTGGGGCTGAAGTTAGTGCACGAAGAGCCGCCACACTACAGACGGATCCTGGATATGGCTTCAAATGTCGTATTCCTCTTGTGAAGCCACTCCTGAACACTGTTGCTCAGTGGTCCCAAGTCCTATTTTCTGGTGAGAGGAACATTTGCATCTCATTTGGGAACCAAGGACCCAGAGTCTGGAGGAAGAATGGAGAGGCATACAATGCCCGATGCTTGAAGTCCAGTTTGAAGTTTCCACAGTTTATATTGTTTTGGGGAGCCATGCCATCTGCTGGTGTTGGTCCACTGTGCTTCATTAAGTCCAGGATCAACGTAGCCACCTACCAGGAGATTTCGGAGCACTTCATGCTTCCTTCCACAGATGAGCTTTATGGGGATGCTGACTTTATTTTCCAGCAGGACTTGGCACCTGCCTACACTGCCAAAAGTACCAAAATCTGGTTCAATGACTATGGGATTACTGTGCTTGCTTGACCAGCAAACTCACCAGACCTGAACCCCATGGAGAATCTATGGGGCATTGCCAAGAGAAAGATGAGGGACATGAGACCGAACAATGCAGTGAAGCTGAAGGTCGCCGTTGAAGCATCCTGGTCTTCCATAATACTTCAGCAGTGCCACAGGCTGATAGCATCCATGCCACGCCACATTGAGGCAGTAATTGATGCAAAGGGCCCCCAAAAAGTACTGAGTACATATGCATGTTTAGACTTTTCAGATGTCTGATATTGTTCTATTTCCAATCCTTGTTTTATTGATGTCATGTAATATTCTAATTTTCTGAGATTGTGAATTTGGGGTTTTCATAAGCTGTGTGGCAGAATACCATAATTATACCAAAGTAAGGCTTGACATATTTTAGTTTCACCTTTTGAAATGACTTACTGAAATAAATGAACATTTGCATGATATTCTAATTTTTCAAGCTTCACCTGTAGTTTTCAATACTGATTTTCTTGGTTTGTAAGCATCCAGGATAGGGGATCACTCAATGTCTCACTCAATGCATTACATCCCTCCTTTCCAATATAAACTGTCAGAATGGGGAAAGGGTAAACATTCAAAACAATTATTATTCCTGTGCTTTTAGGTGAGTGACCCAGGGGACAGACCCCTCTTGTTTGCAAAATTAAATAGGTGCTTTTAAATCTGGTAACCTATGTAATTGTCTGTGTTGAGTTCACACATCTACACAACTAAAGAGAGGGCACCAAAAATCAGCATTCTCCCCCTGATTCCACTGAAGGCACAAGTTGCAGCATCATGTGATACAAAGCATTCAGCTCTCCCAGATTTTGCCAAGTGCCTCTGGCAAAGAATGAAAAGCCTTGAATCACAAATGTGACATGAAAAAGGGGTGGGGGGATAAATGCTACTGGCTACCTTCCTAGATTTTAAATGTACAGGGAGTGGGAAAACACCCCAAATTATCTTGTTTAAGCACATTAACTATGTGCTAAGACTGATTAACAGGGAACCTTCCATATGAGTAGGGTTTTTAAAAAACCTATTTCAAGTATTGCTATCTGACCCTTCCTCATAAAAGGACCCAAGGCAGCTTATATCATTTAAAAATATAGCTAAAAATAAATTATTCACATATTAAAATAGAATTAGATAAACATAGTTTTTAAAGTTTTTAAAGAGATCACTTGGTAGTGGGGCAGATAAAAAATGTAAATAAATAGAGTGATACCTTGTATAAAGGAACTAATTTGTTCCAAATGAAATTCTGTTAAGCAAATTTTCCTTTGAATAAATTTCCCATAGGAATGCATTAATCCCCAATTATGAAAATTTTTCTGTTGTACGGATTCGCCCCATAGGGGATTCTGTTAAGTGATTTTCCCCTATCTCCAGAAATGCTTTCCTTTAAATGGATTTTCTGTTAAACAAACCACTTGTTATATGAGGGTCCAGTGTAAATAAATAAATGTTAAACAAACACATTACTTGTTGTTCTTGCTCTGTTGTTACATTCCTGACTGATTGCTCATGACCCCATGTCCATGGAGTTTTCTTGGCAGGAACACTGAAGTGGCTTGCCAGTTCCTACTCCAGGCACCTATAGCACCTGGTATTCCCTGGTGGTTGGCCGTCCAAGTACTAGTCAGGCCCGACCCTGCTTAGCTTCTGAGATCAGGCGACAGACTAAAAGCAACATAATACCAACTACAGTATTCCAATTTTAAAACCCTCCTCAGATACCCGGTCCCTAATGGAAAGTCTGCCTGAAAAGAAAAGTCTTCGCCTCCTTGTGGAAGGACAACCAAGAAGGGGCCAGTCTGGCCTCCTGTGGGAAGGAGTTCTGGGGAGTTTCTCTGGGAGCAGCAGCAAAGAAAGTCCTCTCCTGTGTCTCCACCAAACACACCTGTTGTGGGAATGAGAGAAAGCCCACCCTCCCCATGATCTTAACACCTGGACAGACTCATAAAGGGCCACTGACCAAGACACCGGTATGCCTATCTTTTTCAAGGCCATTTTCACTTGATATGAAGCACTGTTTTAAAAAAACCATGAGCTAATTTTAATTATTTTTAGGATGAAATACACCACAAACAACTAACTGGAGCTTGCATTAGTTTCTTTTCAGACTGCAAACTCCCAAATCCCCCTATCAAGACAGCATCAAGACAGCTTCATGGAGCTGCATCCTAAAAACAACTTTGCAACCTGTAATCATATTTTCTAAGTTTGGGACACAAGTGACCCAAACAGACAGAACTAAAAATTACCCGTGGAGTAGTGGCCAACAAGCTTGGCTAGAGCGTAGAATCAGTGTGGAACTCTAACCATTTTTCTCAGCACTGCGTAGATAATTACTTCCTATCTCAATAGACTCAAAGTAATATCCATCTTTGCCATTTACTGTTAGGCCGCTTTCTAGGGAAACATCCAAAGCAAAGTAGAAATAGAATTAAATAATGATTTAAAATGTAAAGTTAAGACAGTTTTTTTTTAAATGAGTTTGTTTGTAGTCATCAGAGCTTTCAAAGCTGAAAGCCAACCTAAGTAAAGCTAAACCAAGTCACAAAAAAAGCAAGAAGGGTAGGGGTCCCTCAGGCCTGCAGGGAGAGGTAGGGGGAGAGGAATGGGGGGAAGCTGCCAAGACTGGGCACCACAACTGAGGAAGCCAATCCAACATACACAACCAAGAAGCACACTTCAGATAGTAGGGCCTCATCGGTATTCCTTCCTTCCTTCAGTTTGTATACCGCCCATCTAGCCCAAGGCCACTCTGGGTGAACAACAGGAAAATAAACAAAAACTGGAAACAAGAAAACAAGAAAGTAACATCAAAAGAGTATCAAGCAATATTAAACATTAACAGAAAAGAATAAAGATCAATAATAGAACCACCCCCACCCCCAGGAAAAACAATATACTGTATAACAATATACTGTATAATGTTCCTCGAAATACCCAGAGATAAAATTACACAGGCTTTAGGGGTGAGAGAACCAGTACTCTGAAGGAAGATCAGAGCCATTACCAATGAAGCAGCCCCCCATGCTCTGACTAACATAGCCTCTTCAGCAGTATGGCAGGACTGCTGTAAATGGCAGCAACTGGGTCTCATGCAGTGGGTTTTGAGCAGTTGTCGCATGTGCCAAAAATAGGCCCTTGATCACTGTGAAGTGACGTATCCTGCAGTGACACAAGTAGCATGCGTGTTTGCGGGCATCCACATTTTTAGCGGAACTGCAACCTGATTTATAATACAAAAAGCCTCTTCTACACAGCGGGGACCTTTACCACTCAGAGTGGTACAAGAGCATTCCTGCTGCACAGCTGTGCCAAATAAAGACTTGAGGAGGGAAAAGACTTAGGCTTGATCCTTGTTCTAAAGAACCAGCCATGTCTGAGCTCAATCTTTAGCTTTACACTTAAAAAAAGAAAAAGAAAAAAAGATGTCCTAAACCTACACAGAAGTTGGTGTTAGGTGATTCGTGTTTGACACTGCCTACTTACCTGAAGGGTCCCTCCCTTAGGGTTCTGTTTTGTCTCCTATGTTATTTAGCATCTACATGAAAGCACTGGGATACATTATCTGAAATTTGCAGGTTTGATGTCACCACTATGTGGTTGACACCCAACTCAACTTCTCCTTGCCACCTAAATCCAAAGAAGCTACTTTGGCTTTAGATCAGTGTTTGGTATCAGTAATGGACGGGACGAGGGTGGACAAACTGAAACATAATCGAGACAGACAGAGGTGCTTCTGGTCAGTCAAAAGGGAGATCAAGGAATAGGGAAGCTGCCTGTACTGGGTGGGATTACCCTCCCATAGAAAAAAGAGGTGTGCAGCTTGGAGGTGCTCCTGGATCCATCCTTACACCTGAGTGTCCCAGTGTCAGCTATGACCAAAAACGTAATGTGCCAGCTGTGTCTGTTTCTCGAGAGATCTGATCTGGCCACGGGGACATACACACTAGTCAATTCCAGGCTGGATTACTGTAACATATGTTGGGCTACTAATGGAAAGTGTCAGAAGACTTCAGCAGGTCCAAAATGCAGTAGCCTGCTGACTGGGCTGGTCACAAGGATCACATCACACCCTTATTACAGCAGCTCCACTGGCTGCCAATCAATTTCTGGGCACAATTCAAAGTGCTGGCTTTAACCTAAAAAGCTCCAAATGGCCTAGGTCAAAATTACCTCAAAGACCTTCTCTCCCATTATGAGCCCGTTCAGGTGCTAAGATCATCAAGAGGCATCTTTCTCTCTGGCCTGTCACCTTCACAGGTGCATCTGATGAGAACTCCTTACAGGAGAAGGCCTTCTCTGTTGCTACTCCCAGACTTTGAAACTCCCTCCCATAAGAGGCCTTTTGAATATGATGCAAGATGCCTCTTCAAACTCATTGTTCTTAGCTTAGAATATTGCTTTTAATATTTCTTGGCAACTGTTGTACACCCATCTCCTACCTCACATAAAGTACTGTCCTTCTGTGTTATAAGCTGCCTTGAATCCTTTCCAAGGAGAAAGGTAGGGTAAAATATTTTAAATAAATAAGTAAATAATTCTTACATTATTTGTTAATACATCTTCTCTGTTTACCCTGGATTGTGAAAGACTCTTATTTCACCCTTCTTTCACAGAAAGTGAAATATGCTCCCATTTCAAAGGCTTCCTTCCCTTTTTCGTGAGTAACACAAGTATGTGTGTGTGTGTGTGCGTGCACGTGAATAAAACAGGAAAATTACACAAACAAAAATGTTGCAAGAAGCGGAAGGAACTTCATTCTTTCCCGAAAAGAGGAAAGAAAGGGAAATGGAAGGAATACAGAAAAGTTGACACATACATACTAAAAACATTACTCCTCTTCTATCAGAAGATACAGTCTGAGGTGCTATTATGTACATTGCTACCTCTTAATGAGTTGACGACAGCTTTAAAAATCCTATAGAAGTTATAGCAAGATTCTTAGGGAAAGGTTGTATGAGACACACTACCCAAGAATAGACACACATCTGGGATGAATGAAATAGTCAAAATTTTCAAAATATGAGTGGGCCATGGTTGTCCACAAGAGGATGAGCTGACAAACCTGCATCGTCTCAGAACTAAGAGAAGGTATATTCCATTTCTTTGTGTTAAGCTCACAACCACTACCCACGTCCAACACAATTTTATTCAAGTTTATCAAATTCAATACAATTCTGATATGTAAACTGCCCCAGGTAGTGCAGGTTTCACTAAGGGGGCAGTATAGAGATATAAATAAATAAATAAATAAATAAATAAATAAATAAATAAATAAATAAATAAAACATACTTAACTGAACCAATCCTAGAAGCTGAACTTGAAATCCCATTGAATTTTGCAAGGTCAGCAGCATGGTACCTTGATCCACATAAAAATGGGTATTTGTTTATTAGTTGTCCTCTGAGATATATCAACATGCTCATTTTCAGAATCAAACATGTCTTAAGCAAGCCTCAAAGCTCCACCCTGTATCACCACATGGAGCATGCAAAGAAAGTTCCATATTTGATATAAGCTTTGTCATTATTAATTTCTAAAATATAATAAACTTTGTTATTATTAATGTCTCTCCTGTAAGATTTGTATTCACAGCAGTACCTCGTTATGGCTACAGTGAATCTAATACTTTTTCAGCCCACCAGGGGACTCGATTTATTAAGCCCTTGGCATCCCACCAAAAGTTTTCAAGAAGAAACGCCACATTGCGTTCCCAGTGAAGCTTCTAAAGGGTTAGTTGGGTTTTTCCCCATTCATTTTAGCTGTTCTGCTGCAGTGAAGCTTTTTATAACAAGCTCTATGGGGTCACAAAATGCTTTTTATAAAGACCAGGAAGTGATGGTTTCTTACTTATTAGAATTAAGCTCTGTGTGTAGAGCAACATGTGGTCCTCCTTCAACAGGGTGTCTCGAAGCCAAGATATTCTGAAGATTTTAATTAAAGCAGGGCTTTTCAAATTGCATTTTGCGGAACTGTGGAATTCCTTGGAAGCTTATCATCCAAGTGATTCTTTGGGGAAATGATCAATGCCGTCAGCACAGAATCTATTCAATGGAAGAACCAACAGCTCCAAAACACAGCTTGCCCATTGCTACCTATTTTCCTTAATCAAATCCACTCAAAAACGCCTTAAGAATGGAGTACGTCCCAGTTACCCTGAAGTACAGTGGACCCTCATACAGTATAACAAACTGTTTGTATAACATAAAATCTGTACAACATAAAAAATTCCAGAGATAGGGGAAATTTGCTTAACAAAATCGCCTATGGGGCAAATCCATACAACATAAAAATGAATGTGATTAGGGATTACTCCATTTTCAATGCATTCCTATGGGAAATTTGTATAAAGGAAAACTTGCTTAACATAATTTCTTTTGGAATGAATTAATTCCTTTATACAAGGTACCACTGTACTGTACTTTCTCTTCGACACTTGGCAAGAAAAAAAAAAGCAACATAAGCCAACTTCCCTTTTTTGTTCTGTTGCTCTCAGCAAGGAGTATATTACTATAAATAGGATAACCCCCCCCCCCACACACACACACACATACACATTGACTTTGGTAGCTACAAGAAAAGTTCATACTGCTAGGGTTCAGACAAGCAGCTAATCAAGATGCTAGATCTGGTGGTTGACGGGGAAGCACTTTTTTGGGGTGGGTGGGGGGAAATAACACACTGATCTATTCCAAAGCCAGCCAAAAGGAGCATCTTAATCCCTTTCCCCAACATCAGTTGCAGTTCAGTGAACAAAATAATCCATTCCTGCAGCTGCAGATGAACCAGAAAGGAAAGAACATCAATGTGCGCTGCTTCAGTGATGGGCAGCAAAGCTGACCCAGACATCATAAAGAAAACTTCAACGAGAGAGCAGAGAGGAAATGTCTGATTGGAAACGTCTAATAGCTCTTGGCTATAGCGGTAGTGAACATAGAATATTGGTGGAGTTGGTAGATACAGTATAATGGAACAAGTAGAAGTCTTTCTTGGCTCTATTGTTCTCTTTTTTATGTTTTCTGCCTTTCTGCTTTTTGGATTCTGTAAATGTGAGCATTTAACAAACCAGCTTGATTATGTTTTACTACTTTTATGCCAATAAAGGTAAGGTTGTTATTATAATCTCCAACACATCACTGAGACGTTATGTAACTTGGTGATTATGAGGTACATATATACGTATGGATACCCAGTGTGTATAGCAGTGGTTCTCAACCTGTGGGTCCCCAGATATTCCTGAACTGCAACTCCCAGATACCCCATCCAGCACAGCAAGCGGTGGAGGCTTCTGGGAGTTGCAGCCCAGGAACATCTGGGGACCCACAGGTTGAAAACCACTGGTGTATAGAATGCCAGATTAGGTATCGTGAGACCTGAGTTCAATGCCCACTGAACCCACTGAACTGAGTTCAATGCCACTACTTTTTTCAAGCCAGAACAATTCAAACAGACTTTTCCCCACGTGATCATTTGATTTGTTCTTGTAAAATACAGGAAGTGCATGTCTGTGGGTGGTGTTTTGTTGATGTAGGCAGCTGAGGTATGATGTTCAGGACTGGAGGAATACTGACGCCTGCATTCTTCCCCCCCCTCATCAACCTCTGAATTTTTAAACATGTTTACGTATGTTAGACTACTGCTAGATCACCTTATCACCTGAGTAAATAAATACGGCATTTTTCCGTCTAAAGATGCCCCATATATAAAACGAACCACCACTTTTCCAACCCAAAATTATAGTTTTGTAAGCGCGTAGTTCTCTCCTCAGCTTACTTCCGTGAATAAGACAATCCTCAATTTTTAGTCTAACAATTTTAGTCAAAATATAGTCTTATACACGGGAAAATACTGTAGGTACCACTTTGGTAGGAAGGTAACGAAACTTGCACATTTAGTCATGTTGTTCACATGACCACAGAAAGGCTTACTCTTTGGCTTACAAAAGCAGTGGGCACTGGCCCCTTTACCTGGAAATGACTGGATCTAATTGACAGGGGAACTTTTAATGAGATGTACATGTTTGTGATCACTGTATAACAGAGAATGAAAAAACCAGGTTAGCACTAATGCCTACAATAAGAACTTCATGGTTCAAGAGGCTGAGCAAGGCAAATGTACAAAGCAATCAATAAATCATAAAAACACAAAAAATACAGAAATCTAGTATACGCTTGTCATGTAATGGCAAACAAAATTGTACAGCTGATCATTCAAGGTAAAATAAACAGGAACAGAGGTACTATTTGGCTGAAATCCTGTTGCTTACCGTAAGGACATCTGTAACTTTCAGCCCATTATGAGCAGGTAAACCACTGGCCATGCAGGATAAGAATTCGGGAAAAGATGTTAGAGTACCACCATGGGGCCTTTTGTTTGCCAGTTAGGATCAGAATAAAATTTACAAATTTTATTAGGTAAAAAAAAAAACAAGACGCCAGCCACTGAGTGCTCAAGAACCTTAAAGAACCTTAGATACAGCAGAACATTCAGTATTTAGAGCTACCACATCCAAAGACATGAAATCCAGTATCTAGTAAGCAACACAAAATGTACTTCTATCGCTTTCCAGATTATTTGGGAAGATTATTAAATAAGACCATGTTGATGCCATTTTACACATAACAAGGTGATTCAATCCCATCCAACAAAGATATAACTTAATTAACCAACTCTCTGAAAACTGCTCAGTTGAGTTCTGCAGGTGCTATTGGCATGGGAGCCTTACCAAGCTCAATGTGCTGCATACAGTTACAGTGATACACACTCTCTGAAAACAGATGTGCAGCATGGGTGTGCTCCTGGCATCATCTCTGAGCCTGGATGCCCAAGCATTGGTGGTGGCTGGTGATATATATTTGCCTGTACTGCAGGTAAAACTGTGCTCACGACCTGGGGTTCAATCCCAGGTAGCAGGCTCAAGTTTCACTCAGCCTTCCATCCTTCCGAGGTCCGTAAAATGAGTACCCAGCTTGCTGGAGGGGGGCAATGTGTAGCCTGCACACTGTAATTAAAACTGTAAACCGCCCAGAGACTACTTAAAGTGGTATGGGGCAGTATATAAGCAGAACACTTTGCTTTTGCTTTGCTTTAGTGCACCAACTGTGCTGTTCCTGGAGATATCTGATCTAGCCATGGTAACGCATGCTTTAAGTTACACACCAGCTGGACTACTATAACATGGTATACATGGGTTTGCCTTTGGAAAGTGCTCAGAAACTTCCAAAACACTGTAGCCAGATTGTTAACTAGGGTTAGTTACAGGGATCACAGTAACATGTCCGTTGCAGCGGCTCCAGTGACTGCTGATCTGTTTGCAGGCACAATTTTAACCTACAAAAACTGTTAAGTTCAAGCTATCTCAAAGACCGCATCCCCCCTAATGAGCCTGTCTGGGTTTTAAGATGATCAAAGGAGGCCTTTCTTGCCACCACAGGTCTGTTTGGTGGGCCATGGGAGACAGATTTCTCTGTCGCTTCTCCTAGACCAGTGGTTCTCATGCTGTGGGTCCCCAGTTGTTCCTGGACTGCAACTCCCAGAAATCCTAGCCAACTCAGCTAGTGATGAAGACTTCTGGGAGTTGCAATCCAGGAACATCTAGGGACCCACAGGTTGAGAACCACTGTGACCTAGACCCTGGAACTCCTTTCCACAAGAGGAAGCTTGTCCCCATCTTTGCTCTTCTTCCACAAGCAGATAAAATTATTCCTTTTCAGGCAGGCTTTCCCTTAGTGAGTGGTTGTCTGAAAGGGGTTTTAAAAATGGGATGGTTTGTACTTTGTTGTTTTCAAATCTCTTTTAGAAAAGCTTTTTTGTCTAATATTTCCATTATAAGGTTTATTTGTTTCTTTTAAAATATATGAGTAGCTTATTGTTTTTAACTTAATATTTTTAATGGTGTAAGCCTCCCTGAGTCTTGTTTTTAGGAAAAAGGCTGAGTAAAATATTTTAACCGATAGTGAAACACAACACTCTTAAGAGGCTAGTGTGGAGAGTGAGATACTTCCATTAAGAGCAAGTTCTCCTACAACTGCAATCCTACACATTTTCATCTGTTCTCCCTTCTTAAGCACAGGACTATGCCACAGCATGCAAAGTGAGATAGTGTAACGTTGGCCTTCCCAATGTTTATGACACTTGGTGTCCAAACTTTGGCCCTCCAGATGTTTTGGACCACAACTCCCACAGTCCTCTGTCATTGGCAATACAGGCTTCAAATTTTGAGAGTTGTGGTCCAAAACATCTGGAGGGCCAACGTTTGGACACCCCTGGTTTATTACTACAACTGCCAGAAACCTCTTCTTGCATGGCCAGAGGGCAAGAACCATGGGAGTTGTTGTCCAATGCATCAAGCAAGCCTGACAAATAGGTATGACAAGGTATCCCTAAACCCTAATGGCACATGTGTGCACAACATGAAGTGGCTAGGCCAGGGTGATAGACTGGTACTCTGGAAACCTGGGTTCAAAGCCCTCCAATTGGCCACGGAAATTCAAGGGGGTGGTAGTCTGGCAAGGCTACATTTTAAAATATCTCACTTCCCTTGAAAGCTCTGTTAGATCCGCTTAGACTAGGGTCCAACATGACAGCACATCATACCTAACCCTAATGGGAGGAGGTTAAGAATGTCTCCGGTGTCAGTCCTCATATAAAACTACACTCCTATTGTGCCTTTTATATTTCTCATTTCTAAGAAACCAACATAGCTCCACATACGACTTTTGCACCTTTGACCGAAGGGGGTAGAAAACCCAGGGCCCATCGCGACTTTTGGACTTCAGCGCCCATCAGCCCCACCCAACATGGGCCAACGGCAAAGCATTATGGGGACTGAAGTCCAAAACATCTGGAAGGCCACTCCCGCTCTCAGAGTGTTTATCCGAGAAGAAAGAATGGGGAGATGAAGGGAAATGCAACTTATTATGCCTGCCCTTGAATGATTCTTTCTCGGCGCGTTTGTTAGGGCTGCTACGGCTTCAGCTGCCGGCTGGCCACGAGGAGCGCTAGCCCTGAGCACTTACCCAGCCCCAGCACCGGGATCTCTAAGCCATTGGCAAGGGGAATCGTGGGGACCCCCAGCACCTTCCCGGATGCCCAGGTGCTCATGCTGAGTCGACTCCACCTGAGCGGCAGCAGCAGATGAAACCCCATCCGCCCACCACTTTCATCTCCTCCCCCTGCCGAAATCTCGCGGCCGCCTGGATGCAAAGAGCAATGCCTCTGGAGGCGTAAAAAAGGGACGTAAAACAAAAAGAAACCCGGGACGGGGAAAAAATCACTTTACGGCAAGCGCTGATAGAACGAGGAAGGCCGGCGCAAGAGAGCGGGAGTTGCAGGGACGCGTGGATGTGCACGTGTGAATCAAGGGATCGGGCTGCAGTACGAATTCTACGTGGTTGTTTTTTTCCCCGCCAGTAGGAAGAGGTGTGTTGCGGTACTGAGCATGCTTTAATTGGCGGGCGGGCGATCGGGCGTATATAAGCTGTGGAAGCATGGGGGTAAGGAAGCCGACTTGAGTGTTCGCCTGTTTACACGGAGGGCTCCCCAACATTATTGCAAAGATTAATACTGACTAAATAGACCTTCTAGGAGTAGAGCCACCCTGGGTGGCTTTGGGCAAGCTGCACAGTCCCAGGATGCCCCCAATAGAAGGAAAGGATCAAACACTTCTGAGTACTTTTGACCTGGGAAACCCTGAAAAGGTCGCCACAAGTCAGGACTGAGGTGGCGGCACATGATTATTATAAATGTGCATCGAACGCCAGGGCCACCTTGTTTCTGCACTCCCGTGGTTACTCGAATAGAAAAAGTACGGATTGCTTCTCCTGTGGCTTTGATCAGGAGGAACGTGACAGCTTAAAACTTCTATTCTACATAGCTGCGGCTGCTGCTGTTCTGTGCATTAAAGTGGTATCAGGAGACAGATATCTAGTCTCATGCGCTCCCGGAGGCATCTGGTGGGGCCAGTGTGAGATACAGGAAGCTGGACTAGATGGGCCTTTGGACTGATCCAGCATGGCTCTTCTTATGTTCTTATGATCCTAGATTGCCTGAGGTGAAATAAGTCACCCAAGCTGACCGCAGTCTACATTTGTAGGACACTATTTTAGCTCAGGTTTTCCTACTGCAACATCTGGTCAGGATGTCAGATCAGAGATTCTGTTACCTGAACATTACCTAAAGAATTTTGTAGACCTTCAGGGAAACAGCAGAAGCCTGTGTTTGACACCACTGGCATTTATATCCCCCAAAAAGGTTAATTGCTACATGAAACCAGATAATCATTTCCAGTAATATTTTGGAGGTTCAAGGCAGCAAATATAGCAGAGGGGGGAAAATGTTATTGGAGTGCTGTTTGTGCCAGCCCTAGCCAGGAGAGCTAACGGTAAAGAATCATGGGAATTGTAGTCCCATAGGATTGGAGAACACATATTCCCATCTGTAAGGGTAATATTTATTTACTTAAAATATTTATGTTACCTTTCTCCTATTAAAACAAACAAAATTGAAAGCTGAAATAATAAATCATCTCAATATGAGAACGAATTAAACAAATACATTAAAGTTTGATATATCCCTGTCAAACATGCCTGTGAGGGTGGTGAGCTGGAAAGAAAGGGGTCTCCTGATGATATATTAATATCCATATATGGCCATGTCCTTCAGCAAAGAAGGATAGTTGAGGAGGCTGCTGCCACAGTTCACCAATATCTTTTGCCTCAGGTGATGACCTCTCTGTAACTGATGGTAGGGCAGGCCCTGGTGGGATATGGGTGAGATACTAGAAGATTATTTATTTATTTATTCTTGTACTTATTAACCGCCCAATTTTCCCAAAGGGAACTCTGGGCGGTGTACAACACGTCGCCCGAACAGCGACTGCCCAACTACAACATACACAGCAATATATAAATAGAGGTACATACAAAAACCTCTCATTGTTAAAATATCATGTGATGTATGACAAGGGCCAGGGGGCATTTGTGTTCCCAGATGTGTGGATCTTGATAGGTAATAATGCTTGTATTTATACTGGTGGCAGCTGGTTTAATGATTTCTCTAGTGATTCCTGGATTCTGGTTGTGCAGATATCACAGTGAACGGGGTACAACTATATGTGAAAGCACGACTATATTGAGAGTGTTTCTTAAATGACTTTGATGAGTGCAGCACCAGTTTTCCTTACTCCGTTACACATGTTCACGTCCAATGCATGTTTCTTTCCTGTTTAAATAGTACTTTTCAAACCAGAAATTTCAAATGTACAGTATAGGGCAAATATATAATACAAATACAGTAATAGAAAAATCCAAGAGTCCTGGCTTGTCATGTACAAGAAGCATACTGTCAATGGGGGCATCTACGCAAACCATGGACTTCACTCATGGTTGGTTGGTTGGTCTAAACACTGCTGTGTAGGTCCACCTATAGAAGGGAAACAGCAAGACTCACAACAGCTTCTTGCTGATATTTAAAAAATCCCTGCTTGAATTTTCAGGTTCACTTCAACTTACTGGGCTAGTGCATCCAGCAAATTTGGGCAGAAATTCACTAACTCTCAGCAAGTAAATTGTGCTATTTGTCTTCTATAGGCATAACTACTTAATAGGATTTTGGCCATCATATCATGCAGATATATGAGCGGCGATGATTTGTTTTACTCCCAAAAAACTGGAAAAACAAACCTTATATTCAACCATTGCATAGTAATGATGTTTCAGAAACATTATTGCTATTATTTTTGTGACAGGTCAGAATCCAGTAACATGAGGTTTATGTAACTTATCAGCTAATTGATGAGGCACCACAATGCATCTCACTTTTGCAATTGGTTGCATGACCAGACATGTAACCAAGATACATGTTTGCACCTCATCAGCACCTTACACAACAAATTAGATAAGCTTTAGTCAAACACCAGTAGGATTCTAGCCATAATATTCTCCTGCTTATAAAAAAAACATAAGCATAACACTTAAATTCTGAAATAGAGTCCTGAAATACAGACCAATTGTGCAGAGAAATATTAACCTGCAGTGGTCTGTTCCTTAGGAAGAGGAAGAAAATTCCATGATGTATTTGAATGTTTTTTCTTTTTTTTTTCTTTTATTGGCAGGCTTCAACATTTTCCACTTCATAATTGATAGATATATAGCCAAAAATGCTTTATCTGATTGGACTTGGACTTGGAGATGCCAAAGATATTACAGTAAAAGGCCTCGAGGTAATAAAGCAATGTAGCCGAGTATATCTGGAAGCCTACACTTCGATCCTCACTGTCGGAAAGGAAGCCCTGGTATGTGGATGCAGAAGGGACAGGACCTTGAGTACAAATACAGAGTGATTGCTGGATGGGCACAAGTGAGACTTGAGTTCACATCTCCACTTTGCCAGGACATTTAATCTATAATTTTGCTCCTAATCAGAATCTCTCTGCTTAACCCACCTCACAGGGGAAAAAAGATTTACCTTCATTTTCTATAGCTCCATCTAATATCCCTGACGAGTAAAGGAAGCAGGGGGGAAAAACCCAAAACACAAGCTCTGTAAATAATTATAACTTAGAAGGTTACCCTTCATGAATAATCCTTTTTAAAATAATTGCTGAAATCCAGTAGTAAATTACAACTAGAGTAGGCCCATGGGATTGTGGAGATGTGGAAAGTCAACACTCATGTCAGTGCCATAGGTTCAGTGAGCCTGTCCTAGTTGTGGCTTACTGCTGGATGTCAGCCAGTATGACAGATAATCCTTGATATTTAGTTTTAAAAATTCCTTAATGATAGAATAATCTCTTTTCCTTGGTCATTGTGGAACCAGTGAGGAAGCTTGTTTGCTGTCTTAGGAAATACTTTTCCCTCTTATTCCCAATGGTAGCTCCCCTTAGAGATAGGGTACAACCTTCTTAATCAGCTGAAAACTAGGAAGAGAGAAAAGAAGCAGTAACATAACATTTTTAGTATGTAGAGTGTCTTAAGGAATTCAAAGAGAACCTATTACATAAGATGATTGGATCTGCTGAGATGCTGACTGGCTGTCCTTTCATCTGTTGATTGGCTATATCTCTCCCAGATTTTGTAAACAATACGTTTTAGGATGAGAAATCCCGTAGTAACCATTATGGTCATTGGATTTTTGAAGCTCTGATCTTACCCACTCTCAAATCCAATTTGCTTTTCTTTTATCTGCCTGTTTTCATGGTTCAAAGCCAAACTATTGCTGTATTTTGGTTTTTGTTTACAAAACCCTCCATGGCTTGGGACCTGACCATCTGGTGGAGAGGATCTCCCAGAGGTCAGCCTTGTCCTGACCGACCAGAGCCACTCTCACTCTCTCGCTCCGGGTGGCCACTCTGAGGGAGGCCCGAAGGGTTTCTACCCAGAACTGGGCCTTCTCAGTGGCCGCCCCCATACTTTGGAACTCATTGCCAACAGAGATAAGGCTAGCGGAGCCGCTGCTGGCTTTTAGGAGAGTTCTAAAGACCTCGCTTTTTAGGGAGAGCTTTGGTGATCGCTGAGTGCACAACAGTATGTGGTTAGTTGGTCCTTATTGTTTGTCGTAGCCTTTACTTGCCGGAGCCAGTGTTTGTCTGTAAGGATGTTGTTGTTATGTTTTATTTATTTATTTATTTATTTATTATTTATTTATTTTTGCACTTGTATACCGCTCCCAATTCCCCACAGGGACTCTGGGCGGTTTACACAAAATTAAAAACAGTAACATCAGTTAACAATCTAAAAAGATACTGGGCAAGAGGCAACAGCTAAAGGGTAGAGAGAAAGATAAACATTGGTACAACCCTAGCAATTGCCAAAGGCGTCCATGAATAGCCAGGTCTTTATGGCTTTCCTGAAAGACACCAGCGAAGGGGCCTAGCGTATCTTGCTCGGCAACGAATTCCAAATTGCAGGGCCAGCCACCGAGAAGGCTCGTTTGCGAGTAGCCACCTTACGGGCCTCCTTAGGGGTGGCGACCCGGAGCGAGAGGGCCATAGAGGAACGGGTGGGTCGGGCCAGCTCTAATCGTCGGGAAATACGCTCTGCCAGATAATCAAGACCCAAGCCATGGAGGGTTTTGTAAACCAAAACCAACACCTTTAACCTTATTCGGGAGGCAACAGGCAACCAGTGCAGGCGAGCCAGGATGGGGGTGATGCGGTCAAACCTGCCCTTTTGGGGCAAGTTGTTTTTCCCCCACAGTCTGTTGCACACTGCTCAGAGTTCCTGAGGGAAAATTGGGCTGTTAATAAATACAAATATAAATAAATATAAATAAATGTATTTGGTCTCCAAAATAGGCTTCACTTGTGATCATGTGCTCCTAGTGCTTGCATATCAAGACATTGCTTGTCTTGCAAAATGCTCTTAAACCAAGTTACTCATAAACCAAGTTATTACTGTATATGTTGAGTTCACATAAGCCATACAAGACAAGTTGGGGAAAAGCATTTGATGTGGCAGCCATCTTCTACCTCAATCTTTTTATCTATAGAAGGAGACCCAGAGAGAGTCTACCCTTGCCTTATTTGGACTTCAATTCCCAGAACCCCCTGCCACAGCCCTTGCTATCTAGGTCTTCTGGGAGTTCATCCAAAACATCTGGAGGAGCAAATGAACCTCCAGATTGACTTTCAGGAGACTTGTGTTTATTAAACATGCAAACATATTTTTCCCTCAGTCTTTTACTTAATTTGGGTGGCCATCGCTCCCTCTCCTCTCCTGTTTGAACGTATATTAAGTAGCTCTGATCAAAGAGCAGTCAGCTGTGGTGAGGCATGAAGCCAAATTTTAACCTTCAGCCACAGGCCCAAAACTGTGAAATGCGGGTGCGCGAGGATTAAACCAAAAAGTGACTGAATGTCCACTTCTGGTTTTGATTTGGAAGGGAGGGTTTTCTTGGGCTTGGCCAGGCCTTTTGCATACCTCCGTCCCTGCAAAGCCTACTTGCTGCTTTTGGGGCAGGAAAGTCTAGCTGTATATTTTTGGCCCCAAAAGGAGATGTTAGAAAACAAATACGCTGAAGAGGCACTAGGGTATCCCATGGAATCCTCAAAGGGCCTCATAGATACCCTTGAAGGGCACACTATCCAAACCTTGCCTCACTTTATCAGGAACCTGGTGTTTACCAAGTGTATATGACTGAGGTTTTTGTGATGTAAAGAAACACAGGTTAATTTCTCGCCCACTCATCTTCTCCAGCTGCTGATATATTCAGAGGCTATGCGGTCTCTGATCCTGGAGATAATAGATAGCTGTTGTGGTTAGTAGATTTTGATAGGCCTCTCCCCCAAGAATGTGTGTAATTCCCCATCAAAATGGCCCAGTTTGTTAGCTGCCATGATCTGTAGTCATAACAGATTCTATCCTTTATGCCAGGCATGTCCAAACTTCGGCCCTCCAGATGTTTTCGACCACAACTCCCACAGTCCTTTGCCATTGGCAAGCTAAGCTTAGGATTCTGGGAGTTGTGGTCCAAAACATCAGGAGGTCCGGAGTTTGGGCATGCCTGCTGCTGTTTGCAGAGAAGTTTGTGTGCTCTCTTTGGAGATGTGCATGTGTATGGGTCTCCAAGGGCTTAAAACAATCACATGTATATGTTACTATGGTATTATCCATATCCCACCCCCAGGAGGAGTTCTATGGCAAAGAACTTATTCTTGCTGACCGAGAAACTGTAGAACAAGAAGCAGATACGATTCTAAAGGATGCCCTTCGGTGTGACGTGGCTTTCCTTGTAGTTGGAGATCCTTTTGGGTAAGATGAGACAACACCTCCAGGCAATTCTGTTTTACTGCTGCTTTTCAGCCACAAACTCTGGTTTGATTATATGGAAAGGGCTGATTTGTAAACTGTAATTTGCTATGACTCCATCTGAGATGTTTAAAGGTGTCTCCTCTAATATGAAAAAAAAATGGTTTTGACTAATGTAATGGAAATTCACCCTTTCTTCATGTTTCTTCCAGTAATTCGATGTGCATAGATCCATGTTCCATATATGGTCCTTCTTGTTGTCATTCTATCTATGGGCCTTCCTTTCTGGCACAGTGGGGCCCTTCAGTTGTTGTTGGAGCTCAGTTTTCCATGTTTTTCACCATTATTTGTGGTGATTAGAGCTGGTGGGAGTTGTAGTGCCACAACCTCTAAAGTTCCACAGTTGCCCTACTCTGCTGTGACCATGTACAGTACTTGCACTGGCACTGTTTGAGGCCAGGAGTGGAAGTGAGTTTTCACAATTGGTTGTGAGGGACTCTCATCACTGTTAATCCCTGTGAAATAATAGCATAGCAGGAAGGAAGAAATATGTGTTATAGCGGTTGGAAGGAGTGCAAGAGGACACATGATAGCTATGGTTTAGATAACAGCAATGTGGATTCCCTCCAATGTCACTACTTGAGCCACATCTTTAGACAGGAACACAGATGTCTGTACATTCAGTAGGTAAATCAGAAATACAGTATACTGTAGCAGCAACTCTCAAGTTCATTCTCATTGTCTAGAATGCTGTCTGAAAAGCAGTCCAATTGCATATATTATTTTTAACAGAGGCTTTCTTATTTGCTGCCTGAGACATTCACTTGCAGTTTGTTCCTGTATAAATCATTTGCATTTTGCACCTGGAAGCCACATGGTAGCTTTGGGGAGCCCAATGCTGCTGTGCCCATTATATCTGTCATTTGTTCTGGTCTTGCATGTGGACATCTGGGCCGTTACAAAGGTCTTATCAGTTTGGCTGATTAAGCCCCTTAGTTCCATTTCCTATTCCCATTGGAAGGTGCTTTCTTTTTACCAGAAGGCTCTCCTTCTGCCCTGGCCAGTCATGCGTCATCAATCTGTAATGTCAAGCCATACAGAAGAGCTTTCTGTCACCAGCTGGTGATTCAAAATTAATATTACTGTGTGCGGAAGAAGGGCGTGGGGAAAATGTAATCACGGTGCCCATCGCACAAGGGGGTTCCTTCTCATGAAGAAGCGTGTGTGTCGAAAACAAGAGTAATTGGTATAACCATACCTCCTCGGGAGCACTGGGAAGCCATTTTTCTCTTCCCACCCCCCTGCCCCCACCCCTTTGTAATTGAATGGGTACTTATCTGCAGATGATGCCAGTCTTGGAGGATTAAAAATAATTGCCACATTCAGGAGAGTACCGGTATTATTAAAAAAATAAACTGGATCCCCTGTTAAAGGTGTTCCACCTCCACCTTTGTGCTGGCATGACAGGAAGAAATGCTGTGAAAGTCACCATAAAATTATCTTCAGGACCCTGGTGAGATCATCATCTCATTTGAACATGCTGATGTATAGAGTGCTTCTGGTCAGTTCTTTGATAATTGGCAGTATACAGTGCAGTCCGATGCACACCTACTTGGAGGTTCATTCCATTATGTTCAGCAGGACTAATTCCCTTTGAATTGCAATTATGAGTGCAGCCGTAGTAACAGCTAGCACTGGCGTATTTTAGAGGATTTGTTTCTCCAGGTGCCAAGAATCCTGTTCCCACAGACAACAACACCTTCACATGGTTTGATACTATCCTTTACTTGTATTTCAGAGCTGCAAGGGAAATTAAGCTGAAGCTTAACCTAGATAATTTAGAAATCTTGAAGGTATCTAGGTCTAGTAGGATGTATAATCTAGCCGTTCACAGCCAGAATTAGAAACCTGTAAAATTCTTTAATATTTTAGCAATTTGCTGTTGCATCTCCGTAAAATAAATTGATGATTGTATGGTCTCAAGCTGTTTTTTGATATGTCCATTTGCTGTGTAACTACTTCTCACTCACATAGTCGACCTAATGCAGCATTGTCTCATCCTGCTTGTGTGTTATCAGTCTGCTATGGCCCCAAAGCAGTCTGTAAAAATTACAGCAAACAATTAATAAATATATTTCCATTTTGCCCTGTGTAATAATGACTTCCTTCCTCTGGGCGACAGTGGCCAAGGTTTGTCGAAATGCCTTTTTACTGCTGTTTTCTCTAGAGGTATTGCCAATTAGCAAACATCCAAAGTCTCAAGACCTCTCTCTAATACAGTGGTACCTTGTATAAAGGAATTAATTCATTCCAAATGAAATTATGTTAAGCAAATTTTCCTTTATACAAATTCCCATAGGAATGCATTGAAAATGGAGTAATCCCATTTTTATGTTGTACGGATTTTTCCCATAGGCGATTATGTTAAGCAAATTTCCCCTATCTGCGGATATTTTTGTGTTGTACAAATTTTTATGTTATACGAGCTGTTTGTTATACAAGGGTCCACTGTAATTATGCCTCACCTACTGTGTGCAGTTTTAGTTGTTCTGATTTTGTATTTCCTGCTACAGTGGTCCCCCGCCCATTCGCGGTTCATCTACTGTGATCCCGCTATATCACAGGATCACAGTATATGAAAAAAGGCCCCCTGGGGTAAGGGGGGAAAGGCCTGGGGTAAGAAGGGAGGGCCTTTGGGGGCCTCCAAGAGACCCAGAAAGGCCCTTGCAGGCCCACTTGGGGCAGCATCAGGCTGGGGGTAAGTACAAGAGCCCCCAGCTAGGCACCCCAGGCCCAACCCAACCTGCATCCGCATATCACGGATTTTCAGTTATCGCGGGTCGGGTTGGGTCCCTAACCCCTACAATAGGCGGGGGGGGGTGTCACTGTATAGCATAAAAGTACAGTACATGAATCAATTAAGCAGCAGTATTGGGAGGTCTTAAATTTGAATGTACAAAATTCTACCCATAGCAATGCAGTAAACGATGGGGAGTGCTGGGAGGGTCCCTCGTTTCCCAAACCAAGGGTTTTGGAAACAAGAAAGGAAAAACAGCAATAGGAAGAGCAAAGTCACCAGATAGAATGCAGGATTGGTTTGAGAAGAAAAGTTATTCTAGTTCCAGCCTTTGAGCGATAGCTTACTCTATTGCAATGCCTGGTCTCTTAGAGGATCTTTCCAACTTGAATGCTTGCGATTTGCAGAAGAATGGTTAGTGTTCAGAAGTGCATGTACATACTGCTTCCCTCTGATAATTTTCTTAGCAATATATAGAACTTGGCAAAAATGTGTTTTTCGATCACAGTTTCCAGCCTCCTCCCAGTCAGCACATGACGTGTAGCCATGTTAGCTGGGGGCTGTGGAAGCCCTTGTTGAGCAATGTACAGTATTTTCCATGTATAAAACTATATTTTTGTCTAAAATCGTTAGACTAAAAAATGAGGGTCATCATACATAGAAGTTAGCCAAGGAGAGAACTGTGTGGTTGCAAAACTAATTTTTGGGTTGGAAAGGGGGGTGTCTTATACACGGGGGCGTCTTATACACAGCTGGTGGCAAGATTGAGAACCACTGCTCTAACTGGCTGAGCAGATTGACCTCTTGGCTTCTAACTGTTGACCGGATTGGTAAGGCTGGTCTGAGCCCAGCAACATCTGAAGGCCACAGGGCCATCCTTCTTTGAAGCCCGATCCCTTCCCAGCCATGATGGTTGTAGCCCAAGGCTCCCTGAAACTCCACCACTTGACTTTTTGTATACTTTGGAATGTCTCTTTGCCATCATGCTGTTTGCAAACATCTTGGCCTTGGGGGCTGAGGTAATGAATAACTTTTTCCTACTGAAGAGTCTCTGATCTGAACCTCTGTATTTCAGCACACTCAGATAAATAATGAGTTAGTCCCCCAAATCACCAAATGGCAAAAAATAGTACCCATGGAACAAAGATGATCTGGAAAGGTAGGGGCCACCCCATGGGGGCTGAGGTGCTGGTGACAATTAGAGCCCTATAGAACACTTTTGAGCCACACTCTTTTTAACCCGATACTGTATCTGTTCCCTGAGGGAAAAAGAGGGCAGCTCAAGCCATTGCTCTGATTTGGTGTTCTTACATAAATACATTTCCACACTTAACCACATAGAATGTGGTAAAATGTACCACAAAGAATGTGGCAAATTTGAACGACCTGTGTTTGACTAGCAGCTCTCAGCTCTCACTAGTCACCGCTATGCAGGCTCAACCTTTTCCATTGTGTGCTTTCATCCTTCTTGTATACTTGCTCTTTCTTGCCAACACCTTCCTAAACATGACCCCTGGTGAGTCCAGATTCTGCAGGTCCTTTGCTCAGTTTGGGAAGGTGCAGGCAAGAAATAGCAAGTACTGTACTGGTGAGCCCAAATATTAGTTGGTGATTGGTTTTAAGCCTGCCTCTCTCTGAAACAAAAGCAGGGGCTTGTGACTTAATTTGCATGCACTTTGAACTCTCTAGGATTTTCCCTTGACTTCTTCAAACCTTTTGTTTGGTAATCCCCTCTGGAGAGAATTGCTTTTCAAAAGCCTAGAATGTTTGCCTGGCACTTGCAGTGGCCATCCACTGCTCCTGAGCGGTATTCCCCCCACCTTTTCCTGAAGCCCTCTCAAATACAAAATGTGGCTGTGTCAGGAAAACGAGCCTTTTGCATAGTGGCGCAAGTGTGGAGATGCATGCAAAGTTTCTCATTTACAATTACGTGAAGGCCGCCTTCCACAGGGAGGAAGGGGAGCGCTGGACTTGTGCCAGATGTGTTCTGCGTTCTAAGCCAAGTTGATAGTTGCCTGTCAGTTGCTCAGCAAGCCACTCCGCGAAACAATCAGAGCATCGACCTCAAAGCCCCCCAAAAGTGCTTTATTAAAAGTAAACTCTGAACTCCTGTGGTTTTTAAAGTTTGCATTAACTCAGGCTAGGAACAGTGCAGTGCAGTGTGCCATCCATAGGCTGGTGAGCAACACAAGCACAGTAAAAAAAACAAACCACAACAGTTAGCATATCCACTTGACACCTGCTAGCTAAGTTTAAACTTTCAGAAATGGAAACTGTTGAGGTTTTTAGGTGTGTTCCCTCCACACTTGCATAGCTAAAACCCACAAGTTGCATTTCAGCTTTTTGAGCTTCGGCTTTAAACGTTACCACTATGGTCACTTGTGTTTATACATGCATACCTAACACTAAAAACCACAATTAGCCTATCAGCCATTATTGCTTGCCTTTTAATTTTCATGGAGCATTTTTTTCACCTGCAAACCATGTTCTACCTCCCCCCCCTCTTTTTGAGGATTACAGGATTTCTTTTGCAGAGTATTTTTCTTTCATGATCATTCCATTGAGTACCATTTGACTTCTCTATCTGGAGAAATTAACCCTGCTGAGAGCTTTGTGGTGTTCTGGGTGGCTTTACTACTAAATTGTATTCCCTATGAGTTTTGTAAACTATTCCTTCCTCGTTGCAGGGCAACTACACATAGTGATCTTATTCTCCGGGCAGTGAAGCTTGGGGTTTCCTACAGAGTCATCCATAATGCCTCCATCCTGAATGCTGTTGGCTGCTGTGGTTTACAGGTACCTTTTCTGCATGTGGGGCATTTTTTGCTGAAACTGCAGCCATTACAGATTCCTAGTGTTGTATAGTGGATAGAGTGACAGACTAAGACCCCAGAGAACAGAATTCTAATCTTTACTTGGACATATAAACTGACTGACTGGTTTTTGGAGGAAAAGTACATCACAGGTTACAAACCTGATGGGGATACGTACTATCTTCAGGCTTAAAAGGAGGGTACCTCAAAGGCAGGGGAGCGGTATCCAGAGACAGGTCTCTAGTTGTGTCATGGGCTCCAAGAGGCATCTGGTGGGGCCTGGACTAGATGGGCCCTTGGCCTGATCCATTTGGGCTCTTCTTATCTTATGTTCTTGTGTGGAAATTAAAGATTTCACTGGAATGGGAGTGTCTAGGTCAGTGGTGGCAAACCTTTGGCACTCCAGATGTTTTGGACCACAACTCCCAGAATTACAAGCCTGTATTGCCAATGACCAAGGACTGGGGGAGTTGTGGTCCAAAACATATGGAGTGCCGAAGGTTTGCCACCACTGGCCTAGGTTCTTGCTTCATCAGAATTTATTTGCACTTGCCTAAATCAAGAGTGGGTGGGTGCCTTCAAGCCTGCCAGGGGGCAATTTTCTGCTGCCATGGTCTGTACCACTCTTTAAAATGGCAAGTAATGAAAAGCAAAAAGACTTTTTGCTAGAACTTGACTTCTAGTCTCATTCAGCGGGAGCTGAATCTTGTTTTGTTGCAAAATTATTTGTTTGTTGCCAAAAAAAAAGGAATTGCAATAGGGGCATTTGAGGGATGCGAAAATATGTATTTATTACCTTATTTCAGGTGTATAATAAGTGCATCTAAAGAGATTTTGTTGTTTTGTTCATGTTATATTCATTCAATAAGGCCTTTCCTTGGTGCATTAAGTGACAGTGAAGTCAGAGATTATGCCAAAGTTACTGCAAATTATGTAACTGGAGTAATTAGTTTTTCAAAACAAATCCAACCCAAAGAGGCAAGATAGTTGTCCCACTTCATGAGCCAAATACCCTTAACAACTGGATAGCTCCCCCCGCCCTTTTAGGACTAAGCAAGATGCCCCTGTTCAGTGATTACATTGGTAACTTAAAGGTGCAGGTAGATTTCACCTGGCTGGTTGCAAGTTTAAAGGTCATCTAATCCAACTGCCTGAGGCTGGAAATCCACAACTAAAAATTGGGGCAGGGTTTCCACTCTTGGCATTAAAACATCAATTGCTTTTAAACTGTTTCTGATTCAGAATGTTGACACCTGTTCCCTCTTGGTTAATTTGAACAGTGATTGGTTTGTGGGCCAAATTCAAGATGTTGGCTTTAACCTTTCAAACCCAAGGTGGTTTGGGACTAGATTGCCTTGAAGCACTGTGTACACCTTACATGAGCATGTGCCAACCATTAGAGCAACGGCTGATATCCTCCTGTTTGACCCATCAGTGAGAATTATTCCATATTCCTTCAATAGAGCAATATGTATTACCTCGTATTGTTCTAAGATCTCTGAAAACACATTTATCAGGTCTACATTTGCTTTAAATGTAGTGTATCTGTAAAAATATTTTTTTGTTTTAAATGTTTTTTTATTATTATTTTGAAATTATATTGTCCTGTGTTTTGGAATCTTGTGAGCCAGGTTGTGAAGGCAGTGGAGCCTGAATATTTTGTTGTGAGATATTCTAAGTAAAGAAATAAATCTTATGGGAAAATTGCTTGGCGATAGGTTCAGGGTGAAGCAAGGTAGGTCTCCTGTTCAGAATGCTTAATTAAAGTATAGAATGACCACAAGATGTACCAATGGCTTCTAGCTATGATGGCTTTTCACAGGACTTGATGAACATCTCAGTAGCTTTTGGTCATGATGTTTAACTAAAGTCTCTCTGCCAGTGAGTACTAGATGTTGGCAATGGGCAGATGAACATTGCCTCTAGAGATTCACATTTGCATCTATTAGATTTGAAGTCAAAATTTGAATTGTTTTCTTGAATTATAGTAATTCATTTAGAGTTTGGAGAAACTTCCAGATGTTGTTGGACTCCAGTTCCCATCATCCATCACCACGGCATGCAGGTTGAGGCTGGTGGGAGTTCAGTATCTGAAGAAACCCAGCTCCACCCACCCATTCTGTCCCATGCATAAATAAGCATTGACGTCCCTGTCTGCACGTGGATGTGATTCGGGTGCATAGGCAGCTACACACCACCAGTGAAAAACAGGAAACACCTTTGTAGGGTTCTCAAAAAACATGCACAGGGCACGCTGAGAGCTATACTGTAGTTTGCTTCTGTCAGGAAAGCCAGCAGCTATGTGTCGTCTGAGCTGCTTCGAGTTTTATGTGTAATGAATTGCAGTCGGCCCTGGATCTATCTTGTAATTATTTAAACCCAATTCACAGAGATTAAAGGAAGAAAATGAAATTCATGATTCACGAGCATTGGGGAGTGGTAGTAATTGAACAGAGGCAATGAAGAAAACATTTGACATCATAAAGAGGAGCTAGGCCCCTCAGGCCTGACCCGACCTGCATTTGCATATCACGGATTTTCAGTTATCGCAGGTTGGGTTGGTTCCCTAACACCCACGATAGGCCAGGGGTGGGTCACTGTACTATCTTACAAAGTGTTTTTTAAAAAACTGTGGTTTGTAATTTTGAGCTTTCTCATTGTCCCTGTATTTCCTGGATTTTGCTTCCATGGTAACCATTTTGTGTTCTTAAGAAATATCCAGAACTCTCTCCCCCCCCCATCCTTGCATTCTAACCCTCTGCCCATTTTTCCTGTAACCTTTAATGCTGCAGATCCCAAACATTGCCATTGGTTCATTGGTGGAGATGGATGGGATGGGGTTACATACATACACATCTTTAATGTTAAATCAACTGCCTTTTTATAAAAAGACAGTTTTACTTGAATGCCGTTCTGTTAGCTTTATGTGCTGTGGTAGAGAGCAGGAAGCTGGATATCAAAGAGTTAAAAACAGAGGATGAGGAAGAGGAGGAAGAAGCAGAATATGGAAGTTCAAAAAGTTGCATCTTGACCTTCTCCCTGTTTTGAGTAACTTTTTTTCTCAAGTTCCTGGCAGGACTGCCCTGGTTGTGAAATGCAAAATCTGAATGGCTCGTCCTCTTGCTGTCTTGCACAACAATGTGTAATATTTAAGAGCACGTTTTGTGTAATATTCTAAGAATCACTCAGTAAGCACACTGCATAAGAGTCTTGAACAAAGGCAACACTTCTTAGGCAGAGTCAGAGCAGTGATGGCTCGAACTCATTACTATCTGAGGAAGGGCTGGGCAAACTTTTCTAAGTTGTTGTCTTCATTCCTTGCGGGGGAAAGGGGTTTTGGCTCTTGGGAAAGTTGTGGGGTTCCCAGATTTCTGGGGAATTGTTGACCAGATAGTTCAGTAGTATTTTCTGACAGCAGCAAACTCTTTTTACTTCTCTGTTAGATTGTGTATTTTGTCTCTGTCTCCCCATTGACATGGATAAAACCACACTTCCGCCCAAACAAGCAGGCAAGGCAGGAGAAACAGACAAGCCAGTATGAAGGAAGGAAGGCACATGGGTGACACCTAGAGCATTATCCTAGACTACCCGGCACATGTGTGAGCCAACTACCGGGTTTGCGTGCCTAGAGTTGAGTATGAACTATCCTTCCGAGTGCACTTTCCTTCCCACTCTCCATTTTCTCACTCCAGGAACCACCTTGGGCCTTTAAAGGAGGAAGGGGCAGTAAAAATATTTTAAATAAATAATGGGATGGAGATACCTGAGGCTGAACTCAGAGAATGGCAGTAGACAGTTGCCCTGTGGTCTATGGGGCTATTAGTAGGTCCCTGTGCTTCAGATGCTGGGCTTTTCCAGCCCTACACAGGACACCTGAGATTGAACCTGGGATGTTCTGCATGGAAAATGTTTTTTCTCCCTTAATATCAATGGTCCTTCTGCAGAAGTACAGTCACTTTCGCGCAGGTGCATGATTTTAAGTCAAAGTAGAAAACCCAGTGCCTCTTAACCAGCAGAGCAGGAACAGTGGCCCTGTGGTGTTTACCTGTATGATGCATAATGCATGAGAGGTGTCTGTATTGATTGGTGGGTCTGCAGACCAGTGAGAGAGTCTGGGAGTGGCCTGAGAGGATTTAAGGCACTGCTTAGCATTGTTGTAGCCAGATAGGGACTGGATAGGGTCTAAATAAGGCAAGTAGGGTTAGATAAGACCTACAGAAAGAAACTTCATTTGTAGATAGTGAATCTGACAGAGTCTGAGAGATAAGATTGTTAGAATGTCTGTGAAGAAAACTAAGTGTTAAGAGTTAGTAAATTTAGGAACTGGGTGTGCATTTATTCATCTTTATTAGCAATCAAACGTAAGTGGGTTTGAGCTAGATTCATCTTTTTGGTTTTCCTCTTACACATTACCATTGATGATTTTGATTCAACTTTGTAATCAATAAACTTCTTTTATTTTTATTCAACTTTAAAAACAGTCTGAAGGCTTTGATTTATTAACTAAGCTACGAGGCAGCGGTAGAGGAAAAGCCAAAACAGTGTTTGTCAGTAGCCTGTGAAACAGCCAAAGGCAAGCACGTTAACGCTATAGGCCCTGTCCTAATGAAGATTTATAAAGACTTCATTTAGAACAGGTGATTTATGGTGAACCGTGAGGCTTCTATATTCGGCCAACTCAGGATTCTTGGGAGTTGCTTGCTAGCGAAAACTCTTTGTTCTGCAAGTTTCCCAGTCTTTCCTCTTGTGAGGGTGAGCATTGTCTTCTTTGCATACTACGACCCTAGCAGTACAAGCTGCCTTGTGTATTACTGTTTCTTCCAGTTGCACTTCTGAGTTGTTATTTATGGCATTTCAGATACTGCACAGCAGGACAGCTTTCCCTGTAAACACACCTACTTGTAAAAGATCTGAAGCCAGTTCTGTCTTACCACTGATGAATAGTGCAGTTTGCACTAAGGAGGTGGTATGGGAATATAAATAAACAAATAAACCTGAGTGTATTTGCTAAAGATATGCTTTTAATGTTCATTTGGCCCATTTTAGTTACATCTGTGAAACCTCATAGCTGATAGTGAAAGCAGTGGTCCTTTTCCACCCATACATGAGTTGTTTCTGATCTAAACGAAGCCTATGTAGCAAAAGTGATTCCACATCTAGAGACCTATAGGTGGTGTTTCTAACCAGATTTTATGTTCCTTTTAAGAGCTATACTCTGAATTTGATCTAGAATTTCCCTTCTGTTTCCTCCCTACCTACTTGGCAGCTATACAATTTTGGAGAAACGGTTTCTGTAGTTTTCTGGACAGATACATGGAAACCTGAGAGCTTTTTCGACAAGATAACGAAAAACAGAAGGAACGGGATGCACACGCTCTGCTTATTGGGTAAGGAACAGCTGCATGTTTACTTGATGATGATGATGATGATGACCCCTCATTAGAGATGGGTACAAACCAACAATTGGTAAGTTTGAGCCATTTTGTTGATTAGTTCCACAGGTGTCACTCCAGAGACCTTTTCAGACAAAATCCAGCATCACATGAAACCTCTCAAATAAGAGAGAGTGTACTGTATAAGCCTATTCAGACCAGGGTGGGGTGAAACCAAGGTGAGCTGTAAATTTTAAGCTTCCCACTGACTTTCCTTAGACTGAAGAAGCTGCTTGGATGAGTAGCAAAGCTTTTTAGTCCCACAAGGAAATAAGTCCAGTTGCCATGACTCAGCTCCTGGATTCAGATGCTGAAATAGATCTGCAAAAATCAGATGTCTTTCTAAGTAGGAAGTCCCTCAATCTAATCTTGAAAAGCTTTTCTATGATTATGCAAGATTTAATGTGAGACATGTCACACAATAGAAATGGGTTCCTCAGCATCAGTGGTGCAGTACTTCAATGGCATCCCAGTGACAACATAGCAAGAGAAAGGAAGAGAACTTACTTGTTTTGAGTTAGGTTCTTTTTTTTATAATCAGTTCTTCATTTCATGTGTGTAGAATTTTGCAGGAACTCATGTGATGTGCACATGCATATTGTGTCTGGTTTGTTCCTATTCATGCATAGCTTGAATATTTGCATTGGGGTAAAAGCTGTAGGGGAAAAGGTCTTTTTTCTTCAGTTTTCAAACCTTTATTTTCTAGGCTCCGCAGGCAAGAGTCTACTGGGTAGAAGCATCCTATATGTAGAACCTAAAAATTAATTGTAACGAGAGAATAAAGATGGATATGTGTAATTGCTTTGGAAATGTAACTGTTGGACTCGGACTTGGCTCTCACTGGCATTGCCTGCAAGATCTTTCTGCAGGATCCAAACGCCTTTAATGGAGGGAAAGAGCACTTTTGTTAATGAAAGGAGACCTTTGACACATTGTTTCTGAACCCCGTAAAACATGTTTGCGGCATTTTTGGTTTCAGTGGCCTGGTTTCAGCAGTGTGGTTACCCAAGACTGAATATGTCTGAGCTCAGGGAGCTTTGTAGAATGACTAGACAAAAGATCTTAGAACCTTCAAATACACCAACACTGAGTGAATCAGTGCTAAGCTATTAATGACATAAAGAAAGAGACTGCCAAACCCAGAAATGAAATAAAGCAGCCTGAGCATTTGTAGGTGAACATGATTCAGGCTTTCTAAACTGTTAAAGATTTGACATTCTCCTGTAATACATCTTGCACCCAGATCTGCTGTCTACTTTAGTCTTCTTCAACTTTGTACATTCACTTGTGTTGGAGTAAAACTTCCATCATCTCTAACTGTAATGGGAACAAATGATGGTGTCTTAAGAAACCAAGTTAGAAATGGCTGGCCTAATTCAGTTGGAAAATATTAATACCCACAAGGACCTGCTCTGCTTTTGACTGTGTCTTTTGACAATTTATTTGCTTTGGGAGGATTCTGGTTTTGTCCCTGTAGTGTAGCTCATTATGGTGCTTTTAACTTAAGAGTACCAATTCCAATAACTTTTGATGATTGGAACAAACGATGACATATAATGTGTATTTTGCATTTACGAAATATTCAGGTAAAACACTTCCAGGATTTTATTGATTGCTCCAGCTACAACACCAAATACATTTATGCAACAGTGACTCCCTTTAAATACAATGGAGCTGGCTTCCAGTTATAACTTTAGCTTCTGATGGCTCCTGTTGATGGAGCAGGCTTCAGCCAAGCATATATGACCTTATATCATGTCACACGTTGTTCCTTGCAGAATCTAGGAGAGAGAACATTTGGAACAATAGTCTGTATATTAATTGTGTATGCATTCTCCATGTGGATCTCGGTACTGCCAAGCAAGGACTGTTCGTAAACAAGAACAAGGTATCAGCAACCTTGGGGGTGAACCTCACATACTATGCAAGTACAAAAATAATATTTAGGAGGAGAAAACAAAGGAAGGTAATCTCCAAACAGTCTTAGGAGAAGTTGCTCAAATTCTGCAAAACGTTGATTGGAGGGTGGAAGAAAACCAGAGGTGGGAGAAAATTAATGGAGTATCTTGGGAGACAGCTTATTGGTTGCCTCCTTGGAACCCAGAGATTGTAGGCTGCACACTGCAGCAAGAGTTGCTGGTCCCATCTGTACATACTAGGGCAGTGGTGGCAAACCTTCGGCACTCCAGATGTTTTGGACCACAACTCCCACACTCCTTTTTCATTGGTAATACAGGCATGGAATTCTGGGAGTCGTGGTCCGAAACATCTGGAGTGCTGAAGTTTGGACATGCCTGTACTAGGGTGAGGTCAGGTACTGAGTTACCATAGCTACTAAGAACCAAGCGGGGAATGTTAGCTCATTTGGGAAAAATCTACAGAGGAAAGTAGAACAGAATTAGGGTTTTTTTTCCCTGAAGCAATGGCTGGCTAGCATGTACAGCCGTGCTGTCCCAGTGTATGAAGAGCATCTGTGACAGTGTTGGCAAGACTTTTGAACTTTACATGTGCATGTGCAGAATAAAGGCAGAAGATCCTGTACCAGAAGCAGCTTTTGCCTGAGGGGAGAGATCCCTGAAGGCGCTAATCCATGTGCAGTGAATTTCAAGCATATTTACCTTTCTTTCCCTGCAGACATCAAAGTCAAAGAACAGTCGGTGGAAAATCTCATGAGGCAAGTTGTGTTGGCGTGCGTGCATGTGCTGTTGGCATGTGGCAGTATGTGCAGAGCATTCTCTGCTGAATGCTGGCACTAAGAGTGCAAAATTAAGATGGGGTTACAGAGAGAGTGGTTCATTGCCAGGCGCGTCATCCAGTGTGTCGATCATGGCAGTTGCACTGAAGGCCAACTGGATTTTTCTTACATTGCAAGGGGGGAGCGGGGACGACAAATTGGCTAAGAATTCTGGAAGATTGGGGGTCTGATGGATCACATCTATAAGAATATCAGAACATCTACAAGAATATTGCATCTGTAAGATTACAGGCTTCTTGGAATCTCCAGGGCCACCAGCTTTCCACGAAGAAAGGAGGGACTGTTAGGTGAACAATCTGTTTCTTGCAAGCAAAGCTTTCCCCGTCTGCACCAACTCTGAGAGAAGCGTTACCACTGAGTAACATCTGGTTTAGTTTTGCCCAAGGCCAGCCTGCCCTCCTGATTCTTTTGGACTGCCGCTTCCACAGTCTTTCACCATTGACCTGCACTGACAGAGAACGATTGGAGTTGTGGGCCACAAAGATCAGGATGGCCACAGTGGCTCACCCCTGCAGCAGAATAAAGCAGCCTTGTTCAGAATCAGACTGCACCAGAAGAAGATACTAGTATGTGAAAGATGGTAAACCCCTCTCCATTTTTTTGAAGCGTTGGCTGTTGCAAGGGTTTTACTTCATATAGCAAAATAAATTGGAGAGCACTTGCTTTGTCTCTTATCCATATCTACAACTCAACTCAATTTCAGCTGCCTTCTTCCATCAGTGGGGCAAGATGGTAATTTGAACTGCCCTTTCACAGTACCAGTTTCTATTATTTGCCGGGGGGGGGGGGGTTCAGTATACATTCTCTCTCTTGACTTTTAGAAAAACACAGGAAGTGAGGGTAACGCTGACCCTTCAATCATATCATTTGTGGTATTATTTTTCTTCCCTCCTGGCTTTTTGGTATTTCTAATATAGGAAAAACCCATTCTGTCAGTGTCCTTAGCCCTCCCGATCTCAACTGGAATTATTGGGGGACTTTTATTTATTTATGGACACTTCCTCATTTTGAGTTAGAGATTCACATTTGTCGTCGGACAAACTCTGATGAACGTTTATTTTGGAACTTCTTCATAAGCTTTGTGTAACCAAGTCCAGCGTTGGCCAACTATGCAGAAAACAGTCCTTGTGAACTGGCTTCGTAGTCTATAATTATGTAACTATACAGTATATGGAGGAAAAATACAGGCTTTCCTTCCAGTTTGGCATGGACAGCGTGCTCTGATGGAGTGATAGTTACCATAGATTAGCAGGGGCCTAGAAATATAGAGGGCTGTGATGAAGCTGTGGAGGGAATTCAGTATGTGGCACTTCTCTTAAAAGGCGACTGTTTTCCATTTTGTCTTGGAAGCTATAATTCTGAGGGTGAAAACTTCAGAACAGCCACTCTGGAGGAGTTGTGTGTGCACGCAAAAATGTCACCACCAACACAATTGTAGCATTTTGAACACACGCTCGGAGATACACCATTACAGTCTATAGGACAGCCTGCCAGTATTCGTAAATAAAGCTGCTTAAAATTTTGGAAGATTGAGTTTGCTTTATACTATATTCTAACTGGTCAACAGACAGTGGAAATAGTATCCATCAGCTTCTAAGCAAGGGCTAAATAGCTGTTGACTAAGCATCAGTGGATGGCAGTCTGCCGGAGATGATCATTTATATCTTGCTTTGTAGAACCTGCACTGTGTAGTGGGTTGGACTAGATAGTGCCTAAGGTCCCTTCTGGACTGCTCTGTGGGAATATTAAGAACAAAACTATATGGAGGATAGGATCCACCAACAGCTTCTACTGATGATAATTAAGGGAGCACCAGATGACGGAAGCAATAGACCTTTGGCAAGCACACACTTTCCAACCTCACCATTAGTCCTGCCTACTGGGGATGATGGGCTGCAGTGCTATGCTATACTGTCTGGGCCCCACTGGTGGGAAAGGCAGCTAAACAGTGAGATGGTTTCTCAGTTGTTATGTGTGAGCTTTCAGAGACATTGGAGGGACTCCGCGCAGAGACAAGAGTGCAGGACCTTGGTTTGATCCCACAGTCGCCGTGTGTTGAAACTTTCAGTTTCGCTACCAGCAATAGAATCAGTTTGTCTTTAATGTACTGCCTCTTGACGAGGCCTGTGGGAGCTGAGAGCTTGAGAATGTGTTTGTTTTAAATTACAGCTCCCAGAATTTTTCCAAGCTCTGTATGGGACGATGATTGACCTGCTCAAGTAACCTTCCTCTCTTCCAACAGGGGAAAGAAGATTTATGAACCACCCCGTTACATGAGTGTGAACCAGGCAGCTGAACAGCTTCTTGCCGTCATCCAGAATAGGCGGCTACAAGGAGAAGAGCCAGGTACATCAATCATTTGATCCCATTAGGCACAGCCTTCTCTCATCATACTAACCGGGGGGAGTGACCACGATTTTATCCTAGCACATCTGATGGCCACCAGGTCAAGGAAAGCTGAACCCGCTTCTGAAAGTTGTCACCTTGGCTGAAGTTACTGCAAAGTTAGACGAGTCCCCATTTGCTATGGAGATGGGACTTCCCAAAACTTGGCAGAATACAGCCTGGGCAGAAGCCAAGCTTCCACTGTGGTTCATCCATAGCGAAGTGAATGTCATGGGGCTTCTAGGCGTACAATGCACACCACAGACTGCTGGCCTGTACACAAACCAGCCACAAACTAGTTTTGTTTTTTAAAGGCCAACCCCACATGGACGTATTTTAGCACGAGTCATCTATCCAGTGTCTTGTTGCAGCAACAGAGAAGATGCCTGCTTTCCTTCATTTACTTTTTGAGCTGCTAGTGGCTACAGCACAGTTAACCAAGCAAACATGTGTCTGGAAAAAAGTGGTTTTAAAATATTTTAGGGCAGAATCGGGGAAACTGGTGGCCCTTCATAGGCTGTGAGAGTGTTGCTCTGATTATTCTTGAGCAGGGCAGGTAGGCTGTTGTCATACGCATGACCGAAATGTCCCCACTGCTACATTAGGATTTAAAGTAAACCATCCCTGTATTTCTCTTGCTGAGTTTGTTTGTTTCCACTTGCCTGAGTCAGCAATGCAGATGTTCATAAAATGACTAAGCAGTTACCACGTGGAACTGTTAACAAAGTGTCTGACCCAGAGCTGTGGTAGTTGAGGGGCAGTATTAAAAAAATGGAGACTAGAGATGGGCATTTTGTTTCGGAAGGGGACTGGTTCCGAAATGAAACACACCAGCACAGCTGGCACTCAGAACCCAGTCCCACCCTCCGGAACAAAATCAACCAATGTATTACCTTGCTGTAGTTCACGTTGGGTGAAATTCCCACGAGGAAGCAGCCTCCGATGTGTCATCTTTCCCTCTCCCTGACGCTGGCCAATCAGACAGGGAAGCAAGATGATGCATGCCTTTGCACAGCTCCTGATTGGCCAGCGCCAGGGAGAGGGAAAGATGATGCATCGGAGGCTGCTTTCTGTTTGGAATTTCACCCAGTGCAAACTACAGCAAGGTAAGACAGTGGGTTCCGAGCGCCAGCTGTGCTGGCATGTTTCCTTTCGGAACCAGTCCCCTTCTGAAACGAAACGCCCCTCTGTATTTGAGACGTCACAAATGATGTCCAAGTAAGAATGAGCTGCTTGCCAAGAAGGCAACGTTAGTTCTTCAGCATGACCCATTGATCAGCAAATGGTTGAGGCAGTGGGAAACGCTCTAATCCCTCCTAGACCGAGGTGCCACAGAATGGCCCTGCCTTGTCTGGTCTGCTGAGACTGGTTGCAAGGTAACTGACCTGAAGAGTGAATTGTGCAGAGGGATGGCCTACATGGTGGGCAGCTTATATGGGCTCTCCAGGGCAATCCTACACTTCTTGGATCCTCTGGGAAATTACCACAGTACCTCTTTCCCCTGTTTCTGCTGCACCACCTTTTTCTCATGCCTGCACTACTAAGGACTGAATAGGCATTGCATTTTATTTACTCAAGCACTTGCAGTTAGAACTCTGTGGCAACAACTTTCCAGCTCCGTCCAGACATTTTGCAAGTGTTCCTTGAGCCTTTGAATTCAGTATTACAGCATGTTCCTCCAATACTGGAAGGACAAAACTTGGCCTTTTCAGAATTGGCTCTATCCCCTTCATGACTGCAGGGATGGTAGCTTAACTCATTATTGTTGTACAGTAGTACCTTGTATAAAGGAATTTATTCACTCCAAATGAAATTATGTTAAGCAAATTTTCCTTTATACAAATTTCCCATAGTAATACATTGAAAAGGAATAATCCCATTTTTATGTTGTACGGATTCACCCCATAGGCAACTAAGTCAAGCAAATTTCCCCTATCCGGAATTGTTATGTTGTACAGATTTTATGTTATACAAGCTGTTTGTTATACAAGGGTCCACTGTACTTGTAATTCAGCTGCTTTATCTGACAGAGCACTCAAGTACTTCCCAAGTTCGGCTCTTACTGAGTTTGTCACATCCCATTGTGAAGTGCTCTTACAAATCATTGTTCTTGTACTGTGATTCCCGCCCTGAAGGATTGCTTAGAGTAGACTTCAGAGGACCGCCAGCGTGATGTAACGTTTCAGTGCTGTTCTAAGGTTACCACCGTTTCCTGCTTAAGTGAGCCAAGCACACATAGGGTCTCCCCCCTTTTCTGATGTATCCTTGCTCAATGTTCTTTGTTTTGACAGAAGTTACAGAAGATACCGTGTGTGTTGGCTTAGCAAGAGTGGGAGGAGCGGATCAACAGATTGCTTCAGGTACTCTTCGGGAAATGACTACAGTGGCACTAGGCAACCCTCTGCACTCGCTGATCGTAACGGGAACTTTGCATCCCCTGGAAGTTGATATGCTTAAACTGTTTGCAGTAGATAAATCTGTTTTCGAGCAGAGCTGAATTTTCTTTGAAAAAAATACAATCAGCACCTCTGCAGCTGACCTAGGAATCCTGCATGGTCCTGGCAAGGAATGAGAAGCCAGTCTGGAAAAAGAGGATGAAGACGGATGGACTGGGCTTGTCCAAATGGCCAGCATACTCTACCAGCAAGTTCTGTTGCAATGACCACACTGGACTGTGAGGATTGTGTATTGTGGCTCTAGAGACTAGACATCCAGCATCTGGGCTTTGGGGACCATATAACTTATCAGTAAGGAAACTGACTGCAAATACTGTCTCTGAACACATCTTTTTACATAATCTATAGAGACAATGTTTAAATGGAACAGAGATGCATTAAAACACCCAGTATTGCACTTAGGACATTGGTCTGGCTATTAACTTTCGTATTCATGAAGCAATTATAGTATCCAGTTACGTGGTCACCTTTCTGCCTTTACCAAAGCAACAAAGTCCTGAACCTGAATCAACACAAAACATGTTCAGAAAGAGACTAAAAAGCCAATAGCACTGATAGTCTCTTTTTATGTGCAGTTTAGGAAACAAGGACTTCAGCAATGCTTTTGCAATGCAATCCAGTGTAAATTTAGGCAATCAGATTGCAAAGCTCACCCCTTCCTCACAGAACATCTCTAGGATAAGTAATGCAAACACTGATTTTAATTATGTAATTGATGCAGAGAATGTTTTTTCAAAAAAATCTGAGGCTCAGTTTTGTTTGTGGAGGTGATTTTTTTTGCTACCAACAGATCAAACACTGCCCATCTGAAAGACATTTCCAGTTTCTGTCCAAGACTGTGTATCTTCACAGTAAGTGACAACAAAACTAAATTACTTCAGGCACTCCACTTATACGATTCCTAGCCCTAGTGGCACATAGTTGATGAGAAGTTTGTGTTACAGTCCAGTGATACCCGGAGGGTATCTATTTTTCATCCAGTTTTTACAAGATGTCAATTGATGGTTAAGGAACCAATGATCATGTGCAAGTAGGGGTCAGTAGTGAAGAGATGGCCAAACTCAGCATGAATATGAATAATCTTGCATTAGAACTGTACTTTCTTGGGGCAGCAAGAAAACAGCCAACTATATTTATAAAATCAAGAATAAAACTGCATTAAAATAATATGCATTACATATCCTGCTAGTTAGCCATGTCTAGAATTGGCCCTCAAAAACTTAACTCATTTTATTTGCATTCCATGCTTGTTCTAGGTAACCATCTATTGCAGTTCACCAACACACCTAAGTTCAGTTGCTTCAGATGTGCTCCATCATCATTCACTTATGGACTGTGGTTAGCATTATTCTTCAGTTCCTTTATTTTCAGCTCTTCTCATATTCACATAATTGCACCACAAGAGCCAAACTCCTGTTGCTTAATGTAGCAAGTAGCACTAGAGGAGGCTCACTGCACCAGTAAGGATTCGGTGAGTCATCTCCTCCATATGTTCACATGATCAAATGGACCTACTATAACTGCAACTTCCTTTAGCATAGTTTTGTGAGAGGTAGCCTTGTTAGTCTGTGCAAGAATTCCAGGGGGGAAATCAAACCAAAACAAAATAAAAGACAAAAACATGTAGCACCTTAAAGACTAACTATCATATTTTAATGTAAGCTTTCGTGGACACATCCACTTCTTCAGATATATAGTTCTACTAGTATATATCTGAAGAAGTGGACATGTTGACGAAAGCTTACATTAAAATATAGTCTTTAAAGTGCCACAGGTTTTTGTCCTTTATTTTGTTTTGATTTTTGCCTGGAATTCTTACTTTAGCATAGTAACTTATTTTATCACAGCTTGAGATGGCTCATTTGAATTAAGGGAACATATGGAAAAGTTGACTCACCAAATCCCCCTCGATTCAGTGGACCTACTTGTGCACTATTTACTACATTCAACAACGAGATTTTGGCCAATATTTCATTTCATTTAATCATCTTTCAATGTCCCAATGCAGTAACAAGCTCTCAATTTTGTATAAAAGAGCCTCTCAAGTTATCTTCAACTGTTTCAAATACAAGACTACTACTTAGGTTTGTTACCATCTGTACTAACATCTGCTTTATGAAGTGGTTTATGCTGTGCAATGCACTGCCAGTCAACAATTAGGACAGTTTTGTGACTAAGTGTAGTTTACCAGCCTCTCAACATAAAAAGGTTCAAGAGCATTTTTCCTTTGCATCTTCCATTACAGGCTTGGTTGGTAATAAAGTCTCTCTGTAATAACGGCATCCCTTAAATTGAAGACCTAGCAGTATGAGTAGAGACAAATAGGCACACTTGTTTATGAGGCAGCACCCTGCTGTTGTAGAATCTAAGACTATGCAAAAGCAATGCATCAATTTAACCTATGATGCCAAAGTCAGATCAAAGTAATTTTCAAAGCCATATTTTTTGTCAAGTATGATTTAACAAAGCTGCCTAGATGCCCTAAGCACATCCGATCTTGCCTGATTTCGCAAGCTAAGCAGGGTCGGCCCTGGTTAGTACTTGGATGGAAGACCACCAGGGAATACCAGGTGCTGTAGGTGCCTGGAGTAGAAACTGGCAAACCTCTCCAGTATTCCTGCCAAGAAAACTCCATGGACGTGGCGTCATGAAGAGTCAGTCACGACTGTAATGACACAACACACACACACACGATTTAACAAGATTTGGTATCTTATTGCTTGACTAGAAAAGATGAGTGATTGTAAAAGACTGCTTACTTGCAAAAAAGCTTAAACAAACCTACTAAAAAAGGTCAAACAATTTCCAGTTTCATGTTCATCCCCACCAATATGTTTTAGTGTGTGCTAACAAAAGCCGTAGAAACCGTAACTTCAGCAGAGGCCTGGCACATGGATAATTCAAATGAAAAGACTTAAGCAGCATTTCACATTAACAAACACAAAGGTAAACAGCTTTAAGCGTGTGTGAAATTACTGTGGCATAAACAAATTATCAATGCAGTTTGTGAATGACAATTTCCCCCCACACCACACACTCAATTGGAAGGTTACACTGGACTTGGCCATATGCGAACAAAACCCTACACCAGCGATTTGAGAGAAATCCAGGTTTAACAAATGCAAGCCAGACACTTGTGCACAACCGCTGGTACTCTGTCTCTTTACCAACAAGCCAGAGAAAGAGTGTGTGGTGTTATGACGGAGGAAGGATTCAAGCCTAAGAGCCAGTTGATGCTCCATTCTGATAACAGAACAAGCCACTGGGCAAAGCTCCCTTGTTCGTTGAGCTGTTCCTACCACAAACAGCGGTCAAGTAGCTCCTTATAACCCAAAAGCAAGGGTGTCTGCCGGTCCCTGTCTTTTCATTTTGTCCACTTGGCACCACTACTGGGATCTCGGCATAGAAAACCGTGCTAGAGGAGCCCTGTGGAACAGAACCACACGTGGATCCTTGACTGTGTGAAAGCATTTTGTGTGAATGCAAGTATTTTGTGTCAAAATAGTCGCACTTCTAAAATAACATTAGGTAAAGCGGAGCCCAGACTAAAAATCCAACAGCTAATAAAGTTTATATACATAAAAGTCTTAATTACTGTGAATGTTCAGAAGAAAAAGTTCAGTTCTGTTTTAGCCATTTCTGAAGTCTAAGCAATTAATAAATTGTTTCCCCTAAAAACGACATTTTGGCAAAATAATTCCTGACCAATGTTCATTTAAAATAGCTTTTCATTGTACCACATGTTATGTATGCAATAGCCTTTTTCCCCCCAATCAAGAATGATTTCTCCCCCCGCCCTCATTTGTACAGTTTGGTCAGGAGCAGAAAAAGCAGCTTTCCATGTTTGTTTACTACCATCCGAGCCAGTAAGGAAAACCAGGAGTTCCTTTCTTGGGGGATCACATTTTAGTCATCTCTGGTTGAGTGAAAAGATGATCTGCTTCCTGTCACATATTTCTGATCAACGTCTGTTCCATATCTACTTGCAGAATCTTTGTTCCTCTGACTAAGGAGCCCCTGAAATGTGACTAAAAGCCTTTGACTGTTACATCTGCATTATTGGGTAAATACACAAGAATCTAATTGCTTGTTGTGGTGATCCAGAGAAAGAAGGAAAATCCTCAGCTGGGACAAAAACAAAACAAAATAGAAGCTGGCTTTAAACCAATGTTGGCTGAACTATACACGGTTTATTAAAAGACTTGCCCTGTGAATTAAGTGCCAAAAACTTTGATTTTTAAACGGATCAGTGGGCTTTTCAGCAAATACAAAATCAAACTTTCTGTATGGGATAGGAATCAGCAAATCCATTTGTATTGCATGATAATGTACACAATATGAACTTTATTGCAGAGAGTGGGCGGATTTCTGGAGGAATATTCTGGTTTGATCTTCACTTAAGAGCTTAAGACTGAATAGCTTCTGAATATTGATTGAAAACATAGAATCTGAACTAAAACCTCTGATTTCTGTTAGCTAACACATAAAGAAATATCCATTTATATACCTGAATGTAAAAGCTCCCCCAATCAGATTTTTAAAAAACAGGATGCAACACATGAAAGCATTCTTCCTTTTGAATGCTAAAAAACAAAGCTGTAGATGAAAAATGATAATCAAGTGGTAGCATCACATTTCTGTAGGTTTTCCTTCAGCACAATGGCCACAGACAGTAACTTCCAAGTACTGTCAAGAGTACTGAGGTATGATTAACCTAGACTTACTTCATGGTAGTAAATTGTTTTGTAAACAAGCTTGGTGTGATCATTTGATGTTTGCATTGTTCAACTGAAGGGTCACCTCCATGGAAGTTCAGAATTTAACAGGAAGAAGGAGTCCAACATCTACCATAATGCTCATTACACATTGATCACACCAATCACATGTTAGGAATCTTACCGGGTACAAGAAGTAGCCATAAAAATTAATAAAAATCCCCGATGTTTTATATCTGTGTTGACAGATACTTCGAGATAAAGGCACTCTGAAAACCCAATATGGTTTGGTTCATCAAGTTTGCAAAGTGCAAACAGTCTTACATACAGTTAGGTTGTAGAATGTCAACCACTGCGACAAGAACAGTATAATTTTTCTTTTTATCCACCCTTCCCCTGCGTAACACTGGCTTCGTGGAAATGAGGAAAAACATCCTAAGAAAGCATCACCAATGATCGCAATTCCACATCAAGTTTGCTGCAGGAACAAACTGGGCAAATAATGCACAAAGGCTTAGGGCTCTTGAAGAAAAGCCAAGCCCCACCCCAACCCCCCAGAGTCTAGGGCAGTGCCCTTTCATTCCTTCTTCCTCCAGCCCAAAGGCAGCCGTCTGCTCCATTTCGGGGAAAACTGTCAAGAAGAGAGGCTTCTGTTCCAGAGGAAGTCTAATGTCTTAAATCATTTAACTGTACTAAAAAAAAAACAGAAACAAAAACACTTTGGTCCAAAGAGGATATCCAAGGGATCGGCTACATGGCGGCAAAGTCAATTTGTACATACAGCTGCCTCACTCCAGCCTGCAAAAGAAAAAAGCCACATTAGAAAACCCACTGGGGAATGGGGGGGGGGGGCGTGTCCGGGGGGTGTAACCCCATTTCAAATATCAGCAAAAATTGAGCAAGGAATGGTTTCTCTTTTTGAGGAAGTGCCACAGTAGAAAGCCCAGCACTCTTTCTTTAAAGATATCTTACATCCCCGAGTTGCACTGCACCTAATATTCAAGAAAGAAACATGAACTGCCCACTTGAAGCCTAGCTAGCTGATATGGGACAGCTATCATGAACTTAACCTGACTGCTAGTGGGTCCTTCGAGCCGTCAGCCATTCGTAAATGCATGGCAGCGACTTGTAGCTTGTGTCCTCCGATATCAAAGACAGCCCGTAGGAATGGGAAGAACTAAATACCAACTAACTGGGGGCTGATTCTCTCTTTTCTCTCTCTCTCTGATTCTCAAATTCTTCAAATGTACGAAAGCAGAAATACTGGTACAGTATAAGGTGACCAGAACCCTTTTGCTTCCAAGTTATGCCCTCAAAAAGCTGATCAGCCATGAGATTTTTTTACTGCTCATTTCATGTTTCCTATTCTACCTCCCCCCCCCCCCCAGGATCCCTTTTGACCCGGGGAAACATCTGGGAATCTTGGGACAGGGGGTTTGGGTAGCTTTAATGACGCCAAATGGTCACAAGCTCCCAATTCTGGCAGCACAACCAGCAGTGAAATTTTTTCAGGCCTTACAAGCGCACACGCACGCATGCATGCACACACACACACCTTCCTGAGGCTCCCAAAGGCTTTCCCAGTTCCTCAGAACCTGTGGTGGGGATGAGCAGGAAGTGTCCTAATGACTGGTAAAAGACCCCAGCTGATGACACCATGAGCTTGCACAGGCATAAATTTACATAAGATGACGGGGGCCCATGTTAATCATGAAAGTTACTTATTTTTAAATGTTAAAAAGAACAGCCAGAAAATAACTAAAAATTCCATTTTTAAAGGAAAATGCAAGGAAACCTCACATCTTTAACCCAAACTTCAGAATTCTTAGGGAGTGAAAATTAGGTTAGGAATCACCCTTTACAGAACAGAACCAGTCTGCATGCCAGTGTTTGTTGTAATTACACAACAGGTGGAACTTTGGAACTTCAAGTCAATTAGACTTAAACAACAAAGATACTAGGGGAGGACCTAGAATCAAGGATTCCACAACTCCCAAAAATATAACCAGCATTAGATATCAAGGCTGAAGAAGTTACAAATCAATACAGACTACTTGGTCTCTTAAAAGAAATTTCCTCAGCTGTTAGAAATGGTGCCCTGTTTAAAGTTACAGTGAACATGTAAATTATACCTGAGTAAAAATGTTGTGAGTTTGGCTTAGAATCCACTTTGCATCCGCATCTGGAGCTACAAACAGTTTCAGAGTCCCTATGTAAACATCAGTACAAAGGGTCCAGAAATGAGGATCATGTAAACTGTAAACTCCTTGCAACTGTTGAACCTAAAAATACAGAGGTGACATTTAGGTGACATAAAAATATAAAATACAAGAAAAACTAGACAGCCAAAGACTCACAACAGTGGCAACAGACAAGACACAAACTACAAAATATAACCCAAGATACAACTGAGTACCAAAGAGTTGTAAAGGTTTGAAATGCCTCTCTGAAAAGCAATGTTTTTATATGCTTTCTGAAAATTAAATTTTGAAACTGCAACTAGCTCAAGAAATATACTAGCCTAGATCATAAACTTACAATCACGGAACGCATACAACTGGGGAGGGTACTGTTTAATTCATAGTAAAGGAATGCACATTATGAGCACGAGGCATGATTTTGCCAAGTTTACCCTATGAAATTAAACAGTCCACAAATTCACAAATTCATCTTAATCAGGTTGTGCATGCATATTGTTCTTCTAATGTTTGTCAAGAAAACCCATCCATTTTTCTGAAGGGCAGGCAACACAAGGGTGTGAAACTGTTGTTGCATCTGGCAAGAGCAGGTTTCAAAGCAGAATGGACAACTCTAATGGACTCGATCGGCACCAAAGCCTACTGTGGTCTACTATGGGCCATGACTCCCTTGCTGCTATGGAAACGTAGCCACAACTTGGTAGCACCGGGGTGGTGGTGGTGGTGGGCAGAATATTTACAGCCATTGTTAACTTGCTTTAAATGCACAGGTAGCAACAAATATCTACCAGTGTTTTAAAGCAATTGAAGTGTTCGGTTTAAATGACCCGGTGCCATTCCCTCCTGCTGGAAAACCATGGTACTATTTCAATGGGGCTGTTTGCAGCCAGTTTCCACGGGTGCTTTGGAGGGGGAAAACAGCTTTAAGGCAGCACCTGGTCCACATTTCATACAATTCTCATCCTTGCTTTAAAGAGATCGGAACATCAACTTGCCCTTTGGTAGCACTGAGGCAGGGTGCTTTCCAGTAGTGGTGGAGTTCGCTGCATCAAAATTCCAATGGATTCTCTCAGAAGTGGAACAACACTAGAAAAAAAATTGAAATAGTTTAAAGGGCCACTGCGCGCACACACAAATACATGGTACAATCAAGCATGTGTTAAAAAGAATTCACCTCCTTCTTTCTTCACAAGAACAAATTAACACTACATATGGTATATTTACATAGTCACAAAAAGAACATCAGGGGAGATCTTTTTAAAAATATTAAATTTTAACAAGTTAAAACCAGGACTGTCGACCAACAGAAGTCAGTTTGCATCACCAGATGAAAGAAAGTAGTGGGTGCTTGCTATCTCTGATTTTTTTTTACTTGCTGTTAAAATATCCATACACTTTGCTTGGATTGTGAACACCGTGGGGACACACAAAATGATAAGCCCTTGCTGATTTTAGCCAAAAATTGAAAGCTTTTCCTGCATGATCACTGTGATTTAACCACAAAAGTAGCAACATTCTAATGATTCACTGTTTCTGTAGCATTAGTCAACTAAGCAAATTTGAGGAATAATATATTGAATAACCAACCAAGAATAGAATCCTCCAACAGATCTAAATGCATATTACATACATGAACCATTTATACACAGCTTCTACATTTGAAGGGACAGCTTCTGGAATGATGTATAAACAAGACTACATACTAATTCATTACATCTCAGTACATCTGGATATGGACAAGTCTTGTGGACAGATACACACGCAGATGCTTTGTTGCTAACATTTTGCAGAATTATAAAATAAAGAAGCATATTGCAGAGTATGCTCTTGCTCGCTTTTTCAGACACACAGAGACAAACACACACACACACACACAGTATCAGCAATCCCAATCATGGGGGAACATCATCCAGTAGCCTGTCCCAGGCACTTCCCTCGAACAGCAATGGGAAGAAATATGTGTTGAGTTCTTGTTGTTACTCAATTCTATATAGAAGAAAGGAGTGATACACAACATAGTTCTTTATTATTTAAATCCCAGAATCGATGACAATTGTAACTAAACAGCAAACTGCAAAAAGCATTTTTGCATTTTATTCTGGTTTAGGAAATGTTTTCTTTAAGAGCCACGATAATAAGTAAAGGGGCAGGGGGAAAGAATGTGACAGAATGAGATCACAGAACAAAATCTGTAGCACTGGTTCAGCTGTAATTAAATGACTTGTCTAGAACAGCCAGTTTGGCGTTTCTGGGGGGGGGGGTGAATCCAGAGACTTTAGTAAAAGTCAAACAATGAGCAGTAACTGTGAAGGTCATAATATTACTGAGCCAGAAAAGACACAAAATTTCCTTACTGAAGTACTTCAACAGCAAACAGATAGAAACTCCTGTTTTGGATTTTTAACCTTTAACCTTAAATATTTAGCTCTAGCACCATGAAAATATTGCTCACCATAGACAACTAAACCTTCTCCCCAATATTATTCTAATCAAGTTGATATCACTGGGTGCGCAAAACTAACTCATTACAGTGTAAATGGGTGAATAAATGTGTACATGGTTTGTGTACAGTATGACCGCCATATCCACGGGGAATCAGTTCCAGGATCCCCTACAGATAATGAAATCTGCGGATGAGAGCAAATGCTCTTATATGACCATAATGGTGACGGGAGGGATGACGGGGTGAAAGCTTTCACCCCTGATACCCCCAAATGGCCAGGAGGGTATAAAGGTTTTTTGTTTGTTTGTTTTTTTCCTTCTTGACACTCAGAAAAAAAAATTAGAAAGAAAAACTTTATTCCCTCCTTGCCGCTACAGCAGTGGCAAGGAGCAGAGAAAATTAAAAATAAAACCTACCACCCCGATGCCCGCCACCCTTCTCCTTGCCGCCACTGCCACCAGTCAGGCATCCTCTGGAGGGGTGGAGGGGAGACTCACCCGGCTGGCCAACCGGCCTTTGAACTTCTGGGTCGTGTCCCAAGCAGCAGATTGGAAGTTTTGAACTTCCCGCTCAAAGTTCCGATCTGCCACCAGGGACCTGGACCGGGACATTCAAAGCCCCCACTTCACCCCTCCGGAGAGTGGCTGGTCCGGCAGTAGGGAGGGGGGAACACCACTGGGCCAGGCACTCTCCAGAGGGGTGAGATGAAGACTTTGAATTTTCCACTCACTTCCCGGGTAGAGGATCAGGACCTGACCAGGAAATTTAAAGTTCTCACTTCACCCCTCGGTAGAGTGCCTGGCCCAGCGGTAGGGAACCCCCCTCCCCGCCTCCAGTGGAGTGAGGAAAGTCTTTTTACACCCAAGCTACATAACACACATTATAATCCACACAGGCCCAGGTTCTAGATGTTATCTTGTTTTGTGAAGACAGTCAGATAAGACGTCTTAACATGATGTTTGGAGGGAACAATGAGACAGAAGTAAATCAGAGGAACTAGACTTTTGGAGCAAAGGATAAGAGGTATGTGTGAAGTACTCAATTCCAAAAACTCAGGACAGTAGGAAAAACTCTTTTCCTGTTAGATGACCTCATAAGCCTTTTTCCAAAGGTCTGGGGTGAAGTGTTACCACAGAAAAAGAAAGCTGCCTCAGGCCATAATACTGTCAACATAATTCACATAGCTAAAGCCAATAATTACTCCCCAATCAGAAGAGTTAAAAGAGTTGGATTTCAAGGGCTGGAAATTTGGTATACATATTAAATAAACACACACTGCTTTGCAGAATATGGCTCACAGGCCAAGCACATTAAAATTTACCACCAAATAAAGGCCCAAGAAACCTACATGGAAAATGAATTCAATCAACATCAGTGGTTTGCTGTCACCATGAAAGTCCCAATGGAATATGCTAAGTTCCCTTTTCCAGGGGTGAAGCAGATCTCTGGTACCAAGTCAAAGCCTACAGTACCTGCAAGTGGTTCCTTGCACAAAGATCAGGTATATCATTTAAGACAGGCGTCAACTATGAAAAGTTAATGAACGGAAATATATTATCAGACAGCTAAAATGTCCACACAATTTCTGCCTATGTCAGAGGAAAGCATACTACGGTATTTAATGGTATTTTTCCTATTTACTCAACTTGAATAAAAGAACAGAAATTGAAAGCAATGGTATATTTATTTATTTATATTTGTACTTGTTAACCGCCCGAGTTTCCCACAGGAACTCTGGGTGGTTTACAACAAATAACAAAGTACAACAACCCAAACTAAACCCCCCATCATAACAAACCAAATAAGAAGCTAAAAATGAAACAACACAAATAATACGACAAGAAAGAATCCGGCAAGAAGAAGGGCGGGGACAAGATAACGTGGGGCACAGTATATGAAAGGCAAGGCCCCCTGGGGTAAGCTGCTTGGGCCTGTCTGAGGCCTCCTGCACTTACCTGAGGCCTGGTGCTGCCCCGAACGGGCCTCCAACTGGCTTCCTGGGCCTGTCGGAGGCCCCAAAAGTGGCTTCCAGCAAACCAGAAGTGGATTCTGAAAAACCCAAAACCACTTCTGGGGCCTCTGACAGGCCCAAGAAGCCCATTGGAGGCCCGTTCGGGGCAGCACCAGGCCTCAGGTAAGTATAGGAGCCCCACAGCTTACTCAGTCCCAACACAACCCAGAATCCACACGTCGAGGATTGTCCATTATCATGGGTCAGGGCGATTCCCTAACCCCTGTGATAGGTGGGGGATTACTGTATTGTTCATTCAAGGAGGACAGAAAGTGATTGATATGGCTTACTCAAGAGTAGAACTGCTAGTAAGTTTCTCCCAGACTAGGCTCAGAAACAGTCTTCAGGGGCTTATAAGAGGAGGAGCAAAGTGGGAAAAGATGGAGTACTACCCCTTGTGTGTCTACTGCTAGATATAGCTATAGATTCCTGTATTGTCAGGGACTGATATAACCCTACAATTCTTTGGCTATAGAGCAGCAGAATACCTAACAGGAATAACTAAAATACAGAAGCAAGGAGAGTCTGCTATCTTTTAGCAAGCTCATCTACTGCTGCCAGAGCAGAGGACAGGAGAGGAGGCCATCTCATGTTCATTTGAAAGATGTATGATTCACTTAGTTAAAATATGTTGATGACATTTCGGCGCCAGACAAAAAACCTTCCTATTCCAGAGGTTTTTTAACTGATATAACATAGGTTGTGGGTCCTGATGGCAATTTTTACTGTATTGTATTTGTATTTAAATGTTTTGATCGTTTTAATTATTTCTTGGTATTTTAACATTTTAATTGCTTTAATTGCTTGGACTGTGAGCCGCCCAGAGACCTTTGGGTAGTGGGTGGCATATAAGTTGCATAAATAAATAAAAATAAACAAATACAAAGGGGTTCACTAATTTGCTTATTTGAAAACTTCTTATGATCTCAGGGTATGATGCCCAGCTATTTAAATTAAAGGCACTGCCTAAGAGTGCTTCATTTCTGGAAACTCCTAGAATTTATGTCTGTGGTCCTTCTGCTGTGCTCAGTAAATATTATGATACCTCTGACTCAATGATTTAGACCAGCATCTGTGAGAAATCTGGCTCTTTGTGACATTTAGAGAATTGATGACTAGCTGTACTCTTTATTACTATCTGACTATACTGGAATGTTGTCACGTTAGACTCTGGTTTATATACTGTATTTTAACAATTGATAAATACTGACCTAATTATTGCTGCTGTATATTTTGTACCAAATTCAAAATGTTATCTTTATCTTGAGCTGTTTATTTTAATTGCAGTTGTGGGCCAAATCCACAGTTTCTCCCATTTAGAACAGACCTAGTAAAGTTTACAGAACAAGTTGTGACAAGCAGTCCATTTCAATTCAGTGGATCTTCTCTAAATAAGATTAATATAATATTAGCTCTTTGTGAAATGAGGAGTATTAGATTGTTTATCACTTTGACAAGCTCCTGAATTGCTATTTATATGGTTTGCTGCTCATTTTAGATATTTTATAAGGGAAAGCTTCATGCAAGTTTAAAATACCAATGGCGACACCATACTGCCTCAAAGGAGACAATAAATTGTTTACTTGGCCAACAAATGTTTTGCAAGATCATAAAAGAGCTACTGCATAGTAGATCTTCAGCTGCCCACATTCTTAGAAACCACTTCACAGAGCCTAATTCAAGAAAAACTACTTTGTCACATTGAACAGAATTAAAGGGCCTATTCCCAACAGATACTCCTAACTAGAGCAGATTGATTGAATCTTTGGCCAAAATCCTTGTACCACTATAACACCATCACAACAAGTCTCAAAAGCAACCTGTCACATGTTAAAATGTCAGCAGTCATTTTCTGTGTACCAAGTCATGTGACTTGGTGCCCAGCAGCAAATGCCTATGCTGACTTCTTAACTTGCAGAAAACTGGCTACTGAAGTCTAATCTGATTAAGTTACATCAGCGAGTTTAATTAATAGGATTCCTGTTGGTGAAATGTTTGTGTTGACTTACCATTCGGCAACTGAATCAGTGGGTTTGTTGTACTGGGGACTGCGACTGGATTCAGGCCAGAAGATGCAGAGGTTAAAATCCAAGAGCAAAAGAGAAAGTGTTGGAACCTCATTACACTGAACAAGCTGGAATAAAAAGCCTGTGGGGCAAATAAAAAAATGGGGAACAGAAGCCAATCACCTACACCTCTGCATGGAGGGAGGCATCTCTCCCCTTGGATTTTCCTCTTCTGTTGGTCCCCCACCATACAATCTGAAGAAATTACTTCATTTCCTTAGATTGCACTAAGACAGAGGGAAAAATCACACCGCACAGTACTAAGGACTACTTTTCTGCATGAAAAGCTTCCATAGTTTCCTTGCTTGTCTAACCAGAGTTTCTGAGGCCTTGGAGCCCTCTCAAAGTCATATAAGAAATTGCTATGTCATAACTTATTTTTATTTATTTTATTTTTCATTAGTCACGAGAAGACAGTAAATTGCAAAGCTTTGTCTTCTAAGCCAGCGTGTACTTCAACTTCTCGTTCCTATTTTAAGTTCTTGCTCTAGACTGTAGTAAACAATGCCAAGAAATTGTTTGCCCTCCTTGAGCAGGGTTAGTGAGAACTACATATGTTTGCTGCAGTAGCCAAGTCACAGAGGATTATAAACATGCAAAGCTGCACCAATCCTAACACGAGAACTAATCTGGAAAAGGAAACAAGCGGACACTACATTTTACCCAAGCGGCAGCAGTCTCCACACCACAATAATTAAGACAAATGACCATCAGGATCCTGGTTTCAAAAGTTCAGTCTTCTCAGTTCTGAAAAAACACATTAAATGCCCAATTTCTAATTAGGAATGGAAGCAGGGAATTGCCAGTGAGATAATGAACTTAACTTCTGATTCGTGTAGCAACAAACCATCATCTGGCAGAGCATCCGACCCATTTCACCGCAATCATCCATAAATCATGCCTTGGAGCGCAGGTCTGGCTATCACTTCCACTAACAGGACCTTCTGTCTAGTTTGCCCTTCTGGCCTTAGACAAATTACATGGCTGCCCACCCATTCATGCTCTTCTGTAGCAGGTGCACAGGCAGCATCTTTCACGACCGAGGAGAAGGGGGTGGAATGACTGTACTAAGGAATAGATCTAAAAAGCTGGCTTGTAGAACAAAAAGGCACAATGACTCAGTCCCTAGCAGTTCCTCCAGACTTACTCAGTTATCATGCTCCTCACACTCTTCAGAATAGGCTGGCTGCATTCCCCCAAATGAGTCTTCCCAGTGTTTTAGAGGAGGCCCCCATCCAGGTCCCTTGCCAGTGCAGCCCTGGCTGATGGGGACACGAGAGAGGGCCTTCTCTGTGGTAGCTCCCCAACTGTGCAATGCTCTCCCTCACAAGATAAGGCTGTCTCCCCTCACTTTTATCCTCTCACCAACAGCTGTAAACCCACCTCTTCACACATGGCTTTTAACAACCATGTTGTGTCCCTCAATATCTTAGAGTTAAGATAATTTTAATGTTTACTTGCTTTTCATTATTCAATTATATTTTAATTAGCATGTAGTTTCATTTTTTTTAAATCTTCAATATGTTTTTAATCTATTCCTTTTAATATTGTGAGCTGAAACCTCCTATTGGGAGAAAGGCTGCATATCAGTCAATCAAACAAACAAACATTTATACCGACTAAAGGGCTTTGAAAATACAGTGTTTATATTTCATAATTGCCCTGTACAGATTAAGTTCTTCAATAATTACAATAATACAAAATGCAACCAGAGATGTGCTTCTTAGATCTGCTCCCTCCAGGACAACCTTGCTACCAGCCACACAGCCCTCCAGACAACAGAAAATATATCTGCAGCAGGATGAAAAGTCCACTGGTTTGCATATTCTACACTTCAGAACAAAAAGAGGTTGGATGAACACAGCAGGCTGCTTGCGGGGCACACCTGCTCAGTACATGGAAGATTCTGAGGTCAAGAAGAGAATCAAGTAGGACAGGCACAGCTAACATATTCAAGCTCTCTTCTCAACAAAATGCAGTATTTGCAATGGCAGCGGCACCAAACACTAGACCAGTGGTGGCAAACCTTCGGCACTCCACATGTTTTGGACCAAACTCCCAGAATTCCAAGCCTGTACTTCCATTGACAAAGGACTGTGAGAGTTGTGGTCTAAAACATCTGGAGTGCCAAAGGTTCGCCACCACTGCACTAGACTGAGCTTCTACCCCTACCGGTAAAGATCTAAAGAGGACAAAAGATACTCAGAACTTGGCTTTTTTTTCCGGCCATAAAAAGAAGAAGTGGAAGATTATGGGCAAAAAAAAAACAAAAAACACACAGTCATGGCATTCAAACCACAAAGCAAATGCTAACAAGTGTCAGCAATTTACTTAACATTAGGTATTGTTAAAAACAACTGCTGCCACCACCTAGTCTTAACACATGGAAACAGCCAAATCTTATATTTTATCTATGTTAGCCGGATAACTCAGTGAGTTAGGTATCTGGATACAGAGGTCGGGAGTTCAACTCCCCACTGAACATCCCAGACGAGCCTGCTAGGGGGACTTTCTTTGAGCAAACTGCATAGTCTTAGGAGGCCCCTACATTAGAAGAATAGTAAACCACTTCTGAGTGTTCTCTATTTAGACAACCATGAAAAGGGTCGCAACAAGCCAGAATAGACTTGACAGTGCCAAATAAAAGAGAGTGGATTAATTTGTCAGCAGCGAAGCACTGGCATCTGAGTTTTAATATGATTCTAATGAGAGAAAGCAATACATAAATTATGCCACTTCTTGGAAACACTAAAGAGGTCTAGTGTAACCAGTCAAAACACAATGTTCTCCAAATCTCAGGTGTCAAACCCTAACATCTACCGACAGAACACTACTGGGAATACTTTTAAAGCTGAATGATTTCTCAGGCTCCTAAACAAGCTGAGATCTGATTTCAATTTTGGACTTGTCACTACTCTCCCCACCCTTATCTGCAAATAAAGGGAGGGGCAGAGAAAGTACAGGCATACTACTTAAATTTAAATGCTTCGTGCTGGCTCCAGCTGGTGCATTAGTTTTTGTGTGACATGACAAGAATCAAGAGACCATCTACTCTTGCTACCACTGAGCTGTATCATTTAAGTTTGGCACTTTCTTTTTCATTTCTTACAAGCAACGAAAGGATGCCAATTTCTTTAATGTTCAGCCCATTTTGGAAAAAGGTGGGGACCTTGTTTATGACAGCTATTATCTCCTCCTCTTTTTAAACACCCTTTGGAAGAAACCCTCGAGTTTCATCTCCTTAAGGGTGCTTGGTTCAAATCTTTACATTTTATTTATCATCATCTCTTTGGTTCTGTGATCAGCTATAACATTCCTGATACTATATGCTGTATGTGTATTTTGGTAATTTTTAGAGTAATTTTTAGAGTGATAACTTAGTAGAGATGCAAGCAATTGTGTCTTCTGGATGTTTTGCAAAGCCCATCCATCATCTCTCCTAATTAGCCCTGTCGGTTTTTGTTCCATTGGAGCTGTAGAGCAAAAACTCTGAGGGAGATTACTGCTCAACTGGCTTTAAAAACCTGACGTCCTGCACTAGAAGAGACCGCCAGTGAGACATTCCCTCACTGTTTTCAGGTCCCATACCACGAAGCAGCCTCAAACGATTTTCATAATCAGAACACAGGTTAGGTTTCCGGAGTCACTGTTTAATTTTGAGGAGGCAAATGCCAGCTCACACACCTTTAGTGGCAACAAACAGATAATTTGCTTCAGGGACTTCAATTTGCATATGCTCTACTGTATATGCATCCAAGACTAATGTGCCCACTAGCATAGCAAGAACACAGCTCTTCAATGTAACAGTTGTAAGTGAACATCCTTTTGGTCCTACACTTTACTTCATTCTTATCTCTGTATCCTTATTAATAGGTAATAGTCAGATAGGATATGACTTGATGATTTACTTTATGAACCCAAAGAAAATGACTCTAACCTGAAAAAATGCTTAACCACAATAAACGTGTTTGAATTAACAATGCTACAGAACTGCTTCATCAGTGAGACTTCTTAACAAAAGCTACAAACCATGGCCCATGTGTTCCATCCTGTTTTGGACATATCATCTCTACCCAGCAGCCTTCCATAATAGAGGAAGGGGGTATCAGTAAAGGCAATTTAGAGCTTCCCACACCTAAAAGGTTGACAATAACTATGACTTTAATGTTGATAAGATACCAACATTGTTACAAAATATCTTGGTTCAATAGAGAGTTTGCAGAAACAAAATCGGAAGACTTTTAAGATGGAAAGGCAGTTATAAAGACATCCTTAAAAGTAAGGCACTGTCAATGGAGACCATAGCCAAAATAATCCACACTACAGGTGAAACTCGAAAAATTAAAATATCATGCAAATGCTCATTTATTTCAGTAAGTCAACTCAAAAGGTGAGACTAATATATGAGACAGAGTCATTACATGCAAAGCGAAATATGTCAAGCCTTGCTTTGGTATAATTGTGATAATTATGGCATACAGCTTATGCCCAAATTCACAATCTCAGAACATTAAAATATTACATGACATCAATAACACAAGGATTGGAAACAGATCAATATCGGACCTCTGAAAAGTATAAGCATGCATATGTACTCAGTACTTGGTTATGGAAGACCAGGATGCTTCAATAGCAGTCTTCAGCTCTTCTGCAGTGTTCGGACTCACATCCCTCATCTTTCTCTTGCCAATGCCCCATAGATTCCCTATGAGGTGCAGGTCAGGCGCGTTTGCTGGCCAATCAAGCACAGTAATCTCATGGTTACTGAACCAGGTTTTGGTACTTTTGGCAGTATGGGCAGGTGCCAAGTCCTGCTGGAAAATGAAGTCAGCATCCCTATAAAGCTCGTCTGCAGAAGGAAGCATGAAGTGCTCCAAAATCTCCTGGTAGATGGCTGTGTTGACCCTGGACTTAATGAAGCACAGTGGACCAACAACAGCATGGCTCCCCAAATCAACACAGACTGTGGAAACTTCAAATTGGACTTCAAGCATTGTGCATTGTGTGCCTCTCCATTCTTCCTTCAGACCCTGGGTCCTGGGTTCCAGAATGAGATGCAAAAGTTGCTCTCATCAGAAAAGAGGACTTGGGACCACTGAGCAAAAGTGTTCAGGAGCGGCTTGACATGAGGAATACGACAGTTGAAGCCCATGTCCAGGATCCGTCTCTGTGTGGTGGCTCTCAGTCCATTGCTTGTGAAAGTCCCCAACACTTTTGAATGGCCTTTTCCTGACAATCTTCTCCAGGCTGCGGTCATCCCTGCTGCTTGTGCACCTTTTTCTTCCACTCTTTTCCCTTCCCACATAACTTTCTACTGATGTGCTTCAATACAGCACTTTGGGAACATCCAATTTCTTTTGCAATCTGTACCTTTTGGGGCTTTCCCTCCTTATGGAGGGTGCCAATGATGGTTTTCTGCACAATTGTCAGGTCAGCAGTCTTTCCCATAATTGTGATTCCTACTGAACCAGCCTGAACGACCATTTAAAGCAGTGGTTCACAACCTGTGGGTCCCCAGATGTTCCTGGACTGCAACTCCCAGAAGTCTTCATCACTAGCTGAGCTGGGCAGGATTTCTGGGAGTTGCAGTCCAGGAACATCTGGGGACCCACAGGTTGAGAATCAATTATTGAAAGGCTCAGAAAGCCTTTGCAGGTGTTATGGATTCATTAGCTGATTAGAGCAGGACCCTTTGAGCCTAGAATATTGAACCTTTTCACACTATTCTAATTTTCTGAGATTGTGAATTTGGGGTTTTCATAAACTATACACCAGAATAATCACAATTATACCAAAGTAAGGCTTGGCATATCTCGCTTTGCATGTAATGAGTCTATCTCATTAATTAATTTCACCCTTTGACTTACTGAAATAAATGAACATTTGCATGATATTCTAATTTTACGAGTTTCACCTGTATGTTATTCCTGATTAATCTGTAGATATGTGGAAATAAAAGCTGCCCAAAATTAGATTTATCTGAAATGTGACATTGAAAGAGAACAGATACCCTTAGTCACCAGAAGAACAAAAAATGTGTTCTACATCAAATCAAGCCTGAATTCTCACTAGAAACTAAAATGACTGAACCGAGGTTCTCAACAAGACAGAATTGATTGGAGAAGACAATAATGCTAGGAAAAGTTGAAAGTCGCAAGAAGAGAATAAGACATAACATGGACTCAATAATGGAAATCATGGCAGTTAGATTAGACATATAATTACAGTTAATCAGGTATGTTAATGATAAAACCTTTTGGAGGTCAGTAATTTTCAGGGCCAATGTAAATCAGAATGCATGCCAGTCAATGTTTTTAAAACTACAGGGCATTGTACACTAACTACCTGTTATGCAAGAAGGCAGGGCTCTTTTGCTAAGAAGCATGAACGGAACAGTTTCATGACACTGCAATGACTGCACTTCATAAGAAAACAGAACTTGCTATGAAAATACAGTAATGCTGACATCTAGCTTTTAAGAAAGAGATAGGAAAGTCAACAGCAGCAACTCAGGCTTTGATCCTATCAGCTTTAGAGTTTTAGTTCAAGGCACAGACATTTGGTATGCATGATAAACCACTGAAAGCCAACCCTTTTGGCAACATTTGGATTTCACCCCTAAAACACGTCTCTTCTGCCAATGAATGTGGGTTCCTTTCTTGCAGACACTCCCAAGCACAGTGTTTGCTTCCAAGGGCAAATGAACTGGCCCACAGCCAAATGGTGTCCTTCTCCATCTCCATCCAGTCCTGTCTGCTCCCAGCAGCTGATCCTATGTATTGTACTGTAGACTGAGTGGCATCTTATCTCTGAACGATGCTACTTTTACAGCAATATTGCCAGGCCAAAGAAAATTAAAAATCACATGATCGGGATGATACGTATGCGTAATAAACTCTGCTTTTCTTCCTTGCCCTAAGAGAATACCCATAACTCAGGACTTGTCTGAGCTAAATATGAGAACAGGTAACAAGAAGGACCCTAGGAATCCACATGAAAGCAATATTTTTGCAAACATATAAAGTACAGTACTTTTCAGCTAAGAACTGCCATCGAAGGCTTCCCTCTCTCCCACATCAAGGTGTCTACACAGAATAGGTGTTGTCAGGTGTTCACTAGCAGTCAAAGCAAAGTCTGCTGCTTATATACCGACCCATAATGCTTAAAGCACTGTCTAGATAGTTTACAATTTATTTATGCAGGCTACACACTGAATACAGAAGAGATCTAAAAGAGAAAAAAATCACCCCACTGCCTGCCATCACAAAAGGAATGCTTAATGTATTTCAAACAGAGTATTTTTCCACTATATTCACGCACACACATACACAAAAGACAGTACCAAAACAATGTAATTTTTACGTTAGTTCTCGTAAGTAAAGTTTTGTTGCACTTTCTAGCTGCACAGACCAAAGCAATTGAGGCACAAACTGCTAAAAAAGTGATAGACCATGAAACAAGCAAAGGGGACTGGACTATCTGCTTGGATCCTGCTGAATCTTGACATTGTCTGTCTGTGTGCGCGCAGCATTGCTTATGTCATGTTTTGTGAGTTACAAATGTATATAGTTAGGACTTTTTCACAGGTTATTGTTACAAGTCAGCATTTTACATACATTGTTTAATTCACCATAAAGAGTTTTTCTTAGTAGTGTTAGCTTAATATCCAGACTTACTCATTACTACACCATATTTACAGTATTTAAGGTTTCATTTGCATCAACCTATACCCAAGGAAACTGAAGCTTTAAGGGAGGAAGAATGTTTGAAGAGCAGACTACACCACAAAACTACTTACTGAACTTGGTACAGTGGTCCCCCACCCTTTTGTGTTTCATATACTCCGGTCCTGCTATATCGCAGGGCCGCAGTACAGTGCAACCCAAAAGGCATTTTACCCCAGCACGGGGAGCGGCGCGCCATGCCAGGATGCAGCTGACTGGCACTGGGGTAGGGAAGAAATATCTTTATTTCTCCACCCCAGCATCAATGAGCTGGAGCCCAGGGTGTGGGGAAGGGGGAAAAAAGGTTTAAAAGGCCCAGGCTGCCCGCGCCCCAGGGGGCGGGAGAAGCGGCGTGCAATGTTTAAAATACCTTTAAGCAACAGAGCCAAGCACTTGGCTCCGTTGCTTAAAGCATTTTAAACATTGTGCATCACTCCCCCGCGCCTGGGGGGGGCGGTCAGGAGAAGCAGCACACAATGTTTAAAACGCCTTTAAGCAATGGAGCCAAGCACTTAAAGGAAATGTAAACATCGCACGCCATCCCCCAAGCCTCACCCAACCAGCATCCGCATATCATGGATTTTCAGTCTTTGCAGGTTGGGTGGGTCCCTAACCCCTGCAATAGACGGGGGTTTACTGTAGCTACGCTAGTCCACTATTGTATTGTATTGCATTGTATTGTATTGTATTGTATTGGCATCTTCCGATTATTTTTAATATAAAAATATCACCATTGACAATAAAAAGTTAACTTCCCAGAGTGCTGGCTCTGGCTCAAAGTTCTAAATAATCTAGTAATTCCTCTTTGATTCTACTCCCCACTTTACATAAGACCAATGAGTTCTGGGAATAGGAAATATTATTAACAAGCAGTTTCTATAATTACAAAGATGCCTCTAGTGCTCCTTTTTTTTCCAGGCATGCTTCTATATATCAACTGCAATTCTGCTCAAAGCCAATGTCTGACATATTTCTGAGCTCCCTTGATTACTGTCTTAAAACTACAATACCAGAATCACACAGACACTCAACAAACATTTTAATAACTGTGAAACCCTATGGGCTCCACTGTCAATTCCGATCTACAGCAATTGCTAAGAGCAACACGAAAGTAAAACACGAGTTCTCTTACTCAGATGCCCATGCCATGTGGAATGCTTTAAGTCATAGGGGGTCATGACCCTCAAGGAGCTGCAGAGTGTTGGGGGGGGGAGTGAATCATTGCAGTTATTTTTAGTTGCAATTATTTTATAGGACATTTCACCGTGAAGGTTTTCAACACATTATTGACCAGATGCCTCTACAACCATCACATTAAATATTAGGCTTCAATTATATTCTAGGGAAAAATAATTTTTTTCTTTATTCCCTTTCTTTTTAAATGCTTCCCCCCCCCTTATCCCACTGAAAATGCCTTTTTTATGGAAATATGACAGGTGCCACAAGTTATAGCTGGCTATTATTGTAAAAGGGGATCATGCCTTGAAAAAAGTTGGGAAACACTGCTTTAAGTAAACCTGAGTAATTCTACTTTAAAAAAAAGAGGAGGAAAAAACAGCAAGAAGCTGCAGCAGTTAAATATGGGTATTAGGCAGCTTGCTCTGAAGCACTTGGCAGCTTAGCTTGGTGAAGACTGTGTTGTGTGCCAGCAGGCTAGACTCCATTGAATTTCAGGCCATTCTGCTCCATTTAGTCGTACAGTACATTGCTTATATAAACCACACACAACAGAGAGAAGATGTTTTGCAATGTGAGTCAGAAAGGCTATTTAGAAGATGAACGTTAACAAAATTACACGTACATGCAAGATAGGCTACTGTATACTTTAGATATGAAACCAAATTAGAACCAAATTAGAAGTTAAAAAAGAGGGCAAACAATAACAGTAGCTGTTCTGTAGTTATAGCAACTGACAATGAAGTCCGTGATTTGATTCTCAAGTCCTGAAAAGCGATTAACTACTACAGCGCTTACCTTATTCCTATGAGTAGAGCTATCAGCATTGAACAAACAGGGTCAGCTATCATTAAACCATAGTTTTGCATCAGTAATGCAGATATGATTACACCAACACTCCCAAGTGTATCAGCAACAATATGTAGAAATACACCTAAAAGAAAATGTATGTCACATAAGTATTAAAAGGCTGGGTTTTTTTCAACATGAAATTTTAGCAATAGCTTAACATCAGACAGGAGCTAAAAAGATTGTAAAAGCTTCCTTACATTGCCTCTAGTATAATTCCAGCTGACACTTGGAATGAAAGCAGACACCAGTCTATTCACTGGACATTTGCCCCAATATTTACAGAACCATTTGGTATGGCAGCTATTTGTCACCTCCTCTCATGTTCTGTGCAGCATGGAACACACAACCCTTTTTTAAAAAAACTGTGAAGGTAAGCATCAGAAACTTTGAGTCCTAATTATGCTGAATCCACACTGTGGCTCTTCTCACATTTTCGGAAAAGAATTCTACATAGGCTCCTCCCATGTGGACCACAGCATTTCACCTAACTCGAACCACATGGAACAGCTCTCCTTCCAAACCTAACTACTAGAGATGGGCTTTTCATTTTGGAAGTGGTCAGCTTCCAAAATGAAACGTGGGAGCCCAGCTGGTGTTTGGAACCACAGGAATGAAATCAGCCAGTCCCTTACCTTGTTCTGGGGCCGCGGGATGCTAAACTCCAACAAGGAAGAAGCCTCCGACATCATTTTTCCTTCTCCCTAGCGCTGGCCAGTCAGGAGTTGTGCAGTGAAATGCATCATCCTGCCTCCTTGTCTGATTGGGCAGTGCCAGGGAGAAGGAAAGATGACGTTGGAGGCTTCTTCCTCACTGGATTTTAGCCCCACGTGACAGTAGAGCAAGGTAAGGGATTGGTTGATTTTGTTCATCAGGTTCCAAAGGCCAGCTGGGCTCCCACATTTCATTATGGAAGCTGACCACTTCCAAAATGAAAAGCCCATTAGTACTAACTACACTGCACTTCCAATGATGGAATGCTTCCGCATCCTTCTTAGCAGGGATGCAAGGCTTGTTAAAGTATACTTATTGTATTATTTTGCTGTCCTGTTAACAACGGCAAAAGAATTACAGTTGTCCCCCGCCCTTTCGCGGTTCATATACTGCAGTCCTGGTATATCACAGGTCCGCAGTATATTTAAAATGGCCCCCTGCTGTAAGGAGGAAAGGCCTTCCCATGCCCGTCAAAGGCCCCAAAAGTGCTTCCCCGCAAACCAGAAGTGACTTCCGGTAAACCAGAAGTGACCTCCAGATCACTAGAAAGCACTTTTGGGGCCTCTGGGGGGATTGGAAAGCCATTTGCAGGCCCATTTGGGGCAGCACCAGGCCTGGGGTAAGTACAAGAGCCCCCAGAGAGCCCGCCCAGTACCAACCTGACCCAGCATCCACATATTGCAGATTTTCAATTATTGTGGGTGGGGTCGGGTCCCTAACTCCTGCGATAGGTGGGGGTTTACTGTATTTTTTAGCCCACAGAAAATTTAAAAATACTAAAATACAATATTACAACAAGACAAAAACACTATCTAGTGGTAGTATCTTTCTCTCTATGACTAATATCAAATTTCCCAAAAGGGAATTACTGGAACATCTTATTTTACAGAACCGGCAGTTTTCGAGAATCTATTTTGTAAATTAATACATTTTTACAGCATCTCCTGACACACAATAAATACAACTTCATCGGTAGTATTGTAAACAAATAAAAACTTGTTAGTAGTTGTATACAAAGAAAGCTTTTAAACAGCCTAACATCTCATCTGTACTTTAAATTGCTAAAAATCCAAAATTTTGTTACATTCTTGCACAGTGCACGAATCTGGACATTTGTCAAGTCAATCCAATTTAAGAGGCTGCTTTGCAGATATCTAAAATCCAAGCTTATGGATCCCTCTACTGGTAGTTTAGGGTATAATTGTCAACCAAGCATCAAAAGTCAGACAGGAAAAAAAGATTGTAAAAGCTTCCTTACACTACCTCTTGTATAATTTAAGTGGAGAAAAACTGAGGGTTTAGAATCTTGAATTTTTAAAAAGTCACATTTCCTACATGATCAGGCCAGAAGTCCACAACAAATAAAGGTGGGAGCTTTATGGTTTCTAAGCTGCATAAGTCCAAGAATTAAAAGGTCATTTGGCACCCTCTGCAGTCATATGATAACACAAAAAAATAATCTCATAAGGCTATAAATATCCAAATATTTCAGAAATTCCAAAATCAAAAAGTGGTTTATATTTCTCAAGTCATGATTAGGATCCAGAAGCTATCAAAAGAAAATGAACATTTATACTACAAAGAACTCTTTGAAATGTTTAATAAATCATCTTTTTAGTCAACCTCTGTATACATGAAATTTTGTATCATGACAGAAGTTGACACATCTATTCGCCTAATGAAAAATCTGATCACTAATTACTTGCCTCTTCAACTACCCAACAACATGCCTGCCTGACAAGGATGTCAGTCAACTTCTTTGATAAATCCTGAATGCTGGCTGCATTGTTACAATCACTAGAATGAGAATCCACACCAGAAAAAAGTATGAAAGCAAAACATTTACAAGATTTGTGCACATCAGTTTATCTAAATTTAGAAGTAACTAACGGGTCTATCTCTTGCTTCCCTTCTGAAAATCATACAACCTTCCAATAAAGCTGGCCAATTTATATATATAACCATTTCTGATTGTCATACCGGTCTTGCATGTCTCTGAAAGAAGCCATTTGATGGTAGTTCTTGTATTCAGAGTGTCCCAATACAAGCCTTTACGCTATTCCATTCAGGTAAAACAGCTTCATACAATCACATGCAAATCCATAGAAATCTGGATATTTTCAAGCCAAGCAAATAGAAAACAGAGCTCAAGTCTATTCAAGTTACTCAGAAACAAGCCCTGGTGTAATACCTTTCAAGTAGGCAAAGTATATCCCATGGGCCAGTAACCTATTGAGCTTCCACTTTGAAGAAAGTTCCACCAACATCGCTGTGTGTGTGCGTTGCATCGTTACAGTAGTGACCGACTCTTCGTGACCCCATGTCCATGGAGTTTTCTTGGCAGGAATTACTGGAGTGGCGTTCCTACTCCAGGCGCATACAGCACCTGGTATTCCCTGGTGGTCTCCCATCCAAGGAATAACCAGGGCCGACCCTGCTTAGCTTCCAAAAATCAGGCGAGATCGGATGTGCTTAGGGCATCTAGGCAGCCACCAACATCGTTAGCCTACACCAGTTGTGCAAACATCACATCCAAGCAAGCAGCAGCACCCAGAAAATAAAACGTTCCCTAGACCCTGCAATACTGCACTGGCTGGACTTTCCCCTGAGC
>JAHTLZ010000129.1:18082439-18189620 GCA_023846285.1 Phrynocephalus versicolor
AGGGCCTTATGTAAGGTTTATTTTGTTTTTATATATATAATGCAAATACCAGCTTATACCTCCTACTGCCTTGATTGTAAATTAACACTGTGATTAAAAGAAGTTATAAATTAAGAGCATCACTAGCTTGTGTACATGCACATTTTAGTCAAGACTGACACTGATTGATCAAGAACTGCCAATTTACTCACATGCTAAGTAACTGGTTGGATAACGACAAGAGGGAAACATTGGCATTCCCATGGTAACTAATATCAACATAAACCTTACATAAGGCCCTCTTTCTCCAGTTCAGTTTTTGTTCTTACAGTTTCATTTCAGCACAATTTGAAATGCAACAGTCTTCGTTCATACCACACCTTCTAAAATCTGTTTGCTGGATCCTGCAGCTATTTCAAAGGAGTGGTCATCTGTAAAGACAGAAGAGTATAGCTGATTTATCCTTTCAATGTTTATAAGCTTTCATTTAGCACATAAGGTAATTTTAAGGGAATATACCACCTTTAATAAGTGCTTATACAACAGAATGCAAACGCTCAACCAAGTAGAAGCGAGAATGTTTGGGGGGGGGGAAATACATTTCAGCACACTCTTAACCTGGAAATTACTAAAAGAAAAAGAAGAGGGAAGGATATGAAAGAGAGGGAGACACATCATTGAAAAGTGTAAAACACACAAAACTTCCAGAAACGTTTGTAGTTCACTTAGATATAAAGAGGAGAACAAGAAAGGTAGATGGACTAAATTAACAAAATTAAAAGAAAACCTCATTTGTCCACCAGCTCAGTCAGGACATAATGTCAGGATTTCTAAACAATGAACATTACCTAAGTACCAGCTAATACTAGCCTGAGAAATCTGGAGCAACTCAATACTGCCAAGAACATTTAGTGTTCCAGGCCTTAAGAATGGATACAGATAAGATTTACTCCATATTATTATAGGTGTTCAAACCATTCTGTGGTTGTACTATCAACATTTAAATTATCTGTTCCCCAAAGAATTCAACATCTTCAAGCAAAAAAAAAAAAGTACTCTTGGAAAGTGGAATTGTCTTGGTATACTGAAGACCAGTTCATTGGTATTCCTTCCATAATACAGATACTAGCAATGCTTGTCAATAATGCAATCGTTAACCCACTCTTCCTTCAAGGATTTTAAGGCAGATACCTGGTTATGCTGCTGCTCTGCATCTCCATTTTATCCTCACCACCATCCCATAAAGGAGATTAGACTGGGACATGGCAATTAACCCAAGGTCACATTATATGGGATACTGTATTATGGGTATTTCATCCTGCATCTAGTTTAACACTCATAAGTGCTATTACACTGCCTTGTTTTATACTGGAGCCAATGACTTGGTTTAATAAAATAATGAACATAGATATAATCAAGGAGCTGGTGAAACAGAACCACCACCACCACCCCATCAATAATCTACAATTTTTTTTTAAAAGCACAATTTCCTTATTTTCAACTTAAAATAGGGATAAGGAATATGTTGGGAGGCACCAATACTGGTCAAGGTTCCAGTTTAAAGCTGATTTTGACGCCATGTTTTCTTCCAAATGATGGCAAAGAAAGGTTCTCATAACTATGTATTCATGAGTCTTAAGAATCATTTCTTCCAAAACAAAATGCAGTCCTTGAAAGTATGCTGCTCATAAGCACAGTATGGCAGGGGCATATATCCACAGATATCTTTTATTATGAGATCAAAGTTTTTACAGCTTTGAGCCACTCTGGTAAACCAAATTATTTTTTAAAAAAACCACATTATTAACAAAGTTATTACACAAAATTAGTAAATAAGCACATGACTTTATACCACATGCCATATTTTTGCATCTATAAGACACCCCCATATATAAGACAACCCCCACTTTTCCAACCCAAAATTATAGTTTCACAACTGCATGGTTCTCGCCTCAGCTTACTTCCATGTATAAGACGACCCTCAATTTTAATTCAACAATTTTAGACCAAAATATAGTCTTATACACCCCAAAATATAGCAAGCACGACCCATTCTTCACATTTCATATTTAAAAATGGGCATACAGTATATAAACCATGCCTTTAGGGTTTTTTATAAATATTGGGTCTGTGAACCAAATTTATTTTTCATGAAGTTGCTCTCAACACTTTCTGCTATCTAAAACAAAGCCCATGCTTATCTTACTTTCCTCCCCATGATGCATCATTACCATTAGAATCCTAAGAGATGCAAGAAGCCAGCCAAACCATAAAGTTTCCCATTTCTATATGCTCTTTGCTAAGTTCCTATACAGACATTCCAAAGTGAAAAGAAACCACATTAACGACAGCACAAGCATTAGTTTGCTGCTTCACATTCACTTACCATGGCAGTACTCTTGTGCGTGGCTGTGACCATGAGAATGTCCATGCTCATGCCCATGCTTGGATTCGTGACTGTGACTGTGCCCTCCGTGACTATGACCGTGGCTTAAAGACCCATTAAACAGGGAATGGCTATGCTCGTGTCCTGTAAGAAGATTAGTTGGTATAATCTGGGCTGTTTCATCAGGATTAAAGAACACTTCTCAGGATTAGGCGTTCCGTTTTACTTGCAGAGATTAAGCCACCGTTTGCTGATTTAGACATCACAGCAAACTGAGGTTTAATAAGTCAGGGTGAAAGCACATATAGAGAAAGTACAGTGGCTTTGTCTCAGGGTGATAAAACACATCTGGAAACCATCAACACCAGTTAGGAATAAAGTAACAAATGTAAAAGTAGAAGCCTGGACAGAATCCTATTCCATTAATACAAACTAGAGGTGGATGTTTCGTTTCGGAAGGGGACTGGTTCCGAAATGAAACACACCAGCACAGCTGGCGCTTGGAACCCAGTCCCACCCTCCGGAACAAAATCAACCAATGTATTATTACCTTGCTGTAGTTCACGTTGGGTGAAATTCCCACCAGGAAGCAGACTCTGATGCGTCATCTTTCCCTCTCCCCGACGCTGGCCAATCAGACAGGGAAGCGGGATGATGCATGTCCTTGCACAGCTCCTGATTGTCCAGTGCCAGGGAGAGGGAAAGATGATGCATTGGAGGCTACTTCCTGGTTGGAATTTTGCCCAGTGCCAGCTTTAGCAAGGTAAGTCATTGGTTGATTTTGTTCCAGAGGGTGAGACTGGGTTCTGAGTGCCAACTGTGCTTGTGTGTTTCGTTTCGGAACTAGTCCCCTTCCAAAACGAACTGCCCATCTTTAATACAAACTGCACCAGGTTCAACTGGCAAACACTAGAGTCACACCGTTTATGAAATAGTTCCCCCATTGTTCATTCATTTCCTGATCATAGATACTTTCTGCACAATATAACCCTTACCGACAAAGATATGAAACTCCCCAAAAAGTCATGTTTTTTGTTGCAGGACCTACACAGAAAATCTACAGTGAAGTCATTCCCCAGCACTGTAAGAATTATAAAGGACAGTCCCACATTTTAATCATTTACCATGCATGTGCTTTTTCCCCACTCCAGCAAAATTGCAGGGACAAAGTGTGTCCCAAGAATCTGATTACTGTGCTAATATTGGAAATTTTATTTTTTTGTCCCCACTAATGTAACACACAGGAACAAAAAATAATCCTGGTATAATTTTTCAGTAAACCAACAGAGGGGAAGGCAAAAATGCAATGAGGCCAAATTACTCACTATCAGTATTTTGGACCATTTCACTGAGATCATTAAACACTTTACACACCATCAGAGAACTTTTTAAAAAACTGTGTTTATTTTATCTCTTTATTCCTCCTCCTATTTTCTGGCTTGAGGGTCTGAATGGCTCAGAGTGTATGTGATTCTACATGTACCTTTGGGCAGGAGCATTTTTATACCACACAATAGCACTTGAGATTTAAAAGAGTTTGTGCCCCATTTTAAAATTTAGTTTCATATAGGTTTAGAAAGCAATAAAAACCTAATATGAACACAAATAGTCATGTGCAACACAGAAGATGTTCAATAAAAGCAATTCTATTCAATCAGTATTACACATTTTGTTTCAGAAGGGGTCCGGTTCTGAAGTGAAACACAACAGCTGCCGTTCGGTACCAGGATCCACCTTCCAGAATGAAATCAACCAGCCTATTACCTTGTTTTGGACAGCACGGGGCTGAACTCTGAGGAAGCAGGCTCGGATATGTCATATTTCACTCTCCCTGCTAGTGGCCAATAAGGAGCTGTGCAGGGACATGCATCATCCTGCCTCCCTGTCCGATTGGCCAGCACCAGGGAGAGAAAGATGACATGTCCGAGGCTGCTTCCTTGCTGGAATTTAGCCTTGTGCTACCCAAAACAAGGTAAAAGACTGGTTGATTTCTTTCTGGAAGGTGGACCCCGGTACAAAATGGCAACAGTTCGGCCATGTTTCATTTCGGAACCAGACCCCTTCTGAAACAAAATGCCCATGTCTACTCAATATCATGCCCATCCTCATGGTAGTTTACCAACAGCAGAGACAAGTGCTACTGTACAATAGTTAGCCTCACTCATCATTTGGCATAATAGCAATGTGATGGAGACTGGGAATCTTTTGAGTTGCAGTGGGATAAGGGCAGGCAACCTAGTGCTATCTGGAGACTTCAGACTACATATCCCAGCAGCTCCAGCCAACATGACCAATGGTGAGGGGTGGCATTATACGCGGATCAAAACCTTCAGAGGGAACCAAAGCACACACCCAGCTCTGGGAAATAGAAAAAGCTTCACTTTTCTATAAAAAAAAATCCCTGGAGAGAGAAAAAAATCTTCCAGTGTTTTCACCAAGCTTGTTACACAGAAATAATGCTTGTGATGTCACAACATAGGAGGAGATGCAAGTGAAAATACCCAAGGAAAGTGCAAAATATCCAAAAGTATATCAGGACTGAATCTTACGTATGGGTGAACTGTACAGGCCCTCTGTTGCAACTTTTTATGCAAGTATCTAATAAAACTAATAATACAGAAGCTCTTACCGGAGCCATGGGAGTGGCCATGTCCACCATGTTGAAACACAAAAATTCCTATAAGGTTTACAACAAAACCAAGTATGGAAACAGGAAGAAGTCTTTCATGATGCACATCTGGAGGCTCGAGAGCTCTCTGCAACGAAGTAGAAAGTTTCAGTGGAAGTCATTTGCAACCACCTATGATTCATTTTTTGATGATCCTAAACATCAGCTCTGTATAAAGTGTGATGCCATTTATTTACATAGGGAAGTTGAAGTCAGTAGGTCAGTAATACTCTTCTCTAATGTCTAAAAATAATCTCCCTTAATGAAGTCAGGGCTATGTAGTGAAACTGTTCCCCAGGTAATTATTCAGGACAGAGAAGTATTGAAGATAGATTTGAGCACTTCTTCACAGAACACATAACTGATGTATGGAATTCACTACTAAGAGATGCAGTGACAGGCACTTGCTGAGGTGACCTTAAATGCGCATTAGACAAGTTAATGACTTCTTAACTAGCCATGTTAAGAATGGCTATGTTTAACTTCCAAGTTTGCAGTGATATACAACCCACACACACACACAAATTGCAGATAGTAGCCCAAAGTAAAGCTCCTTTACTTTTAGCCAAAAACAAAATGTCACACAAACCTGCTGTCCGCATCACCAGTAATTGGATGAATGCCAAACATTAGCACACAAAATGAACAACTCAACAAATGTCTTTAAGGATGAAATCCTGAACACCGGACAGAAAGCCACACCATGCACTGTGGGACCCATGTACATGCCAATATCCACACACAAAAATCTCTATCGGTCAGGGGGAAATATCTATAGCCATCTTCATTACATACCTCAACTCCTTCAGAAAAAATGAAGAAAGCTGTAAAGATCAGAAACAGACCATTTACAAAACCAGCTAGTACTTCTGCTCGAACATACCTAGGAAATGAAGAAAAGCAGGACTTAACACAACTCCGGCTTAGACCAAGACCCTCAGCCACAGAGTGGATAAAAATAAAAAAAGGATTTTTTGATTTAAATTGGAATTTTTATTGAAATCATTTTTTTTAAAAAAACTTAAATGCTTTCTGAGGAAAAATCTCTCTAAAGATCTTGTTCTAGTTAAGATTATAGTCCAAAGGTATTCATCATGAAATTAGTATTAATCCATTCACAGTGCCATGCTCTCCCAGAGGGTTTCTGATTATTTGGGGCAATTTTTCTATCTAGAAGATATTATCAAAGATGCTTGGTTTTGCTATTTTCAAAACTGTGCACTTGGGTCTGCAAAGATAACATGCCTCCTTCATAGCAAAAAATGTTATAAAATAAACATCAGAATTGAGGGAAAGACCTTAATCCTATTGTTCCTCTGCAAATCTATGTACACAGAATCAACCCCCTTATCTCTTAAGTGCTACATTTCAAGAAGTTCAATGAATATAAGGTTGTTTGGAATGGAATAGGTGTGCACAAGGAGTACATTTTGAGGAGGGAGGGGCAAGCAGTAAAATGAAAGTGAAAGTTTTTGAGCACAGTACTCCACATCTTGAGATCTTTACGTGTATAGCGGTCGAAGGGGTATCATTCTCACTCTCTCCCTTGAGGAGAAAACCTTGTAATGGCAGCAGGCCATAAAAGAGACCCAGTTTGGGAATATCAGACTGTCAGTGTAAGTTTTTTAAAAGACATTGTAACCACATCCGTTAACAAACATGGAGGTTTAAGCAGACACAATTATACATAATGCTATATAATGTTATTGTTTTGGTTAAATAAAACTATTTAAATTGTTATAATTAAGGTAATGATTATTTTTCTCCTTCCAGTAAAGTACAACAGTTGTCCACATATGATTGATTAACTTATGAAACTGGAGATAGTTCACCTTGCAATAATTTCACAATTATCTATGTATTTCTAATAGTCTATAACCACCGAATCAGTAATTTTCTGATATAACTGTAACACTAATCTGAAAATTTATTATTTTAAAAATGAAACCTTCATCTGGTTGTAAATATTACGATTAAAACAACTCCAGCAAAAATGAGTCTTTATGTAGGAAATCATGATTTAAATTGAGCCTTACTGACTAGTGATTTAAATCAGAATTTAAATCATGATTTAAATCAAAATGATTTAAATCAAATTTTACTTTCCCCCCACCAACCAACAAACACAATGGTCGCCTATGATTTGGTAATCTTCCTTCGAGTGGTATTCAGAGGAAGAAGGGTATCAGAATTGGTGTCGTGTTTTCTGAATGCACGAATAAAACTTCACCAACAGCTATAGCATGCCAGAAGACTATGGTATTTCTCACTTTTTTGGAATGGAAAGGCTAGGTTTGTGGATTACTTTTTAAACCACTTAGCATTGCTATTCTTTGAGTGAGGTAATTCTAGGAACAGGCAAATGGTTCTACAAGTAGCACACAAGGCTCAGGTGCCAACAGCATCCTTCTATGGGACAATCCTTCCATTTCTTAATCAGGGAAGCCTCGCTATCACTAAATGGAACATGAAAGGGAATGGAGAAAAATTACCTTTCTATAACACTGAAATATATCTGTGAAGATTCTCAGTCATCCAGGTGAGTTTATCTGGAAGTTGAGTCATGGCTACTGGACTTCTTTTTTGAGATAGAAACGTTTTGCTGCTCATCCAAACAGCTTCAACAGCGAAACGTTTCTATCTCTCAAAAAAGAAGTCCAGTAGCCATGACTCAACTTCCAGATAACACTGAAATGGCCTGCAGTTTAATTTTCTTTTAATCAACACATACACCCTGCCCATCTACCAACAAGCTTTCTTCTGGCACTAGAGTTGAGTGTGCAATTAATGCAGTGGAGCAGGGGAGAATAACAGTTGTCATTCCCTCACTTGCCTTTGCTTTATATCCAAAGTAATGGAGATACATTTAGCAAATAAGGGCACGTCTTTAAAGCACAGAGGAGTGCCCACTAAATGCAAGAAAACAGGGAAAGAATTACTGGTTCTGCACAGAGCCTGTTCAAGGGCCCTTCCAATTATGCATCCACAAAGCTGAAAAAAGCAGGTTATCTACCAATCCTCTGACCCTAGCTATAGTATTGTCTACCAGCCGGCTTCCTCATAATTTCACAAAATGTACATCAGATTTTGCTACAGAGCAAGAGGTGCCAATCATTATCCTCCAGGGTCTTCTAGATACAGAGCACTCAGAAATGGTCCACCATTGTGTTCTGTGTGCGCTCCCAGACTGTAAGTGTAACTGGCTAGTTCTCCTAGGAGTCACAGAGTGGAATTAATCCTCTGACTCCTCAGCTCTTCAACCAGGTAGTCCATTTCAGTGGACCTCTAATCTTCTCAACTCAAGCATTCCTTTAGTCAAGTACAACACAGTGAGAGGAGAATGTCAATAAGGGTGTGATAAAAACAAAACCTGAGCACAACAGACAACTAAGCTAACAGAAAATAGATACTGTACATGAAATTGTAACCTTCAGCTTTCATACTCGGCCAAAAAAATTGAACTGCTTTGCACAGAATGAACCTCCATATGAATGCATGTATTCAATTTAAAGAAAATACTCATTTCACTTGTATTTTCCATCTGTTCCAACAAAATTTACCTAAGATTTCTGTTACTGATACTGTATACCGTACACAAAAACCATTTAACCTATTAAAAGTATGCGTAGAAACCACAATCATTTCCAAACACGAGACAGTTCATCTTTCTATATCACTATAACAAACAATTATTGCACACGAGGCTATATACTAAATGGCATGCCCCACAGTCTATAGTAGCCACCAAAGTACTGTATAGCCTTCTTCCCTAACACAAAGAGAAGCTGTTGGCATCGAACAAATCAAAATGACCAAATAACACTACAACCATAAGCAAAAATGTGACCAAGAGAACCTCCATGCAAGCTTCCCTCTAAGCCAGTGGTGGTGAACCTTCGGCACACCAGTTGTTTTGGACCAGAACTCCCATAGTTCTTTGTCAGTGACAATACAAGCCTGGAATTCTGGGAGTTGTGGTCCAAAACATCTGAAGTGCCAAAGGTTTGCCACCACTGCTCAAAAGCCATGTGGTCACACACACCCCGGCACCCTCAAGTTTTCCTTCCGATTGCCCCATTGCCATGGAATCTGCAAGGGGGAGGTTGTTCACGTATGTAGGCATGGAAGAGAGCCCCACTCAGTGGGGACCAAAATTAGAGGGCACACTGCCACTGTCCCATCTTTTAGGCAACTTGAATCTGTACAAATATCGATTGTATGATCTAAAGGAATATAATGGCAAATTTAGATGTCTAAATACAATACAGTCTTTAACAATGACAAATGTAACCACATGAGGATGAACTGATAACCAAGCAGTCTGAGGCTCGTTCAAACAATTTTATTACAACTGAAAAACAAAAAATATAGCTCTCTAACCAGAAGAAATCTTATCTTCAATTTTAATTAACACAGGTATTTATTAACTCACTTTAATACAACTAATAATTTCAAAACTACTTTGACACTGCACTGTAATAAAACTGTACCATCTCTCACTCATGTTCAAATAGTATATGATGCAACAAAGAGCACATCTTTGTTTTGTATAGTAAAACTGCTTACCCATAGGAGAAAGCATCATTTGATCTCCACTTTGAAATTACAGAAGCTGCCAGTCCAGCTAAGAGTGCAGTACAGTCAAAAAACATGTGAAATGAATCAGATATTAGACCTAAACTGGAAAAGCAAAGAAAAAAAGAAAAAAAATCAATTAAGTAAAGAATGCACCAGAAAATCCAATGCAGCAGAAATAAAAAAGTTAAATCCCATTTGTTGTAATACCTATGTTGCTTTGATTCCTCGGGATTATGAAACGCCAGCTATTCATATTTACCGAAGGACTGCATTATCACTTTTTTCCTCCTGAAATTACCTTTTGAAACACAGAACTAATTATATGCTATAGGAAAGTCTAATGTGGATTGAACCTTTTTGACCGACCTACTATTCACCTGATGGACAAAACCAAAGAACCAATCCTAGTTAATGGGGCTAGAGACTATCCACCCAAAGTACAGGGGAAATAACTGTATTTGGGAATTTATAATTTATCAAATTGTGCAAATTCTTTCCTGATGTTCTTTTAATGAACAATCAGCACTGAGTATGAAGGGGACAATCATTTTGAAACCCAAACTACATAAGTATATGTTTATGCTACAGTCACCTATTACTCTATTACAATATTCTTGTAAGAATTTGTAGGAATTTTAATTCCTGTACTGACTAACACATATAATTGTTATTCATCATATTTACAAGAATGCTTTCTGCCCAAAGGCTTAAAGGTACCTGCAGAAGTTTAAAAACACAGATGACAGAATCCTGTAAGTATGGATCAAGTTTGCATAGCTTGCTTTGTCTAATTGTGGCTTATTAATGAGTTGCTGAAAAACATCTCAACTGTGAAATTGAGCATGCAACCGGACCCAGTACAGAGACATTGTAGGGACCCTTGGAACTAACTGTAATTATCTGCAGCAAGTTATGCTAACTTTACACAAACACCAGTAAGATTCTGACCAAAACCAGCAAAACAAGTGTTAGCACTGATATCTTTATGAAATACAACATTTTTTAGACAGCTGGTTCACAAAGTCCAGTGTTCTTCCATAAGGTCCATCTCAATGGTTCCTGGAGATTAAAACATGTGAGCAAATTATGATTATTGTTAATTATTATATAAAAATGTTCTGCTTATATACTGCCCCAAAGTACTTCAAGCACTCTCTGGGCGGTTTACAATTTAATTATGCAGACTACACATTGCCCCACCCCAGCAAGCTGAGTACTCATTTTACCGATCTCAGAAGGATAAAAGGCTGAGCCAACCAAGAGCCAGCTACCTGGGATTGAACACCAGGTTGTGAGTGAGCAGTTTTAGCTACAGTATAGGCATTTAACCACTGCACCACAAGGCTCCTAATATTATCTTTTAAGTTATTTAATATGGTTTGCTTTAATATTATAAGCTACCTATTTTGGAGAAAGACAGAGTATACATAATGAAATGAAATGCTGTTGATGATGTTAGACCTGCTGTATATGTCAGCCAAAATCCTGTTCCAAAATCAAGCTCCTTGCCCTCTAAAGATGCTGACCACAGAGTCTGGTGAAACATCAGGAAGAAAAACTTCGGCCAAAAAGTCCAAAAAATTCACAACAGCTATCAGATCCCAGCCATAAAAGCCTTCGAGAATACATCAATATTAGAGTTTATTACAAATATACTATTTGCAACAGAAGCAAGTGAGGGCCCCCACCTAAAACCACAGGACATAGTAACCACAATAAGAGAACCGTCCACAGTTCGGCTACCAATATCTCAGGACTACAGAGGTTAAATATTATTTTGGAGTCATATGTGCACACTTTCTATTGTGCAGACCTAAAAGATGCTGAGAAACCAGAGGTACTCCATGAATATAGCAATAACATGGTATTCAAAACAAAAGGACACTCAAGGAATGAGGAAAACCTATAGTTAATTGGGAGAATATTAAAAAAAAAGGTAAAGGTTCCCCACACACGTGTGTGCTGGTCATGTCTGACTCTAGTGGTGGCTCTCATCTCTGTTTCTAAGCCAAAGAGACAGTGTTGCGCAAGTCCTTGGCCATGTGGCCAGCATGGCCGAACACATTTCTGCTCACAGAACACGGTTTACCTTCCCGATTTTTATGGCGGTACTTATTTATCCAGTTGCTTTTACATGCTTTCAAACTGCTAGGCTGGCAGGAGCTGGGGTTAACAGTGAGAGTTCACTCTACTGTGTGGTACCTGAGATTCGAAACGCCGAGCTGCCGACTTTGCAGCTGACAGTTTCAGCGCTCTATCTTTGCTGAGCCAATGCGCCCCTTAAATCTAGTTTACTTGAATCAAGGAGGAAATTGACAGATCTAATTTAAATAAACTATTAAGTGAAATAGCAAACTTTAGATTGATTATTTTTACACCACATCAGATTAATTTATGCCAATGCATAATAACAGATATATGCACCAACATCTAAACTTCTGTTTGTGTGAGTTCTGTGCCATCATCCTGATGGCATCATCACCCAGGGCAATGTTTGGACACTAAATAATTCTTTGTCCCATCCCAACATCTGTGCTTTCTGATCATAAAAATGATGACTGGTCTACAGGGGGGTGGAGGTGGGGAATCACCAAAATTTTGCAATCACTAGTGATATTTGGTAGAGTCCTTTTCCTCCTCTCCTACAGCCCCCATGAATTCCAAGCAATGAAAGGGATCATGTAGAATCTACGAAGGCAAGGGAATGGAAGCAAGGAATAAAAACACCAAAAATTTGCCTCAGATGGCATCATCAGCCTTACCACAGAACTTACACAAACAGAATTTCAGCCACGTTTTGAAACAAAAAAACAGACCATGTGTATGCCCGTCTTGATTTTTTGTTTCACCCTATTAACAACAACTTTCCAAAAGGGCAGGGCAGGCAGGGAGAACAGCAAATTGGCCATTGATACCTAATAGCAGCCTGAATCCCTTCAAGCAGTTGAATGCAGCACACTGCGTCCCAATCCTCTTAAGAAAGCAAGGTCAGCAAGAGCATTTTTATTTAGTTATTTATTTGGCCCAGTGTGGCCAACATTCTTCCACAGGTATCTTAGCAATGAAGCTGCCAACCAGTCCTCCACCTTGATTCCAACTTGAGTGCTGTGGAAGTTTTCAGAGATCTGTACATTATTGCAAAGACAGCCTGCACAAAACCTCTGCTCTGAAGCTTCCAAGTTTGGAGGAAGGTTGACTGCTACATCACTGACTAGATGTTGGCCCTACAACTCATTATGACCTGCAGAACTACTCAAGGCTGGTTGGCTATGCTTCAAGATTCAGACACTTGACAGAATAAGAAACAAATTACCAATTTTAATGAATAACTGGAAGAGCTCTGCTGGATCAGACCAGAACTAATTCAAGTTCAGCATTTAGACCACACAGTGCATCATCAGGACACCACAAGAAGCCCAAAAGTAGAACATAAATGCAACAGGACCTTCTGTTGATATTTCCCAGAAAATGAATCTGATTTAAATCCATCTGCATTAGTGGCCACTGCTACATCTCACAGAAGCTAATTCCACAACTAAAGTATGCATAGTAATAAAAAATACTTCCTGGTGTTTGTCCTGAATTTCCAAGTACTGTACTTGGGTTCACTGGATTGACTGCAGCCTCTAGTATTATAAATATTTATGCACAAAAGTGGCATACTGATTTGGGCCATAATAATGTATTTCCTGGCATAGCTAATAAGATTTTTCTTCCAATACTTTACAGAGAGGTATATTTTATAAAAGATGCATGGGCAAATACTTCTCTAGATTCTCCATATAAGACTTTTATTCATAATATACATTGATTAATATGCAGAAATATAATCCCAAAAGGATTATATTTCTGCATTGCATATACAAAGACACACATATTATCTCAAACCAGCAAAAAATATACAACCTAAATAGCATCAGTATTTCATTCTCCCTCTCTCCTCATATGTTAGAGGGTGTTTTATTCCCTTAGAAATAAGGATAACATTAATTCATACAGTGTTTCTGTATGACAAGGGTAAGGTATCTGCAGCCCTCCGTAAGTTAAAGAACTACAGAATGGTCACCAGTCTGGAGTGACGGAAGATAAAATCTAACAACATTTAAAAAGCAGCTGGTTATTGTCCACCTCATCTTCCATCATGAGTTGAACAGCAATATGTGGGTAACATATATGCTACTTATTTTGTGCATGCAAACAGACTGGGACACCCCTGTGGTTTATTATCTACATATTTATGGCTCTCTACAGTGATTCCTATATATATCTAGCAGCAGCAGAATAGAGAAGGCATGTGACAAAACAGTCCTAGAATGTTCAGCATGTCATTATTTGTCCTGAACAAACATTTGCCTTGTATGGGAGGAGAGAAACTTAAAAAAAAGATAATTTTGCATTGAGCTGAAACTAATAAGAAAGGACATCTTTTTAAAAACAATCTAATTTGTAACAAAGTTATAAATACCAAGATGTCCAACAAGATCCAGGGTACTTCAAGGGCCAGATGCAGGGGAGTGGTAGCAGGAGACACATATCTAGACTCATGCGCTCACGGAGGCATTTGGTGAGGCCACTGTGAGATACAGGAAGCTGGACTAGATGGGCCTTTGGCCTGATCCAGCATGGCTCTTCTTATGTTCTTATGACATAAGTGACAATATTAATGGAACTTCTCAGCAAATATGAACACTTGAAAAAGTGAGAGACTATAATAACATTTTGCCTTGAGCAACTTTTATTCCACAGTAGGTGAGAAGTAAATATGTCTTAATTCAACAGCATAAGTGATGTATCTTATCATATCTACACAGAACGGAAGCACTATAGCTAACCACCAATATTTACAAGATAAACATACTGTAATAACAAACTGTAAGGCATGAAAAGTATAAAATCCATCAGCTTCTATATTCAGATGTTAGGTAGGCAATGCCTTCAACAACTGATTTCCATGCCCAAGGAAGCCGGAAACTCTTTTAAAACTCTTCATTTTTAATTCCTCCTACAATAATGTATTTAGAAAACTGAATTTCTACAAATATTTTTATAAATCCTATTTGTTTAAAAACTAACATGATCTCAACTTGCACAAGTCACTGGAAGAAAAATTAAGAGTGTCCTTCCCCCCAACCCTTATCTTCCAATGCTAATAATCCTCCCTAACTCTCAAAGCATCAACACATAAAAAGCTTCCTCCTTGACACAGCCGAGAGAGGCAGACGTGGCAAAACCAGCTGTTGCGCTCAACTTGGCCTTCAATTGGGAAGTACCGCCTCTCCCCGCACGTCAGTCCCCCTCCCTCCTTCTCCTTCCTGGTACCTGTTGCTCCAGATGCCATACAGCAGCTCCACGAAGGCAAAGGAAAGGTTGAGGCAGAGGAAAAAGAAGAGGTTCCGCGATGTCTTGTCTGAAAGGATCGATCTAGAGAAAAGGAACAAGAGCATCAATGGAGAGGGCAAGAGAGAGAAGATGAAGAAACAGACTTAACCCATGATCACATCTGGTTCCCCCCCTCCAAGGCAGAGCACAGCTGTCCAGGAGAGAGAAAGAAGAAAAGCCAACTGGGTGCCTCTTTCCACATGTGCACCCACAAACCGCCTCCGGAATTTTGTCATCATCCCAACATCAGCTCTCTCTCTCTCTCTCTCTCTCTCTGTGTGTGTGTGTGTGTGTGTACGTGTGTGTACAGAAAAATTACAAGCAAGTGGGAGGAACCATTCAACCTGCCAAATCAATCCCACCACTTTCCAACCTCTTTGATCCACAGCTCTCTTCCAGAGGCTTCTCATGCACACACAAGAGAGGCACACTCACAGAGAGATCGACCTGCCAAGCCAAGTGTCGCCCAACCTTCCTTGACTCAGGCCTTTTGTTGGGCCAAAAGGGAAACCTTGCCCACCCCGCCAGGATGCGAACACACGGACACCTCCCCCCCCTTTCCATAATAAGACTATTACTTGCCATCCAGGTTTCTTCCTGGGGAGGAGGAAATCTCCTCCAGCCCTTCCCATGGGACTACTCTTAGGCCAGTTCCTCTCGACTAGGGCCAGGATCCGACCCTCTCCCACAGCTCCTTGCTCACATCAAGCCAAGGCAAGCTGCCTCTGTCCTCCTCCTCCACCATCACCACCACTCACCGAAACCACCCGGAGAGTTTGCGGAGCAGGTTAAGCTTGGGCGGCTTGTACTCATCGTCCTTGATGGACAAAGGCAGCATCTTCCTTAGCCAGGGAAGCAGGCGGGCCGGCGGGGAAGTGTGCTGGGGAGGAGGAGGGGGGGCGGACTGGCCTCGTCCGGCCTGGCTGGCTGGCTGGCTGGCTGGCTGGCGACCGGGGGGGGGGGGGGGGCGGGGGGGGTGGCGCCGGGGGGGGGGGGGCGTCAGTGGCAGATCCCAAGCCCCTCGCTCGCCTCGCCAGGCCACCCGCCCGCCTGCCCGCACCCGCCTGCCCGCACCCGCCACTCCACAAGCCGGCCCTGGTCGCCAGCCACCTACTTCCGCCCCAACCGGACCAATGGGATGCCAAGTGAGCCTGCGCGGGAGGAGGGGCTGGGCGGTTGCGTCACGAGCGGGAGGGGGGTATCAATGGGAGGCGGGTAGGCGGAGGCGGTGGGGAGAATGCAAGCCTGTCTATGGGACTGGCGCGGGTGTTTTGATGGGGCTGCCAGTGGGAGTGTGTTTTGAACGTGGGAGTGGCGAACCCCGACTTTTCCACGCCTTTCTCTCGCGCGATGAAAACTAGGCGTGGAATCTGTCCCGATCCTTAAGAGATTTTGGGGAGGAGGGGGGACCAAGAGGGATAAAAGCCGTTTGTGTCATTCCCAAGGAGAAATATCTTAAATTAAAGAAAAGTAAAGAAATAAATACGGACTTCAGAAGTTCAAGAGCGTGATAGCGGATTTCCCCACTACTAAAAGAGGCCGTGCTAAATGGGGTGGATTTGTTTCCAGATAAAGGCCCTTGAAATTGCGAGTTCCCCTACTTGCTTAAGCGTCTGCCCTCTTGCCTTTTTCCCTGTGAATTGTCTTGCTATCGCGTGAAATAAATGGGTTATTATTATTATTTTATTTACACACGGCGGTTTAATCAGCGGACTCTAGCCCTCCCTCCTTCTAAACCGAAGATCGATCCGCCCAAGAAGAAGTTGAAGTGGATCAATTAAAAAGAATGGCAGAGAAACATCCATTAAACCAAGCCAGGACCACCCTCGCCAACGACGACCGGGGACTGCAAGAGGGAAAAGCGACTTCCCAACCGGAAGCATAAGACCACAAAAAGGGAAGAGATTGCGATCCTTGGCACAGCCCTTTTTTTCTACGTTCCTCTCACGTGGCGATGGATGTTTTCGATTGCGGTGGTCTCCAGCGGTGCAGATCGGTCGCGGCGCAGGTCGGGTTCGAACCCTTGGAGATCTCCGCGGGGATGGTGTGACAGCGCCCGCGGCCCACAACCGAGGCCTCGCAGGTAAAGGGACTTGCACGGCTTCCGAAGTTGCGCCCTCAGGAAGGCAGCGGGGGAGGCGATCGAAGGAGAGAGGAGAGCGCTTTACTGTTTGGGAAGAAGGAGGAGGAGGCGCGGATGGATGAATGGGCTGTTTGTCTGTATGGAGGTTTTAATCCCTAACCATGGAGAGGGGTCATGCACGGAACAGAAGCAGACTGCAGATTCACAAAATGTCTCTCTGGTTTAAATCATTTTTCCTGGCCCCAATGGTGGGGCCACCTTGATCGTGTTGTCCCGTGTTTTCCCTTGCGACATTTATTTATTTAAGTGGAAAACATATATTTTCCCAATCTGGTTAATATCCGGCGCACGGGTCCCAGCGGGTATCAAGAAGCTCCGTCTCAGCAGCCCCGAAAAATATGCACTAGCTGTTGTTGATGCATCAGGACCTCTCCCTCCCCCCAGCCCCACCATGCGCGCAAGCAAGCCAGAACACTGGGCTTGCTTGCAATTTGCCATATACCGTACTGTACAGTATTTTGAAAAGATTTCTATAGTCGAGTTAGCTGTCTGTAACCGCAGCGCATTGCCCTGCGTGTGTAATGGTTGTACCAAAAAGGCGCCATAACTGAACGGTTACCTTTTTTTGCAAAGAGGCTCATTTGGGGGGGGGGTGATTTGACTGCAGCCTCACAGGAATCTGTTTGCACTTTTGAACTCACAGCAGCTTTCTAAGTCTCAAGAGGCTCTGTACTCAAGGCGACAACTAAAGAGAGTCTGATTTTTTATTTTATTTTTTGCAGGTAGGTTTGCGGCTTTAGATAGCAAGGTCACAGAGATATGCAAGGCAGGATTCTGATAATGTGTGAACTTATAGGTGCACATTTTGGAAGGAGAGACCCATTTGGGCTGGTGCATCTAAGAGCATGTGCCTGCTCCCAGAGTATGTGACAGCTGCCAGTTGAAGAGAATAAAGACACCTTATTCAAGACACCTTAGTTATGATTCTAGATGTGTTTCAGCTAGAGAGGTTTTTCATAAACATTTTGGGTTTAGCACAGTTGCCTTCACTTTAAATATGCATAAAATTACACAGGTAAAGGGTGGGGGGAAAGGGCTGCCTAAATTATTGTGGAAGCTAAGCAGGATCGGCCCTGGTTAGTTCTTGGATGGGAGACCACCAGAGAACAACAGGTGCTGTAGGCGCCTGGAGTAGGAACTGGCAAACCACTCCAGTATTCCTGCCAAGAAAACTCCATGGGCATGGAGTCACAAAGAGTCAGTCACGACTGTAACGACACACGCAAATGGTGGCAAAAGAACAAACTAGCACTCTTGTTTCAGTAATATATTTTTCACATTGCATGTTTATTTTTTATTTTATTTATTTATTGAGTATTTTTACTTTACCTTTCTCCTTGGAAAAGGACGCAAGGCGGCTTACAGTAATGAGGGACAATATACAATCAACTCACTCACATAACACTGTAATTCCCTTTCAAGCTCTGGAATTGTTAGTGAGTGGCAGATTATAGGAAATGGAGTCAAGGAGACTGGCCAAGGAGATTGAGAAAAATTATCATTTGTGAAAAATGTAAAATGAATAGCAACCAGGAATATGCTTAGTGGAAGGAGACTGCATGTTGAAATCCAACCCATTCTCTAAGCTTCCAAAGCCTGCCCTGTTAGAGGCAAGAATTTAACTGTACAGTATCTACACAAAGTGCCATAGAGACAGCTGTTAAGGTTGCCACTCTAAAGAAATGAGCACAATTCTAGAAAACCATGGGGAACAATATTAGAGGCTTTAATAGGGCTTCTGTGAATTTCAGGTATTTGAGAGAGAAAAAAGTCACAGGAATAATTCCACCCAGAACTGGAATATAGGACTAGTCAAATATGCTATTTTTCATTCTCCATTGTTGTTAACAACCATGCCTCTTTGGAAACACAGCATGAGAATTTCATTTTTTCTGATGTTATCTGATAATAAAAACATTCTGTCAAATGTAATTCCCTTTCCAGGATTTTCTACGTACTCAGGGGTGGTTTAATTTTCCCTTCTTCTGGGGGCACCCTGGAACTGTGGGGCTTTCTCAAGGCCACACAGGCTGGCTATTCTCTTGAGAAAGTCAAATTCCCAGCCTAACTCATTAAGTCAGCCTGCCAGCTGTGATGTTATTCGGTACAATGAGTACCGGAGGAAATAGAAATATTACCTTGAATGTACCATACACAGAAGCGTATGGAGCACCATAAAACCCAAGAGCTGTTGGACTCCATTTATATTCTTTAAATGAATTAGTACATTACTTCAGAATACAGTGGTACCCCGATTTAAGAGCGGAAAATTGTTGGCATTTTAACTGTTGCCTTACAAATTTTAGATATGGTCTACTCAACTTACAAGTATTTTCCCATTTTATTTATTTTTTAACTTTTTCAATTTTTTTTACATAGGTACCCTGAATTAAGAGTAGTTTGAGTTAAGAGCATGCATTCGGAACAGATTAAATTCGTAAGTCGAGGTACCACTGTATAGAGTTCAGATTGGCAATTTGTGTTCCAGAATGAGATCTTTGGGATATAACATATTTTAAATTAAAACTGTCACCATCTAATGCTTTAAAAATCATTTCAACAATAAAAATAATTTTTAAAAATCTGATTTTAAACTCCTAAGAATCCGATCGGTAAAGTTTAAAAAATCATAGGTTTTTATCCATTCTGTCCAAGATCCCTGTGGCAGCAGGGAAACTACAGGCTCAGTAGAGATAATGGAGGAAGGGGTTTCACCTCACTCATACAGAGATCTGCTAGAATCAGGGGTGCCCAAACTTTGTGTAAGGAGGGCCAGATTTGGTGGCTGAGAATGTGTCAGGGGCCGGTTGCTCCCCACCCCTGCCATCCCACTGCAAGCCCCACCCACTTTCTTTAAAAAAACATGGGGTGAAGGAGGAGGAGGGAGGGGCAGGCCAGCCAGCTACGGGCCACTCAGAATGGCCTGACGGGCCGGATTCCCCCCCCCCCCCCGGGCCGGACTTTGGGCAGGCCTGTGCTAGATGGTGTGGTATGGAATTTTAATAAATAAATAAATCACCTGCATGTTTCCCTATAGTATGCCTATAAAATATATTACTGTGAATGACTTTATTTTCTTACAGAGAAAAAGGCTGTCCAAAACCCAAGTTCTTGGGCGTCCTGATCAATACTCCCTTCCGGTGCAGGAATGAGGTGAGTTCTCATACAAAATGTTTGTTTGTTATTGTTGGGGTTTATTTTGTAGTTGGGCAGTCGCAGTTTGGGTGACGTGTTGTACACCGCCCAGAGTTCCATATGGGAAAATCAGGCGGTTAATAAGTACAAGAATAAATAATAAATAAATAAATAAATAAATAAATAAAATGCGTTCCTCTGCTTAGATTTTCCACCCACATAAGTTATTGACTCTGCTTCCAATGCCAAGAACAAAATAGGTGTTGCTATAAATATTTAAGTATAAGGATATGTTGCCGTGGTTTGATTTGTTATATAGATAATTTGGGGAGTATATTATTGCATTACAGTTTGCCTGCAGCAACACACACACTTTCTCTCAATCTCAGTCTCTCCCTCACATGCTCATACACACACACACACACAGCATATCTGTCTTGTTATCTGTACATTTATTTTTTCCCTTTTGTTGTTGTTTTGAAGGGAAAAGGGGGTTATTCTAATGTCTGGTTTGGGGTGGACATAAAAATACACAAGCTTTTCCATTTTTGAAAGCTTCTGTTGCCATGTGGTACATTTCTATACCAAGAAAGGAAATAATGTATTGGAAGAAAATCGTGAGATGCTGTGACTCTAAGGCTAACTAATGCCATAAAGCCCAGCATTTGAAGAAATACCTCAGATTACCTCAGTCCTGCTGTGAAAACATCAAGAGTGTGGGTGGGTTTACTTCAGGTAAAATGTTCAAAGGAGCAGAGAAATTGTGGCAACAATTAAAGCCTTAATGCACATACTGTGAATGAGCAGCAATGTAAATAAATTACAAAAGCTTCATTTCCTGTCATTCATACAGTTTCCTGACTGTAATTTTGTTTTGTGTGGAGATCTTTAGTGTTTGCAGAAGCTTAGGCTATGCAGTAAGGAATCAATACAGTATTGATATCTAATAATTTGCAGGACTGGAAGGGGAGGTTATGCAAAACTAACCCTACCATTTAGCCTAGTGAAGCAACTTGGTGTCATGAGGGGGCAAGCAAATTGTGCGCTGTTTACTTCACTAAGTTATTACTGTATTTTTCCTGGGAAGGATGAGGAGTGGTGCTTGTGATAGTTTTCTGACCTGTATTTCGAAGAACTTGGGAGTACTATGACTCTTGACTTGGGTTCAAGGGAAGGTCCCCTTTGCTTCAGGACACAAAATGCTTTGGGCTGGCCCTGAGAATGTGCTAATGAGTATGAAGCCTTCAGCTGTGTGCTCTTTCTTCCATCACATAGGCACCCATCCGGCTCTTCCCTTTCTCGTCCTTGCCCCCTGAACACTTTCTAAATATTTAGTTGAAGCAATAAAGGCACATCAGAGGCCGTGCTTAAATTTCTATTGAGCTTTGAACCTGTCTTCAGCCGTGGTTTTGATTATCACTGTTTGATATACATCTTACGCTGAGCTCTTAACGGATCAATGCTTAGCTAGCAGGTAGAAAAAGTGCTTGGTGTCGACAGTGGCTGTATTCTTTATGTCTCTCCTGAATGGCTATTGAGGGCTTATTCTTGGTTTAAGGTTGCTCCTTAACGTGATTTCTGTTGTGCCCAGTCCATACCTGCTGTGTTTTATGTATAGGTTTGCAGCTAGTGTCTGTGCAGTAAATAAGCTGCTACGGCAGTCCTGATGGTAAGCTCACCATTTCTCCACTCTGTTCGATGCTGCATCTTTGAATCAGTAGAAGACCTCTTAAAGGCTCACCACTGAGCAGTCGATTCTGTCGGGCTACCTTAGCTGGGATCAGCAACTGGATTTGGGTTTCTGTGCCTGCTGACATGAGGTGGGGTTCTTGTGATACTGAAAATGTGTATTTAAAACAAAGCAGCAGTATCATTAGGCCAAGTGTGGCAACGGCCTCAATGTGGGTTTTTCCCCCCATGCACAAAAGGGCAGTAAATCATTTGGTGCATTTTTAAAATTGTCTACTGTCTGCTAGAAGAAGAGGCATTGGTATATTTTGCTTTATGTGTAGGAGTAACTTGGCTTGCTTTAGGTACTGTGAACCCTTGTGTGTTGTTGTTGCGTGCCATCAAGTCACAACCTACATATGGTGACCCTATGAATGTGACCTCCAAAATGGCCTGTCATGTGACAGCCCTCCTCAGTTCTTGTAAATGCAAGGCCGTGTAAACCTTTATAAGGCCAACCTTCCCACATTTGGTCTACATCTGTTTCTGCAGCGGCGTAGCAAGGTTTTGGGGCGCCTGGGGACAAAGTTGTTTTTGAGCCCCTCCAGCCCTCCCCTACCCTATCGCATCCACCCAGTGGGGGGGGCAATCCTGCAGGTGTGGGGTGTGCGGGCCCACGGGTGGGCATGTGTGTGTGCGTGTGTCCGTTAGCGTGTGCGTGCCTTACCTCTCCTGCGGTGGCGACAAAGAGTTGGAGGAGGAGGAGGAGGAGGGCGCTGCAGTCACTGCGCTCGCACGCCTGCCTGCCTGCCTGCTTGCTTTGCCACTTGCCAGGCACGTGGTGGCGGGAGGGTGCAGGGGTGGGTGTGGGGTGGGCGGGGTGTGTGCGCGCAGTGGCAACGAAGAGGTGGAGGAGGGCACCGCAGCCGCTGCGCTCACACACCTGCCTGCCTGCTTGCTTTGCTGCTCGCCTTGTGCGTGGCGGTGGGAGGGCACAAGGCTTCCTCCTCCTCCTCCTCCCCATCCAGGCGCCCCCAGATTTCTGCGCTCGGGGCAGATGCACCCTTCTGCCCCCCTAGATACACCCCTGTGTTTCTGCTGCCCTTTTTGAGGTGCAAGACTGCTACTAAACTGTTGGGTGTAATGGCATGGAACAACTGTTGTTCCTCTTTCCTGCCTGCTTTTGAAACTGGGGCCCTTGGGTGACGTAGAAGCCATAGGGTTGTGCTCTGCTCCCTTATTTGTTGAACCAGTGCAAGGCTTCTGGGATATTTCTGTTCACTTCTTATTTATGTTTAGTATCAAACAGACTGAACTCCAGGTTAGATGCCTGGGAGTCCCTCCCTCACCTCAGTGCTTTTTCTTTCTTTCTTTCTTTCACATTCCTCTCCCTCCTCAATACCCTGATATTTATTCAGCATGAAGCAGGGAACCATTATTACCACTCCAACACTCTGTTTGCATTCTTTCAACTGCCTCAGTGTTTGAGAAGTTTTAAAAAACTAAACCTGCCCACTCCAGTGCATAGCCTAGTACTCACCAAATAGGAAGGCACTTTCTTTGGGTTAATATTTCTTGAATTTGCCTACCAGCAAGATCAGTTCACACATTAGATCTACTTATTTGAGACCTCAGTAGTATCCATACAGAAGGTCATATTTTTGTAGCTTGTATTGTTTCAGAGAGCTGAACATTTTGGTTTTGTAAAAAAAATTTTTTACAATTATCAGAATCCATGAACCAACATGGCTAGCTGAGATATAAATCCACCCTGTTACTTAAACTGGGATCCCTGTAGCATCTGTGGTAAATGGTGTGTTTGTAGCGCTTAGCATTTCAGCAATCTTTTGGGACGAACAAGCTTTTGATATTATTTATAAGATTCATTTTTAATTATCAAATGCAGGGCAAATGTATACTAAGAACTCAAAACTAGTCAAGGAAAATAACAACAAAGATTCCCAAGTCTTCTGACATTTTTTAATTACATGTTTAATAGGGACTTTAAAAAAGTCAGACAACTCCAAGTTAATTGGACATAAAATTACTTAAGACACTTCTGCATTTTGGGAGCTTGCCCAGGAAAATAAGACCTCTTATCCATGCTTAATTAGTTCCCACCTCCCACATCCATATGATTTCAGGGAACCACCTTCTTTTTAAGAAACCTTGATGCAGTCGATAAATTTGAACCATAATGCCTCAAATGAGTTTGTTTCTTTTTGCACCATTAATGAATACATGATGTCAATTAGCTTGCTTCTCATCAAGTGGGCTTCCCCATACTCAGTTAGGAGCAAACCCATTTTTGTCTTCCATATGAAGTCTAGTTGCTCTTATTCTTTTTCTACTTATTAACCTCACCAAAGAACAGGGATGCCTCTATAAATATACAGAGTACAGATCATTAATAAGTCACTCCAAACTAGTTAAATACTAGTTAAATACCCATGTTATTTTCTATCTCCAGTATCATTTCTTCCCCCATCCCAGTAACACATTTAATCTGCCTCCTGGATCAGATTGCTATGGATGTAGCCATTTTAGAATTAAGTAGAAATTTGTAGACTCCGTGAACAGACTCAGAGCCGTGAAGTAGGTGAACACCAGATCATACTTCTTAAATGTGTTCAAGTCATGGTTACTATAATGTGCTGGTTATTAGTTTAAGTTTTGAAAAGCTGCTCTTGAACTCTCAAAGCTATAAGTTAAATGTTTTGACTTTCCTCAAAGATTTGAATGCCAGTGAGCTCCTTTGGAGTCTGTGTGCTTGCTCTCCCCTACCACCTTTAGGCAGCTTACATAATTAAAAGAGACTCTTTAAAGCTAACAGCACTGAGTATGCAAATACTAAAAACAATGAAATGAAGACTACACTAAAAAATGTAAGCAACACCAAAACAAATTTAGAGGAATAACATACAGCAACCCATTAATAAAAAAAAACCCACCCTACTGAGGCGGCCAGTCACTAATGGAAAGCTTGCCTGAAGGGAAAAGGCTTTGCCTGCTTACAGAAGGATGCAACGATGAGCCAGCCTATATCCTCTTGTGGGAGGGAGTTCCAAACGATATGAATCTTCATGAGGGCCCATGCGTGCTATAAATGACTGCAACGTGGCCGTCTAATGTTAATTGAACAAGTAGTCTTTCCTGACGGCTCATGTAAAGGCAGCAGCTCAGTTTCTGCTTTGAAGGAGCTTGCATGAGACCGTCAGGATTTAAATACAGCCTATCCAAGGCCAGCCTCACCATCGGGAAGCATGTCATTGTCTCCTAAGTATCCCTTCTGAGTCTCCCAGTTCATCCCCAGTGTTGGAAGGCAGAGTTGTGGGTAGTCCACATTGTGTCCTGAGGCCCTTGTACATGCCTCAAACACAAAAAGGTAGCTCTCCCCCATCACCTGCCATGAAGGAACTGCTTTGTACGCCAGTATGGTTGGCTTCTCTATGTGGGACAGGGAGAAGGCACTCTGTTTTCCTCAAGCAGGAAAATGTCTTGGGCTGTCTCCAGCAGGATCAGGTCTGAAGCTCTTGCTGAGGATTTTGTCATAAGCTCATCATTTTTCAAAATGATATTTAAAATATTTGAAATGATATATATCTTAAAAGCGAATAAATAAATCAATGCATTTCCCTTTGTTTCCTTTATGGCTTCTTCTCTCACCCCCCCCCCCCTTTTTGGGGCGGAGGGGGAGAAAAGGCTTATTCCAACTATGGTGTTGGTAAGAAAGCTTTATAGATACTGCAGACTGCCAGAAAGAAAATATATATATATATATTTTGTTTTAAAAAGTTGCCAAGTTATATTGAGGCTGAAGTCTCCCTAGAAAAACAAGAAAATACCATTTCAGAAACTTCAGTTGGTTCAAAATGTGACAGGTAGAATGCTGGTTACAGGGGTCACATAACATATTGATCATATTATAACAGTTTCACTGGCTGCAAGTTCATCACTGACTCCAATTCAAACTGCTTGTTATAAAGCCTTAAATGGCTTGGGTTCCGGGCTATTTGACGGACCGTGTCTTCCCATTTAATCTCCCCCACTCTCAGAAATTTTCAGGGATGGACTTTCTCTGGTCCTGGTGATGTTAGAAACATGTTTGGTGAGGACTTGAGAGGGTATTGTCAGCCTGCGGATTTCCAATCTGTGGGTTTGCCTTCCACGTGAGATTAGGTTAGTTTATGGTCCTTCTGCCAACAAGCGGAAATTTTCCTTTTTAAACTAGCTTTTGATAGAGCTTCGTGGTACAGTGGTTAAATTGCTGCACTGCAGTCAAAACTTTGCTCATGACCAGGGGGGTTCAATCCAAAGGAGCCATCTCAAGGTTAACTCAGCCTTCTATCCTTCTGAGGTTGGTTAAATGAGTACCCAGCTTGCTGGGGGTGCGTGGGTGGGCAATGTGTAGCCTGCATAATTAAACTGTAAACCACCCAGAGAGTGGTTTAAGCACTATGGGGAGGTATATAAGCAGCACACTTTGTTTTCCTTTTGAACTGTGAATGCTCCAGTAGGATTGGCATCTTAGCAGAAAGGTTCTACATATTTTTATCATGTTCTAAATTTCTTTGAATTTGTTTTAACTAGGAATTATTTTAATAATAAGCTGCCTTGGGTTCTTTAAAGGAGAAAGGCGGGGGTAAAAATATTTTAAATAAGTAAATAAATACATTGAAATACTATTTAAGTTTAACTGTGCTTTAATATGAGTATCTGAATTTAATGCAACTTCAGATTTATTTATTTATTTATTTATTTATTTATTTATTTATTTATTTATTTATTTATTTATTTTGCTCTTGTATGTTGCCTTGATTCCCAAAACTGAGAGGAAAATGGGATATAAATAAAATAAATAACTAAAATATACTTTTGGCACACGACGAGAAGACTAGATTCACTGGCAATAACGCTAGAAAAACCTGAAGGCAGCAAGAAAATAGGAAGCTCAACTATGAGACAAATTGACTCCAAGGAAGGCACTGCCTCACGTTTACAAGACCTGAGTAGAGTCGCTAATGACAGGACCTTTTGGCTCAGCATAAGTTGGAAGCAACTGGAGGGCAGATAATAACAAGAAGAAGCTGCATCCCGAATGTGGAGAAACAGATGCCAGCAGCAGAGCCTTTTATGTTTGCCACTGCTGAACATTCAGTGATGGTAGGATGCATTTTACGACCGTTTGCAAATTCTTACACAGACTGGGCAAATCGTATTTGACTTTAACAAGTCTTTGTTGGCTGATATTAATGCAGTTTGCAAGGCTTGGGTGACTGGTTTCTCACCCTCTCCTTTTTTCTCTCTACCCCGCCCCCCCAAAAAAAAACACTGAAGGTTTTATAACACCTGCAAACTGCCTGGGAGAATCATGGGGATCCGTCTGCTTCACTTCTCTTCGGTGGTGATCCTTCTGTTGCTCCTGGTGGCAGGGGCATTAACCGCTTTGCTGCCCAACATTAAGGAAGACAAGATGCTGACCCTGCGAAGGGAAAGAAAATCCCAGAACCAGGTAGCCTCGGATTCCTTTACGCTCATTATGCAGACGTACAACAGAACTGACTTGCTCTTGAAGCTTCTGAATCACTATCAAGCGGTCCCTCACTTGCACAAAGTGATTGTTGTGTGGAACAACATTGGCGAGAAGGCCCCCGAGGAAATCTGGAGCTCCCTGGGACCCCATCCCGTTCCAGTTATCTTCAAAGGGCAAACAGTCAATCACATGAGGAACCGGCTGCAGGTTTTCCCCGAGTTGGAAACCAAAGGTAAGGGCTGCCTCTCCCCATCGCCTGCCCAACAGGTATCACTGCACTTGGCACAATGTTATTTCTATTTAGCTGGGAGGGAGGTTATACTTGGCTGCCTGCCGCATATTCATTTGAAGACGGCACCTTTGAGTAGAAACTCTATAGGCAAATGAATTGTCACAGAGCAAATACCAGAGACAGGTTGTTCATTTTCCCTCGTGTCCCAACTAGGGAGGCTACTTAAGTTTGTGATTAGTTTGTCCCTGAGGATATCAAGCTGACCCCATCTGTTGCGCTCAGTTCCGTTATGAAATGAAGGAGAAGCCTCTGTAAATTTCTGCTCTGTTCCTGGTGCTTTGAGATATGAAAAACTTAAGATATAAAAGGGAATGATCTGAAATGGAGATGCCCCGCATTAAGAAATTTTTTTAAATTGAATGCTCCATTTTATGGGGGCATCCGTTTCCAATGATTACTTTAAAATACAAAGCGCCACCTCCATGCATGCTGTGTGCCGCATTTCCAGAACAGGGGCATATGAAAGGAAATCATTGAAATTGGATGCCCCAGTTCCGGAAATGCTTCACACAGCATTCACAGGGCAGCACTTCCTATTGAAAGGATACCGCAACATGAAGCTGAAGCCAGCAAAGCAGGGGAAACCCCTCAATCAACCAGCAGCCAAAGAGCAGCTTTTGGAGCTCATTTTGACAGCTCCAACAATCAGCTGGTTTTGATAGCTCTGACAATCAGCTGGTTTTTGAAGCTGTCAAAACCAGCTGATTGTTGGAGCTGTCAAAAAGAGCTCTGAAAGCTGCTCTTCAGAGGGGGAATGCAGTTTTTTAAAAAAAAAAAATTAATCCCTGACCTCCAGAATGGATTAATTGATTTCCCACGCATTCCAATGGGAAACCACGCTTCATGCTATACTTTTTTCATGATACAAAGCATCCCCTGGAACGAATTAATTTCGTATCTAGAGGCACCTCTGTAGTTCCTCTTTCTTAACCATTTGCCACACTGTAGTCACAGCGTGGCAAGGCCTAGTGCTACATATGCTGGCACATAGAAGTCCCTCAGAAATTAAACTGCTTACAAATGCTGGACTTGCATACACACACATGCTATTGTCTGGAAAACAACTCCCGATTCCCCAGCCAAATTCCAGATCAAGTTGGTGGGAAATCTTCCCATCCCAACCAAAAATGTGGTGGGCTTCTTTTTCCTTCTTAAACTGAGTGGTTTGCATATTCAGCTGTGAATCTAAGAGCTATCAATCCTCTTTTTTTAAAAAAAGTGACAGACCATAGACACCTCCTTCCTTTCCACCCCCTCTGTAATGACCCATCCTGAGATGACACATAACTTTTGCTTCTTACTGCTACCTTCTACTCCTTTAACAATCCTGGCCAATATTATCTTCACTTGCCTCTAACTAAGATTGTGGGGGACCCTGAGTGTGGACTGCAAATGTTTTGGACTGCAATTCCTATAATGTGTTATCCTTGACTGTGATATCTCAGACTTTTAGGAGCTGAATTCCCAAGCAGTTTGAAGACGCAGGATTCCTACCCCACTCTATAGCTGCTAGTTTTAGCTAACATATTACTCCTAGTCCTTACCTATAGTTCAGTCTACAATTCCTCCAGATATGTAGCCATTTCCATTCTCAGTATACTCAACTGCAGTACAAGATGATAGCTGAAATCTTAAATGTCATCACTAAAGAATTAGATGACAAAAGAGTTAGAGGCCTCTTTAGTACCACTTAGTGTATAATGTACACAAGAGTTTATTTTAGCCACTTCTCTTCATACTCAGGAACTACCTTAGAGATGCATCTAATCTGATGACATCCAGTTTGGGGTTCATTTGGCATATATGTACCTTGTTTTTGTGCATACCATTTCAAACCAAATCTTTAACAACCCGTAGCTTTAAAAAGTCTAGAAACCCTCTTTGGCAAGAGGAACAGCAGTTGCTGAGTGAATTTAACCAAGCCTGTTTTGATTTTTCCACAAATTGTGCAGCTCCTGCCCCAAAGAGCAATTGGACTCTCTCTTCCAGTAAGAGTAATTGCAATGAATATTTGCTCAGTACAGTGGTACCTCTACTTACGAGTTTAATCCGTTCCGAATGCATGCTCATAAGTCGAGCCACTTGTAAGTATAGCAGCCGTATCTAAAATATTTTTTACAAATTGAAAGAAATAAAAAAATGTAAATAGAGCAGAAAATTTATCTCATCTAAAATTTGTAAGGCAGCAGTTAAAACGCCAATGGTTTTCTGCTCTTAAGTCGAATTGCTCGTAAGTAGAGCTGCTCATAAATAAGGTACCACTGTATATGCCTTTTAAAAATGTTTACTCATCAAAATGAATTTTTCTCTCTTCAGCTGTTTTGATGATGGATGATGATACCCTAGTTAGTGCCTATGACCTAGTTTTCGCATTCTCCATTTGGCAGGTAATGTCTGCATTCAGCTTGGTTCAGCTTCCTTTTTCAATGTGATATGTATTTGAGTTGTGTAGTATTCCTGTAAAGCTGTAGTTCTGTGCATACTTACAAAGGAAGATGTCTCAATGAATACAGGGCAGCTTATTTCTTATTTTTCAGAGCAGATAAAGAGAAGGCTGCAGGATTCTGAGGGCTATAATGCAAAAATAGTAACTTTTCCAAGCTCTGTTTGAAACTCAGCAAAAAGCACAGAATTGTCAAAATTTCTTAAACAGGAGGTGCAAGCAGGGAGGGTGACCTATATTGCAAGACTCACCGTCAAGCCAAACTTAAGTGGGGCAAGCAATTGGATTCAGGGTTATTGCTGTTTTTCAGTGACCAACTGGGAGTCCATCAACCCCCTCTCTTTTTTCTGGCGAAAACTTGTTTGTAACAGGCTGTCAGACTTGGGGCTTGGGACTTGGTAGCAAAGACTCAGACTTGGGACTCAGATGCCAAGATGCGCCAACATCCCTGGTCATAAGACAGAGAAATGTTGTCACGTTGGTGCAGCCACCTTTGAAGAGCCTAGCTGATCCTAACACAGTTATTGAAGTAAACACCCTTGATTTTCATTGAAGCCATGAGAGAGCCTCTTATTGAATTGTTGTTAGCCATTTCCCATTGGAACCTATCTTGGGAAGTCTTTTGTTCCAGGATAGCAGCTTTGAAGCTGGGGATGATGTGACCGGGAAACTGAAGTGTAGTCCAGGTCATGTTAAATCATGGAACTGGTTAGGCAGTTTTCACTAGTGGTAATTTTTGCATTTCTGTCCCTTTTGGCCTTCTTTCTTGCCGTTTCCTGTCTTTAAAGTTTATCTAGAATAGTGGTTCCCAACTTGGGTAAACCATGTGTTCTTGGACTAAAACTCCAGAAGCCTTCAACAGTAGCTGTTCTGACTACTTGTCAAGATGCTCCTGAACAACAAACATCAGAAGAGTCTTACCTGGGTTACAGGAAGAAAAAAACTGGTCTGTTGCTCTGTGGTCCAAAGTCCTCTTTTCTGATGAGAGCAACTTTTGCATCTCATTTGGGAACCAAGGACCCAGAATCTGGAAGAAGAATGGAGAGGCACACAATGCACAATGCTTGAAGTCCAGTGTAAAGTTTCCAATCTGTGTTAATTTGGGGAGCCATGTAATCTGATGGTGTTGGTCCATTAAGTGCTTCGTTAAGTCCAGGGTCAAAACAGTCATCTACCAGGACATTTTGGAGCACTTCATGCTTCCTTCCACAAATGAGCTGTATGGGGATGCTAAGTACCTATGCATCTTAGATTTTTTAGAGGTCTGATATTGTTTATTTCCAATCCTTGTGTTATTGATGTCATGTAATATTCTAATTTTCTGAGATCGTGAATTTGGGGTTTTCACACCAAAGTAAGGTTTGACATATCTCACTTAGCATGTAAAGAGTCTATCTCATATATTAGTTTCACCTTTTGAGTTGACTTACTGAAATAAATGAACATTTGCACGATAGTCTAATTTTTTGAGTTCCACCTGTATTTCTCCTGAATTACTGCTAGTAAGATCATACAGTAAAGAATCTGTCCTTTGCTAGAGGCCATGTCTAGCAACAGATCTACAAGTCTTCAGGATCTGAGGCAAGCATTTAAGATAGGCCTTTTACATAAAAAGGAGAATGTATACATTGCGGGCTTAGGCCTTCACCTTAGCAATTAAATCAGTATTCTTTGGTGACAACTGAACAGTTAGTACTTTGATTCAGATTTGGAACAGTTGGTGTTCAAAGATCCACTGTGTGAATCAGGACCCCTTTCTGTCTGGACAGGAGTCTACAAAACACGTCTTGCACCCTTTAGAAAATCTACTCATTGGGATGTTTAATTGCATAAAACAACGCTAATTCATTTCCTTTTGATTCTCTCTGGAAGCAGTGTACAGCACACATTGTTTGTGTAATTCATTGTGGCATCCTCTGCAGTGATGATGATGTTCATAAATAAGTCTTGCGTTTTTCTTTTCTTGCAGCAATTTCCAGATCAGATTGTGGGCTTTGTTCCTAGAAAGCACATACCGAGCCCGTCAGGAGTATACAGCTACGGCAGCTTCGAACTGCAGAGCCCTGGCTTCGGCAATGGGGACCAGTATTCAATGGTCCTCATTGGAGCAGCCTTCTTCAACAGCGAATACCTGGAACTCTTTCAAAAGCAGCCGGAAGCTGTGCACGCCATGGTAGATGAGACGCAAAACTGCGATGATATTGCCATGAATTTCTTAGTGGCCAAACATACCGGCAGGGCTTCGGGCATGTTTGTGAAGCCAGTGGACCTCAGGAATTTAGAAAAAGAGAGCAACACTGGTTATTCGGGGATGTGGCATCGACCCGAACACTTGCTGCAGAGGTCGTACTGCCTCAATAAATTGGTTAGCATCTATGGCAGCATGCCGTTAAAGTACTCGAACATTATGATCTCCCAGTTTGGCTTCCCAAACTATGCTAATCACAAGAATAAAATGTAAGAAGGGGCTGCATGGCAGTGTTTCCCTCTCTGCTTCTCAGCCATTCAAATAGCAAAGCAGGGAAGGGAGCACACAAGGGATTTATAGGTTGCACATCATTTGAAACATGCTTCTGTAAAAACAAAACAAAAAAGAACTTTGGGGAGGTGAGGTCTTGGTCAAGCGCCCCATCTCTGTGTGATGAGCATGCAAAAGCTTCTTTGGTTGGCTTTGTCGTTTATTCCCGTTTCATTCAAAACAAAGCACTTGCACAAGGATGGGAGTCTCCCAGAAATGCAGGCGCAACCCCATGGTGAGTGTTGCTAGTACATCTCCAGCAGGTTGTGAGCCCAAAGAAATGTTTATTAGCGTCCCCCTCCCATCCATTTCTATTGAGGCGAGTTATTTGGAGCAATTAAGAAGCCTTTCCCAGCCATCCTTGCTCATCACAGTCAAGTTGGCCACGTGCATGCCACGTGGTTGGCAATACGCTAAGTTACAGTATGCCAGTGTGTTTCCTTAATTTAACCCACTGGAAATGCTCAATGAAATATTTCTAGGGAGTGCTTTCCTATTTGGAGTACCTTTGTAGTCAGTTCGTTCTCTGCCCCACAGTGTGAGGAAAAGAAATAAACAGAACAGCCAGATCATCAGAGCAAATGAGCATATCCTTTGGTGTCAACATATGCGAAGACTCTGCCTTCTGCTTCCTTGAATATATTTATTTTAGCAATTATCGTTTGCAATGTGAAAACGTTTTACTGTATTTGTCAGGCCAAAGGCCTCTTCTCTGCCTTTTGAGCATCAACGTCTGACATTTCCAAGCTGACACAATGTGTGTTTGTTCTTGTGCTGTTTTGCAATCCAGCCTGCAGTCCCCGCATGTAGCCCCGCCATTTTCTAGACCTCAAAATTGCCTTCCAAGAAATACTGTTCTTGTGTGTGTGTGTGTGTGTGTGTTTTTAAGAAGAGTGAACATACATGGTTTTGAAACCTCCTGTTGTCTTCCAGTCAGTTCTGGTTTCAGTTGGAAGCTGGCTTGTGATGTGGAAGGCTGGTCCCTGGGCCTTCCAACATGGCCCTCTCCTGCCATAAAGCAAGCCTCAGAGATGGTGCTACAACTCAGACACAGTGGAAGGATGAGGAAGAGGCTGCAGCTTTATGGGTCTCAGTTTTTGCCATAGTCTGTTTTATTCCATTTATTCAAAGACTAAAGTCAGGTACCCAGGTACCTGCATTCCACATGGAGCCAAAGCTTGGGATCAAGAAATCCCATACTGCTCCATCATTTATTATCATATACAGTGGTGCCTCAACTTATGAATTTAATCTGTTCCAAATGCATGCTCTTAAGCCGAACTACTCTTAAGTCAGGGTACCTATCTAAAAAATAAGTTAAAAATGTAAACAATTAAAAAATATATTGTAAGTCAAGCAGACCATATCTAAAATTTGTAAGGTGGCAGTTAAAATGCCAACAGTTTTCCTCTCTTAATTCGAATTGCTCTTAAGTCCAGCTGTTTTTAAGTCGGGATACCACTGTATATAGAAAGAGAAAGAAGGCACTGAAAGATAGCCTTGTCACTTAGAGGCGATCTGCCAGAATTAAAAACAAACGTTTGGATACATGTGCACACAGATAGATCTTAATCTGAAGAGCAAGATTAGATGTGCCCAACTGTGTAGGGTTGGTTGCAGCCCATGCATCCAGTGTTAACGGCAGTAGTGATGATATGGCACAGCTGTCAGTGGCCAAATTCCATTTGCAAAAAATCAACATCCCTGGTCCATCAATAATGCCAGGGCTTATCAATCATGTGGGCTGTCAAGACAGAGACCTACAGCATAGAATCATAGAGTTGGAAGAGACCTCAAGGGCCATCTAGTCCAACCCCTGCCATGCAGGAACCCCATCACAATATTTCCAACAGATGGCCATCCAGCCTCTGAGTTTGAAACACATTTGGCAAGCTGAGAGCAACCTGGAATGGAACTGCACTCCTTTGTTTGGTGTCAGAAGTGTGCCCTTGTTCAGCATCTTGTAAATATCTGAACTTGTTGGCTGAGTTCTGCCTACAGAAAAATAACAATTACTTAGTGCTTCTCTCTAACCTTGGAGCTATGCTACCTTTATACTAAATTGCCATATTCCCTACTTCAGTTCCTTCCACTAAGTTTATTTGTATGTCCTGGTTGTTGTTGTTTTATCCTGTATTCTGTTGAAGAAAATAAGCTAAGAAGACACCAGAGTATTGAACTTCTTTTTCTTTAAATATCAAGCAGCAACCACAGATGTGGCTGCCTAGTTCAGTAGTATTTTACTCAGAATTTATCCCCCCCCCACAGGTTTTGTGTATTTTGTTCTTTTCAAGTCATAAGCTATTAAGGGGTTGTTTTCTTTCTTGTTTTCTAACTGAAAAGCTAATAAAGATGTGTAATGGCACGCAACATGTCATGACATTATTGAATAACGAGAGCTATATTAGACTTAAAGCAGTCTAACACCTTTTCTTGTGGATATACAGTTTCAATTAATTGTTATGTGCAGTAGTTCAGTTGGACTTCTTCCCAAAAGAATGAGGAGTACCTTAACCTACAATTCTGCAGCCTTACTGAAAATCATTTGATTTAGGCCGGATTCACAAGTTCGGAAAACTGATGTTACTTTTTTATTTATTGTATTTTTTAATATTGCCTATCTAGTGGCTTGCCACTACTTTGGGTGGTTTATACACATAAAAGCACCCAACTCCCTCTCCTCCAAAAAAGTATCATGTAGAAAGCAACCAAAAATAACCCCCAAGGGTATCATCAGCTAAAAAGACAAAATTAAAAATATAACATAGTCATCACAAACTATCGTGAGGGGAGGCTATCCTGGAAAGCAAAAGGTGAGTTTCTGTGGGTTTTTGAAAGCTTGGAGGGAAGGGGCCTGGAAAAACTCTACCGGCACTTGAACTGTTTTCAGAGGCTGTTCAGCTAAATTTTGGTGCTGGATAATCCAGACACAGTGTATACTCCCAAGGTGAAATGAAGAAACCCAAATCGATGTGCTTTCCACTGGCTTCCATTGATAATTAAAAATCACTATTTTTATTATTATTTGCTCATCATTCATAATAACAAAGCCTAGTGGTTCTGGAAGAATGGTCATTTTATGTTAGATTATATTACATCTCGTTGGCTCATCTCATCTCAACATTATGCCCTGTCTGTAGTTTCTCAGCAGTGCGAATCTGGAGAAGACACGAGTTTCACTACTCAGCCTTTTTTTTTAAAGCCAGGAACTAGATAAAGCCAATGTGTTTTGATGCTTCACTACTACTGGAACCAAAATCCTTTCTAAAGCAATAATTCAACCATTGGCTAGTACTTTGTGTGGACCAAGAGCAGTGCAAAAGGTGAAAGCCTACTTTATTTTACTTGAAACACAAGCTGGGCAAAGCTGGTAACAAAAAGCAGAGGTGAGACCAAAACCTTAATGTGCAGTTGTTGTTTTGGTGGCCAGCAGGCAAGGAGAAGCTAGGAGCGGAGGAAACCAGTGGTTGCAGGAAAAAGCAGACAGTTCTCAAACATAAGTAGCAACGCTTGCTGGGTGGCGATAGTCCCGACGCGTGTGAAAGTCTGAGCTGCACAAGTGGGCAGAAAGAGTGAGCTATCTATGCAGCTACGTAGGTGGCAGAAGAAGACACTGGTGGCAGCAGCTAGCTCAGTAAGGAGCAGGAGCGTAGCTTGGGGAAGGCAAGAGGGGCGGGGTGCCCCGGGTGCAGCAATTAGGGGGTGCCAAATTGACTACTGAACCCCCCACCCACCATCCAGATTATATTTTGCAATGGGGTGGGCGCAAAAACTGACTGTTGCCCTGAGCTCTGGAAGCCCTAGCTATGCCTCTGGCAAGGAGGGAGATGGTGGAGAAGGCAGGCCTGCAGAAAGGGGCCGGCAAGCAAGCAGCTATGGCCAAGTAGCGCTTGGAGCCTTGCCAGATGGGCTCAGTCGCCTTGAATGCAAGTGGGATCATTATGCTCTGTAGGAGATGGTGTGCAAGAGGTTCTGGCTCTAGTATCATCAGCAAAAGAGCTGCTAAGCTGGGAATCAAGCCATAGGTTATGCCAGAGGAGTCATGCAGGCAAAAACACGCAGGAGACTGCTAGGAAGGGTGGGGGCTGGTAGAAACCAAGTGGCAGACCGCTAAGCAGCTGATGTGGAACACTGTGACATCCTCGTGGTAAGTGGGAGCCCCAAGTCAGGTTTGGAGTTTGGGACCGATGGTCCTGCTAACTCCTTTCAAAGAAGATGCAACATGCCAGTGAAAAAGCCTGGAACGTGGGCTGGCAGGGTACAGAACAGCTCTGGTCCAAACCAGTATACGGCCAGGTCTTGCCGCCTCTAGTTATGGGTTGCTCAGTACTTAGGAGCAAATCCACCTGCATCCATTAGAGCTGCCTTCTGAGAAGATACATGCGATTGTACTGCGAGCCACTGCTGCACTTTGGAGGAAATGAAACCTGCAAATTTATATAGTAAACAATAATAATTCTGGGTTAGTGCCTTTTACCTGGGATTAAGGAACCAAGCCTATTTTCCTTATAAGCAAGGGAATTATTATGAGTGTCAGCACCAAACTCTGGTACAAATTAAATGTGTAGAGGATTAAATTGGTGGGACAAGTTCAATTAATCTATTGAGGATCATCTCACAAGGGTGAAGGAGAATGTTAAATACAGTATTTTCTAAGCATGTTCTCTTGTTGACCCATACTTGAGTACAACAATAATGAAAGGGAATATTTCTTGAAGTCCACTATGTAAATGGTGCTACTTTGTTCCAACCACTTAGCACAGATCTGCTAGTTGTCTTTTTTACAGCCATTCCTCACTTAACAACCTACCTGTTTAAGGACCGCTCAGATTCACAACCAGCAGCAGTGGCCGAAGCTGCCATCGAATTGCTGCCTATGGAAACACCTTAGCTCTAACCAACAGGGTCTGGACCACAGTGTCTAGTCTGCTTCTGCTTGCCTGCACCTCCCTTGTCAGCAGCTCAGAGGGGAGAAAGCCAGGCCACAATGTCCTCCACCACACACAAACTTCCCTCCTCCTCTGCTGCTTCCAAGGGATGGATGTTGCTGTGTCTCAATGCTTCTGTCAAGGAGAATGACCTGAACAGGGCAGAGCGATGGACACCTCCATCTCTATTTTCCTTTTGGTTCTGCCTCTCCTGTAGCCTCCAGGAGAGCTTCTCTACTCTTGCCTGCCTGCAAGGGTGGCAGCCTCAACACACAAGAAATCTGTTACTAAAAGAGGAGTCCCTGTACCTGTACTTATATCACTACTGTCCCATTGCTAATGTTCTCAGTGACCAGTAGGTGTCACTCTCAGAGTGACCACCAATGAAAAAGCTAAGCTAACTCTGCAAACAATTTTCCATCTTCATGCTCAGTAAAAGGTATAAGTTTTCATATCATTGGGCAAGCTGAACTGTCCCAGTGTATCTCTAAAATAAAAGAAAGATAAACTACTTTTGAGTATTATTTATCTGGAAAACTCTTGAAAAGGATCGCCATAAGTCAGAACTTACTTGACAGGGTATATACCATAATGATGATTCAGTACAAATGCGCATAATTTTGGCTAAATAGCCTTGTACAAAAATGTTATTTCAATTGTTCTGTTTAACAGTAGGTGGTACATCTTCAACATGGATTTCAAATGCAAAATGTTACCAGTGAGGATGAATCAGACGATATACCTATAACGGCTATGAAAGAGACAACTTGACTACAGAAGGACAACTGAAGATTATGAAGTTAAAGAAAATATTTTAAAATGGATTCAGGTGTAGTAGAGATGAATAGAAAAGTTGAGTTTGCAACACAAGAGAAAGAGAAATAATTTCCTTATACTGTAATAACTCATTATTGGCTGAACTTCCACTGACCTCTTCAGAATACTGGCCAATATATATTCACGGGTGCTAATAGATCCAGTTTTTCACCTGGCCCAAAGTTGCAGACAGCCAACCACATCTAGTGGAAGACAGCTGATCATGCTTGACTGAATGTCCTTAGCTTGCTGATGGATGAAGAGAATGCTAATTCCTCCTAATTATCTTTCTTAATGCTAGATAGAAGCACCGCAGAACTTCCAATAATTTTTGCCCAGTGCCAGCAACAACAAGAGCATTTGGGACTCAAATCTTCCATAATGTATGTTGAGGGGCATATACACTGGTATAGGTGTGAAGTTGCCAATTTTCCTCCACACTCACAAAGGGTTCTGCCAACTCGTCTGCAGGAAATTAAGTGACTTCCAACTACAGTAATACCTTGGTTTACAACGAGTACCTTGGTTTATGAGCATTTTGCAAGACAAACATTTCTTCTAAATTTTGCCTTGATCAACAAGCAATGACTTGATATATGACATAATATGAGCAAGTCACATGATCACAAGTGAGCCAGTTCTCTCTCTCTCTCCCCCTCCCTCCCTGCTGGATTGTGGATGATTGTCTGGAATGTTCTATCTCAGGCAAGACTCAAAAGCAAAGGGAAGAGAGAGGAATGGAAGTCTCCCTTGCATCAGATATGAAGATTTTCAAAGGAGAGAGCAGATTAGGGTTTTATTTTTATTTCTATTTCTATTTTTATTTAATTTGTTCTCAACATCCTTTCTTAATTTTCAAAACATTTCTAGTCATGGGGCAGCTAGTCTAGTGTGTATAGGGCTATGTATTGCATTTTATTGTTGCATTAAAAACACAGAGTAAAATCCAGCTGTCAGTCCCAAGCAGAGCAGATTCCGCAACCAGGTACCTAAACGGCAGTGTAGACGAGGACTTCTAGCCAACTTTTATGAGTTTTGGCATTTTGTGTGTACAGTATGTGGTCTATGGGGCCCCAGAACAAATCATCTGAGTTTCTATTATGTCTTATGGGGAAATTTCCTTTGATATACGAGCACTTTGGTTTACAAGTATGCTTCCAGAATGGATTATGCTCGTAAGCCAAGGTATTACTGTAAATCAGTTCTCCATGTGATGGGGGGTTGCATCCATTTTAAGAGGTGTTTAGTTCTTTCTTTCCATATCATGGAAATGGGAAAATTATTCTTTTAGACTAAAATTCCAACAATGCTCCCGCACCCCCCCTGCCCCCCCCCAAAAAAAACCATTGTATTTCCCTTATCTTTATTTTCCACAATCCAAAAATCAGGCAATGGTAAATTATTATAACTCATGTCCAAGACATGCATTTAAGACAAGATTTATCCTCCGAAATCTATTTACTTGAAACACCCCTTAATTGTCTTGAGGTGAGATTTCTTCTCCAAGGGGCTTTCATGACATGCTAACAAAAATTAAATTAGTGGTGTGCAATTTAAGTTTCATTCATTTCAGGTGGTCTGCTTGAAGCATGACTAAATTCAGATACAGCCTGTGACTTTCCATGTTAATTTTTTCTAATATAAACTAGTTGCTGGCATAACTGGACATATCAATGAATCTCTTTAAGAAAGAAAAATGAGTGTTCTCCATGGCTCATTTAATTTATAGGTTTTTCAAGGAATATTTTTATGGTAGCAGGTATCACAGACTATCAATTTTACCTGAAATTTTATAAATTGACATTATGAAGCACAATTGCAAACACATTTAAGTCCATTCAACTGATCGAATATAGCACAAGGTCCACCATTCAATTTAGGTATCCTCTGTATATCCCATTGCCCTTGCTTAGCTTTCATCCATTGTAATGCAACCAGTGGTGCCTGGCAGTTTAGGCAAGGGTAATTTCTCCAAAAACTCTTCTCGGTTATACAGTATTAATGAATAAGCTGTGACACAGAAAAAACTTTACTTTAAGAGCATCCCTTTTTGCTTTATGCCTCACAATAGCTGTTGCAGGATTGTCCAAGGTAAACAGATTCCTTCACTTGTCATCTAAATTCAGGCTAGTTTTAATATTTAACACTTGTATCAGATATCTGTCTTCAGGCAGCCAAACGCTCCTGAAAAACCTCTGGTTGGTCTTGTTATTAGAGGTGTGTGCCAGAAAGCTCCTAACTGAATTCATCCCTAATCCCTGTAGCCCTCTTTCATGTCACTCACTTCTTTCACTGGGTACATCATTTATGAGCGACAAACCATGAAAAGCATACACAAACATTGGCAAACACACAGGTCATGAGCCAGGAGCATGAATTTTGATAATTCTATACAACCCTCCCAGACACGTTCCACTCATGCAGGGACTTCATACTTCCCACAAGGAAAACTCTTCATGGCTCTGGGAGAACTCTTAAAACTTGCTACACTCAACCTGTTCACCATGAACATCATCTACTGCAACCCACTTCACCTCTGGCACCTTCTAATGTGTGGGCACACACACTCTATAGTCCAATGTATCTGGATAATGCCAGGTTGATGAGGATCGTGCTACTGTACATAAGAACGGGGCTTGAGCTGGACACCAAAGCTAGTTCCCTGTGCAGTCTGGAAATACCACATAGCAGTCTGCTATGTGGAAATGGTTCTGTATTCCTAATATGTCATCTTTTTACAGAAAGCATAAGCAAAACAAAGCAAAGATAGAAAGGGTATGTTTACATCATATATCTGAGGTAAATGTTTGCTGTTTTGCAAGGAACAGTAGAAGTCCAATTCCAGGGTGATCTTCTGAATCTTGAGTTAATGCTTTCATGTGGTACTCCTCCCAAATGCTCTGGTATTTTCACAAAGTGCTGTTCCTTTGAACCTGCCTGCACGTTAGGCCCAATATACCTGACAACTTATTCTTGTCCAGCACAAGTCAAACATTCAGAAACATTGTGATCACAGTTCTTCATCTTACACCGGATATGTGACAGACCTGTACAATTCCTTTATTCCATATAGTATATGTTCATTTTATCTTTACTGAGGGGCAATGCAGGGAGCTGGAATCATTTCAGTTGGAGGACAACCTTCAAGACAAAAAAAAAAGTCTGAATAAGAAACCAAACCAAAACGACTATGCAGATTTTTCAAAATGAGACCATGCTCTTAAAACTGCTCTAAAACACTTCAACCTTTACAACATGCCTACTTGCATTTTGCATTTAAGTTACCATAATACCACCTCACCTATCCACCAAACAAAGCTGTCTTCACACAGAAAGGAGGTGGGTTACTCTCCTTCTGCCATTAAAAAATGTGCAAGCCTACACTTGCCAAACCATACAAGGAAGCTCCACTGCCAGAAGATAGAGCAAACAATAGCGACTTTGATTGCTCCAAAGGAGCAAAGAAAGAAAGGAAGTTGAATCTGGAAACGGGCCAAGTGGCAATTCTAACCAATGGAATGACCTAGATGGGTGATTCCAGTTAAACAGCAATCTTCAATAAAGACATTAATGTTGGACATTTACACCATTGACATCCAGCTGAATTGTGAAATAAAGGTATAACTAGACGTGCTCTATACACACAGGAAGCAATAAATTGGACCCATCATGGGAAACATTTTGGGCATATCTTTCCTTTTACAATGATCTACAAACCTTATTAGCTGCTTCCAAAGCACTGATCAGGTTCTGTAGCTCCTCCTTATTCATTTCTATCGAATACAACTTGACATCACCATTCTCTGCTAAATCCAGATCAAGGTTTAGAAGTGGCATTTGTAACATGGATAGTTTATCACTTGAGAGGGCAAGCTGTACAGGAGAAGAATACACAACGCACTTAATTTAGATGAGCTTTACATTGTTGTTACGTGCTATCGAGTCAGAACTATTTGCATTCATCATAAGCAGAGTCGCCCATTGAATACTAATTGATGAACTTCAATCTTCGGGGGCTGTCTTGAAAAACAAACAAACAAAAACAATACAAACACATGAACCAATTTGTCAGCTTGTAGATTCAGAGGTGGGGGATTCATGGTCACACGAACTGTCATTCATCTCCATCTCTACTTATACTAACAGATTATACGTTTTCTTACATTGTTAAGAATAAATATATAGGTCTAACCTTGAGCTGCCAGTCAAAATCCAAAAGCTGTGCAGAACAGATGCCATTTGTTTTTTCAATCAGGGCATGCCTGATATCCTGTTTTCTGCCTTTCAAGCAAGTCAATGCTGCTTTTTGATGCTCTGAATTCAGCTCACTCAACTTCTGAAGAGCCTACAAGACACACCATATGCATTTTACTTTTAAAATGGTGACCACATTTACAGAAGATGGTACCTTCTCAAACAGATCCAATACATTTCAAGGTCAGCACCAAGGCCTTCCCCTCCATGGGAAAACGGGCCTTGATTATGGCTGAGTATCTCAGACCTGGGGTGGGTAGAGATGCAAAATATCTGGAAATTTTGAAGCTCAGAAAAAAACATTTTTATCGCAGAAACAGCATGAATGATAATTGTACAAAGGGGACTGGATTTTCACCATTTTAACGACCTTTCGGAGCCCTGTTCCTTTACAGGTGAGTAGCTGCAGTGGTAGGTGAATTACCTCAGGCAACAGCTGACCATAAGAACATGTTAATGAGTTAAAAGCTTCAATGGCAAATGTGGAACAGTTAAGGAGGAAAAATATATCTGGGAGATACAGCATAGTACAATTTTTTTACATTTATATTTGGAAGTGCCCTTTATGTGCATATTATCGCTCTTGTAATGAAGCATAAGTTTTATAGATAGAAGGAATGAGATAGAAAATAAAGAACAGAGGAAAGGTATTATAAGTGAGATATATAATATATTAATTCAGGAGATAATAAAAAAAATAACTTAAGAGAGATTTGGCAAGAAGATATTAATAAAGAGATTAAAAAGAAAGAATGGGGGAAATGTGGAATAAAAGAATAGTGAAAAATATGTGAGAGTTAAAGAAAACTGTTATAAAGTATATTGGAGATGGTATATAACACCTGTGAAGCTAAATATAATAAATAAAGAAATATCTCCAATTTGTTGGAGATGTAGAAAAGAAAAAGGGATATATTTACATATGTGGTGGGCATGTGAGAAAAGGAAATCTGAATGGAATTTGGTTTTCAATGAAATGCAAGAAATATTAGGGGAAAAGATTCCTATGCCCCCCCCCAAAGCTGGTACTGTTAAACATAGTTGCAGATACACAACTGAAGAAATAGGAGGGGGAACTGGTAATTATAATGGTTACGACCGCAGGCTGATTTTTGCTAAATATTGGAAATCTAACAATCAATTAGTAATGGAAGAATGGTATAAGGAGTTATGGAATTTAGCTAATAATGATAAACTGAGTTGTGAAATTAAAATTAGGAAAGGGCTGAGCAAGTCTAATGACTTTAATGGAATATGGGATAAATTATTAGTATATGTATCCCAAAAGGGTAAAGGGTATACACCTGGAGAAGACTCAATGTATTTCTGGAGGGAAATGGGCTGGTCATTATCATGAAAGTTGTAATTTTGTTCAAGTCCCGAGGGGTGTGGGTTGCACGGGGTTTATGTTTGTTATATTTGTTATATTTTGTTACATTGATGTGTGTTATTTTTTTCTTCCTTGTGTTATTTTTTGCTGTTTCTTTCTGTTCTTTTATAAAATAAAATAAAAATTAAATATAAAAAAGAGATGGGCGCTTTGTTGTGCTGACAACTTCATACGAAGTAATCAGCATGGGCCCATAAGTGCTGCGTGGCACTATCCTCCTCCCCTCCAGCTAGCGAGCCCACTTACTGGACCCCACATGCTGTTGGGGCCTTCCTCCCCAATGGAAAGCCCTTTGCTGGCTGCTGACCACTCTGGGCTCATGCTAACAAGTTCATGTGAAGCTCTTAGCATAACAAAGCACCCATCTCTATTCTTGTGATAACACATATTCTGTTGCACAAATTGTTTCAGTTAAGACCAGCAGAATTAAGACTTTTCTTTCAATACCACATCTGATGGACAAGGATTCATACCTCTTCATTGGAAAGATCTTGGCCAACAGCACTCTTGAAATATGCACCACTTTGTTCTAGCACCTCTATCCATTCTGCCAAATTCCAAACCTTGTTATAGTCTTGATAACGAGGGTACGCACGGCCACATATGCCATCGACTACTTTGTGAACGAACTGTGGAAAATGTCATGTAAGCAAAGCTTTAAGAGACAGCTGGTTTCATCCACTCATGACATTTAAGTTACTTCTTGCTGGATCTTCATTCAGTATCAGTATAAAAGAATACAGTATCATGAACACTTGCTAAAGAGTTATAAATACAGTATTAGACTTTATACGGTTGTCATCACAAGCACCAAAGATGATCCTTACCAATTACCTCAAGAGGTGTTGAGTGCTCCAACACTGGAGGGATTCAAGAGAAATTTGGACAACCACCTGGAATTCCTACATGGAACAGAGGGTTGGATTTGGTGGCCTTACAGGCTCCTTCCAACGTCACTATTCTATTATTCTATGAAAGAAAATATAGACTACTATAGAGTTCTGGGCCCGTCTCCTTCTAGTTATTACAAATTATGGTGGTAAATACCAAAGGATGGTTCCTTTGGCTTTGAAAGAGACCAGGATGCACCCTCTCCAGAAGAGGACCTCTCTGGACCCAGAGGTGTGTGACAACTACCATATCACTGCAAATACCCCCTCCTGGGCCAAGACGCATGAGTGTGTGGTGGGTGGGCAAGCTTCAGGTCTTCTTATTTATTTATTAAATTTATATACCGCTCCATCTAGCTACATGGCTACTCTTGGTGGTTTACAAACTGAACAGAAATCAAACCATAAACAGTAAAATATAACATATAAGCACAAGTATAACTGATTATCAGGACCTATTTCAGTCTGGCTTCATTAGTAAAATGGCCATATGCTCTGTGGCAGGTTCAAGACCACTGGGGAGGAGGAGGTTCACCCTGCTAATTCTCAGCAGTTTATGGTCCTACTGACTGGACAGGATTCATGGAATCGGAGTAGGAGACAGTGTACTGTACTATGGTTTTTGTTGTCTTTTCAATTTATGTACCACCCCAACCCCCAGGGTGCTACCTAGACTACTCTCTGGGCAATTTACAATATACTTATGCAAGAAACTTTTCTTCATAGGATGTATTGTAAAGGATCTAAGACCCAGAGCGAGGTGGGGTTGGAGTTTCACTTTAACTGTTACAGAAGGCGTGCCATGTGGTCCCCTGAAGCTTACTTCTACTAACAGGATCCCAAGGCTCTCACCATCTGAAGGTGGGGAAGGGGATGTTGCCCCCCCCCAGGCTTCCAGGCGTTTCCATGGAGGGAACCTGCCTAAGGCTCGACGGAGGCGCTGGGATGGGTGGGTGGGGGACCGGTACATGTGGGATGGTTTAATAATAGAAAGGGGTCCCGACGAGAGCGGAGGAAGCGGGAGCGGGCTTAAAACCGGTGATATCACTTTGGACGTGGGGAGGACGGGGGGTCGCTTTGGAGAATGGCATTTCAGCCACTGGGCAGCTGGAAGGGACCCTAAAGGGAGAGGAGGGGAATCGAACTCGCAGCCTCTCTGGCTCCACATCCAGAAACATAAACCCGTGAACTTGGGGGTGGCCATTTGGACTCAGGGGAATGATAGAAGGGTGTGTTTCTGAACTTGGTTGTTCCCCCCCCCTCCCAGATGTGTGAAGCCAGAACCCCTGGGGAGCATTGCCGAACACTTTAGGGTGGTCCCTTTCCCACCCGCGCAGTGCAATTTGGACCGCTTGGTGCCAGGCACGCGGAAGAAAAGCGCCTTCCGCCCAATCCGGTTGCAGCACACACACACCCGGCGGCTCGCTCATTCTCTCTCTCTCTCTTTCTCACCTGCAACGTTTCCTCCGCCGGCAGCTTCTCCAAGAGCTTCATCTTCCAGGCTCCCCCCTCCACCTTCGCAATTCACCCGTGCGCATGCGCAGGACGACTTCCAACCACCACCAATCCGGCTACACAGCGCCAGCAAGGTAGAGGCGAAAGGATCACGTGACCTCATACTCCCAATTCCATCTGCCGGTCTCGCCAAAAAGTCGCTTCCGCGTCATATGGGTAGGAAGCAGAGCGCTTGCGCAATGCTAGGGGGGCGGGCTCATGTTTTGTGTACGACTCTTCGCTAAGTTTGGCACCTCCTATCGTGTTTTCCCTCGTATCCTTTTAGTGGCTGTCCTCGTTTTCAACAACCAGATTCTGCTTCTATATGTCCACGATTCGTTGCATTAAAATATGAAAGTTAGTCTTTAAGGTGTCACGTTTTGTTTCTTTTGTTTTTTCTTTTATTTTTGCCACGGGATAATATGGTAATAGACTGGGGCATATCGAGATGCTTTATTTGTCAAGCGCTACTATATTGCTTCAGAAATAAAAGAGTTGTATGGAAACCAACTGTGTATTGAACCGTATAACTCGCCATCGCAGTTAAATTAGATCTCTGGCTGGCTGGAAGTTCAACTCCTCCCCCATTGAACTTGCCAGCAGAGCCAGCTTGGACAGTGCCCTGATGCCTTCTAGAAAAGGGGAATAGTACAGTATAGTATATCATTGCTGATTATTTTATGTCCCGAAAACTCTGAAAAGGATCAGCATACAGTATTTGTCGGGCTTCTACACCACCCATTTGGCAACGAGGCATAAAACAAAGTTGACTTGATGGCACACAATTATTTGTCCTCTATCCAGGCATGTCCAATTCTTGGTTCTTTCTGCATTGATGCTCTCCATGCTGATTCGATCTCTTTTACAGCTTTTAGTTCACTCAACTGTATACTGCTGAATACTGTGTTTCCAGATGTATATGGTACAGTGCCTTTCCTGCTGCCCAAATTTTTATTTCTACTTTGAATAGTACAGTTAGTTTATACCTGTTCTGGGCCACCAAAATATTTTTTCTAAAGAAGCACAGCCAGCTTTGGGGTCCAGAGCAAAGGGTTTTTTTTAATAGACTAGGATTGCACATAAACTGGTTTTCATCTATTAAACATAATTTCTCTTGAGCCAAGTTGTCTCTAATGGACTGAGCTTTGCATAAGGGGGAAATATATTTTTTATTCCCTTAACCAAAACAGAAAGATTTAAAACAAGATTGGGTACAGCTTCTCTATTTACAATAGCTTTAGATAAAAAATGGATTGAGGTCACTTGAAAGAACAGTCTTGTGTCACTTTAAAAATTAAGTTTTACGAGTATTTGAAGTATATTTTCATCTATTGCAGCCCAGTTTTTCAGATGCAGATAATGCTTCCTGGAAGCATTTAAAACTTTCTCGTTTAGGGAAAAGCATGTTAGTAACTGAAAATATGGATGTGATTCATAAAATGTATGCATTACATGAAGAAACTGGGGTAAGTTTTTTTTCTCTATACTGTATCTACAATATCGAGGAAATGGGAATGACTGATGGTAAATTTAGACAACAGGAAGTGTTTCTTTAAATACCAAATATTGGCCATAATCATGTTGATGTTCTCATAAGGTCTGTGTAACTTGGTACATCCTATTGCGTAACTGAGATGCTCCCTGGCATTTCATAAATTAGCTGCAGTTATTCACAGTGAAGTAAACAAGACTTAAACACCAATAATGTGGCCATTCAAGTTACATAATTGACTATCACTGACTACAAAAACCAGAATAGCACTTTGCACAGAAGCTTCTGGTGAGTTAACCCCACTCTTGTATACTCTAAATCCTTCAGAAAATGATGTTTACATAATTAACGACACGGGGACTCTAACTTCCAAATGACAGGTATGGAGTGTTGGAGTCATCCTCACTGGCAGGGGCAGAGAGAGATAAGAAAAAGCAAGATACATCCAAAAGATGTATATTCTGAAAGATTCTGCAAATCTGAATCCAGCAGTGACAAACTCAAAATTCTATGATGTCATAATGCTGCACCTGTATTTCTCACTTTTACAGACTACTGTGGTGGTTAATTACTATTAGACATGGGCACGGAGTGGCGAAATTGTCGTTTCCGTTTTCAGTTATCGTTTCCGTTATGTAACGGAAATGGTAACGATAATTACGCCGCTCCAGCTCGAACCCAACCCGAAAAAAGAAAAATTCGGTTGGGTTTTTCGTTGTCGTTAATGGCATCACGGCGATCGTGCGATGCCAAGCAGCACAGAAAAAAAGTTTTAAAAAGTAAAAAAAAAAAAACCCGACTCCCAGCCAAAAAAGCAGGCGAAAATATGCCTGCCTTGAGGACACTTACCAGAGGGGTGGTTTCAGACGGGGGGTCCCTGGCCTCCCCCCCCCGCCTTTCCTGGGCTGCTGGGGGGGGTGTCATCCTCGTCGTCTGTCTCGCATGCCATGCGGTGTGGGGGATCCAAAATGGCTCCCGCAATTTTTCTTTAAAAATCATGGTCAAAAAACACACCAAATCACCACAGAAACATGTGAAATTTATTTATTTTAAATGACTGATTTTTAATAGTAGCAGCAGTGGGTTTTTTATAGCAATAAAACATCACATTGATTTTATTTTATTTTATTTTATTTTTTATTTTTTTTCAACCTGCCCATTTGGGCTGGGCATGGGATGGGACCATGCAATTTTTTGAACCATTCCACCAATGGCATGGCCAGGTTTTGACTGACACTTCTGGATGTGCCAGAGGGCATAAAAAGCCGAGGCACCTTCCAGAAGTCACAGTCGGGTCTTGGATGTGGAGGGTGGAGGGCTGTGTGGTTGGCTGCTGCTGGCTGATTGGAGGGGCTGGAGGCTTTAGATTTAAGTTAGGCAGGCAGGGAGGGAATTGAATTTAGAAAATAATTTCTTTGATTCTCTGCAGCTTTGTCTGCTGAAGGGAATAGCAGTTTATTCTTTTTTTTCCCTCTGGCAGTTTGTGAGGATTTTTTTTCCTGATATTGGGTAAAGGGGGAGGTTCGACTGGGAGGAGGTGTGGATTTATTTTAAAAAATATATTACATTGGGACATCAAATTGCGCTAAATCGCGGTGGAAAACGACAAACGAAACGACGAAAAGACAAATTTTTGAAAAATTTTGCGACAAACGGAAACAACCCGAAACGGACCCGTTCCGACAAATGAAAACTCAAAACGTCATTTTTTCTGTTCGTGCCCATGTCGAACTATGACTAGGAGGGTCACAGGTGCCACACTAATCATAGCATTACTGGTTTGTACGATCTGTAAAAGCCCAAAGCAAAGCAGGCTACTTACATACCACCCCATAGCATTTGAAGCACTCGCTGGGTGGTTTACAGGTAATTGTCGAGGATACAAATTGCACACACCCCTGCCCTCACCAGCAAGCTGGATACTTATTTTACCACTCTCAGAAGAATGCAGCCAGCTATCTGGAATTGAACTCAGGCTCATGAGCAGAGCTTTGGCAGCAGTATAGCAGTTTAGCCGCTGCACCATGAGGCTTCAGCATGATCCTCCTTTCTGTACTTTTAAGAGCTTCTCACTTTTACACGACCTCTAAAATCTGCCTGCAACTTAAATTCGGACCAGAGATTGTGGGGGTTTGTCCCTCTTCCTGTGTTCCCACCCCTCTGCACGCCATTGTTCCTGCCTGCATGAGGGGAGGGAGAAAAAAAGGGAGAAAAAAATCAAAGCCGCCCCGAGCCGTAGTGATTCCTGTCTATTAAAGGGGCGGTGGGGACAAAAAACAAACAAACAGAAGGCGAGGGAGCCTGGCATTCACAGCTTTACAATGCGCATTGGAAGATTTTTTACCTCTTGGAGGTCAGGTACTTGAAAAGTGCGCTGGAACACGCTTCGGTGGGCGTGGTCATACTTAATTTTTTTAAAAGTCCAGAGCTGGTGGGAAAACATTTTTAAGCTCTGGATCTGGGAGCCCTTTGCCTCAGATTTTAGGGGTTGTGTATGCTGAATCAAAGCACTGAGCATAGAAGCAGTTGGAAATTACTTTATCAGTACTGTACTCTATTTAGAACTGGCTCATTTTGTATTTCACTGAATAGGGAAGCTATCTCCCTTCTCACCCCCATTTCTACCACCAGAGATTAAATTAAAATATAAATAATTTAACTGTGTTGTAAGCATTTTTGCACCTCTTGAAATTGCTTCTGTGACCGAAGAGAGCGAGCGAGGTCCCATTCAGAGATCGTTTTTGAAAAATAGGTAAGTATTTTAATTAAAACAAATTTCAAAGGTTTTGGCACTCTCATTTCAGAAAAGACCATCACCCCAAATAGGGATGGTGAATGCATTGCCTACAAGATATGGTCCCCACCCCACCCTCGTTTATGTTGGGCAGAGCTGAACATGGTAGTAGACCTTAAATGAATCTCAATGTGTCAAAAAGTGTTAGAAGTCCTTGGGGAGAAAAATCCTGGTAGAACATACACAGAACTGCTGCAGGTTTTCTTTGTCTCGGCTCTTTATAGCCAGCAACAGCATCATCCAAACAGATATACAGTGGTACCTTGTATAACAGACAGCTTGTATAACAGAAAATTTGTACAACATAAAAAATTCCGGAGATAGGGGAAATTTGCTTAACATAATTGCCTATGGGGAAAATCCGTACAACATAAAAATGGGATCACTCTGCTTTCAATGCATTCCTATGGGAATTTGTATAAAGGAAAATTTGCTTAACATAATTTCATTTGGAACGAATTAATTCCTTTATACAAGGTACCACTGTACTGTATATATTAGACATGGGCACAACTCGGCGAAATTTTCGTTCTCGTTTCCGTTACGTAACGGAAACGGTAATGATAATTAAGCCGTCAGAACTCGAACTCGAACTGAAAAAAGAAAAATTTGGTCGGGTTTTTCGTTTTCGTTTGTGACATCGCGGAGATTGCACAATGCCTAGCACAGAAAAAGTTTTTTAAAGATTTTTTAAAAAACCCCGACTCCCGGCCAAAAAGCAGGCGAAAATATGCCTGCCTGAGGCTTTGCCACCTACCAGAGGGGTGGTTTCTGGGGGGTCCCCGGCCTTTCCCCCCTCTTCTCCTGTCCTGGGCTGCTTGCACCAGGCTGGGGGGGGTGTCATCCTCGTCGTCTCGCCATGCCATGTGGTGGTGGGGGGATCCAAAATGGCGACCACAATTTTTCTTTTGAAATCGTGGTCAAAAAACACACCAAATCACCACAGAAACATGTGAAATTTATTTATTTTAAATGGCTGAATTTTAATAGAAGCAGCAGTGGGGTTTTTTATAGCAATAAAACGTCGTATTGATTTTATTTTATTTTATTTTTTATTTTATTTTTTTAGACCTGCCCATTTGGGCTGGGCATGGCATGGGACCATGCAAATTTTTTGAACCATTCCACCAATGGCATCGCCAGGTTTTTGACTGACACTTCTGGATGTCTCGGAGGGCATAAAAAGCCAAGGCACCTTCCAGAAATCGCAGTCGGCTCGGGTGTATAGATGTGGTTGAGGGAGGAGGGCTGGCTGCTGGTGCTGGTGTGATCCGATCGAGATTGAGGAGGGAGGCTGGAGGCTTTAGGATTTAAGTTAGGCAGGCAGGGAGGGAATTGAATTTAGAAAATAATTTGTTTGATTCCCTGCAGCTTTGTCTGCTGAAGGGAATAGCAGTTTATTCTTTATTTCTTCTCTGGCAGTTTGTGAGAATTTTTTTCTGATATTGGATAAAGGGGGAGGTTCGACTGGGAGTGGGAGGTGTGGATTTATTTTAAAAATATATTATATACTACCATTTATTTTCTATTTTCCCAACTTCAATTTGCTTGCACACACACACATTTGGGGTGCAAGCCAAGAACAGAACCTCTATCCTAAGTGATATCCTAACTGCCCACTCACCTGCCCCCCCGCGCCACCACCCACCTGTGGCCCGCGCCGCCACCCGCCCACTCACCCGCTCGCGGCCGCCGGCTGCCCGCTCGCCCGCCCGCACCTCCCCCCTGCCGCTGTTGCCGCCCGCCCATGGCCCCCCCGCCACCGCTGCCTCCCCGCCCCACCCCCCGCCTAGGGCGCAAAAACACCTAGCGCCGGCCCTGATTGCGGCACGCCCCTATGCTCTGGGAAGTCAAATCGCGCTAAATCGTGGTGGAAACGACAAATGAAACGACGAAACGACAAATTTTTGAAAAATTTCGTGACAAACGGAAACGACCCAAAACGGACCCGTTCCGACAAACGAAAACTCGAAACGTCATATTTTCTGGTCGTGCCCATGTCTAGTATATATGTCCCACATATCAGCCCTTTCCAACTATGCATGTGGCTTGTGAGCAACAGGCAACCTGAATCAAAGCACCAAGCATAGAAGCAGTTGAAAATTACTTTATCAGTACTGTACTCTATTTAGGTATGTTTTTGAAGTGGAGGTTAATGGAGAATTTGAATGCTTTTATTGAAAATATGTAAAATATTTGGAAATAAGTCCAATTTTGCTTTGCCTTGCCTATTAATTAGTAAACCACCACCTATGCAAATATGCCACTTTGGCCATCCCCTCCTCTTTAAAGTTCTGTTCCTTTGAGAATGCAGTCTCAGGCTGGTGACCAAACGAAAACATGACCCTCAGCTCACCAAGGTTACCAACCACTCTGCTACAGGTATCAGGTTACCCGTACGATCTGGCAGGGTGGTGAGCAATAGCAACTGAACTTCATTTCTGAAAACAATATCATATCCCAGGGAGACAAAGAGTTGTCTAGGCGGAACACCACAGGACAAAAGCTGAAGTACTGTACCCTTCCCACCTTTGGATATCTTTGACACAAACAAGTGATTTCTAAATGTAAATGCAAGACTAGGCTATAGGTGAAAACTTTGTGTATGTGTTGCATCGTGACAGTCATAACTGACTCTTTGTGACTCCATGTCCATAGAGTTTTCTTGGTAGGAATACTGGAGTGGTTGGCCAGTTCCTACTCCACGCACCTACAGCACATGGTATTCCCTAGTGATCTCCCATCCAAGTACTAACCAGGGCCTGACCTTCTTAGCTTCTGAAATCAGGCAAGATCGGATGTGCTTAGGGCAGTGGTGCCCAAACTTCAGCTCTCTAGATGTTTTGGACCACAACTCCCACAGTCCTCTGTTATTGGCAATTCACACTTCAAAGTCTGGGAGTTGTGGTCCAAAACATCTGGAAGGCCAAAGTTTGGACACCCCTGGCTTAGGGCATCTAGACAGGCTTGAAACCTTTATAGGCCATTAATAAAATAATAATAACTGCAAGCTTTCGTTGACAATTAATTATCTGCTTCTTCAAATCAAGTACCAGAAGTCCAGACATGGCAGTAGATGTGGTTTGCCAGGAGATGATTCTTAGATATCAATTTCTTGGCAAGATGATATTCGCCAGGCAAGTCTGTCTTAGATGAGGCCATTAGCAGCAAGGCTATTGTAAAGTTGCTGAAGCCAAGGGCTGGGTTTCACACTCCAGCTCCTTCAGACAAAGGGGCACAGGCCATGCATACCCACCCACACCTCCTCTCAATTTGGAGCTTTGAAACAAATGCAATTATAAAATACATAATATTCTGTAATATTCTATGTGTGGTAAAGCATAGATTCAACAGACAACTAGGATATCATCTCCCCAATAATGATTGTGTGCCATCAAGTCAATTCTAACTGCTGGTGACCTTTTTCAGAGGTAGAGAATACTCAGAGGTGGCTTATTATTCCCTTCTGGGAAGACCCTGGGACTGTACAACTTACCCGAGGCTGAATGTAGTCACAGGAAGCAGAGTGAGAAACTCAGTTCCCAGCCACTGGCTCTGCTATCAGATACCCAACCCCCTGAGCTATTCAGATAGCTATCATCTTCCTAGTAAAGCAATAATGATAATACTATAAAAATAAATTTGTTTTACCAAGTGGCAGAGCACAGTGAGAGAGGAACGGGGGAAAACTGATGGGACAAAGGATTTTGTAATATGAGGATCAATCAGTTTATTTTTTTCCTAGGCCAACCCGGCCTTCCATTGCTGCCAAGATAAACAGAGGTGCCTCTCTGTATCTTTCATCAGTTATCTGCAGCCATTAAGTACTGCCCTTCTCGTTTTCCTGCAAGACCTCCTCTTTCCCACTCCCCCATTTGTGGCTATAGTAGAAATTTTCATACAAATAATGTGGGGGTGGGGGAGTGAAACTGACAATCACGCTCCCCCAGTCCCTGAAGAATGTAGCCAGCACAGCTCCAAGGCCCATGCAACAAGCAAGGAGACAGTTAGTGCCTGCAGAGAACCGCCAGCAGATACAAGATGGGGTGCAGAGGCTATGAAAACTGAAGGAAGGACTGACTTCTGCCACTGTCTGCCTATTTGTAAGCCCCATCCCTTTGAAAGCCCTTTGTGGCTGTGCTAAAATCTCCACCACCACCCCAACTGCAAAATCTGGCACATCCCTGCAAACATTTTGCCACCGGCTTTCCAGGGAACTGGGAATGTCCCAATACTTCCAAGCCTATATTGCTTATGGCTCTCTTCCTCCCTTGTCATGCTTTCCTCCTCTCCATAGGCTAATCTGTCTGTATGTTTCCTCCCCTCCTGGGCCAATCACTCCGTCTGTTTTCTGGCATGTCTTCTTGAATCCTCCTTAGCCTACTGGAGCATTGACAGAACCAAAGATTTGCCTTTGGGTGACTTTGGCTTCCACCTTCTGAGCATTCCAAGACAAGCAACGGGATCAAAAGTGGTCATCGGGTTACAAACTGCAGGATGTGAAATAAAACAAACAGGAGACTACTTTTACACAGCATCTTGTATCTCCACCTGGGAGGGCAGCATACATAAACATCTCTTTCCCTACAGAGACGAGAGCTTTCCTGCCTGCCCAAGTTCACTGATCTTGTTGCTGTGGTCTGGCCAGCCCTATGAGACCCTGGCACCAGCTCAAGGCAACCACAGGCAAGGTAAAGGGAACACCAGAAGCAGGTTTTGCTGAACTTCCACTATAGAAGTCCAACGGCAGCCTCTCTAGTCACCTGCATAGCAAGCAGGTCACATTTGGTCAAAGCACAAGCAACACATGAAGGATGGGAGAAAAGCAAGAGTTAGGCCATGAAAGCCTTCAAAGGGGGATTCTGAACATTACAAATGGGTATAGCTAGTTGTTGTGAAACAACCTTAGCCAAACCCCAATGTGTAGCCTGCATTACTGTAATTAAAACTGTAAACCGCCCAGAGACTACTTGAAGTGGTATGGGGCGGTATATAAGCAGAACACTTTTTGCTTTGTTTTTGGAAGACCAGAATGTCTGGCTGAGGGGAAATGGCATGAGTAGGAACTTAATGCAAGTGCCCTCACTGCCCGTATTAATCTCTTTGGCCAGCATTAACTTTCTCCCCATCCCTCCCTTTCTACCATGCATGGGGGTTTCAAATACACAGTATATCTGATCAAGCTGGATACTTGCACATCTGCACTATTTTGCTTCTGCAGTGCTTAAATGAAATGCTGGCTGAACTTATAAGCAGACTAATATTTCCCAGGTTATTGCGCTGAATCAGCCCAGACCCATTTTGAACAAACTCAGATTTATATACAGTACACATATTAAGAAGAAATGGAGGCAATTACAGATTTTAATTTCTTGGGCTCCTTGATCACTGCAGATGGCGACGGCAGCAACGAAATTAAAGGACGCTTGCTTCTTGAGAGGAAAGCAATGGCAAACCTAGGTAGCATCCTAAAGAGCAGAGACAGCACTTTGCCAACTAAGGTCAGGACATCTTGGTTTTTCCAGTAGTGATGTATGGAAGTGAGGGCTGGACTACAAAGGCTGATCACTGCAGAATCGATGCTTTTGAGCGGTGGTGTTAAATGATAGTATTAAGAGTCTCCTCGACTGCAAGGAGATCAAACCTATCCATCCTGAAAGAAATCAACCCCGAATGTTCACTGGAAGGACAGATTTTGAAGCTGAGGCTCCAGTACTTTGGCCACCTCATGAGGAGAGAGGAGTCCTGGGAAAAGTCCCTGATGCTGGGAAAGATTGAAGGCAAAAGGAAAAGAGGACGGCAGAGAATGAGATGGCTGGACGGTGTCATCGATGCAACCAATATGGATTTGACCAATCTCCGGGAGGCAGTGGAAGATAGGAAGGCCTGGCGAGTTCTGGTCCATGGGGTCACAAAGACTCGGACACGACTGAACGACTGAACAACATATTAAGAAGATGCCATTCACAACACCTTTCCTGCATCCCTAGAAAATGCAAGGGGGTCAAGAGCAGGATCACCACAGCCGAAGCTAAATTCATGCGTTCATTACCATGAGTGACCCACAATTTCCTCCTCACGCATTCACTCAACAAGTTGCTGTGGTTATTACTTTTTTGTTACATTTACCATCCTGCCCTTTATCCAATAAGTTAACAGCAGTGCATGTGACTTTTGTTTTTGTGCATTTTATACTCAAAACAACCTTGTGACGTAGCTGGTGACTGGTCCAATGTCACTCAGTGAGCTTTACAACAGATTCAGGGATTTCAACATAGATTTCCAGAATCTTGGTACCATCACTGCACCACTCTAGATGAAAAATGGTTGAGAATGTTTTCACAGAGGTCACTATAGGGTGGGTCTGATTTAAATCACTAGTCAGTGAGCATTTTTTTAAAAAAAATCTGATTTAAATAAACATCTAATTTAAAATAAAAAACACCACTTGAATTTTAAAATCCCATTTTTAATTTCTATCAGATTTCATAACAATAAAATGTATACTGACTAGTGAATTAAATGATTATTTTAAATGACAGAATTTAAACAAAATTCACTCTGGTAACTGCAGGTTTTAATGTTTGCTCCTTAAATGGAAGTGGAATAAGTTTCATCTGGCCTTTAGTGCCTCAACTTTAATTCTGATTACTTTTGTTTGGTTCATTATTTTAACACTGCTTTTGCTCCTAACTATGCCATAGAAGACAAAAGGCTAACTTCCCACTGAATCCGGAGAGGCAGTAACGAAAAGAATCCCAGTTTTAAAATCCTCTGTTTTAGGTGCTGGTCCCCACCAAGCCAGCATTATGCAGAATTCAAAACAACATTCTTGTAAGCGATGCTGATTTTAAATACTGGGTGCCTACTGCGTAGGGTACACCTCTGCCAACCATCTATAACTCCCCGGGACTGTAAACAGCACTCTGGTGGCAAAGCTTGGTTCCCTGGCACCATGTCAGACTCTTTAAGCTGCATCAGTGGCAATTGTTCACTAATCAGAAGGATTATCAGGAAATGCCAACGGTGTCCAGCTCTCCTGCCACTGCATCCTGAAAATCCAGGAATGAAAGGCAAAGTCACTGCCCTAGTGATGATGACGAACTGTCTGCTTTGACCTTTACACCTCATTCTTGGGTATCTGTGACTCACATCTGTTCCTGCAGTGCTGTTAAGCCATGGCAAACGCAGCATTAATATGTCGAAATGGCAGAAAGCCAAAAAAGGACAGAAATGATCAATCCAAATACATTGTATGACAATGGACGAATGTATTAAAGAGTTGTAGCTGATGGTTATAGATATGTCTCATCTCCCAGAGGATGAACTGCTTAAAGGCGGACATCTGTTTAATACCTTAATTGTTTTAGTAGTCCATAAAGCACAGATCAGCCATATTTTAGAAACTTGCTTTAACAAGTTGTAACATCAACTAAAGAGGCACATCCTTGTGATTCCACAAAGTGTAACTGTTGATCTTGGGCACTGAGCTGATTGCCTTGGCAGCATTAGTTATAATTAAATACAGATTTACAACCCTTGTGACAGCAAACTAGATATGCAAATGTGTCAACAATGCCCAGTGAAGTCTCGAATGGGAACAAAGTAAAAGGCGGATCTTGATGGATCCTCTTGATTTCATATGATTTTTCCATGGGATCCTTCCCAAACCACCATCAAATCACACCTCATTCATGTTCAAATACTACACAAGAATAATCATGTATCCTCCAGCGTAGGGTTCCATAGTGGCGCAAAAACATGGATCCATTGCAAGGATTCATCTGATTTCATATGATTTTTACATTGGATCATGATAAAACCGCTCTCGCATATAGAGCCCATCTCTGTCCACAGATTGCACATCAAAAAAATCATGGGTCCATCAGCGCATGGCTCCACAATGGGGCAAAAACCTGGATCCAAGGCACAGATCCACATGGATCCACTTCATTTTTACCCAGGATTGCCCCCAAAACAGTCTCACATCCTAGGTCCCATCCTTACACACAGATTGTGCACCCAAAATTGGGGGTCCATCATCGCATGGCTCCACAGTGTCAAAAAAAAAATGGATCCAAGGAATGGATCCACACGGATATACCTGATTTTTACCTAGGATCACACCCAAACCAATCTCACATCCTAGGCTCCATCTCTGCACACAGATAACTCATCAGAAATCAGGGCCCCTTCAGCGCATGGTCCCGCAGTGGTGCAAAAACATGGATCCAAGGAATGGATCCACACGGATCTACCTGATTTTTATCCAGGATCACACCCAAATCAATCTCACATCCTAGGCCCCATCTCTGCACACAGATAACACATCAGAAATCAGGGGTCCGTCAGTGCATGGCTCCTCAGTGGAGCCATGCACAAATCTACCTGCTTTTTACCCAGGATTTCCCCCAAATGAATGTCACATCCTAGGACCCAACTCTGGGATCCATGATTTTGTGCCGCTGCGGAGCCATGCACTGACAAACCCCTGATTTTTTGTGTGCAATCTGTGTGTTGAGATGGAGCCTATGATGGGAGAGTGGTTTCAGGTAGATCCATGTGGATCCGTGCCTTGGATCCAAGTTTTTGCGCCACAGTGGAGTCATGCACTGATGGACCCCTGATTTTTGGTGTGCATTCTGCAGGCAGAGGTAGGGCCTGGGATGTAACATTCATTTGAGGGCAATAATGGGTAAAAAGCAGGTAGATCCATGTGGATCTGTGCCTTGGATCCATGTTTTTGCGCCACTGCGGAGACATGCGCTGATGGACCCATGAGTTTGGGTGTGCAATCTTCGGCAGAGATGGGCCCTAGGATGTGAGATTGGTTTGGGGGCAATCCTGGATAAAAATCAGGTAGATCTGTGTGGATCCGTGCCTTGGATCCATGTTTTTTTGCCATTGTGGAGTCAAGCACTGATTTACCACTGATTTTTCATGTGCAATCTGTGTGTAAGGATGGGGCCTAGGATGTGAGATTGATCTGGGTGCAATCCTGGGTAAAAATCAGGTAGATCCATGTGGATCCGTACCTTGGATCCATGTTTTTGTGCCACTGAATGTCTTGCACTGTTGGACCCATGATTTTTGGTGTGCAATCTGTGGACAGAAATGAGCTCTATATGTGAGGATGGTTTATCCTGATCCAGTGTTGAAAATCATATGATATCAGTTGGATCCATCCATATTTTTGTGCTATAGCTGGAGATGATCTGAGGTTGGAATTCCTATTATCATTTGTGTGTGTGTGTGTGTGTGTGTTGTGTCATTAGTTGTGATGTGACCGACTCTTGGCAGGAATACTGGAGTGGTTTCACAGTTCCTACTCCAGGCGCCAACAACACCTGGTATTCCCTGGTGGTCACCCATCCAAGTACTGACCAGAGCCAACCCTGCTTAGCTTCCGAAATCAGGTAGGATCGGATGTGCTTAGGGCACCTAGGCATGTGAGATCTGTGAGATTAGGGACGACATTAGTAGTCATACAGTATCTAATTAGAAGATGGGATGAATTAGATCCAGCCAGAAATATTCAAGCTTCTGCTTCTTCTTTCTTCAAGTACAAAACAAAATTGGAGAAAGCCTTCATGAAAAAAAAAATTATTGCTTTACAATACTGTACACTACAGTACATTTGTCCTAATCATGGATTTGTGGAAATGCCTTTTGTTAGCTTTTGTTATACAGGATTGTAATGCTTCAATGGGCTTTACAAATCTCATTATTCGAATCATACCAATGCCCATATAATGTTGGATAGAACCTCAGCTACTGAACTATATCCTAGCAAGCACATGACTCATTGCATGTTGTTGTAAACATCCATTAAGCTCCCCCTCCACCCTCTAACTCCATGCTCCTAAATGAAAGCTCACTCTGTTCACCAGTTTACTCGGGATGGACTAAACATTATAATCTGGCTTATGCTAAGAAGTGGGCTTTTGGCCAGTGTCTTCATTTGCTGTGTGGCTGACTCCTAATCTTTACAACCCCACATTATTTCAAGGTAACATATGCAGTTGGCACAGAGAAATCTAAGTCCACTCTGGAGCATCCACAGAAACTCAGATGTGTAAGAACTTCCATCCTGTTGCATCAGAAGGGGAACTTCATGCAAGGAGACACATGCCCACAGGTATGATCCATGGTCCTTTGTTTGAAGAGCTTGGGAGTGAAACCTATTACTTTACTTCAAATGCAGCCATTACAACTGCCCTCCTTCTTCCTGCCTTGTTTAAGAAGAATGCCTGGCAAAGTCCATCTTGCCAGGAACTCCATGTTTGGAATTTAGATACATGCTTGGAAAAAAGTGCATTACACTCAAAAGCAGGGGTGCCCACACTTTTTGTAAGGAGGGCCAGATTTGGTGGCTGAGAATGTGTCAGGGGCCGGTTGCTCCCCAACCCTGCCACCCCACTGCAAGCCCCACCCACTTTCCTTTTAAAAACATGGAGTGAAGGAGGGGGAGGGAAGGGTGGGCCAGCCAGCCGTGGGCCACTCAGAATGGCCTGGCGGGCAGGATTTGCCCCCCCCCGGCCGGACTTTGGGCAGGCCTGCTCAAAAGGGTGCAACATTATTAAAATTGTATTAGTGACCTAAACTAGTTATCACCCCTAGCTTAGTCTCACATTGTAATTTGGTAATCAAGTCACTTTATTTGCCCATTTAGGATAGACAACTACCAACAGAAGTTCTTTTTGTAGAATGCAATCTTGAGTTTTCAAGTCTCATTGTGCACATTAATATTTTAGCACTAGTACAGGAAAAACAGCCCTCTGAATTAGCAATGCTCAAAATTATGTTTTGTGCTACATAAATGTGCGGGGAAACAAATTATTTCTCACAGTAAAACTGGAAACCTAGCAGGAAAAGAAAAATATAAGTACTGTACAATATAAATTTTGACTGTACACAAGCATTTTGTGCTCACCTTGCCCAAATGGCATTTATTGCTGCATGAGAGGACTAAGTAAACTTCTGCTTTTCACAACGAACTGCTGTACCTGGTAAAACCTCAGCATATTGTAATCCCTTGTGTAAATCTGAAAAAAAAAATACTGTAAAAGTGTACCATTTCACAACTTATGGGAAGAAGTTGAGCCTGCAGTGTCTCATAGGAATACTGTATACATGTATGATGATACAAAACCTTTAAAGTCCCCTGTATGTTTTTTCCTCCAATCTGGAGGTAAAAACAGCAAAAACTGCCCCTATCCTTTCTAATCTGAACCCCTTCCTAAAAGAGTCTTACAGAAGTGTCTAAACCTCCAAGGAAAACTACAACGTTACAAATACCTGTAGTGTACTTAAAAATTCTGAGTATTGTTGAAACGCAACGTGAACTAGATCGGGTATTTTGAGTTTGGTTTAAAGTCACATGGTTTTTGTGGATGTGAAGGAGAGATGAAGGTAGCCACGTTCACACCCACACACCCACGAAGCCCTCCTCGAGCTGTCTCCGGCTCCACTCGCTAGCCAGCAGGTTTTATTTGCAACGCTCCAGTCCCTTCCCCGGCGCAGGCCGCCCCTCCAGCGGAGAAAACGAAAGTGACGGAACGAAAGGAGGCGGCGGCGGCGCCGCGAAGGAGCGCGCATCTACTTCTCGTCCACCAGCTCCTCGTCCGTGCAGAAGTAGTGGGTGTGCGCCGTGCTTTTGGGACGGGTTCAGCGCGAGGGGCACCAGCGGCCGGACATGGAGGAGGTAGATCTGCCGGCACCGCCCGCCGGCGTTTGCACTCCGATCGTAGCTGCTGCTGCTGCTGCTGCTGCCTCTGCCGTCGCGTGCATGGGGAGGACGGGAGCGCGCCGAGGCGGCGGACCCGGCAACGGTGGAAGGGATCCTGTTTCCTTCTCCGTCCCGCCCTCCAGCGGCTTAAAAGGGCAGCGCGCCCCGTTACCAGGCTCTTGCCGCGGTAGCAACCAGGTTACTTGGGCTTTGGCGGTTACTTCACGTACCTCTCGCCACAGTTCGTGGCTCTGTTGCGGGCGCTGTCGGCCAAATGGAGGTTCACGTCCCTCTGGGGTCGCTGCGTGGTCAGTGCGACCACACCCCCTGAAGTGCGTTCCAAACGGGATGACTGATTCCCTCCCAGGACCTCTGGAATCAGTTCAACCCTCTTCCTGCCCGCCTGCTTCCCTTCCTCTGACGACACCCTGGTGCCTCCGGGGGACCTCGCCCCTGCCCGGGCCCCAGCCAGTGCCCGTTTTCTGCCCGCGATCCCCGAGGGCCGTCCATTGTCAAAGGGACTTCGCTGGCACCAACGGGAATCGTTTTGAGGACTGGGCGAGGGGGGGGGAGTCTCTTGAAGCGCCGAATCCACACGGTGCGTTATGAAATCCACCCGGTAGTCAGCCGCCACAACAGGGGGCCCCTAGAACTTGCGGAGGCATTGGCCTTTACCCACTTCCCGCCACATCCACACCCCACGGGCCCTACGCGAGTTGTAACTACCTATTGGCTTCTAGTCTTTTTATCGCTGCCCTGGTTGCTCATGAGTTCTGGGGAGGGGGGGCGATACATCAGTTCATTTGGATCATACACACATGCTTTTTAACCTCTATAGGCTGTACTGTACAATTTTTGGCACTGTCTACAACTCCCATGGTGGTTTTGAAACAAATACTGTACACATCTTGCCACCCTTTCAAGGCATTTCCATTTTAAGTAAACCATCGGAAGAGTTCAACATATTCACACAAACAAACAAAAAAAATAGAAAAATGCCAACTGGGTTGGCTCCTGGCATTTAGATGCCTTGTATGCCATCAGGATGCATAGTACCCAAAGCACCTGAGACAGAAAAGCTCCCTTTAGCAGTGAAAATGCTGTAATAACAATTTAAATGGCTGTGTTGTCCTTTCCTAACATACACACTCAGTGCAGTAGTCTAAAGCAGATCCCCCACTCAACTTTACAGTAGGAATGGCCCTAATTTTTCACAATGTTTTCGTCATGCTTGGATCCTGGATGGCCAACTCAAAAGGTGGAATTGACACCTTGCCTATTGGTTTGTGGTGTCCCTCGGGGCACAAGTCCTGCCCCTCATGTCGTCAACATCTACAGTACAGTAAACCCCCACCTATCGCAGGGGTTAGGGATCCGACCCGACCCGCAATAATGGAAAATCCGCAATATGCGGATGCTGGGTCAAGTCGGGACTGGGCGGGCTCTCTGGGGGCTCTTGTACTGGAGTAGCCCCAAACAGGCCTGCAAGGAGCTTTCCAGTCCCCCATAGGCCCCGAATGTGCTTTCTACAGATATGGAGGTCACTTCTGGTTTACTGGAAGTCACTTCCGGTTTGCGGGGAAGCACTTTTGGGGCTTCCAACGAGACTGGGAAAGCCTTTCCTCCTTACCCCAGGGGGGCTTTTTTTCATATACTGTGCACCCGCAATATACCGGGACCGTAGTATATGAACCGCGAAAGGGTGGGGGACAACTGTACATCAAACCGCTGGGAAAGTTTGTTCCAAGTGTTGCCATTCAGTGCCCTCCGTATGCTTGGTGACACCCAACTATCTCTCCTTCCTATCTGATTCTAAGAGAGATATTCTGTGCTTAGACCAGTGTCTGTTGTCAGTGATGGACCGGACAAAAGTTAACAAAAATCCAGACTTGACGACAAAAGCTCACATTAAATATAATAGCCTTTAAGGTGGCACATGTTTTTGTGTTGTCTTTGTGTTGTTGTTTGTTTCTTTGGGTTTTGCCTTATATTAATCCAGACAAAGACAGAGGTGGTCCTAGTCAGTCATAAGGCAGATGGGTTACATTCCCCCTGAAAAGTCAGGTCCACAGCTCCTACGTGTTCCTTGGCACAACTCTTGAGTTTGGGTGGCTAGGCTTCAGTAGTGGCCATGAGTGCATTAGCACATTGAAAACTTGAACACCAGGTCAGCTTCTTCCTTGATATGTCTAATCTGGCCACTGACAAATGCTTTAGTTACATCACATTTGAATTACTTCATTGTATTTTACATGGACCTGCCTTTGGAAACTTCATCTGGCTTAAGATACTATAGATACACTGCTAACTGACACTGTTATAGGAGTACAGTACTACTTCTAGGCAACCTTCTTACAACAGCTTCACTGGCTGCCAATCTCTTTCCAAGTCCAATTCAGAAGTCCAGATTGTTACCTGTAAAGCCATATACAGCTTGGCTCCAAGCTATTTAAAGAATTATCTCATCCCATATGAGCCTCCTCAGCTTTTAAAGTCTTCTGGGGAGGCCCTTCGCTGGTCCCACAATTTCCCAAGCCCATTTGGGGAGTACACAAGAGCGGTTCTCAGTGGTTACTCCCAGGTTGCGGAATGCACTATTCCAAGAAACCAGGTCATAATATAAATAGCTGAACAGATCCTAGCAAGGTGGCACTTGTACTGCTGAAAATTTGAACATTGAAGTGTGGGGAATCTTCAATTTTTATTTTTATTTTTTGCAAATAAAAGTTAAATTTTAAGGCAATCATTTAAGGCTCTTTGTTGCTTATGCTGTAGAACAATAACTCAACTATACTTTTGGATACTGTATATACTCGAGTATAAGCCTAGTTTTTCAGCCCTAAGATGGGCTGAAAAAAAGGGTCCTCGGCTTATAGGCGGGTCAATACTTTTAGCTACTGAGGCAAGTTTGGGTCAGTGGCTAAAAGTCATTTTAAACATTGTGCGCCACTTCTCCTGACACCCCTCCATGTTTAAAATGACTTTTAGCCACCAACTTAAGCACTTGCCTCGGTGGCTAAAAGTCATTTTAAACATCACACACACCCAGCTCACGAGGAGTTGCCATGGCCTGCTGCATTTCCCACCCTAGGCTTATACTTGAGTCAATAAAATTTCCCAGTTTTGGGGGTTTTAATTAGGGGCCCCGGCTTATACTCGGGTCGACTTATACTCGAGTATACACGGTATTTATATCCCAAGCATGTTGGTTCAGAAGGAAGCCTCGTACTCAGTGGATTACAGTCTATAAAGTAAAGTATGTAATACTGGATTGTTTGATGGATGAAGGTGGAAATGTATTGTGCAGTTCCTCACATGTCTGCTCCACTGATTCGGTGGGTATTACTCCCATAGCAGTTGGCAGAGGATTTAACCCTGATTGTCATCAAAGTCTTTTTTTTTTAAAAATTTTATCACTACTAAAGTGGCAGAGGCTTTTTCAGCCCATGAGATTTGCATACTTACAAACCTGCTCAGGCTGATTTTTAATTAAAAACCACACGTCTGTTCACACATTCAAAGCAAAGATATAAGTCAACCATATTGTTTCATAGAAATGTGTGGGAAGAACATGAAAAGTATAAATCACTATAAATATGTGTACAACTTATAACAGGAGTAATACCTTTCTTTGAGCGCCTAGTCTGAAATAAATTGTTTCCTTATTTATATCTTATACCATTGCATTAATTATTATTGAGATATTTGGTATATATGTTTGCAATCATGATCTTAAGTCAATTTGTTTTGTTTTACTTCATTGCAAGAAAAAAATTTTTAAATAAGTTCAAACCAAAGAAACTATTTTACTCAGCTGAATAAATCCTGTCTCAGAAGTGGGAAAACAGCCATCCAGGGTCTCATCCTGTATTAGCATGCTGACCTCACTTGCATTACAGAGACTTGGTTGAATGAGGGGTGTTAATCTCACTTAGCTTTGTCCACCAAGTTTCTCTGTGCAACAGGTGATAAGACTAGGAGGGCAGGAAGTGGAGTAGCAATGGTCTATTGTGATTCCATCTCTCTCACCTGATTTCACATTCTCCAGTTCTCTGTGTTTGAATGTATGTTTCTGAAATTAGGAGCCTGGGACAAAATAGGGATTCTCTTAGTGTACTGCCCACCCAGTGGCTCACCAACTTCTCTTCTAGAGGTAAATGAGCTGGTACCAGAGGTGGTGTTAGTATCCTCTGAATTTGTTATGGTGGGGGACTGGAACATGTTGGGGCAGCTATTGGGTGGCTCAAGACTTCCTGACCTCCCTTATGAACATGGGTCTGTCCCAAATGGTATCTGCCACTACCCATACTGCAGGCCACATTTTAGACATGGTCTTCTGTACCAGTGTAAATATTGGTGACCTGAATGTGCAGAGAGGATTTTTTGGTAGTTTCATTGCTTTTCCCACAAGCAGAGGACTTAAAAAAATAATAAAGTGCAACCACGCCCACTTAAGCATGACCCAGAGCATTTTACAAGTACCTGGTCTTGAGGTGGTAAAATCCTTGTCGCTGCTCTGATGCAGATTTTAAACTGTTACTCGAGTCCGTGGGAACATGGAAAATCCGCACCAAAACCCTTTTGCCCCCGTTATGGTGTCTTTGCTGGGGTTCTCAGTTGTGAGATCAGAACGGTTGCGGATTTTCAAAATGCAGCCATGGGAACATCAGATCCACGACATCAACCATGTGACCGCTGGGGGGGGGGTCCAGATCAAAGTTTGCTGTGGATTTTAGTGGTTGTGTGAAAGCCCTAATTGTCATGCGCAGGCCATTAACCAATGCAAATTGGAGTCATTGGAACTCAGCGCCTTTGCAGGCATGGTGGTGTCCCACAGGAGGTCAGACCGCCCCTCTTTGTTGTCCTTTCACAAGCATGCAAAGGCTTGTCTCTTCTGGCAATGCCTTTTTTATTTTCCATTTTTCAGTGGCATTAAAATTATATTATTTTTGTTAATATTGACTTATATCAAAGTAAGCCACCTACTCACTGTTCATAGTGTTAAATATGATCTATTAATACCGTGAATTACCACTGTCAGCTTGTTTTCAGTTGTAATATTGTCTTCCAGTGTTGCAAATCACTACGGTCCTTTTCAAGACCGGTGAAGTAAAATTATTAGGAAAAAAATAAAATAAAGAGTGGGGATTTTTTTATTTTTATTTTTTAGCTTGGGGGCAACTCCTTGACCCACTTGGTGAAGAATGTCGAACTCTTCGGATGGTTTATGTAAACATCATGCCTTGAAAGGGTGGGAAGAACTGCACTTGTTTCAAAGCCACCGTGCTGACAGCGCCAAACGGGGCGAGGTCCCCGGGAGGCACCGGGGTATACTCGGAGGAAGGGAGGAAGGCGATCGGGCAGGACGAGCGCAGAAGGGGCCGGGGCGCCGAGGCGAGGCCCTTCGGAAGCGCAGGAGGGCCGGGAAGCGAGAGGGGCGTTGTATGTGTGTGTGCAACAAAGCCCTGGTAACGTGGTTGCTACCACGGCGGCGGCGGGTGCCTGGTAACCGGGCGCACTGCCCCTTTAAGCCGCCGGAGGGCGGGAGGGAGAAGGAAACAGGATCCCTTCCATATCCACCCCACCCTCCGGCCGGCCGGCTCGCCCGCCGCTTCTTTCCGCCCCTGCGGTTGCCTCGGTCCCCGAGTCCCGGAGCCCCCGCCTGGCCGCCTCCTCGGCGCGCTCCCGTCCTCCCCATGCGCGCGGCGGCAGAGGCAGCAGCAGCAACAACAATCGGAGTGCAGGCGCCGGCGGGCGGTGCCGGCAGCTCCCCTTCCTCCTCCTCCTCCTCCGGCCATGTCCGGCCGCTCGCGCTGAACCCGTCCGGGGAGCGGCGGTGCTCCCGCTCCGCTTGTGGTCGCCGCCGCCGCCGCCGCTGCTGCTGTTCGGGCAGGAGGCACTCATCATGAGCGCCGAGGCGCCTTCCCGCGCGTCGACGCAGCTCCGCGCCCTCTTCAGGATGGAGCCGACCCCGCCCGCCACTTGCGAGCCGCTGGTGGGCGCCTCGGAGTTCCTCAAAGGTGAGCAGGGAGGGGGTCTTCCCCCACCACCCCCAGTTCGCTGGCGCCTCTCGCCTCCCCTGGCCGCTTTGTTGCAGATGCCCGAGGGGGTCCCGGGGCCACGCGAGTCCCGGGCGGGGTGGGGTGGGGTGAGAGGAGTTTTTGCGCGGGGAGAAGAGCTCGGGGCGCCGGGCTACGAAGGGGGTCCTCCTGCCTTGGGCGGGAACGGGGCGGGGGAGGGCGCCGCTGGGGCTTTGCAACCGGGGACCGCGCAGGCCACGGGGACCCTTTTGACCCGAGCTTTGCGCGGCCGCTCAGGCGTCTCCTTCCCCCTCTTTCCCGCCAGACCGGCTGTACTTCGCGACTCTCCGGAACAGACCCAAGAGCACGGCGCACACCCACTACTTCTGCACGGACGAGGAGCTGGCGTACGAGAAGTAAGGACTCCTCGCCTCGCTTCGTTTACTTTCGTTTTCTCCCCCCTCGGAGGGGCGGCCTGGGCGGGGAAGGGGGCCGGGCAGTGTTTTCCCCCGGTGGCCCGCCTGAGCCTCGCCCGTGCGCGGAGTGGGGGGGGAGGCTCGTTGCCCCCCGGAGGGAGCTGGCTTCGTCCACCCGGAACCCGCGCCGAGCGAAGCGGGAAAGCCTCCGTTGTCCCGGGTGGGCGGGCAGGTTCGTGGCCCCACCAAGGGCCCGCTGGGGGCTCAAAGAACCACGCGGGCGGGCGGTTCGGCTTCGGGTGAACCTGAAGGTGAACCCGCTTGTCTGTTTCCTTCCTCGCCTCCTGTGGGCTTTTCCTATAAAACCTGCTGGCTAGCTAGTGGAGGCTTCCACGAGCTGGAAACAGCTCGAAGAGGGCTTCGTGGAATGGGTGAACGTGGCTACCGTCATCTCTCTTTTTTTTAAGTAAAAATAAAAATGGAACTACCTTTGGCGTATTCTACTTAGTCAACGTCCTATTTCTCCCCCCTTTTTTGGAACAAGTGAGGAAAACATGTCTTATACAGTAATTCTATAGTCCAGGATAGCTGCCATGAGCATAGCATTTAACTTTCAGCCTTAAATGTACAGGAGAGGGGATCATTTCAGATATACAGGACCTTGACCCCAGTTGATTAACTGTTAACATATGAGTTTTCAGTGAAATGAAGATTTCATGAAGCAGTTGTTATGGTTGTCACTCAGCTTTTTAATGACTATGAATACTTTTTGAAAACTTACTGGGATGAAGCAAGGAATCTAGAAATCTGCAAAATAGGATAACCAGGAATTCTAAAACAAACTTGTCTTCTCTTTTTCCTATTTCTCTTTTTTTTATCAGAATGTGGGCTTACTTTGCAGCGCTGAGTGTTTCTTTCACGCAGTTGCCCTCCCCAGGCACAGTATAATAGTAGCAAAGCCTTGGCATTAGAGAGCACTCTTAATATGGAAGATTTAGGACAGATAAGGGGAGGGGAAAGGATTTATAATCAACTTGTTGCTAATAATACTTCTTAAATCATATATCTGATGTAGCTGGTTTACCAGCAGCTTGTAATATGAGGTAAATGTAACTTATAAAAAAGAAAAAAGAATGCTTAGAAGTATGTCTTTCTAATGGTAGGCTTTCTTCCACCCAGTTTGTACATTAAAGAGCAAAATCCATTAAATCAGTTTCAACTAATAATGATTTGCTTTCAGGGAGACTTACAGTATAATCAAATAGATGGCTCACAATAAGTGAACTCCATTTATTTCTGTTGGATGTGTGCCACATAAGCATGTACAAGATCGCAGCCTTAGTGGTGGCTAGCTTTCATGGATTACAACCAGCCAAAGAGATCTGTTTGTTTCCATGTCATTGTGTAGTATATAAATAGCTGTTGTGCTAACTGTCCTACATACTGCAATTCTTTTCCCACTTGAATTTTTGAAATTGGTCAGTATAGTTGCTCTGCTTAATATGTTGTGATGTGCTGTCAAAACACTTCTCACTTATGATGGCACTATGAATTAATAATACTGGTAATAACAGCAGTGTGCCAACAATTTATAATGATTCTGTCCAGAATGTCATGAGCATAGAGTACAGTATTCAGAAATGATTTTCTGCTATCTTTTTCTACCCAAGGCTACATAGGCTGTCTTTTCTCCTGGGGAACACAGTGGGGGATTGAGCTCCCAACATCTCCTTCTGTTGTTGACTTCCCGACCCATATAGCTCGCCAGGCAGCCCTGAATGAATTACTGACCTTCAAAAAAATCTGCCAGTAAGAGCCCAACTCATGTCGTGCCAACTTCTTTGTTAAAGTTCTCACGTAATCAGTTTCTGTCTTTTCCTGCTATTTTCAACTATTACCAACTTTATTCCCCCCCCCCAATAATATATCCCAAGTAGAACAGCCTGATAATTGAGTCATTTCTTGCTTCTAGAATGACGTAAGGCTTATTTTGATGTAGCTTCCATTCTATTGAATTTTGGGTGGCCCATGATCTCTGTAAAGATCTTTTTCCAACACCATGTTTCAAATGTGCAGATACTTTTTCCCATCAGCCCTCTTCACTGTTTATCTTTCAGATATTTACGTAATAATCCGAGATGCCATAAGACGGGTGATCTTGGCTTTGGTTTTCATTAACACATCCTTACACTTCAGGATCTTTTTTAGTTCTTTCATAGCTGACCTTCCAAGTCTGGATTCTTTTGGTTTTTATTGGCTTCAGAGAGAAAGCAATATGGTTCTGGAACAACCATGAAATGTGAGTTGTTTTTCAAGGGGCCTTCCAGAGGAGAAGGGGACTCAGTTTGTGCCACTTGTCAAATTTCCATAAGTTGCACAGGCGACTTGACTTGCACTCGACTTAAGGTTATTATTATTTCAATGACTTGTACTTTAGATTCTATTGACTCAGATCTTGGAACCCACCCATCCCTTCCTTTTTTTCGGGGTTGGGGGCGACTTGTTTTTTAATAGGGACTTGGGGCTTGGCTCCAAGGGCTTGGACATACGGCCATAGCACCTCAGTGTTTAGTCCATGGGTTCTCCATGTAAATCAAATAAATAATAAATAAATACATGTATCTTCTGCACAATAATTCCTTCCACGAGAAATAGGGTGGTAATTTTTTGGCATACAAAATTAAAAGGGCAGAATTCTAAGAGTCTCGGGTTACATACAAAGTAAATGACACCAGAGGAAAGTGGATGAGGTTCTAGAATATGCAAATTTGTTTCTCATTTGCCTAAAGGCAGTTTGTAAAATGCCCTAGAGCAGGCCTACCCAAAGTCCGCCCCGGGGGGGGCGGGCAAAGCCGGCCCGCCAGGCCATTCTGAGTGGCCCGCGGCTGGCTGGCCCACCCCTCCCTCCCCCTCCTTCGCCCCATTTTTTAAAAAAAATCTTCCACCAACACTGACATCACCGGGAAGCTTGAGGGGCTGGGCTGGCCGGCCGGCTGGTGAGCAGAAGCTTGTGGGGCTGGGTGGGCGGACAAGGGGGTGGGCCACCACCACCAGCACCGCAGTGAAGCTTGTGGGGCTGGGTGTGCACACAGGGGTGGGCCACCGCCACCGGCATCACCGGGAACCTTGTGAAGCTAGGCGCCCGCCTTCCTTCCTGCGGGTGGGGTTGCAAGGGGTCAGTGGGTGGGGCTTGCAGTGGGGTGGCAGGGTCAGGGAGCAACCGGCTCCTGACACATTCTCAGCCACCAAATCTGGCCCTCCTTACAAAAAGTTTGGGCACCCCTGCCCTAGAGCCAGCAAGGTGGGAAACAGAGTGATGTCTGTCCAGTCTCATCCAAGGCAAGTCACATAGTGTGTGATTCCTCAAGAGCCATCCCCAGAGCTTCCTAGTCCTCACTGGTGCAAGAGATTCTTAGAGAGACCATGTGCCAAGGGGATCTCAGTGGACTTGCTTGCATCACAGGATTGTTCCAGCACCCTGCCAGGGTCTCTTTTGAGGGTGCACCAGTCTGTGCAAGCGCTCAGGCAACCACTCTGCCAAGGAGACAGGGTGGGAAATCTCCACATAGAGACAACAAGTGGCCGCCTGGCTGAGGAGGCATGGAAGGGCTGGCCGAGCTCCTGCTCAAGGTGCACCTCTGGAGGAGGACCCTGTTGGCATCCCAAGCAAGATGAGTGGGCCTGACAGCTGTGGGAAAGAGGAGAGCTCAAGCACAGCACTGATGGTGCTGCATGGATGACTTGACACGAAGCATGAGAGAATGCTTTGGGCCCGTTTCTCCTGTGATCTCCTGTGTGTTAATTATGAAGTAGGCATGAGTACAGTACAAAGCATTTCATCGCAGTTTTCCCACAGGTGCTGCATGTCCCATCCCCACCCCCCAAGCCTGCTGCCCCACTCGCAAGCCTCTGTGTGCTGTCCATGTTATCCCCCTGGGGTGGTTGCCCACTCCGGGCAGGAGTTTGGGCTTCCCTGCCTCACCTCCTCCAGCTGCCGACCACGCTGTGCTTTGTGCCCATATCTATTGTGAAGTAAACCCTTTTTAATACAGTGGGATTTATTTCAGAATAAACACAGGTAGGATTGAGCCAGGAAGCTTCTCCTGATTCATTCATATCTAGCCAGGAGGGAATTGCTTTCTGTTGCACATTACAGAGCATAACATCAAACCACTGGTCAGAGAGACCATCTAGATATTGTCATCTACACTGTCAGGCTCAATGAAATAGATTCAGTCTATCAAATGGAGTCTGGTATATTTTCTTCTGTAGTATGAAAGTGGAAAAAGAAGGGGAAAATATACAGTATTAGTAAAAATGTGAATACACTTGGGGAGGAGAGAATGGTTTGGGTAGGGAATTGTATGCTGGTGATAATATAGGCCTTTTGTCAAAGTTATTGTCCCCATTGCATTAGGGTAACAACAGATAGATTAAAGCAGCCATGTCCAGACTTTGGCCCTCCAGATGTTTTGGACCACAACTCCCACAGTCCTTTGCCATTGGCAATCTAAGGTTAGAATTCTGGGGGTTGTGGTCCAAAACATCAGGAGGGCCAAAGTTTGGACATGCCTGGATTAAAGGTACAGTACTATGGTTGTACTGAGTGCAGTGAGGCAACAGGTACTGTACTGGGTACAATGAGGCCACAGGTAGATGAACTAAATCAGACATGTCCAAACTTCGGCCCTCCAGATGTTTTGGACCACAACTCCCACAGTCCTTTGCCATTGGAAATACAGGCTTGGAATTCTGGGAGTTGTGGTCAAAACATCAGGAGGGCCGAAGTTTGGTCATGCCTGAACTAAATGAACTAAAAATTTAAGGCTTGTGCCAGTTGTTTAGGTTTATTGCAAGTTTGGATAGTACAGCTTTTTGAATCTATATTTTTTGATCTGCTTTGAAGTTGAATGCTCAGCACGTCATTTGAGTCTTCAAGTGCCATGTCCTTGTAGAACATTGGCGATCAGTAGCCTGAACTGGTTTCCATCTAAAGCAGTGGTTCTCAACCTGTGGGTCCTCAGATGTTCCTGGACTGCGACTCCCAGAAATCCCTTCTAGCACAGTGAGTGGTGGAAATTTCTGGGAGTTGCAGTCCAGGAACATCTGGGGACCCACAGTTTGAGAACCACTGATCTAAAGGTATTCTAAACAGTGCAGCTGTGCTCACTGCAGACCATTGCCTTAATTTTTTTAAGCCAGAATGTTCTTCTCTGCCCTGGACTGCACTTCCCGTCTATGTTTCCTTGAAGGATAACTTGCAGAAGATGATATTTCTGATTGCGCATTATGTGTCTGAAATACTGGGTTTGTTTGATGTTATTTCACATGCTAAAATAAACAAATAAAGGTATTAAATCATTGGATGCCCAATGTGGTGTAGTGATGAACTACGTTGCAGGAGACCAGAAGTTATTCAGAGTATTTTGAATTCAAATCCCTGCTTGTCAGAGTGGATAAAAATCCATGATTTTTATCAATGTAAATCATGTCGGAATTTTTTTAAAAATGACTTTTTAAAAAAATTCAAATTGTCCAAAAAAATTCAGTTTTTAAAATTGAAATCATTTTGATTTAAACCCAATCCATCCTGCTGCTTGGCAATGGAAACTTAGTGAGCAGAAGCTGGTACTAGTAAACCCGTTCCTTAAGTTTATCTTGAAAACCATATTAAGTTTGCTGTTAGTTGGATGCAACCTGATGACACATAACACATGAATCATCCCTTTTGGAAACTTGCTCAAGGCAATGTAACATTTAAAAATGGCACACTTGAAATACAGGTGAATATTGTTAGGTGGGTGCTCAGAAAGGAAAAGCAGAAAGTAGAAAGATTATCTTACCTACACCTCTCACTTTTTGGGTAGTAGTCTTTTGCATACAAACTTTGTGAAAAAGCTCTTGTATTTGAACCTTCCGGGATATCAATAGAAGTAAAAATCCAAAGCCTTATATATTAATTTTGCTATCTCCACTTTCTGTTAAAACAAATTGGCCCTGATGTTACAGTTAATAAAGATTTGTCCCCTTAAATCAGTGTTGGCGAACCTATGGCACGGGTGCCAAGGGTGGCACTTGGAGCCCTTTATGTGGGCACCCGACACCGCCCCTTCACAGCCACCTGTATTCAGGTTAAATTGCTGTATAAGCACTTTGCAAAAAAAAAAAAAACCTAGTGGGTCTTGAATCACAGTTTGGGCACTCAGTCCGTAAAAGGTTCTCCATCACTGCCTTAAATTATTCTTATGACTGACTGATTCTTGCGACTTAAGAAAGCCTGTAGAGATCCTGAATATTATATTTTAAAATAATAGAGGGCCCTCAAATTCCTAGCTAGCTAGGCTGATCCATTGGCTGTACTGTCTTGTATTTCAAAAACTTGATTGATATATAATCCTGTTTCTTTTCCTTGACGTTTGTATCAATTCCATGGTAAGTGACCCACATTCTAGTATTGCAAGAAGAAAAAATCTGTCAGATTTCTCCACACATGCATTCCCATTAAAACTTTTAATTCATCACCTTTAAATCCTCATTGCTTCCACTATAGGACTGGATGGTTAAAAATTCTGACCATTTCATTACTCATCTTGTCAGTACAGTATTTTATCAGACTTTAGTCCTTCATTGGGTGATGTATGGTCTTCTGAATAAAGTTTATTATCGATTTATATAATATGATAATACTTGTTCTTTCCCCCCTAATATTAAATCCCTGACTCACTACCACAGTACACTGAATTAGCTCTTGTAAGTACGTAAGCAGCATTTGTCTCAGTTCATATTTTTGGAGAATTCTGCCATCTATCTACATCCTTAGCTGTAAAAATAGTTCATTTCTGTGAACTCTTTGACTGAAAGGGAAATAAATCTTATAATACAAATTTATCTCTTACCCATAGCTGCTCAGTTCCTTACTAGATTTCTTTTTTAGAGGAAGAATTGTGCTTTGACAGTAGTAACTCTAGTAATGCTTTCTGTTAATTTACTTGAAAAAGATACTGGACTGCTATATTTATTTCTTTAGATAGAAGAAGAGTTTTAGAAATAAGCCAGACATGATAATAATGTAGCTTCAATTCTGACCCTTTCTAGAGGTTTTTTGTTTAGGCGTGGAGTGTCAAGGGTTTCCCAAGTCAGACAGACACACTAACCATAGAGACATACTACCCCAATTGTGCCAGTGTGGCTGAAGTCTAAGAGGGCCAAATGTGCTGATGGATGGGGGATGTCTTTCTGATTGGTACCCTTCCAACACTTCACTCCACTCCATGTGAACAGTGCTTCCAGAGAGTTAACAGAAATCTATAAGGTTAAATACTTTGGCTTTTACACCAACCTGAAGTGGTAAAAATATCAAGGCACAAAAAAAATACATAGTCTTCTAGTATATGGTCAAAGAAGACCCCTTTTATGTATTAACAACACCCCAAAAGAACCAAATAGCTGTAAAATATACATACAGTATTTCGAGACTTGTAACAGAGCAGTAGATGAGCATAGCATTCTCCAAACAGATAACTAGGTCAGGCAAGATATATTTTGTCCCCATGTTTATGCCCAGAGTTCCAGTTTCCAAACTTTTCTAGCAGGTTTACCAATCCAGCATCAAGTTCCTGAACTTTCATGAAGAGAATAACTTCTTTCCCCCTTTTTTCACTCAGCTGAAACAATTCTCCTAATTAACTCCATAACAAGGAGTGAGCTCTCCTCCTTGAAGTCTTCTTTCTAACAGAGAAAAATTGCAGGTGTTACTGCTTTGCGGTTACTAGTGGGCATTCCTCCCCTCTTTGAGTTGGCTGTATTCAAACACTGATTTCCCCAAGAGCAACAAAGCCCTTGAACTCTCATTTCCCCCCAATCCCTTGACATAAGATGCTCAGAAGAAGTTTACCATTCTTTTCTTCTGGGGGCACCTGGGGCTGTGCAGCTTTCTTCAAACCACACAGTCTGGCTCATCTCCCATAACACACAGTGGGGAATAAAACTCCAACCTTCTGGCTTTGCAGACATTCTAGTATGAATATTAACTATTTCATTCAGCTCCTGAGTAGTATTTCCTAAATACAGTGATTTGTTTACAAGTAATCCTGATGTCCAGGACTTCATCTTGTATCACAAAAAAAATCAAGTTAGAGATTATTTCCAGCTGTTTCTAAATTGAATCCTTGTCTATTTAGCTTCTCTATCTCTTTGGTGGCTCAGCGGGCTAGAGTACTGAAAACTGTCAGCTACAAAATCAGCAGGTTAGCAGTTTGAATCCCGGGTGCCATGTAGTGGAGTGAGACCCCGCTGTTAACCCCAGCTCCTGCCAACCTAGCAGTTCGAAAGCATTTACTGTAAATGCAAGTAGATAAATAGATACCGCCAAAAAAAACGGGAAAGTAAAACGGTGTTTCCTTGCAGCCATGCCGGCCACGTGGCCAAGGACTTTTACAACACTGGGTCTTCAGCTTGAATACGGAGATGAGCACCGCCCCTAGAGTCAGACATGACTAGCACACATGTGCAGGGGGAACCTTTACTTTACTTTACTATCTTTTTAATAGAGACGCTTTTGTGTAGTTTTAATTTACTACCTTGCCTCATTCTTCTTCTTGTTTTTCTGTGAATACACACACATGAGTTTCCGCTGCACCTGTCCAAGTTTTTCTAATGTATATAAACTTTTTTTCCTACTGCTTAAGAATCTGCTTGTCTAATTTTGTGTTGCTTTGCCATATCACTTTGTACTTGGCTTGCAAAGTGTTTGTTCTTAAGGACAAGATTTCCACTTTTGAAAGGAATATGCTTTTCTCCAGTTCTCTTGGATCTGCCTCTGCTATTAAACTGCATCTCTCCATTTGTCTGTGTTTTGAGGTGTCAAGTCAGATCTGATTTACAGCAGTGTAAAAAAGGCTTTAAAGGTAAATGGAATATTTAAGGAAAGGTTTTACCAATTCCCCACCCATACCCACCCAAGGAATTTCCATTGCCAAGCAGGAATTTGAACTTTCTCTTGAGTCCTAGTCTGTCACTCTGTCTACCATATCATACTGTGTAGCCCTTATAATTTATCTGTGTTTTCTTAAATTAGCAGTATAAACGTTAAGGCTCAGTAGCTTCTGTCTACTTTTGAGAGACTCCATTTAAAAATGAAGATGATATTGGAAAGCGAGTGGTAATTATCAACATATCCTGTTGAATTTGATTTTCTGTGGGTACTCATTTTAAAGCAGTTTCAGTTTGACAAGTTTGTTAATCTTTGCTCATGGCTTGGCCTTTATTCAAGTGTTGCCTTGTCAAAAAAATGTGCACTGAAGAGCAGTTTATGGTGGGTCTGCAGTTCCGGACAGAGTAAGATGAGAAGAAGTTCTTATTTCTCTTGGTGATAGTTGCTTAAGTACTTGCCAGTATCTCTTTCTTCTGAATTGACCCTTTCTGACAGCTACCTAATCAACTAGGAGGTAAATACTGTAATGTCACCCATTTAGATATTTATTCAAAGTCATATTCAGTGCTTCAGCTGTTCTTGTTCTCCTGACTTTTTTTGAATTGTGTGTACAGCATGTGTGTGTGTTTTATCTTGGATCATCATGCATGCTTGTTCCTAGTGGAGGAGGGCCGTGTGATAGAGTGGGTAAAATCTTGTTGCATAAACTGACATCCCGTGCAACTTGGATTGGGCAGTGGAAACATTGAATTTACAGAATACTAATTAAAAGCTTCTATTTCCCCCCTTCTCAGTATCACAAGGCGTCCATAAAGCCATGTACCACTTACTCCCTTTGGATTCTTTTTGCAGTGGGGAAGCATTTGGAAGCCTTGGAATGGGTGGGAAGGTTTAAAAAAAATACTATCTGAGGTGCTTCTGGCAGGATTGAAACCATTGCTGATTGGGTGGTTTTTAATTAATTTTTTACTTTTAATAAGCTCCACCCATCCTCTCCCATATCCCAAGGCTCCCGACTGCTTCCTTGGGGCAAAAGTGAGCCTGAGCGAAGAACCTAAAATGGGAAAATTTATTTATTATTAGAAATGTAATGTTTGTTCAAGTTGCTCCAGGCACAAAATTAAGCAACAGGACTTGGCTCAATATGTCTCTTATTATCCCTTGATCAAATTCTTCCAGCGAGCCATGCCAGCTTTGGCTTGTTTGACAGAGTATCCTTCCTCCATCCTCTGCTCCATAAACTCCAGATAAGAAGATTTGGATACAAGTTGGTTCATGGGAACAGGAAGAGGGTTAACAAGCAACAGATTCAAACAATAGTTTGAATCCTCAAACCTGGTTGCAGGCAGCAGTTGACTAACTGGCTATAGTGTCTCTTATTCTCCAGTTCTCTTCATTGAGATATATGGGTGCCGCCCCCCCCCCCCAGAACCTCCAGTTTTCATCACTGGAAGCGGGTGGCCCATCAATTCGAACCCTGATCCTGAGACTTCATTGATACCCGCTTGTAAGCCCACAATGATGGCAATAACATGGAGAGTCTCTCCCAGGAGGTCTCCATCTTCCCTAGTCGAACAGGCCAGTTGCCACCCCCCCCCCCCTTGGCACTGGCATTCCTTTTGGTGTCTTCTCCTACCAGTGTTGGCGCTGGTGTTGGTCCTTCAGCATTGAGTGCTGTTTTCCATCTGGTTGTCTTGAGTGATGAATACCCTCCTTATATGGGAGGGGTGTTCCCATTTCCCCGCTTCTACTTGAGGTACCCTTTAAAGTATATAGTCCCATTCCCAGCTGGGGGCGGGGGTTCTGAGTTATCTTCTGGAGACTCCTTGACCTACTGCATGTTCAGGAAGTTTTCCTGAGCTTCCCCCCAAGGATGTCCTGTATCTTATATAAACACAATTTTGGCCCATCCAGGGCCATGTTTAGATCTTAAAGAGACCTTTAAAAATATCTGATGCAGCGAGATGTTTCAACAAGAGGCACTGTATGGCCTCAAACAAGCCTAAAAGGGGCAAAATAGTGTCTACAGTGCAAATCACAAATCAGATGAATCCGTTACATGGTGGCATGCATGCCTGTTGAATCAAAGGGTCAGTCAGTCTTTGACTTTGTAAAAGAAAAAATGTTCAATTTGGTGGGCTTGCACTAATAGCTAGTATAGAAAGCAGCTGCCCACTTGTTGACAAGCATGGATAGATAATTCTCCCCCCATCCCCCCTGAATATGTTCTGAACAAAGCACTCCCATCAGTAGTTGAGATCTTCTAGTGGGCTGTGCATCAGCTTCCCTTTTACAAGGAAAATAAAGCTCAGAAGAGACAGGAAGAGTAATACATATTGTAGTGTGTTTATTTGTTATTTTGTTATTGTATTAAAAATAAAAGTTATATTAAAAAGGATAGTACGTAACAGTATGTTGACAAATTAGTCCTTCTCTTTTACCTCACACGGTTTCCTCAGAACTGCAGATTAAGCCTATTTGTACCTTCCTGTGACGCCTCAGAAAGCAAGAAGGAGTGTACAACATGCAGCAAGGAATATGTGCTATAACAAACCACCACTTGTACACTACTTAAGGGAACAACACCATTTCTAAACACAAGCTGAGCATATCACCTGGTTCCCCACTCTCTTAGCCTCTCTGCAGTAGTTTTTCTGTTCACGTGCAGCTGCTTTGGGATTTTCTTCAAATAGAATATATACACTCTTTCAATTGTCTCTAAAGGCAGGTTAACACTGTAGCCCTGTGTACATTCATTCGCCTGGCAATAAAACTCCCTTCTGAATAGGTGTACACAGGAGTGAGTTTTAAAACTTTCATTTTCAGAAATAGGTGCTATACTGTTTCATGCTTGACTATTTTTGATGCTGTGGTGCTGATCCTATTGATGTTCTCTTGTGTCTAATATTGTTTGTGTTAAACTCCTGTATATTGCTATGGTATTCAAATGAGCAGTGATACATTTTTTAAAATTCTAATTTAAATTCTAATTTTAAAATAAAATGTTGCCTAGAAAGTACTTTCTTCATTTTTTGCATATGAACAAAAACATTTATGGAACAAAATATTTTTCTAATGCTTGTTTCCATGTTTCCTATGTATTGCCCTTGTTTAAAGCAGCACTTTTCAAATTTGTGCTGTAACTGCCATGTCCCTGGTTGCCAGCTATTTTCCTTCTCTACAGTAGCTGTGCCAAGTCCAATTAAATATTTTATGTTTAAACATTAGCACTTGTCATGCCAAGAAAAATGAATGAGTGCATATATTGCCAGATGGAAATAAACAGTTGAATAGTCTGGCTAGTTCTGTTTTAAGCCTAGCCTCTTGAAAATTATTTTTCCAGTTAAGTTGTCAGATTTCTCTTAAACATCTTTGCTTTGTTCAAGAGTACTGCTTCTTTTAATAATGCTTACCTTGTAAGAAAGCTGGTTTAAAAATAAATAAAGCAGAGGACTGACTTAGTCAGACTTTTCACTAATTAATGAGTAGGAAACTGGTGATTGGCTTTTCTTCAAGAAGAATGCTGGCTCTTGTTTTGTTCTTTGCAAGCAGATCCAGGCTTGGGATATCACACTTGACTGGTTAGGGCACAATAGGCTTTCATTTGGCCATCACATTCCTCTTGTTGGCCTGTATCTGTTTCACTTTGGTCAGCTTAACTCCTTGTTCCTCACTTCTACAGTGCGGGCTCTCTGTTCATTCTGGAGATCTCCGCCAGATGCCGTTTTCCCTCTCCCATCCCGTTTTTAGTTGTTGGATTTTGCGAGCATTTTATCAGTACGCACCACATCATATGGTACATACTCCTGCCTGCCAGCAAGAGGCTTTGGATTAACTTATTAAAAGGTTATGCTGCCGCAGGGCAAGTACCTGTCCTTACAGGAGAGACCTTCTTTGCCTTTGAGCTTGGCACGTACCAATAACATCGAAGCGACAACACCCGGCTGTTGTTACAGCAAGAGTGAGCTTCTCTGTCTGGCCTGAAAGCGAAAGCTTAACTAGACCTTTCAGTACCATAGAACTGCTCGTCTCGGTATAGGGCAATATGGCCTTTTTGTTGCAGAGACTGCTATGTGGAATTACATAGAATAGAATGCACACGTTGTACAAAGGGTATGTTAAGATAATAAAAAACAGAATTTTGAGTCCATTTGTGTGTTTATCCCAAATCACCTGAATATGTGTCGGGGGTGGGGCAGGGGAAGAATTCTCATAATCCTTGGGATAGTAGACTTGCACACATCTTCAAAGAAACAGCTGGATTCCATCTGGCAATTATTTTTGTGGGCTTTCCTTAATGCTGATCCAGGAGCTGCAGGTGCAGTGTTCCAACTAAAGTGTCTGAAACATGAAGTATTCTTGTAACATAGTCCATCTCTGTTGAAGGGCTTGTTCAGGCTATTTATGTGTGCTTTTTTGTTTTGGCAGTCCAGAGTTGACGTTTCATTGTTAACGTACAAAGCCATAAACAACTTGAGAATCACATAACGAGTCGACTACCTTCTCCATCCTAGACCTAATTTATCTTCTAGAGGGGCTCGCCACCCAATCCTGGGTGGCGCTACATCTTCCTGAGATCTGCTCTGCATTTGCAATCATTCAGACTTGGAAATCCAACATGTTGGCTGGAACTCACTGGGCAAAATCCTTTTGGCACAGTTCCATCATTGTAAACTGGATCAGGGTGCTGGAAATAATTCAAAGTGCCATATCTCCTCATTTCTGGTCTTGAGGCTTCCTAGGGCTCCCTCTTTGCCTGGGGAAGTCTTTGGGAACCTTGGGACTTGGAAAATGTTTTTAATCGCTAGAAATCATCACGGGATTGCTGTTGCCCTCCATTACAGCACCATCCTATAGGTCTCAATGGGTATGTAGTTGATCAGTGGGGGCTTTCATGTACTGGCCCATACAATATTTGACTAACTCTTATAATGTCTTAAAGCTATAAATGTTTTGATCACTGGTCTGTATTTCTTTTAGTTTTTATGCAGATTTTGGACCTTTAAACTTGGCTCAGCTGTATCGATTCTGCTGCAAACTAAACAAGAAATTAAAGGTAAGATATTCTGTAAGAAATGCAGGGGTTTGGTAAAATTTGGTTACAGTAAACTACTATAGGGAATTATTTGATAATTGCCTGAATTCTTGAATATAAACTTTAACATTTTGATCTTTCTGTTTGAAAGGAAGAATTGAAAGTTGATCATATCAGTTGTTGGGCTACAGATGTCGTGCTGTCTTGAAGCAGGGCCTAGCAATGAATTGTAAGACCTGTAAGCCAACAGGTGAAGACAGAGACTGAAATCAGAGAGATTTTAAGCACAGCAATTCTCTTGCTTTAGATATAGAATTTCCAACAAGATGGACCTGTGCTTCAAAATTGTACCTGCAACGTGAGGAAGCTTAGAGTGCAGCAGAAATGGTGTAATACTGTACCTTGTTCTATGCTCAGGAACTGATAAACACCAGTGACGTTATGGCTACTGTGGCTGATAGCCACAATATTAGACTAACCCTCTTCTGAATTTATCTAATTGCCACATCTTACGGTTCTAAAATTCAGCAGATTTGTTGGCTGTTTTTGAAAAGTATTCTGATTGGAATGGGCAGCATTTCAGCTTACACAAAGGAAAACCTTTAAAGAAAGAAAAAATGATACGTAAAACCCTCACTAGTCCTCTTACTCCTTCCTAAGTTATTCTTGTTTTGGGAGTGCTCCAGCTCAGCAAGAAGTGTTATGTGGAAGCTGTGGTGAGACTGAGTGATTGGCAGCCCTTGTGTGAGCAGAAGTACAGTAATACCTCAGATAATGAATGCCCCTGATAATGAATTTTTCAGATAACGAATCACAATTTCCAGGTATGGGGCTGCCTCGGATAACGAATTTTCCCTATGGGCTGCCTCAGATAACAAATCGCAATTTCTAGGTATACGTCTGCCTCGGATAACAAATGTTCAGCATGCCTCAGTAAAAAAGAGTTATCCCAGGCTGCATCACATCTGTACCTTTAAAGTGCACTTTATAAAGAGTTTTGAGCAAAAAACCAAGTGTCTGTGTGATTTTCCTAGGATCTGGAAAAGATTAATTGGTTTCCCATTCATTCCTATGGGAAACCATGTTTTGGATAATGATTTTTTCGGATAACAAATTGCCTCAGAACGAATTAAATTCGTTATCTGAGGTACCACTGTACTTTCAGGTTGTGTAAGATCTTCTTTAAGTACATTGTAAAGGGTACATCACACACACACACACACACACACACACACACACACACACACACCACTATCTTATGTACATACAGCTATTTCCTCCTTAAAATATCCGCAATTTTGAACTATTTCATATAACTTGTGGCATGTATATGAGCATTTATTTTTAAAAAACAATATCTAAAATTTTACATTGAGAAGAATTTTATAAGGGTAACAGCTGTTTCTTTATCAGCTGGAAAATAAAATATTTTTTTTCAGTTGAGTAATGGCTAAGACATCAAAACACAGTAGTGCCAGGAATATAACACGGGAGCCCCATGGCACAGTGGTTAAATAAATGCCTGAACTGCAGGTAAAGCTGTGCTCACGACCTGGGGTTCAATCCCAGGTAGCAAGCTCATGGCTGGCTCAGCCTTCCTTCCTTCCAAGGTTGGTAAAATGAGTACCCAGCTTGCTTGGAGGGTGGGGTAATGTGTAGCCTGCGTACTGTAATTAAACCAGAAACTACTTGAAGTGGTATGGGGCGGTATATAAGCAGAACACACTTTTTTCTTAAATCAGTGGCATTATATGCAAGTTGAATGATGTCCTATTAAATTTCCAGTCATTCAACCAACAGCTTAACTCAGTGGTTCTGAAACTTTTAAAACTCACTCTTCCCTTTACTTGCTGGTGACTGGATGTGACTCCCCAAAACAGCAGGATTGCTGTATCCATAGGGTCAGTACCTGTGCTTTCATTAATTTTTTTTTGGGGGGGGGGATAACACAATTAAAAAGAAAACCATGAATACACCTTCCCAGGGTGCCTTACCAGGAATTGCTACTGACCCCAGTTGTATTATGGGCAAGAATTAGGGAACATGGGATCAATACATATCAAGTTGTTGGGTTCAGCTTATGTATTTAATTAGACAAACATAAAAGTGAGGAGAAAGGAGCCTCAAAATGTTGACTTCCTGTGGTTGTCACATCTTGCAGCAAGGGTTGGAAGTGAAAAGCTTCAGATAAGAAACAGGGCAGCCTGGTCACTGAGTTGTTCTGCTCAACAGGAATTTGAGGGGGAGGGGGCTTTTTCATGCTCTCATTCCTCAACCATGAGTTTGGTTGAGGACTGAGATAACATGAAAGAAACGACCAAGGCAAGCTCAGCTAAGAACTGTTGCTCGCTTCTGATTTAAAGAGCATCACCGTAGGAGGTCTTCAGGCTAATGCTGCTCTACTTTCCCCCCCTTCAAACAGTCATTCAGTCTATCAAGAAAGAAAATAGTTTATTATACCAGCTTTGACCAACGGAAACGAGCAAATGCAGCATTTCTGATAGGAGCCTACGCAGTAAGTATTGGTTGATCTGTGCGTCCTTTGCTGAAACGTGCTGACTCTTCATTCTCCAGCTAAGTACAGATACTGCAAATGCTGGAATCACTGGGCTGAAATCCTGTAAATTTATGCTGTGTGAATCAGATGACATCACCATCTGGTGATGGAAGTCTTTAATGAAATGAAAACGTTTCCTAGTCCCCCTCCCTTTAAGGTTCTGAGACTCCCTACAGATTCCTTTTTGTCTTTCAGAAGTTGTTGGGCGTTTGGGATCGGGGTGTGGGGGGGATGCTTTAGTGCGAGAAAATCATTGCCACTACTCCTGCTGCTGCCGCCTAGGGGATCTCCAACAGTGATTATCCTATATTAAAGGTTCCTCTCGCACACACCCTGCCCCAAGGCTCCCAAAGGATTTCAAAGGGTAAAACACATCTCTAAGGAACTTTGGAACATGAATGGCCGTGTTGTGGTGTATGTTGATTTAAATTTAAAACATCTCTTGCCAAATGATGACATCATCTGATATGCACAGCATACATTTATACCTATGGGATTTCTTCCCTAAGGTATCTTTTCTTCCTACTGGTCAGTCCAATGTTGCAATTACTTTAGAAGGAAATGAACTATTGATTTTGACTTATTTAGTGTTGATACTTTGCTTTATATTGTACTGTGAATGTTTAATATATTATGTTTAATGGTTGCATCTGTTTATTTAACCAACTGCCCAGAGTGGTGCAGTATACAAGTCTAATAAATAAATAAATAGATCTTGGGGTAAAAATACTCATAAATAAATAAATAAATAAATAGTTCTATGAACCTTGTTACCACCTTAGCCCTCCCATTTCTGGTGTCAAATCAGCAAACATAGGAAAGAGCCAGGAAAACAACAGCTGCATTTATGGTATCTTTATGGCTAACTTCCTGCCAGGGTCCCTGGCTGAAAGTGCAGCTGTAGTGTCTGGGTAGGCAGGTGGTCATAGGGACCCCTCTTCTGATGGTTTCATGATATCAGCAGGGTAGGTTGTCTTAATACTTCTGTGTCAAAGTATATGTACTGTTTTCCTTTCTTTGTTTATGCTGGATACAGGGTTATTAAAAGTTATATTCATAGAATTATTAAAAGTTATAGTCATAGTTATATTCATATGGAAATTAGGTCTGCATTAGTGCATCTGTATTACAGCATTCAAATTCCACAGCTTCATAAAAATGCTAATGTTTCTAAATTGGAGAGTCAGTTATTATTTGAAACATAAATCTTCTAATGTTTGTGCACTGTTATTCATTCTAGATATAGTGATGCAAGGCAGAATATTTAAGCTTTTTAAAATATAAAACTTCAAATATTATTATATTGGTTTTGTGGTGAGAATAGATCATGTTTAGTATTTCTTCTGTGTGTACCATTTAGTCCTCTGTATGGAAGCTGAATGGAAATGTTTTTGGAAATGTACAAAAAAATGATCTCACTCTCTACAGAGTGAACTGAGTTGATAATCAGCATTACTCTAGGAATATTAATATAAGTAGCTCATACTGTACATCTTCCTGTGTGTAATAAATGAAATAAATTGGCCCTCTCTGGAGCAAGATACAAACAAATGTATCTTGCTCCAGAGAAGTCCAGTAGCCATGATTCAGTAATGAAAAGGGAGACAAGATGACTTAACATTTCACATTAAGACAGATCAATGGTGGATGGACTATCAGTGTAGAATCATCAGTCCTTATTGGTAGTATGCTTGGGAACTGGTTCTTTAGGGTTATTTGACAAGGACTGTCTCCGCTCTCTTCCTGGATACTCTGTTTTTACAGAGGCCCAACATGATCCTATTAATCTCAGATACAGTATCTTGCTGGCAGTGTTTCCTGTTGTGTCACTCTAAAATTACAGTAGTTTCAGTACATATGTGTTATACTGGTGTTATTGTTTATCTTGACTCATTCTAAATACTTCTGCAGAGTTCTAAGCATTCGGGCTGATTTCGATGTTGAGAGCAATTTATAAAGCAATTTTCTCACTTACGCTTCATCAGAATACTAATTTCTCCCACGCTCCCAATTCTTCATTTTTCTCTACAGCCTGCCCTTTGGTGCAACATTTTCAGGGTGACGTGCAATTTAAAATAACAACAAAGAGAAACAGGTTCCCATATAAAATGTTAAAACCCAGGAAGGATCACAGAACCAGTAAAATCTAGTGTGATGTGACGGCCTATTTATGAAAAGTGCCATTGTAATGAAATTATTTTATAGTAGGACCCCTGTATCCACTGATTCATTAACCACTGTTTCCGTTATTCACGGTTGGAAGAAGAAAATAAATAAACAATTCAGCTGCCGCAAAGCAGGCTACTGTCACAAACAGCAGCCATAAAGCAAGCTACTGTCACAAAATAGCCATTTTCGGGTTTGGGGGCATTTTCTCTTGTCTACTGTTTTTGCTATTCATGGGGAGGCCTGGAACCAATCCCCAGTGGATACTAGGGCCCTACTGTATGTGTGTTGAATCTGTGGTTTGGGAACAATATCATGGATCACTGTCATGTCTGTCATGAATGCAAAATTAAGCTGGCAGAGGAACAACTAAAATAGCATTGGGCAAATAGCAGTTTTCCCATTGTTGTGGATAACTCCCAGCAGCCCTAAGCGACATAGCTGGTGGTGAGGCATTCTGGGAGTTGCAGTCCAGTTACCCTGACCTTAACAAAAATATCTTGACACTTAGGCTTTTGTGGGCCAAAGTTCTCCTTGTGGAAGTCTGCATTGTGGTTTCTTGTTTGTTGTTATGTGCCATCAGGTTGGAACCAACTTAACAGTTACCTTAATAGGGCTTTCAAGGAAAGTGAGATGTTTAAGGAGAGGCTTCTACCAGTTAAACACATACACACAGTGAGTTTCTGTGACTGAGCGGGGATTTGAACCCAGGCCCCTCCAGCATCCTAATCCGTCACTATCCACTGCGCCACACTGGATATCTTAGTTGGGTAACTATCTATAGCTGATATACTATGAAATAAAAAGAAAAAGGGGTTATTTTTGGATTGTTTTCCAAAAAGTAAGGCAAACAGTACAAGACTGGTAGGTATATAACAAAATTTTACAGAGCACCAATAAATAAAAGAGTCTCGCAGGTGAATAGAGTTTTGGTATGCATGAGTATAGCCCATTCCTGACTAGAGATCACTAATGATGAATTGGCAAGATAACTTGGTGGAAGAACTTAGCTGGCTTCTTCCCATTGTTTGTTGGAACCTCTTGGCTGGGCAGTCTGGGAATTATACTCTCCAACTTCCCATGTCCAATTATGCTCAGTATTATCGATCATTAAAAAGGCTTTTAAAAGCCCATGTAAGTATTTTGATTTCCGACACCATTCTTTAGCATGTTGAGATTAGAGCATCTCTGAAGTCCACCTTGTAAGGCTCATCTCCTACCTTCTTTATCTTCTCTGCCCTTGGCACAGGGCTAAGGGGAACCCATCCTTGCCAAGGCTCCAGATAAGGGTGAGGGCGTTCATCATATTTGTGAACCTCGGGTCATGTGTATGAGGAGTTCAGTGTGCCCTCCACCTTTGAGTCCACATATGTTCTTGAACAAAAACTCCCTGAAGCCTTCATTGCTAGTTGTGTTGCCCAGGATTAAAAATGTAAAATTTCTGGAAACTTGGTGTGGTTGTGGGTGTATGTCTGTGTCTGTGTGTCTGTGTCTCTGTGTGTGTGTTGGGGGGAGGAGAAAAACCTATTCTTGGTCTACAACTCCAAGAAATACTGGCTAGCACCACTAGTGGTGAAGGGTTCTGGAAGCTGCAGTCCAAGAACATCTGGGATGCCAAAGTTTCTGGAAATTTTATCTCTATTCTCAGAATTGGGAGTTGTAGTTCCAAGAACATCTGGGAACCCAGGGTTGGGAACCACTGTATTGGATCATGTGTGATGAACAAGTTCTAAATCAGTGTTGGCGAACCTACGGCACGGGTGCCTAGGGTGGTACTTGGAGCCCTTTCTGTGGGCACCCGACATCACCCCTTCACAGCCACCTGTATTCAGATTAAATGGCTGTATTGGCACTTTTGTGAAAAATTAGTGGGTTTTGAATCACAGTCTGGGCACTCTGTCTCTAAAAGGTTCGCCATCACTGTCCTAAACAGTACAGCTGAAGGTTTTTGTGGTTTTTGTTTGTTTGATTGATTGATTGATCTTTATTTTCTAGTAGACTTGGCATCAGCATTTATTTCTGGACTTAGTGTCTGGATATGTATCTCTTGTACTGAAATTGAGGAATGGCTTTTGAATAAGTGCAGTTTAAGGCCTGTGAGAGAGGATCATTTTCGGGGATAGACAGTAAATCCTTAGTAATTCACTGAATAACTTCCAGATGCAAACTAATGGCCCTGCATGGAGTAGGAGCATCCTGAGTATTCTGTTGCCGTATTCCAGCTTAGCATTTTAGTCTTAACTAGCAAATCTTACATCCCTAGCAAGAAACTCAGGGCAATGTTTAATCATATGATAATATGAATCTGAAAGTACTAGCTGTTCCAGATCTGAAGCATTTCTGGGTTATGCTAGTGAAATTAGGTGGCTGAATGTGTTGTGGTATGATCAGTCTACCTCTATAGAGAGGAAGCCTGGTGTGCTACTGCTGAGTATCTTTGTATAGGTCTTCCAGAATGGTATTTTTCTATGAGATCATGAATGGGCTGCAACCTCTTCACCTCAGAGAGTCTGGTGTTCCAAAGATAAGTAAGGGTTTACACTTATGGATTCTCCTGCTAGAAGCATGCCAAGCTATGATGCAGTGGGAACTCCAGCTGTTTCCTGTTTGTAGATTTGGGTAGTAGATAGAAGACTCATGATCAAAGCTTGCAAGATGTCCAAAGAAATTTGTTCTGGTGCTTGCATAGGAAGTTTCTTCAGTACATCAGCTCTGTTGGTCAATCTACATTTGAGTCCAAGGATAGCAACCTTTTGGAGTGCAGATACTTCATGATGACCTTATCACTTTGTTTGCCCGTTTTTCCAGCCATAATGTTGGATTTCCCCCCTCACTGGTATTATATTCTGCAAGGCTGATATTATAAAACAAGCACTCCAGCTTTATTGATCGTCTCAGCTGGAGCATGAGAACAGAACTCTTGTGTGCTGGGGTGCATGTGTGTATAAATCCAGAATTCATGTAGACTCAGTGTGGAGAGAGTAATGCAGTTAAAATCACAGCCATTCCTGATTGATGTTATGGTAGAAGTATTCTCCAATACAGTACTACAAAACAACATTTCTGATAGCATGTAATATTTCTAAGCACTGTGTAGATTTAAATGGAAGATAGTCCTGCCCTGTGTACCTTTGTTGTGGCCACTTTTGAGATGGAGAGGTTTTGTTTGTTTGATATCAGGTGCATGTTTTTAGTAGCACCAAAATGGGGCTTAGAAATGGTGGGCTCAGTGTTTGCTGTTTTTAACCTCCAGATTTGAAGGAAAAGACATTCAGGGGACTGGAATTGGATTTGCAGCCCTCTACAGTTATTGCATCATATATGTGTCTATGAGGCAGACTCGGGGTGTGCTGTGACAGCAAACACACATACAGTACAGTGGTAACTGTTAAAACAAATTTAATTGCTTCTACGGGTCAATTTGTTTTAAGAAAATTTTGTCTTACGAAACACAGTTTCCCATAGGAATGCATTGAAAATGGATTAATCCATTTCAAAGGCTATGGGTCACTTTGTTTTATCAAAATGTGTCTTACGAAATGCAGTTTCCCATAGGAATGAATGCATTGGAAACGGATTAATCTGTTCCAGAAGCTAGAATAAAGACAAAAATAACCGAGTTTATTTTTCCTAGGTACATGCGGAACAGTTTTTCTTCTTGTGAAGCATCCCATAGGGAATTTTTTGCCATACAAAACATGCCTATTCCTGGAATTTTTTTCCTTCCTACAAGTTTTTTTGTCTTACAAGGCATTTGTCTTAAGAGGTTACCACTGTAGTTTTTCTTCCCATAAGATGTGCAAATGGTGCATTTTCACAGTATATTTTTTCAGACGTAGATTAGGAATTACAATATGATGAGCTTTTACTATTGTCCAGCTACGGCAGACAGTTGATTAGGAAAGCAGAAGTTTAGTTGGTCCTCTCATGCAGCAATAAGATTCATTTGGATTAGCTGAGCACAAAATTCTTGTGTACAGCCAAAATTTATCTTGCACTTATATATTTTGTTTCATGCTCAGTTTTCAGTTGTATTGTTTGAGGAATAGTTTCTTTCCCTAACGTTTGTGTAGCACGAGACATAATTCTCAACATTGTTAATTCAGAAGGTTGTTTTTCTTGTCCCAGTGCTGAAATATTAATATGTAAACTGAGACTAGCCAAACACAAGATTAAATTCTACAAATAGAACTTCCACTGGCAGCTGTCTACTCTAAAGGGACAAATAAAGTGACTTGACTTCCATATTTTAGTTCTGAATGTGTTTTCCCTCTCTTATAGGCCTTGTTGTCATATACTTAAGTATACTACCCCAGTTCTTATATTTGTTTAATTCTTTTTTAATGTTATAATAATTCGCTTGCACGAGCTCTTTTTGATGCAAGTTCCTTTTCAGAAAAAAAGTTGAGGTATAATTTTTAAAAAATAAATAAATCAGGCTTTGTTTTTTGTTTCCACTCTGCTATTGAAAAACAATGCTCTTAGTCCCTATGCAAATAATGTTTTCTGACATCCGATTACTGAGCAAAATATGTAATACGCAGCTTGCGGAATTTTTCCCATTTCTTTTAAGCAAAGTTCTTGGTATATTGTTAGTGCCAGTGAAGAACTGTTCAACAGCTACTGGCATATGAAATTATGAAAAATCCTAATGTTTTTATATTTGCAACATTTAGAAGTAACAGACTGCAGGGTGGTGGTAGTGGAACTGGTAAAACCACTCCTGAAACATCACTCTTACTTTGAAAGAATTATTGGGGTTGCTATATGTCAGCTCCATTTTAAAGATGGAGAACACGCACATTGTGGGCGCTACTGATGTAAAAATGGGCCAGCATATACCAGACTGAACACCAGAAGTAATTAATTTAAGCTAAATTGAAAGCTTCCTATACCCCACTTAAGGTTTTGAGGCATCCTCAGGCTCCCTTTCTCCCTAGATGAGCCTACGGGAGCCTTTAATAATCAAAAAATATCACCACAGATTGTCACTATTGGCACAATTCATTACTATTCAACGCTTGCCCCGTCAAGGCTCCATAAGGCTTCCCCAAGGCAAAAAGGGAGCATTAAGGAAAAGCTAGGGGTAGGGTGGGGAGATAGGTTTCAGTTAGTTTAAATTAATTATTTTGAGTGCTAGATCTAGTGCTAGGGTTGTGCTGGCATAACTTTAGGTAACAGGGTGTTTCCCTGTGGATTAAAGAATAACGTACGGAATATGGATGTACATTGCCTTAACCTATACCCATAACAGTGTCTCAAACCTGAGCTAGTTTATTTCTATAAAATAATTTTTCAGGAAGCTGAGGGAAAAGAAAGAGGAAATATTTCTAAAAATGTTTGCCGAAATTATGCAATACCCACCTCACTTTGATACAACATTTCAAAGTGATTAAGCACATATTGCCCTGTATCTGTTAATAATGCATCTTAGCGAACCTTCTATGAAGTTAACATTTTATTCAGAAGTTCTTTGGTGATAGGTTTGTGGCGCCACTTAAGTCTGCCAACATGTCATGCTCCCTGATCACAAACAGAGGACAAAAGATGAGGAAGTAATTTGATTTTAAGAAAGCCAATACTGAATAGGAAAAAGGAGTGTATATATTGTAAGATAGTCAAGAGAATACTGACGGCAGTGTGTGAACTGAAGTCAGAGTCATTATTATAAAACCATTTGTAGAACTGAGCTCAGGATATTGCTGTGAATACTGCAATTTGCCTGAATAGCATTCTTCAAGACATCTCATTTTGTTCAATATCAGTTCAAAGCTCTGCCTAATTCATAGTACTCTTCAAAAAAAGACTGTGTCTTCTGGAAGAATGAACATTTATATTGATTGTGTTAAACATACAAAATGATCACCTTTACAGACATTTCCTGTTAATTACTGTTTAAGCATATAACTGTCTTGGGTATTTGTTAGTGTTTTAGAGTCTTCTCTGTGCAGGTGCTTTTATTTTTCCCTATGAGAAAGGAAGGACATGTGAGCATGTTTCTCCATGCAACACGTTGCCTTCTCATGCATCAGGATGGACATTCTTGCACACACGAACCTCTATAGATGCTCCAGATTACTTAAGTTTATGTTGTTCCAGAACTTTTGGGAACAGCAGAGAACTGAATTCAACAGTAACTCTACAGAAGCAATATGTGGGTAGGCAAGGGGGTGGACTTAGATTTCTCTGTGACAACTGCATGTGTAACGGTGACGACCCTGGACCAAGGAAGCTGTCACCTTTAATTTTATTTAATATCTATTCCCCAATCCAGGTATCCCCACTATAACACTCTTCCGCTATCATTTTTCAGTTGGATCACTAAATGTCCCCACCAAAATAATAATGTAGCTCTATGAGCTCTTATTATGAAGAAGGGACTTCACACAAGGCTTTATGTTGGAAAACAGAATGTATAACTTTTATTGGTTTACAATTGGTTAGTCAGTGTTGATGTTATAGTAATTTAGCCAATGTAATAATGCTTTGTTCACTTGTTGCTGTTATAGTTAATGTCTTTGTTTCACTGTCACCCCTGATAACGGTCACCTCAGGCACCAACACAGATACTCTGTTGCCTAGACTTAAATAATACCGTAGAGCACTGCTCTACTGTAGAGAGTAGAGTAGTGCTGTACTACTCTCTCTCTTCCTACTGTAGAGAATAGAGCTGGGGGGGGGGGTTGGAGGTGGAGGAAAACTCAAGGATTTATTAATTTTATTTATTTGGGGGTCTAAAAAGTAGGGGGGTGTTAATAAATGACAGTGTCCTAAACACAGTACATGTCTTTTACCTCACACAGCAGAGAACATCAGCTGCCACTGGCTTCCTCTTTTTATATGTACGAGCCACACCCACCAGCATATGGATTGGCTTTGTACCATTCTATATTGCATATTCATAGTTACAGATACATATCCATAAATACACATCCATATTACTAAATAGCCTCCTGTTTATCACAGTTACATTGAAATAATTTAGGCTTTTAAAGGTTTGGAGTCAGCCACACCTCAGATGAAGACAGTGGCCAAAAGCCCACTTCTTACCAAAACCCAGATCATAATGTTGCCAAGCGAGATACGCCAGGCTCCTTCCCTGACATCCTTTAAAAAGGCTGTAGAAACCTGGCTGTTTATGGTTGCCTTGAGCAATCGCTAAGGTCTGTTCTGTCCTCCCCTTGTTTGTTGTTTGTGTCTGTTACTAGTTGTTCTGTGCCTCTTGCTGTGTATTTGTTTTTGTATTATTATTTGTATCACTATTTTTAGTATTTCTTTTTTTTTTCTTAACATGTTTTATGGAAACCACCCAGAGTTTCCAATGGGGAAATCAGTCACGGTATACAAATAGAATGAATGAATGAATGAATGAATGAATGAATGAATGAATGAATGAATAAATAAACAAATAAATAAACAAATAAATAAATAAATATTTGGCCCATCCCTTGTAAACCGGTGAACAGAGTGAATTATTGCTTTCATTTAGGAGTGTAGAGAGAGAGAGGGAGGAAGAGCTTAATGGATGTTTATGACACCATGCAATGAGCCATGTGTTTCTAGGATACAGTTAGCTGAGGTTCTTCTATTAAATTGGCATGTTTAGAACAAAGAGATTTACTGATCTACTGGAGCATCAAAATACCTTATAACAAAGGCTAAATAACAGAATGTCCACAAATCCCGGCCATATATCTAATTCACATTAAAGCATTATTGTGAGAAACATGCATTGTTTAAGATATACTGTACATATACTTGCTTTTTAAGATGAAATGTTGCTTCATGCTGGTTTGCCTTGCAGGTAATGTATTTGAAGAAAACTCCAGAAGAAACTTATCGGATACTTCTGTCTGGATCTAATCCACCCTATCTTCCATTTCGGTATGTCAACTAATGATACCAGGAATTACAAACCCATATAGTACTTTTAGTTGTTTGAAATTTCAGGATCTGCTTATAACCCACCAGCATCATTTCTACTTACTCTGTAACCTAGGGAAATCAGACAATTCAAGGGTTGTGCAACCTTTTTGTGTTCCAGGCTTCATGTTCTCCTGGTTGGTGGGAGGATCAATTAGTTTTCAGGGTACAAGTCTTGTTCCAATTGCTATGGGGGGAAAAACTTTTACTTGCTGTCTGTTACAACTTCAGCAAGCATTACTGACTCATTTGCGAGTTTTGTTTGCTGTCACAAGGGTTATGAATCTGTTTTTAATTATAACTGATGCTGCCCAGGCAGTCAGCTCTGTGCCCGAGATCAAAGGTTACACTACTGTGGAATCACAAGGATGTGCCTCTTTATTTGGTAAGTTACAACTTGTTAAAGGATCTTTATAAAATTTGCCTGATCTGTGCTTTATGGACGAAGACAATATTAAACAGATGTCCACTTTTAAGCAGTTCATCCTCTGGGAGACAAGACTTTTCTGTATTGGGCAGCTGTGTGTGTTGCGTGATCCCATGTCCATGGAGTTTTCTGGGCAGGAATACTGGAGTGGCTTGCCATTTCCTACTCCAGGCGCCTACAGCACCTGCTATTCCCTAGTGGTCTTCCATCCAAGTCCTAACCAGGGCCGACCCTGCTTAGCTTCTGAAATCAGGTGAGATCGGATGTGCTTAGAGCATCTAGGCAGCTACAACAGTTTAATACCTTCATCCACTGTCATACAATATATTTGGACATCATTTCTATCCTTTTTTTGGCTTTCTGCCATTTCGACATATTAATGCCACATTTGCCATGGCTTAACAGCACTGCAGGAACAGATGTGAGTCACAGATACCCAAGAATGAGGTGTAAAGGTCAAAGCAGACAGTTCGTCGTCATCACTAGGGCAGTGACTTTGCCTGTTGTTCCTGGATTTTCAGGATGCAGTGGCAGGAGAGCTGGACACTGTTGGCATTTCCTGATAATCCTCCTGATTAATGAACAATTGTCACTGATGCAGCTGCTTAAATAGTCTGACATGGTGCCAGGGACCCAAGCTTTGCCACCAGAGAGCTGTTTACAATCCCCAGGAGTTTAGATGATTGGCAGAGGTGTACTCTCCATGGTAGGCACACAGTATTTAAAATCAGCAGCACCCAAAACGGGATTTTAAAATTGGGATTCTTTCTCTTGATTGAGTGGGAAATAATTAGCCTTTTGACTTATTCGGTTTAATACCTGGATTCTGAAGTCTAATCGTCCTCAAGGCCAAACTTGGGACATTTGGCAACAGATGAAGAAAGACTGCAGCAATGCTCCTATTTTCTTTTGTTTTGCTCCTTCCTCTTGCCCAGAACATGAATTTTTAGAGCTGCTTGTTTTTATCCCTTCAGCAGAGATGACTGAAGATGTTCAGCTTAGAAACTAGTTTTTGTATATCTTTGCAAGTCATGTTTAAGAAAAGCAATATGCTATGCAATATGTCTGTGGAGATTCTCAGTCATCCAGGTGAGTTTATCTGTTAAGTTGAGTCATGGCTACTGGACTTCTTTTTTGAGAGATAGAAACGTTTCGCTGTTCATCCAAACAGCTTCATCGGTCTGATGAATGCTATGCAGTTGCACAAATAAATCTTTCATTTATTCATTGGATACTTTATACTATGTTTCCATCATGTTGAAAGGCCACTTGGAGCGTAGTTAAGAGCAAAAGCAATGTTAAAATTATTAATCAACATTCCCCTCCCATCATTTGAATTAAAGGGGAAAAACTGGAAGCCACACAATTTTTTCCCACTGCCCTCCAGGGGCAAATATTAAAACCTACAACTACTTCTAGCAAAAACATTTTCAAACGTGTTTCCTTCAGAATGGTGCAGTGGTTTGAGTGTTGGTCTAAGGTTCAAGTGACCTAGGCTGAAAAGCCCAACTCTGCCATGAAGCTCTCTGGTTGACTCTAAGACAGTTGCAGTCTCTCAGCCTCTTTTACTCACAAGGTTGTTGGAAAGTCACACACAGTGTCATGAGATCATTAAATGAAAGGCAGGATATAAATGTAATAAATAAAGGACAAAATCCTATTGTGTAAATTTGTGCTGAGATAAACTGGATTTGGGCACCAGAAATCATTGATTGAAATTACTTTAAAGGTCTCTGTCTCCCCAGTTCAGCTTTCCAAGTCTCCATAGGCCCTCCTTTTTTTCACTGAGGAAGCCTTTGGGAGCCTTGGAATGAGCCAGGAGACTTTAAATGTCAAAAATTCCCATTCAGTCACAGCCAGTGGTGCTTCAGTAGTTACTTTGGACTATTTAAAAATCCTGTCCTTTCTCAGATGTTTTCAAAAGCTCCCCCAGGGCAAAAAGGAGCCCTAATGACCATTGGAAGCTGAAAAGAAGAGGTGTGGTAGGAAGCTTTAAATTAATAGCACCCTTGTCCAGTTTACACCAGCAGATCTGTTCCAACAGGATTCTGCCCCCCAAAGTCATATATTCCTGGCCACTGGAATATGTTGAGTGTATGCATAAAGTGAAGTCTTTTGGTAACAAATGGCATGATGTTGCCGTTGTTGTGGACAAGATTCTGCTCTTGAATGCCTTGCATCTTCCAGGGATTGAGGACAGATTCACTGTGTGAATGGCAGTTCTTTAATGTGTGTACAGTGGTACCTTGTATAACAGACAGCTTGTATAACAGAAAATTTGTACAACATAAAAAATTCCAGAGATAGGGGAAATTTGCTTAACATAATTGCCTATGGGGAAAATCCGTACAACATAAAAATGGGATTACTCTGCTTTCAATGCATTCCTATGGGAATTTGTATAAAGGAAAAATTGCTTAACATAATTTCATTTGGAACGAATTAATTCCTTTATACAAGGTACCACTGTATATAAATGTGTGTTTGTTCACATGGGTCTGGATTGATTTAGCTCAATACCCTGGGATATATTTATGTGCTTAGAAGTTCAACCATCATTTCATTTAAGGCAGACATGTCCAAACTTCAGCCCTCCAGATGTTTTGGACCACAACTCCCAGTCCTTTGCCATTGCAATCTAAGCTTAGAATTCTGGGAGTTGTGGTCCAAAACATCAGGAGAGCCGAAGTTTGGACATGCCTGATTTAAGAGCTGCAGAAGCAAAACAGTGTATATATGCAAGTATCCAGCTTGATCAGTTATACCAGTGGTTCTCAACCTGTGGGTCCCCAGATGTTCCTGGACTGCAACTCCCAGAAGTCTTCTTCACTAGCTGAGCTGGCCAGGATTTCTGGGAGTGCAGTCCAGGAACATCTGGGGACCCACAGGTTGAGAACCACTGAGTTATACTGTGTAGTTGGAACCTCCATGCCTGGAGGACTCCATGTCCAAGGGGGTAAGGGAGCAAGTTAATGCTGGCCAAAGAGATTAATACAGCAATGAGGGCACTTACACTAAGTTCCCAATCATACAGTTTTTCTCTTCACCAGAAATTCTGGCTTCTAGTGGATTTGACCAAGGTTGTTTCACAACAAATAGCTATACCCATTTGTAATGTTCAGAATCCCCCTTTGAAGGCTTTCATGGCCTAACTCTTGCTTTTCTCCCATCCTTCATGTGTTGCTTGTGCTTTGACCAAATGTGACCTGCTTGCTATGCAGGTGACTAGAGAGGCTGCCGTTGGACTTCTATAGTGGAAGTTCAGCAAAACCTGCTTCCAGTGTTCCCTTTACCTTGCCTGTGGTTGCCTTGAGCGGGTACCAGGGTCTCATAGGGCTGGCCAGACCACAGCAACAAGATCAGTGAACTTGGGCAGGCAGGAAAGCTCTCGTCTCTGTAGGGAAAGAGATGTTTGTGTATGTCCCCTCCTCTGTGGAGATACACAAAGCCGTGTAATAATCTCTTCAACACAAAACCATGTCCTTTTTTAAGTGACGTTTAGGCCAGAATCCTGTTGGGGAAACAATGTATGAAGTGAGGATTGTGCAAACAGTCTCCACCCTTCGGCAGGATATCCACCGCACAACTCATTTTGCAGCCCATGTGAAACCAATAATGTAGTAGACTCCCTGCCAGAGAGCACAAGCTGCTTTTTCAGCTAGCATTCCACACTCATGAGATTGAATAGGATTCTGGACTGTTAGTGTGAACTCTCAAAAAGGCAATGTATACAGTATTTAAAATGTTCAGATTGGTGCAACATTGGCCTATGAGGCCAGTGATGAAATGGCAGAAGATGAAATTATATATAAGGCAGTAAAATCCATAAGAATACAAAAATCTTTTATTCAAAGGCAACAATGGAAGCCAAGCACTAGTTCTCAGGGTGGCAATTTCACCAGTCTGGGGCCACCACTGAAAAGTCTTAATTAAACGAGTAAACAGATGGATGCAATATTCTGAAAGATATTGAAAGCACTTGACCTAAGCCATAAACCTTGAAAGAGATCTTCAAGAACATAATTGCTAATGTCTTTCCGTATGGAAAATGTTTGTTGTAATCCAGGGATCCCCTGTTAGGAACTAGGCTGCCACGCGCCTTAGCAGCCGGCAGTGTTCCTTCTAAGGCGCGCACCCAAGCAGGCACGCATGCTTCTCTCCCCCTCTGTGCAGGGTTTTTCTCCCCCATGGCAACAGTTTTTGTTCTGGTCACGGCATTGAGTGCATGTGTGTATGCAGGTGTACATACAAGCACAATACTGGTCCCAGGTGAGAGTAAAGTTGGGGAGCGCCGCTGTAGTCATTACCATCTTCATTACTTACAGTGGTTATTGAAATGAAGATGGGCCATGAGATCATTTTCCTTCCCAGCATCAATTCTTGCTGGATCTGTCTATGATTAAGTACCACATTTGCAGCATTAGCTTTTATTAAGGCTAACTTGAGTCCCATTTCAGTCAGATCCACTTGGGAACAGAGGATTGATATTCCAGAAAGGCTGAGGAAGTACATCCCCCCCTCATCCTGTTCCCCATTATAGCAATGTCGTTAAGCAAATCTAAGCTAATACTGTGCATCCTTCTGTGCACCAGCTGGAAAGTTGCCATGCACACACAAATGAGCATGCTGACTTTTCCATGTCCTGTCTTGAATTTGGTAATGGAGTTCCGCTATAGAGCTAGATAGAGATTGGGAGTTAATCCCTTACTGTGATTCTGTGACAGGCTAGACTTGATCTAAGAGCCCTTCTGGTTCTGGCTCTGCAGTTCTGAGATTATTAAAACTGCTGGATAGCTTGCTTAAGTAGCTGACTCTGGAGACAGAGTTTGGGAGTTCAATTCCCCATTGTGCCTCTTGGATAGGAATGGACTCAGTGATCCATAGGGTTCAGCTCTGCAGTTTTATTAGTAGTGGCAGTATACAATTTAAATCTGGAGTGAAATGCTTAACAAATCTTTTGAGTTAAATTTCAAGAAGGCTTCTTAACTGTGCAGAAAGAAACAAAAGTGGTGTTTGCCAACCCCATCAGACTGACTTCATAAATACACCTGTGTTTTCTGTGTTAGTTCCATCCCTTATAATGGAATTTTTATTCCTTTCTTTAACTACTCACGTTCTCTTTTAGCTTAACGTTCCCACTTAATGATGTAAGATGCCCCTCAATTCCAGGTTCTTAAACTTGAACATGTCTTAAATGTACTGGACTGTATATTGTCGCTCAGTACTGTAAGCCGCCTTGGCTCCTTTTCCAAGGAGAAAGGCTGGGTAAAAATACTCAAAAATAAGTAAATAAATAAATACGTCAGAGGATCCCTCCCACCATGACCAGTTAATTTTTGAGGGACTGTGGCCCAAGAAAAGTGCTTTTCTTTATCCATTGTATGTGGCAAAACTAGAATGTGGGCAGAGTGATCAAAAGAAAAACACTTAGCACAATGTCTTTCAGTAAACCCGATGCCTCATTTCCGTTGACTTCTCAGACACATCCCAGGTTTCTGAAGAGGGGCTGACTGAAACAAGATGAATTTCAGTTGTAATTGCAAAACTTCAAATATTTCGAAAATATCATAGTTTGCTGTTTAAATAGGAGATAAGCAGTTGGTTCAAAGCAGGCCCGGGAAATGTAGATATGGTTGAACTACAACTCCCATCCCCCTCACCATTAATAGTAGGACCAGTGATCTGTTAGATTTGTAGTTCAGCAACATTTGGAGAGCCACAAGTTCTGCCTCTCTAAATGCTGAATTATCTTTTTAGTGAGCTTTCTAATGAATGTTAGCATCAGTAGAATGTTGGTTGATGAATTTAAGTTATTGACAGAAGACTGCTGTGCCCATGGTTTTGTTTGATCAAACCATCCATGCATTGACCATAGCACAAGCAGTTTAACTTTTGTGGAGTTCACATAAGGAGGTTCCAGGACATTCCATCAAAAGTGTAAACAGAGCTGTTTATAGGACTGTTTGCATAAGGACAACTCTTGTGCAAGCATATTATCCCTTGTTAATGTGCCATTGGGTTTTATGCTTCAACAAAGCCCTCTCTTATGAGTTTGTGATGGCCATGTTCCTTTCTTATTCCTTAATTTACAAAAAAATGTGCAAGGCCATCTTTCCTTCTCCCTGGCACTGGCCAATCAGGAGCTGTGCAGGGAAATGCATCATCCCTCCTCCCTATCTGATTGGCCAGTGCCATGGAGAAGGAAATATGACAATGGAGGCTTGTTCCTCCTTGGAGTTTAACCCCTCGCAAGCCCAACACAAGGTGAAGGATTGGCTGAAATCATTCCGGAGGGTTGGATCGGTTCCAAACACCAGCTGGGCTCCATCTGTTCGTTTCAGAACCGGCTCACTTCTGAAATAAAACACCCATGCCTAGCGTGGAGCCTTCTATACAACCAGTGAATGATTAGCGGCTAATCATTCATGGGCTAATCATTAGCCTCTGAGTGTATTTCCTTATTATAAAAGTGACCAGCATTGTTACCATGGAAAGGATACATTACACTCATAGCTTTGTTAAGTATTGACCGCAGACTTTCTGGGCTTGTCAGAACGTGCTGCTCTCTTATGCAAAAGGAAATAAAGGTGATTAAGAAATCTAGCTAAAATTGCTTTCATTGTAGCGCACCCCTTTCATGTATAGTGAGTGATAAAGCTGATCCTATTTACCCTTTGTAAAAACAAGGAGTGTATATGTTCAGAACAGTCTTGAGCTGAATCAAGCTGGTCTGGGCAGATAAGTGAAACAAAAGGAAGGGTAATCAAAACCATGTGAGAAGAAATCAGGGCATTCCCAAAGATTTGGAGGAGTTTCTGAGAAAGATAGCTAAATTGATACCCCTCATCGGTAGGACAAGGAGAGGAGAAGCACAAGCTTAATTTTGTGACTGACAGCTCTAGCTTCTAATCAGTGAATAACTACAAGGGCTGCCCAATTACAGTACTGTATTTTTTCCAGTCTGCAAGATGCCCCATGTATAAATAAGATGTCCCAACTTTTCTAACTCAAAATTAGACTTGCTCAACTGTGCAGTTCTCTCTTTGGCTTACTTCCATCTGTAAAACAACCTTCAATTTTAGTCTTAACAATTTTTGGCAAAAATTAAGTATTATACACAAAAAATGCTGTACTTGTGCAAAACTGAGTACTCTAGAGTAGAGATCAGCAAACTCTGTAGGGCCAAACATTTGCCAGAAGCCTAAGGATCACAACTCCTCATGGGACAGGGTTAAAGGAGTGTGTATGCTGCAGAGGCTCATTTGCATGTTTAATTGTTAAAGATTAATGCTGTGGTTATGGAGGGGGCATGATAAAATTGCACAATGCCTCCTGCAAAATAAAATCTTATTTTCAATTTCGATCCTCTGAAATAAGGCTCCATGTTACACTTTAATTAGATTAGACAGCGTTAAATGCCCTTTGAACTGCTGCTTCCCAGATTGAAAAAGTGGGATTCAAATCAGGTTTTATGGTTGATCAACACCTGTAACAGAAACAAACTGTGATTTTTATAAGATATTCCCAGAGCATGCTTGTGCTTTTGTTCCTGTGTTTCATTGCTATATTGCATTTAGTTATCGTTAAACAGCTGTGCAAACCTGAATGTAATTTTGCTTATAATACCAGGAGTGTTGATGTAAACAGTTCTGGCGAAATTGTTTGGTTAATTCTTCAGCAAAAGAATAAGCTTTCATTGGCAGTAAAGCTGTATCCACTTTGGAAAAGCTCCTACACCCACACTATGAAACATGTGTTTGGTAGATGTGTAGCAGCATTTAGGTGCCTTGCCAGACAAAAAGAGTAAATGACTATTGGGTACTCGTGAATAAAATCAGTATTTATATTTAAGTAGGAATGGAGTGTCTTTAAGAAGGCATGGAACCTGCACTAGATTTCTACATAGGGAAGTGTTGAACAAAAAAGTGGTACTTTGATGTTCTCAGATAAATCAGAGTTGCTTACTTTCAAAGTGAGATGCCAATTTTGAATGCAAAAAAACTTCATTTAAGAGGTAGGACAGTAGAAATTCCTCACTGTTTCTAATTTCAAAGAAATACTAAGGTATATGTATCCGTAAAAACAAAAGGATCAGTAAGTTACCTGTATTTCCCTTGTTTTCCTTACACCCACCCCATTTTTTCAGTCCAGAATCTGCAGCACTTGTAAGGAAATAGGGCACCAATTCCTGTCTGGTGTTGAAAGGAGCTCTCTTTTTCGTAAAACACCTGGCTGACGAAGGACAGGACTTAAATCCTGAACTCAGTTCTGAAGGCACCTGAGATGCTGATATTCCTGCATCTGTTGCCCATCTTTACAGGCAGGTTTCCTTAAAGCCAAAATCTTCAGGGCATTGAATACAATGGGCTGCACACAGTTCAAGGAAAGAGCTAAATATGGCCTTGTTCAAACAACTCTGCCCAAGCCTCTGGAAGTACCCATATAAGCAAAGTTTAATTTCAGGCTTCATGGGTTACAACTCTGAAACCTGAAATTAGAGAGGACTCAATCATGGTCCTTGGGCTGTTGTGTTTGTAGATTTAAAAAATAATAATAGATTAGCCATGTTTTAATTTGAAAAAGTACCTGATTAATCAGATGTTCCACAAATCTTGGTCCATGGTAGGGTTCTTCTTTGGATGGTTAGACTAATCATGAGATCTGACAAATAATGTAAAAGATCAGCACCACATTTGAAAATAGTTTAGGTACAAGTACTCAGAAGTACCCTGGACTGTTTTAGAAAAGGCATGTTGCCCCCTCCCTCACTTATAAGTCAGTGCTACCATAAAGGCATACTGCTGCATGGGTGCCTGCCTTGTACTCTATTTGTTAGTCCCCTTGATTGATCTAGTAAGAATCCGGGACAGAAACTTTCCATGAACACCGTTTTGTGGAATAGTGTAATCCAGAGGAGCTCAGAGGGGGCTGTCCCCCTCCCTGTTGCAGCCCCTCTCTATACTCTGAAAACGGGGGGCTAGATTTGAGGACGTATGTTTTGTGGCAAGTGGGGAGAGAAGAAGACTGTTCCATTGCAGGTGCTACAACAGCATTGGATTTAGAGGGTTTAAGTGATGTTCTCAGTGTATGAGTTACTAGACTCCAGTCTGAAGATACGCATAGGGTACAGTGGACCCTTGTATAACAAACAGCTTGTATAACATAAAATTTGTACAACATAAAAAATTCCGGAGATAGGGGAAATTTGCTTAACATAATCACCTATGGGGAGAATCCGTACAACATAAAAATGGGATCACTCCATTTTCAATGCATTCCAATTGGAATTTGTATAAAGGAAAATTTGCTTAACATAATTTCATTTGGAACGAATTAATTCCTTTATACAAGGTACCACTGTACTTCTCTCTTATCCAGTTAGTACAGTCTATCCAGGCCAATATTCCCTCTGATTCTCAAACCCACTGTGTGGGACCCTCTCCACGTGTGTGCAGGGGTCAAGGTGTTTCCCAGCCGAAATAGGAGCTAAACAGGCACCAAGTGGCTCCCAGTACGCAGCCTTGATGGATATCTGCACACACAGTTTAGAGGGAACATTAATCCTTGCCTATCTGGGGTCCTGCATGTTATGTAGCATTCATATTGACTATCACAGCAGCACATCATCCAAACTCCTTTTCACTCTTACCACCTTTAAAACAATTACAGACTTATTAGTGTGGTTGAGATACAGTGGTACCTTGTATAAAGGAATTAATTCGTTCCAAATGAAATTATGTTAAGCAAATTTTCCTTTATACAAATTCCCATAGGAATGCATTGAAAGCAGAGTAATCCCATTTTTATGTTGTACGGATTTTCCCCATAGGCAATTATGTTAAGCAAATTTCCCCTATCTCCGGAATTTTTTATGTTGTACAAATTTTCTGTTATACAAGCTGTCTGTTATACAAGGTACCACTGTATATCTTAATTCTCCGTCTAAGGTTTTTAACAAGATATATCTTGTTAAAACCTTACACATCCTATATGTTTTGTTGTTGTTGCTTATTATTCTGACCAGACTGCATCAGATACCACATTTCCAGGAAATGGTGAATTATTCAACAAATATCTATATTTAGGCTTTTATTCCCAAAGCGCAGGAGGTCATGTTGTCATTCTGACTTTTCTCATGCTGAGTTTTTAACCCAGCATTCTTTGCAAGTTTTACTAATATGCTTTAAAACAGCCATAGCATACTTTATGGAAGTCTTACTTCTGATCCTTTTTTTGGATGTACTGCACCATGAATGCTACATATATTTTAATACTAATTTGTTTTAAAGGATTTTTTTTTCAAAAACATTAAATTAAAATGACCTTCAGCTATAATACCACAGTGAGCAGTCAAGATTTGTCATTACTTTGTAACATCAAAAATTATGTCATTTGAAAGGAAGCTTAATGGGTAGGGATCGTGATACATGCATGTTTGCAAGTCTTTATAGTGTGACATAATGCTGCAAAACATTGCAAAGTACTGAAACTGGATGTGTATATGGGTTATTCTCCTAGCTGTTCACACCAGTCTATTGCAGACCAGCTAAAGCTACTGTCTCTAGTGTTGGCTTGGCTCCTTGCAATAAAGTACAGTGGTACCTCGGATAATGATGGTAATTCGTTCTCCGAGGTTACTCGTTATCCGAAGAAATCATTATCCGAAGCATGGTTTCCCATTGAAATGAATGGGAAACCATTTTAATCCGTTCCAGAGGTCCGGAAAAAAGGCCAAAAAAAAGGCCTTTTCCCCTGAGACCTCTTTCAAAGTGCACTCCCCCCCTCCTCCCCCACTCCCCTCCTCCCCAGGGCCCCCATCTCTCCTCCTTTGCCACCACTGCTGCTGGGCACCCGGGCGGTGGGCACACCCGACCAAAGCCGCACTCCTCTGGAGCTTCCTCTGCCCGCCTCCGCCTCTCTTCCTTTGCCGGTGGCACCTGTACAAAGCACCTGGGAGGCGGGGGAGGTGGGGGAAGCCCCGCACCACTTGCGCGGCCTTCCCCCCCACTCCCTTCCATCCCGACCCCGACCTCCCAGCCTCGCTGCTGCTCTTCAAACGGGCGCACGTGTGGCTTCCCCCACCCGGCCGACACCCACCTCTCCTCCTCCTCCTCCTCCTCTGGGGCCGCTGGCGCTGGCACCGCCAAGCATTTGGGCAGCTGGAAAGTCGAGCAGCGGCTGGCGCTTCCCCCCACCC
>JAHTLZ010000129.1:18189630-18220653 GCA_023846285.1 Phrynocephalus versicolor
GGGCCGCTGGCACTGGCACCGCCAAGCGTTTGGGCAGCTGGAAAGTCAAGCGGCGGCTGGCGCTTCCCCCCACCCCCAACACCCACCTCTCCTCCTCCTCTTCCTCCGCCGCCGGGTGTTTGCACGGCCTGGCACTTCCCCCCCCGGCACCCACCTCTCCTCCTCCTCCACCGTCGCTGCCACTGGCGGCTTGGCGCTTCCCCCACCCCCCGGCACCCACCTCTCGTTTTCTTTTATGTCGCCGCTGCCGCTAGGCATTTGCGCAGCGTGTGCTGGTCCCCCCTCCCCGCGGCCCACCTCTGCATGTTGCCTCTCCCCGCAGGTCAGTTAAAGACAAATGTGGAGGGAGGCTGGGGCTGTGGGCTGTGGTAAAAATTAAAAGTTGTTATCTGAATTATTCATTATCCGGGGCAGTCATTATCCGAGGTATTACTGTAATCTATACCTTGAATATATTAAAATAATGATTAAAATGCAAAGTCTATAGTAAGGTAAAGGTTCCCCCGCACATGTGTGCTAGTTGTGTCCGACTCTAGGGGCGGTGCTCATCTCTGTTTTCAAGCCAAAGAGCCAGTGTTGTGCAAGTCCGTGGTCATGTGGCCGGTATGGCCGAACGCATTTCTGCGCACGGAACACTGTTTACCTTCCTGCTTTTTACACCGGTACCTATATATCTACTTGAATTTACATGCTTTCGAACTGCTAGGTTGGCAAGAGCTGGGGTTAAGAGCGGGAGCTCACTCCACTGGGTGGCACCTGGGATTTGAACCACCAAGCTGCCGACTTCGCAGCGACACTTTCAGCACTCTTGCCCGCTGACCCACCACACCCCTTCTAAAGTCTATAGAGTGCCTGATTAAGTCAAGGTATTTATTGATTTAAGTCCAAATGTGCTAGTAATTGCACTTATTTGAGTGAGGGTAGTGCTAAGCATTACTTTGTGGCTTTGAGCAAGCTCTTATACTGTAGCTGATGACAAGAAACAAAATGGAGACACCTCTGCTCTCAATACTGTGTGCAACCTTATTCCCTTGTAGCCTGTAGTAAACATTCAATGCAACTTTTTGTCTTAGTTCTCTGTGCTTGCCATCTCACGACATGCGTATATAAAAAGCAGCTGCCTCCCTGCTTGTTATCTTCGTACAAGCTCCTGTTACATAGCTTAAGCCAACCCTCACACCCAAAGCATGCCTTTCTACAGGGAAAGTTCACAAATATTACCTGCATTCTAAATGTAATGGATAAGGGATGGTATAAACTGTTTGTTTCTGTATAGTTTCTTTGTTTGTCACAAGGCACCCCAAAGCTTGGATTATCTGTTTCTTGCAACAATAAATCTATATTTTTTTTCACCCAAGGAACCTTGTCAGCTCTGTTATTCTCCTGACCTCCATGTCACAATATTGCTGAGTACAGTATTTTTGACAGATGCAAGGAAGAACTGTAATCTTAATTCATTGGGTTAAATCCATTTACGCGACCCAGCTAGAGCAGGCATTTTAAATCGGTGTCTGAAATCACGTTCCTGCAATTATGCTATGCCAGTTTTTTTAGAAATAAAATATTTTTGATTCACACACACACTACCCTGAAATCCCCGAGACCCCAGTAGAATTCTTTTCATCATGGGGAAGCCACCAGAGGCCGTGGGGCTGTAGAGCCCTGAATTTCTGAAAATCACCACTGAAGATAAATTCATCCTTTACTGTAGCTGCAATAACAAGATTTCAGCTAGTGGGTCTTAACATGTGTTGACTTATTCCTGGCAAAGGTACTTAATTGCAACCGTTTGAAAAATGATTATAGAAATAATACAACAAATATGAAGTGCATTAAATTACACAAAACTTTGCCACATTAAAAATCATTTATGCCCATTTTAAAGTTCATCTTATAAACTTTATAATTGAACAAAAGTGTATTCAATTAGTGAAGGCGAGCTGGATTTACATGGATGCATATATAGAATCAGGATGTTTTGAGAAGTTTCTTTGCTATTGATTTTTAATTATATGGCTTTTAATGTTATGTTTATTATTTAAAAGCGTTATGTGTACTGTCTTGAGATCTCTTGTGCATGAAAGGAGGTTTCTTAATTTTTTAGAAAAAAAGTAAAATACTGAAATTCAGATTTTCACATCTGCAGTCTGGAATATTTTCTGTCATTTTTGGAACTATGTATATCAAAGTCATGTATTCATTTTCCATATGTTAACGTTCTCTTTATAGGGATGCCTCATTTGGGAACTGTACATATAATCTAACTATTCTGGACTGTCTGCAAGGAATTAAAAAGGTAATGAGAACAAACGAACAGAAAAGCTATGCTGCTACACTTAGCAATGAGTTCTTTTGAATTCCTGATGATGATACGATTTAGATTCACCACTTAGCGTTGACTATAGTGATGGGTCTTCCTTGAGGTGTAAGTGAAGGTGGCCCACCAGCTAACTTGTCAACCTGGTATTTATAATTTAACTAAGATAATAGTATATTGCAATCACATTCATCATTGTACACACTTATTATTTTACCCCCTAGGAGCAGGAGATATCAAATTTCAGTTCATTGTTTACTTTCTCACCCAACCCTTCACACAGAACAAAAGAAACATTTCTACAAGGTCTTGATTTGTGGGATGAGAATTGGTCCTTCAAGAAGGACACTTGATATGAGGGAGAAGGGGCCCCTGGGGGTGGGGGGTCACATATTTGCAGTCCTTTAACCAATAAAAGCAAAACAGCTAGGAAACCTTTTTTTTTTTTTGGAACTTTTTTTCATAAAACAACCGTGGCTGTTAGTTCAAGAAAGAGCATCTGGGACCTTTCCCCCACATTTAGGGGTGGTTTCAGTCTGGACCCACCTGTGTTGTTAAATATGCCAAAGTTTCTGCCTCTGTGGTCTCTCAAAAATGTAAAATCTCTTAATTCAAATGATTAGCATTTCTAGACATTTGCAAGAGAACGTCACCTTGAGTTTCCATTTTCTTTTATGAGCAAAGGCCAGAACCAAACAGTATATTGCAGAGGAAAGCAGGCATGCAACATACACTATGTCAAACTCTGAATCCACATAGAATTTAAAATTTATGTTGCAAGTATCCAAAACTGGAAGGAAAAAAATCACTTTAGAACTTGATGTCTTTCTTCTCCCAGGCCTTACAACATGGATTTGTTGATTTCAAGACATTTGATGTAGATGAATACGAGCACTATGAGGTACGTACCTCTTTTGAACAGACACATTAACGCCAATTTTGAGTTTTGAGTGTGACATTTATGACGCACAACTGCATTGCTAAGCACTGTTGAGTGCTTCCTGATCTGGAGCTGCTGTTTATAATCGGCACACGGCTAACGGATCAATGTACTGTTTTCTTCATAATAAAAGTGTAAAAACAAAAGACATGCTTGGAGCTTTGGAACCATGTGAAAGATTTCTAATGTGGTTAGAAATGTTTAGTTAAAAGAAAACCGGTGGTCACATTATCACCATTTTCAATTTAAGAGTTTTCTGTTCCAGTGCAGATCATTTGGTTTAAGGATTACATCAAGAATCTTTCAGCAGACACCCTCAGAGGGTGCAAAGATTTTCACCTGGCAAGGATAGATAATACATAGTTCCCTAAAAGGTTGTTTGGCAAATGAAATCAGAAAGCATAGGTAACCTTGATGCTGTGAAAATAACTCTTTAATGATATATAAAGTCTAAACCAGGGGTCCTCAACCTAAGGCCCCGGGTCCGAATGCGGCCCCCCAAGGTCCTGAATCCAGCCCCTGGGACCAATTGCAACCCCCCACCTACCCCCTGTTTTGTGAGCAAGCCAGCCTCCGCAGCTGCTTTTGGACTGTAATCCGGCCCCCAGTGGTGTCTGGGTGGTGGTGGACCGGCCTGCTGTTTGAAAACTTTGAGGACCCCTGGTCTAAATAAACAGTAGAAAAGGTTCTGGGTTGCTGATGGTCTATTATTTGTGTAGTTGACCAGTGCTCAAAACTTTTTGTATCTGTCTGGTAGTCAGCATGTAAAGTCTTACTTCAAGTGAGAGTTATGTTGCCTGACGTTTTCTTATTGTGTCTTTTCTCTGGGCAAAGAATGTTGCTTATCTGGGCAAAGAGAATTTGTATTTCTCAAATCAGAAATGTTGTTTGAATATTGCATTTGAGCAATGGACATGTGCATGCTCTATCGTTTTTCCCTCCAGAGGACTAGGTAGGTAGGTAATTTAATTAAAAATGATTATATGAATCCCTTGCACTGCTTGGTTAAGAAACTGATGCTTACAGGAACAGTACATGTTTTCTTGGCATTGTTTTAACAGGATTCAAAGGCGTTTTGTGGGATTAATCTCTCTTGGCTCTGCCATTATCTTAAAGTTATTTAAAATTGGTTCCCTTTTCCGCTCAGCTCATACTTACTAAAAAAAATACAGAATAAAAATACAGATCACGCTTCTCCCTCAGTCTAAGCTGGAGTACTGTAGCTGGGACGTGAAAAAGTAAATTGATATCTCTCCGTGATTTATTTTGAAAAGAGTAGTTTTCTTTTTGGCAGGCCTGTGAAAGTAATCTTTTTGGGGTCCAATGCAAAACCTAGAAATAAATACATGACCTGATGTCAAAATGACTCCAGCTTAAAATTGGTATTATGTTCCAAAAATTAAATGTAACACACAATTATTGGAGCCAGGGTGGGGAGAAAAACCAAATACACAGGGAGCAGTGAATGTGTGCTTTGTGGAGGGCAAACAAACCCTTGCATCTCTGGGGAAAAGGTATAATCCTGATTTAGACAGTCCTCATTACACTTTGTAATGATTTTGGAAGGGGAAGTATAATAACGTTCAAACATTTTAGTAAAAAAAGTGTAGGTGTTTCTAAATTGTTATAAACACAAAAATGAAAGGTATTATTTTTCTTATGGCCATGCTGTCTAGCAGGATTTTCAAAGTTGTGTCCAGACGCAAGCATGGTGAAATCTTGAGCCATTAAGTGGTTAATGACGTAGACTGCAATCCATGAGAACTCACTCTGAGAAAAATGTTAATTTTAAAGATACCATAATGGTTTTGTTTTTGTTGACTGACATACAATGGTTCTGCATAGCACATTGTTTGACATAATGAGGGGGTGATTCATAGAGTAATAGTTGATCTGACAGCAATTTAACATGTGCAGGAAGCTGTTATTTACCACATGAAGAAGATATATCGCAGTTAATAAGTCTTAATTTTGTCTTCCTTGAAAAATTAGTTTTGTAAGCCTTAATTATGCAGCTGACTTCCATTGCCTTTCTGAATTCTGTGAGGAGAACAATTGTCTCCCAACCCCAAAATGATGATTCATCAGTAAAATGCAACAGATTGAGACATTTATGTGGTCCAAGCCGAAATACTCTGGGTAAACATTAAACAAACAAACAAAAAATTCTGAAAATGATGCCCTGGAAGGTGAATTATATTGTATTTACTGCAATTATCTTTTGTGAGCTAAGCAACTGCTTCAAAACAGTGGATCAAAAAGGTTCAGAATAATTTTTTAGTTTTTTTTCCCTTTTCAATAGCGAGTAGAAAATGGTGACTTCAACTGGATTGTCCCTGGAAAGTTTTTAGCATTTAGTGGACCACATCCAAAGACTAAGATTGAAAATGGTATGCACTTTTTTCTTCTCCTTGCTCCAGTACAATTTTGAATGTGTTTCATGTGGCTCGTCATTGACTGTATGATAGCCCAGTGTGGTGTGTTGGATTGTGTGAAAAACTTGGAGATCTGGATTTGAACTCCTGCTTAGCCATGAAAACTCACTTTTAACAACACCTCAATTATCTTAAAAATCTTAATTCCTCGAGTTTGGAGATGGGAAATTGTCCTTAGATGAAAATTACTTATAAGAATGTGGACAGATTGATTACCTTCCTTCTTTTGATTCTCAAACTGGCAATTTGCATGAAATGGGAGTGTAATTATAGATGACGTAGACAATTACCACTTCATATTTCCAAGGGCTGTTAAACATAGTAAAAGTAGATACAGGAAAGGGAACATTTTTTTAATCAGATAACCTCACAGGTAGATGTTAGGAATGCTGTTGCAGAGCAATGAGACAGTGGATCCAAATACCTTGGGAGGTGTATCTGGAAGCTGAGTCATGGCAACGGGGCTTCTTTTCTTGAGAGACTGAAGCGTTTCACTGTTCATCCAAACAGCTTCGTCAGTCTGATGAAGCTGTTTGGATGAACAGTGAAACGTTTCAATCTCTCAAGAAAAGGAGCCCAGTTGCCATGATTCAACTTCCAGATAAACTCACCTGGATGACTGAGAATCTTCACAGACCTTGGGAGGTGGTAAGTTCTCCATCATGAGAGGCATTCAAGAGAAAATTAGCCAGCCATCTGTGAGATAAGACTTGTGCAGTCCTGTACTGTATTTGGATTTCCACATTGAGCAGGGTGTTGGACTCATTATAATACCTATGAAATCTGAACTCAGTTTAATTTTTTGAATTCTCAAAGTCTTCATTCAGCCCGACCAGCAGTCGTAGTTTAATATTTGTATTTTAGAATAATTTGTAAGCCACCTTGAAACTCTGCATGGAGACAGAGGCAGGGAATGAAATGGAATGAAATAAATGCTACCTAGAGGATTCTGAAAATATTAACCCAAAAGGGCATTTTTTTTTCTAAACTGTGTGTGGAACTACAAAAAGGAATTACATTGAAGCATAAACTGAAGGGCAGTATATAAAACATACAATAGGGATCCCATGGCCTTCCTCATAATTCTTCAGTGCATAATTCTTCAGTACAGATACTTGAGTCAATTTAACCAGGTGCTTTCAAGGTGGTGCATGGATTTCTCTAGAAATGCTGTCTCTGGATTTGCAAGTGGTGGGAAAAGGAGGTTTTATCTGCTTTTGCTGTTTCTGTTCAGTTTCTCACAACATCAATCAGGATCATTTACATTTCGTGACTCTAAATAAAAGGTCTATAGACTGCTCCTCTTGAATGTTCAGCTTTGCAGAATGGGACAGGCTTCCTTGGTGATTTTTGCATCTTTGGCGTTGATTACATTAGTAACATATCCATTCTTAAACTATAAGAACATGGGGTGTTATATTTGTTGCTTGTGCAACCGGAGACACATTTAAACACCCAGGCATTCTTCCTCTGCTTGTTCTAGGATACCCTCTGCATGCACCTGAAGCCTATTTCCCATACTTCAGGAAGCACAACGTCACAACAGTCATAAGACTCAACAAGAAGATCTATGAGGCCAGGCGTTTCACAGATGGGGGTTTTGAGCACTATGACCTGTTTTTCATAGATGGGAGTACGCCGAGTGACAGTATACTGAGGCAGTTCTTGATTATCTGTGAGGAAGCTGAAGGTGCCATTGCTGTACACTGTAAAGGTGAGTTTCAGAAATCTAATTGGTAGTTCAGCAATATTGTGCACTGAAGTGAAACGAAAGAAACAGCTGTTGGTGGAATAATCCAAATTACAGTGGTAGCCCGATTTAAGAGTAGCTTGACGTAACAGCCAACCGCCTTACAAATTTTAGATATGGTCTGCTCAACTTAGATATGGTCTGCTCAACAGAACGAGTTAAATTCGTAAGTCGAGGTACCATTGTACATTGTTTTGGTTCTAATTTCACTTGGGAAAATGGGCATTGGTCTCTGTGGAGACCCTGTTTTTGCCACCAAGTGATTCTGTTGCTGCTCTTTAGTGGCTTATCTTATTTTTCTTTGTAAAGATTTATTGTCAGTGCCTGAAAAAAAAATGTCCTTGCAGATACAGGACATACCATTCCTTTGCCAGTGGGATGGCAATAAAAATTCCTGTCCACATTCTTCCTGTTCCTTTTCTAAGGCAACAGTGGGGAATACAGTAAAACCTTGGTTTGTGAACATAATTCATTCCAGAAACATTCTGGTAATCTAAAGGACTTTTCTATCAAAAGTCTACCCCATGAGAAATAATGGAAACTCAGATTATTCGTTCTGCAATCCAAAACCCTTGCCATATACTGTATTTAACGCAAGTGGCAATAAGGCAGCAGAGGAAAGGTTGTATGTGGGAACCTTCCAAAGTTCTGAAAAATTATTGTTCTTCGTGGACTCTGTGAATCCACACATAGGGTCTTCATGCGCCTGCGCGAACGTCGTCGGTCCTTCCAAGCTGAAAACACCAACGCCCCTCCCCTCCACTGCGCATGCTCCTCGCGCTTCCCGCCCTGTAGCTCAGTTCCTTTTTTGCCGCCGCTGCGATAGGACGTGTCCTTCTAGCTCCTGCAAAGCAAAGTGCTTTTACTTTTATTTATTTATTTACCTCGTTCCCGTTTTATTTCTATACCCCCCTCCCCTCTTATCTAGTTTTTTATTTCAAAGTAATTCTTTTTCCAGGTCCTCCCGCCCTTCGGGGCGGGTAGGCCACGTTTGCCACGGCGGCTAGGCCGTCTGTTTATGGCCTCGGCACCCGTTTTTAAACGGTGCACGGCGTGTCCGAATAAAATTCCCATCGCTGACGGACACAGCCTCTGTCTATATTGCCTGTGAGAAGCGCACCAGACAGCGACTTGCCCACATTGTAAAAGACTGACCAAACCGGCGCTAAAACACCGCCTTGGCCGTCTAAAAGTTTTCCTTTAGGAAAAGTCCTTGATGCCCATGGAAAACCCGACCACGTCGGACGCTTCCGTACCGTCCACCTCCTCCAAATCTAGAACTTCGGCTAAACCTCCCGATAAACGCAAAAAGAAAAAACTGCCGACTGCCTTAGTGTCTAAGGATCGACACCAGGATAGAGGCGTGGGGTCGAGCACTTCATTCTCCCCCAAACCGACACCCCCGACTCCGCAGCACACCGAGACCCGTGACGCATCGGAGTCCCGTGCCGTGGAGCACGTCCTCGTCTCCACCCACACCGAGACTCAACACCGGGGTGTTTTCGTCAACAGGAAAACTGGGTAGCCCATCTGGCCCAAGCCTGTTCCACTCAAAGCCACCCGCCCAGTCCATTGCTGTCCTCCGGCTTGCCAGCCGGCCAGATGCCTCTTGACATGGACCTTGCCGTTTCGGCCTATGATCCGCTGGCGCACATGCCATCTCTGCAAGGCGCGCCCGCCCAACCTTCTCAGTCTCTACTGGGCGAAGATGGCCTCAACAGGGCAGTGCCTGCACAGCTCCCCGAGGCCGTACAGGCAGCTTTGGCTCCGTTACCAGTTCGGAACCAGCGAACTGATGATCTTAAGCGAGCCGCCCTCGCCCAGCCAGTCACGAGGGTACGGGGCCGTGCTGAAAAGAGAGCGCACACGGACACCCTGGACAGCTCCTCTTCCAGCTCGTCCAGCCCCAGGCACCATCGCTTGCGTCGCCGCAAAACCAAACGCTGTCGACGCCGTGCCTCCTCCACGTCATCCTGCTCATCAAGACGTCATAGGGGCAAACGACCAGCCAAGAAACGACATCGACGTGCGACGTCAAGTTCTTCCACTTCTACCGATTCTACCACTTCGGTGTCGTCCGACCACCGCGCACGACGCCATGGCAAACGCCACCATGGGCAGGCACGCTCACTTGATCCTCGGCATCGAGATGTTCCGACTGATGCCTTAACCGTCCTGGCATCGTCTATTCCGTCAGATCATCCTAGACGCCCATCGCAACCTCAGCACTCTCAATCACCAGACTCCCCAGCGACTATGGACCGCCCCCTGTCAGAGGAGTCTAATCTGGAGGTCGAATCTCAGATGTCTTGACATTCAACCGCCTCCAAATCTAAGCATTCTGAAGCCGATACGGCGGACCGTCATGCCTCACCCTCGGAAGACTTTAAACACTATGCACAAATGGTCCACAAAATTGCCCAGGTAATGGGCTTGCAGGTCCAACTCCCTACCGCCAGCGAAACGTGTAAATTCTTTGGCCACCTGCACAAGTCTAAGACGCCCCCGCTTCGAATGGGCTTCATACCATCCATGTTAGACAAGGCCAAGGAGGCCTGGGCTAAACCATCTTCCAATCCCCTCATTCCATGCCGTATAGACAACCTGTACAAAACACACGGAGAAGGCACCGACTTTCTAGCTAAGCATCCCCTGCCTAACTCCGTAATCGTGGATGCCAACCAGAATAGGGGACGCTCACACTCTACCACTACCCCAAGTAATAAAGAGGCTCGAAAACTCGACCTCATTGGGAGACGTCACTATTCTTTGGCCTCTTTTTCCCTGTGAGCGCTCAACTATCTCTGCGCCACAGAGGCTTACATACGTCATCTTCTTCTGACTTTCCCGGCTTTTATAGATCTCCTTCCGGACGACCAAAAGGGCCAAGCCCAGGCAACTTTCTCAGAAATCTTGTCTTTAGTGGATTATCAGATAATAACTTCCCTTCACCTTACGGATGCTGCTTCCAAACAACTTACCGCGGCCATCCACCTCCGTCGGCACGCCTGGCTAAGAACGTCTAACATCACCGACGACGCCAGGAACCGTATTGAAGATGCCCCTTTTGATGGAGAAGGTCTCTTCGCAACATCCACTGATGCATCTCTCGATAATATTCAGAAGATGCGAAAGGCAGCCCGCTCTTACACTTTCCAGAGCGCTTCAGCTCAGACCTCTCGACCTCCCCACCAACCTTGGAGGCGCCAGTATACACCAATGCGCCACGGACCTCAAGGCAGGTACCGCTCCCCATATTCTCAACGACATTACCCACGACAACGGCAAACTTCCCGACAGAGGCATAAATAACCTGCTACACGTTACAATCGCAAGCAAAAGCAGTTATCCTGACCCTGCCTCGCCACCATTGGATATTCGGCTCGGACCTTTCTGCAACGCTTGGCGACGCCTGACTACCGATTCTTGGGTGCTGTCAATTATCGAGTGGTTACCACATCCATTTCCAGCGCAAACCTCCCTTGGGAAAAGTCATCACCACTCCTCCCTCGCCGGCCCTCTTACAAGAGGTCGCGACCCTACTTCAAAAGGCAGCTATAGAACCTGTTCCACCGGACGACCGCTTAGGGTTTTACTCCCGATATTTCACCGTACCCAAGAAAGACGGCGGGATCCGTCCCATTTTGGACTTAAGGCGCCTCAACTCATTCATAAAAACAACCAAGTTTCGGATGGCAACACTGGACATTATTATTCCAATTCTGCGAAGGGGCCACTGGTTCATCGTCCTAGATCTCCAGGACGCTTATTTCCATATCTCCATTGCCCCTCAGGACCGCAAATACCTCAGATTCACCATAGGAAATTCGGCTTACCAATTCAAAGCGCTGCCCTTCGGGCTCTGCACCGCCCCGCGGGTGTTTACGAAATGCATGGCTCCCGTAGCGGCTTTCTTACGTCTCCAGGGAATTCAAATTTACCCGTACCTGGACGACTGGCTCCTGGTAGCACCTACAAAACAGCAAGCAGAGATGCACAGAGACTTCACAATACATGTGCTCGCCACTCTCGGACTCCAGCTCAACATCAACAAATCCGTCCTAACTCCTTCCCGGACGGTTCAGTACATAGGAGCCGTACTCGATTCCTCTGTAGCCAAGGCGTTCCTACCTCAGGATCGTATCAACAAGATCAGGAAGGCCCTACGCCCCTTCTCCAAGAACGCCATTGTTTCTGCACATCAGGCCCAACACCTCCTAGGCCTCATGGCGTCCACGACTCCTATTCTCCTACATGCCCGACTCTACATGCGACCGCTCCAGATGTGGTTCCTCAGTTGCTTTCACCCGCACAGAGATCCACCCTACAAGGCTCTCCGGGTCACATCTTCGCTTTCGAGCAGCCTCAAGTGGTGGCGTTCCCGGACCAATCTCAGAGTGGGCAGACGCTTCCGACAGCGCTACCCTTCAATCCACATCACCACAGATGCCAGCAGGACTGGATGGGGGGCCACCTGCAAACACATCTCCATCCATCACAGGTGGACCAGCGCAGAGAGACGACATCACATAAACTACTTGGAGCTTCTAGCTATTTTAAGAGCACTCAAGGCCTTCGAGGCCCTTCTCTTCCGCCGTATGGTCCAAGTCACCACGGACAATACGGCAGCTCTATATTACCTCAACAAACAGGGAGGAACACGCTCCCAATCACTGCTTCGTCTGACCATCAAGATATGGCACTGGTGCATCCGCCGTCAAATCTACCCCGTTGCTGTGCACATCTCCTCTGCCAGCAACTTCAGGGCGGATCGTCTCAGCAGGTTACAACACGACAATCACGAGTGGGCCCTGTCACCCTCGATCTTTCACCGCCTTTGTGTCAGATGGGGCACGCCGCGAGCTGACCTTTTTGCCATAGTATACAATGCCAAATGCCGTCTCTTCTACTCCAGAGCAGGTCTCGGCAAGGGCTCCAGAGGGGACGCCCTCTCGGCTCGATGGCCCAGGGGACTTCTCTACGCGTTCCCGCCAACGCCTCTCATACAGAAGACGCTCCTCAAAATCCGCCATCTGAGGGCCAAGGTCATCTTTGTGGCCCCGTGGTGGCCCAGACAGCCATGGTTCTCCCTCCTTCAAGCTGTGGCCCGCACTCTACTTCACCTACCACCTTGCCCGGATCTTCTTACGCGAGACCACGGTCAGATCCGTCACCCGGAGCTTCAGTCCCTCCACCTGACGGCCTGGCTCCTCAACTGACGATAAATGACATCCTTGCTAATGCAAGGAAGCCTTCTACCAGGGTGCTTTATGCTACCAAATGGACATCCTTTGTTACTTTCGCTACCACCCAAGGCCGCCCTTATCGCCCAGCTGATCTACCTGTCGTCTTGGAATACTTGCTCCTCCTCTTCAAGAGGGGCCTCTCTGTCTCCACCCTACGGGTCTACCTCGCAGCTATTGTCGCACATCAGCCTCCCGATTCGGATTCTGCGACACTGTTCCGACACCGCACCATTAAACACTTCTTCAAGGGACTCTCCAACATCCGACCATGCTGTCACCGGCCAACTCCTCAGTGGTCACTTTCCCTAGTGCTCAATGCCTTAACTAAACCTCCCTTTGAACCGATGGCAACCATCCCTCTTTACTTACTTACGGTGAAAATGGCATTTCTTGTGGCCATCACCTCCGCCAGGAGAGCTTCGGAACTGGCAGCTCTTAGAGTTGACCCGCCTTTCCTTAAGTTCCATCACGACCGCGTGGAACTCCATACTGACATCTCTTTCTTGCCAAAGGTGGTCTCGCCCTTCCACATGTCTCAACCCATCAACCTCCCAACCTTCTTCCCAAACCCTGAAACTCACCTGGAAAGACAGCTGCACTCCCTCGATGTCCGGCGGGCCCTCTTGTTTTACTCTGCTCGAACGACACCTGTTCGAAAGACACATCGACTCTTCATTAGAACGTGTGATCCGTCCAAGGGCTTACCTGCCTCTTCTCAATCCATCTCCAGATGGATCGTTACAGCCATCAGAATGTCATATGAACTTGCGCATGCCCCTCTTCCATCTCCTCCGAAAGCCCATTCCACTAGGGCGATGTCCTCCTCCATGGCTTTCCTCAAAGGAGTCCCTCTGGAAGAGATTTGCAGAGCAGCGACCTGGTCCCATCCGTCTACTTTTCTTAAACACTACCGGATGGATGTCCGTTCGCGGACACATGCTGCGTTTGGAAGAGCGGTCCTGTCTGCTACACTGCCATGACTACCCTCCTCCGGTAAGTCTGCTTGTTAGTCACCCTATGTGTGGATTCACAGAGTCCACGAAGAAGAACTGCGGGTTACTTACCTGTAGTTGGAGTTCTTCGAGTGGACATCTGTGAATACACACTTCCCGCCCACCTCCCCTCGAACCGTCATGGCCAAGTCTCTATCTCTGGTCAGCAGCGGCTTTGAGGGGAACTGAGCTACAGGGCGGGGAGCGCAAGGAGCATGCGCAGTGGAGGGGAGGGGCGTTGGTGTTTTCAGCTTGGAAGGACCGACGACGTTCGCGCAGGCGCACGAAGACCCTATGTGTGGATTCACAGATGTCCACTCGAAGAACTCCAACTACAGGTAAGTAACCCGCAGATTTCTGCCAGACCCTGAGGCCTGAGGCCAAGCATGGATCACCCACAATCCTGCAGTAAAAGAGAAAGAGAGAAACCATTTGCTCAGTTGTGATCATGTGACATTCGGCGTCACATATTACTCATATTGCAAGACATTGCTCGTTTATCAAGTTAAAATTTATAAGAAATGTTTGCTCCTGTTGTGGAACACTCACAGAACAAGGTACTCACAATCCAAGGTGTTACTGTATATGCAGATCCATTTTCTTCTAGAACAAGAGTGCACAGCTTGGGTCCACATGAAGCCCTTGGCTATTTTCTCTGAAGTTCCCTAGGATGACAGAACCCTAGCCACTTTTATCTCCTACCCCAGCATATTAAACTTGGCTACAAGCAAAAAAGTCATCTTGGCGGAGAATTGGCTTGGTTTTAGAGGCATGTGTTCCTATGCAACGCTCAGTCATTTCCTTGTTGCAACCTTAAAAGGATGAACTGTATAATTATTCTTAGGACATTGTACTTTGGTAGCAGAGGTGAGAGGCATTGCGTGCCTCATTAGCTGTTCTACAGGAAGCACCTTTCTAGAGAGACGGAAATATCACGAAACCATGCACTAGGAACAATACAGAAATGCAGTGGATAGATGTAGGGTCAGTCATGGTGCCTTTGGAACATCTTGCCCACTAATGCCTGGCCTTTATTCTGTGTTCTGATGTCCTCACATAGTAGATGTGAGTTTATGCATTAAAAGAGAGGAAGAGCTCAATAAGGGGTTGCCGTTTCACTTGCCAGTGATAGTTCCACACTGACATGTGCCTTTGATTTGCCTGGTGTAATAAGGCACTGTATCTTTTGCTCTTAGATCACAGAGCTGTGTGTTCTGATTTATCCAGGGCAGGAATAGAAAGGGTAGTGGAGGTTAAGACAGGCATTAACAAGGCTCTGTGGGAACTAACAAGATGTTTTTATTGTGACAGGCCCAATGGTGCTTAAAATAGACTCAGAGAGTGTTCTTTTGAAAAAAAAAAGGAAACGGGTGTTTTTTTTCTTTTGGAATGTATAATACTGTTTTTAATCGTATGTATTTAAATCTTAAGGTCAGTGTTTATCTTTTTTGCTTCCCTTACTGTAGCTGGACTAGGAAGAACAGGAACACTGATAGCCTGTTATATAATGAAACATTACAGATTCACACATTCTGAAGCAATTGCTTGGGTTCGAATATGTCGCCCAGGTTCTATTATTGGACCCCAGCAGCATTTTCTGGAAGAGTAAGTACAACACTGGTAATGAATTTAGTGCTCCAGACCATGTGCTTTCCCCTGTCGTATCGAATGTCTTATGTAAAGACCAGATTATTATATGCTGGCTTTTTTAGAATTCTTGAGGCTTGAAGGAGTATGCGTGCTTGTGTGTGAGCATAAGTAGTGAGGCTATCTATTTATGACGGCAGCTGCAAGGAACCGAGCCAACTGTGTTGGATTATGGGATATGTAATCCGTGAGAGTGATGCCCAAGATTTCCAAGGAGAAAGGCGGGGTTAAAAAAAACTCATAAAAATACTCATAAAATTAAATATTTTGTCTGCTGACAAGGTGTATAGGGGGAAAATACATGGATCTGTCTTGGCCTTATACTGCTATGCTTCTCTTTGATGCATCTATATCCTAAATATTTACATGTCATATTCATCTCAGAATATATACTCAGGTGTTGCAATTCAACACTCAGGGCTAATAAGTACAGTGTTCTGTGATTTGATTTTATACTGATATTTTAATTCTGTGTCTTGTCCTGAGTTTTCTGAAAAGGAGGTTTAAAACCTCTCGCAAGGGTGCTGTGGCCACAGGAAATTCAAAAACCTGCTCTTCAGTCCTCGCTTTCCCGAAGTGTAGCATCCCATCCGCCTCTCTGCCCTAGGCAGAGAGGCGGGTGGGGTGCTACACTGTCGGGAAAGCCAGGGGGAGTGACGGCGCCTTGTGGGCTCCTTCGTAGCCCACGCTTACTCTCCAGTCACACCACTCTGGGCATCCCAAAAGTGGTGTGCCTGGAGAATAAAATGGGGCTATGAAAAAGCCCACAAACCGATTTGTTTTCTGTATTTTGATTGTCTAAAGCTATTAATTGCTTGTCATGATATGGGAAATGGAAAAACAGAAATGTGAAGATCAACATGAAATATGAACACAGTGGAACCCTGACTTATGACCACCCCAACAACCGAGAATCCTGACATATAAGCGGGTTTCCCGTGTTTTTCCCCCCTGCTGCCTTACGAGTGACAGCTGGGTTTCCCCAACTTGCAATGTTTTATTTTTTTAATTTGTTCTCCCATGGTGCTTTGCGCCCGATCGGAGGGAGGAGCAGTAGCGTTTTTCTCTCTCCCCGACACAAGTGCCGGTGTCTGCCATCAGCACTTGCTTCAGGAGAGGGGAAAAAGGGTTAAAAACCCTCAGCTTCTCCCCCCCCCCCCCAATCAGGCTTGTAGAAGGAGAAGCAGAGGGTTTTTCATCCATTTCTTCTCTCCTCAAGCAAGCGCTGATGGCAGACATCAGCCCTTGATTCAGGAGAGAAAAATGTTTTGAAAGAACTGCCGCTTCTCCTTTTACCCACCCGATGGTGGTGGGGGGAAGAAGCGGCTTTTTAAAAAATACATCTTTAAGCAACCGAGCCAAGCGCTTGGCTCAGTTGCTTAAAGACATTTTAAATGACCCGCAGTTTCCCCCCAATGTACCCGATTGGTGGGGGGGGAAGCCACAGGTCGCCTAAAGCGGTTTCCCATAGGAATGCATTGAAATCATTTCCTCTGAAATTGATTAATTGATTTTCACTGCATTCCTATGGGAAACTTCTCCCCGAATTATGAGCTAATCAAGTTCCGAGCGTGTACTCGGAACAGATTAATGTGCTAAATCAGGGTTCCACTGTAAATGTTAATCTGCTAGAGATCCTTAAAAGAATCGTGGTAGTTAGGTACAGATAAGAACTTCTACGCATAAAGTGAAATCTGTAGACCAAACTGTAGTTGTTTTATAATAGCTCATGAAGTACTAACTTGAGTTGGAGGAGGCTTTTGAAATTAGGTATTTTAATATCAAGACTGAATATACTGTTGAGATTAGACAGGCTATATCTTTTCTATTAGAAAATAGATGTAAATATAGATACAATATGGATGAGATAATAAAGAAACTAAGTAAGAAAGTATTTTCTTTTAGATTGGGAAAGGAGATATGAATTACTGCTATACTGGGCTGAAAATGTTGGGGAAAATTATGATTGAATTTGTAACACGATAGGAGATGAGCAACGTATTTGTTTTATTTTGTTCGGTGCAAAAAATAAATATTTTTTTTTAAAAAAGGAAACCCACAAACCACTGCCTCCTCTTCACCTGGCTCTCTTCATGGAGCCATTTCGGCAGACTCAAAATGGCTCCATACAGAGAGCCAGGTGAAGGGGTGTTAGCAGTTTGTGGGCTCGTTCATAGCCCCAGTTTACTCTCCAGCCACGCCACTTTTGAGATTCCCAGAGCGGCATGGCTGGAGAGTAAACAGGGGCTTCCCCTTCACCTTGCTCTCTGTATGGAGCACTGCTTCGAGCAGAGGGGGAAGTTCCATGGCTGTGAGGGGGCAATGTTACATGTAGAGATGGGAAGGTCTGGAAAAACCTGAGGGGAAAAAAAAACATTTTTTCCGATTTCATGCCCATTCATTGAAACTTAGTCACACTCCCTTCTATACATTTCCCCTCTTTTCAATTCTTTTTTATGAGAATAAGCTTTTGATTTTACTGCTGTTTATAGTTAATTTGCAAAACTTATGACTTTTAAGTCTCACCGGGTTCCTGGGATGCAGTGCATATATACCCATTTGTGATCATATTGAATTTAGCAAGACAAAATGTAGGGATTTAATTTCCTGGAATGAAAACATGAGCAGATTTTCAAATCGGCTGAGAAAGAGGTTTGAGTATTTATCCTCTTTGCTAAAGGTCACAAGTTTAAATGCCAGAGATCAGCAATAATAGCAGGTTTATGACAAATGGATATTTCTGCATTAGAATTTCAGCTGTTTTCAAATATTAGATGTTGGCATCATTTTGTAGTTAATACAATATAATAAGCTGTTGTGAGTTAATTTTTAATACAAGTACTGCATTAGTATTTTAACACATAATTGATTTCGCTTGCTTTAAGATATTTTCCCTTCTTTCAAGTTACAGATCAGTTGAACATTTAAAAAAACCTAACGTATTTGCCTGTAGGCTAGGCTTTGTATGGTGGAATTAGTACACTGTGTTTTGAAATGCACTTGCCCCTAATTCTTAAATTTCAAACCTTAATATCTTGACATCTGGATCTCTTAATGACATCAAGTTATCTTTTCAAAATCTGAATACTTTATGAGATAAGCACTGCAGAACTCTTTGTAACATGTAAAAATGTAGCACTTCCCAGTCAACAAGGTATAAACTAGTGACGTGCATGTTCAACTAAGTAATGCATATCTAGAGCACCTGGTTTGGGATTTCTTTAGTAGCATGGACATTGTATTATATCAGTGATAGCGAACCTTTAGAGACCGAGTACCCAAACAGCACTAATATTTTTTTTTTTTGCAAAGTGCCAATACAGTAATTTAACCTGTATACAGATGGCTATGAAGGGGCGATGTCAGGTGCCCACAGAAAGGGCTCCGAGTGCCACCTTTGGCACCCGTGCCATAGGTTCTCCATCACTGTTTTATATGGTCCAGAGCTATAAAATACAAAAGGGAAGGATGTTGCAAATACTGCCCTTTTCTTAATCAGCGTTGGAGAAAGTTCTTACTTTGTTTTCTTGCAGATGTGGAAATATCCCCGAAGCTTGGAAAGAATAGGAAAGCCTCTCATACATGATGCTCTGTGTCCCTTTCTGAATACAGAGACTACAAGACTTGAGTCTTTAAAATCTTCTCTAGGAGGACTATGCAAATTTCTATCACAGTAGAAAGGCAGTTATTGTAGGGACAAGATACAAAGGCATTTGATGTGGCCCATTGGGTAAGAGTTATTTCTCAGTTGTGGCTGCCACACTATTCAGAGGTGGTGGGGATCAGTAGGTCTAGGTTCGAGGGCCACAGCACATTCTGTCCATTTCAAAACACTGGACTATGTAAAAGGTGACTACCATCTCACTCTTGACTTCAAAGTAAAGCAAGATTTCTCCTTATACCATGTACCCTGCTTATTGTCCATTTCTAATGAAGGCAACACGCACATTTCAGTGAAGTCACACTGCATTCCCCACCCCCACCCCCTTTACTCTCCATCCAGCTGTATAATGTCTTATACATGCCGTCTTTGAAGAAGCTTGGGTGCTTTAAAAAAAAGAAACATCATTTTGAATGTGGAATGCTGTTGTCCGCAATATATGTTTGAGAATATATGGCAGTTCCCATTCTAAAGTTGTCAGGTGGCTCTGGAGACAATCTGAGGCTGTTTTGCAAACAGTTTGTGGCAACGCTGTACAGGAGGCAGTCTGAAAAATCAAGTAGAAGCAACAGAACGAATCTGTGTCTAGGATCTTAACAGTAAATCTTTTTTTAAAAAAAAGATTAGTTCTCGTGTTTAGATAAAATGTAAAACAGAGGCTTGAACCTCCTAGATCAGGCATGCCCAAACTTTGGCCCTCCTGATGTTTTGGACCACAACTCCCAGAATTCTAAGCTTAGATTGCCAATGGCAAAGGACTGTGGGAGTTGCTGTCCAAAACATCTGGAGGGCTGAAGATTGGACGTGCCTGTCCTAGAGACTTCCAAGAGCTTTTCTCTTTTATCTCTTACTCTTTGCTCACGTTTGTTGCTAGGAATGAGTTCTTTCAAGAGTTAACTTGGCTTGTATCATCAGCAGCAATGTAATCTCAGATCCCTCTTAATTATACTGGATATCAACTTCCCCACTCTAAGCAGGAGTGCTTCTTTCAGCTTTCTAATCCTGCTCTATCCACCAGTTATGTAACCTCCCTACGGGAGCCTTTCTCCGATGCAAAGTAGGTGGATCATGCTGTTTCTTTTGGCCCACTGCCAGAGTTATCGCACATCCTCCACCCTAAGCAAAACAGTAGGAAATAATTGCTCATAGAGGAAATCTGTAACATTTGACAAAAGCTCTTCTTCCCCCCCACCCTCAATAAATGAAGGAAAAAAGTGATGGTTTTGTTAATTTGTTGGATTCAGAAAACAACAACTTTATTTTAATCTTCAGGTCTCACTCTTGGTTAGCCACTTTGTAGAAAACTAGGCTCAGAGTACATAGGAAGATAAGATCTCTGATCTGTGCTCAAATGATCAAAGGTGTAGACTCTTTGCAAATACAACAAATAATCTCTGTTGCTACTTGGATTAGATTTGATGTATTTGCATGTGTCTAGTTGCCACATATGCCTTTCCTATCTGGAATTCAGTTATTTTGGTGGGCATTTGGTGCCATGTTCCATTTTGTGTCAAAAAAGTTGCTGTGCCTTTATAAACCCTTATAAAAAGCATTTTGCAAGTTTATTAAAACATATATTTTCATGTAAAAATGAACTTCCTGATCAAATGTTGAAAGTATATTAAAACAGCAATAGCCCCCTTACCCAAAAGGATATAAAATATGTGTAATAGTTTATATTACAGCACTCTGTGATATATGATTTTTCTTTCTGCAGCACATGGGACAAATAATTTAATTAACAGTCATATTTTTACAATAACTGTAACATTTTGTTTGGACTAATTTTATCTTTGTTGCGTTTGAACAGAAAGCAGTCAATGTTGTGGGTCCAAGGAGACATCTTCCGATCCAAGCAGAAACCGAGAGGCGTAGAGGATGATACTGTTACCAAAGTTATTTCCGGCTTGGAAGATATTTCCATCAGTGGGAGTTGGAATAAAGTAGAAAACATGGATAAATATGGGGAGGTAAGATTACACTGGAATTGTCTGTAATGCCTAAGCAGAAATAATAGTTGTGTGCAGTCAAGTGAATTTCACTTGATGGCAACCATCCCAGGGTCTTCTGGGAATTAAATAAGCAGACGTGGTGTAGATGTCCTTCCTTCTGGTGGTCCTCTGGGATGTGCACCTTGCCCAAAGCTATGCAGGCGGCAGGGTACATAAGCCTCGTTACCTACGCTCTTCTAAATTAGTGGCTGTCAGCCCACATGTTCGTAGACTCCAATTCCCAGATATCCTGGCCAGCACAACTAGTGATGAAGGCTTCTGGGAGCTTTAGTTCAAGAACACCTAGGGATCCGGGGTAGGGGACAACTGCTGTAGGTAATCCCTATTGCACCTTTTCTCAGGAGGCAAAATGGAGATTGGGTTGTTGTTGTTGTATTTTTATTTATATTTATATACCGCTCCAATTTCCCAGAAGGGAACTCTGGGCGGTTCACATAAAAACACACACAAAGAAAACCACAAGATAATGGTAATAATTGAGTACTTGGCAAGAGGCATAAGAAAACTAATAACAGATTTTTTTTAAAAAAAAAGTGATACAGACCCTAGCGATTGCCAAAGGCATCCCTAAACAGCCAGGTTTTGACAGCTTTTTAAAAGGATGCCAAGGAGGGAGCCAGGCGTATCTCGCTTAGTAGTTTGTTCCAGAGGGCCGGGCCAGCCACCGAGAAGGCCCAGTTACAAGTTGCTACCCTATGGGCCTCTCTGGTGGTGGCCACCCGGAGCGAGAGTGCCATGGAGAATCCACTAGCCCCAGGATCTCCAGCTCAACAAGCTATACCAACTTTAAAGGCCTAACCCCTAAATGGCTTTTAGAACATAATACTTGGCATTTATTACAGCATTTCAGTCAGTACATTTTGTGCACGTCTCTTAAATTATTTTGTGGTAATCCTCACAGCAGCCCTGCAGAAGGATTGTAATAATCGCTGTATTACAGAAGGGAGAACTGTCCCTGGCTACCATATTTGAAAAGAGATGTAATGACAGCAGCACAGTAACTGGAATGCATGCTAAGTACTAATTAATACTCCTTTAATGGATCTTTTTGGCGACTACTTCTAGAAGACAAAGACATTGTTCAGCAGGCTTTTTTGCCATTTTAATTTATTTAGTGCCAAAGTGGGTTTTAATTTGTTGGGTATTGGGCGTTCTTTTCCTTTCTGTTTTGTCTGGTTATGTGATTTGCTAGTGTGGTACAGTATTATTGATGCACTTCTTTTTGATTTCACTGTGTATTTCGTGGAAGAGGTTTCGCATTCAGTACAACTCAGAGCTTGTAGTAGCATCAGTAGGTTTAGCATCTAGTCTTCCCCTCTGCAGCTGTTCAAAAGCCTCTTCTGGAGGTTTTCTGACTCTTTTGGAGAAGGATTTTGAGATGGGGGAAGTGTGGGAGAGGGGTGGATTGTGGCTTTTCTACTTGTGTAGTCCTGAAGACTGTATTGGATATTAGTCTTTACGTTTTAATTATAATCTTGCTGCTTTATCTGTCTTTGACCATTAGCTGCCTGGAATACCATTTTTAGTGGGAAAGTCAGAAATGCATTTAATAACTAATAAATAAATAGCACAAATGTTGCTAATATGGATGAGATGAAAAGTGTATTGTCTTACCCATATAATGAAACTGCTTTGCTTTTGCAACCTTTATATTATCTGGAAACCTGTTATAGGAGAAGTCCAGAGTTAATTAAAGACCAGTGTAAATAGTTTCTGTAATTGGTACATTTATCCACACCTTAGTCTTCAACTTTTGAATTGTAGCTTTAGAGGTTTTCTCCTTTTTCATATTATTTTTTTTTATTGTGATCAGTATCTTTTGGAGGGACACAATGCAAAATGCTAAAATGAGGTTGTGAGTTCTTCACTATGTTATCAGAAGTTAGCCCTGGCCCAAACGAATAGGGCACAAGAAGGAAAAGTGATGGGAGTGAGATGGTAGCCCCCACAAGTGAAATAATAAAATTCCATATGACATGCTTTTAATTTTCTTGCACTTGGTTTCCAGAATGATTTGGAAGACAATGCAGAAATAGAAACCAAGAATGGTATGACCCAGGGAGACAAACTCCGTGCCTTAAAACTTCGGAGGCAGCCACGTTCGGCCACAACAGGAGCACTTAGGTACATCCGTTCTTTTCCTTTTGCATTCAGTGAACTATGTTATTGCTTTACAGACCCAAAAGGTGTTCTTCTACTGATATTCAGGCCATCACTTCATGGATGATTTCTCCCCCGTTTTTGTTCTCTTCCACTTTATGTTGTCATGTGTTTTGTGCTGTTTGGTCAGAATCAACTTACAAGAACCCTGCTAGGGCTTTCAAGGTAAGTGAAGTGTTTAAGGAGTAGTTCTACACGTTCCACTCCCCCAGCAAGTTTCCATGGCTGAGTGGGAATTAGAACCCTGTTCTCCAGAGCCCTAGTCTGTCGCTCTGTCCACTACACCACACTGGGAATCCCAGTTTACAGCCTAGAACAGTTTTGGCGAACCTATGGCACGGGTGCCAAAGGTTGCACTCGGAGCCTTTTCTGTGGGCACCCAATATCACCCCTTCACAGCCACCTGTGTTCAGGTTATATTACTGTATTGGCATGTTGAAAAAATTAATGGGTTTTGAATAGCAGTTTGGGCACTCAGACTCTAGAAGTTCACTACCCTAGAAGTTTCAGATTCCACTTTCAGCCTAGTATGGGATATTCATGTGTTGCTCAACAGCGACCCCTGTTGTCAAAGCTGCTGAAATACCAAGATTGATTCCTTGTTGGTTTGTTCTTTAGGAGGGCGTGAAAAAATATCCCCTTTAACAATGTGGTAAAGGCTGTCCCCTGCCTATAACTGAAAGGAGAAAGCAATGCCCTTCCTTTTGGATACCAGGTCTTAATTTTGTTGGGAAAGGATGCAAATCGATATTAAAAATTGTGTCTAGGATGTGCTGGCTCATATACTGACATAATGTTGGTAGGCTGTTGATTCATCCGTTCTATCCCAGGACTGTTACCTCTTGCAATTTTTCTCCCAACTAATGTAGAGGTACTTCCTTATCACCTACTGTCTGATTCTTCCTTACTTCCCACAGACACCAGTGATTGTCCCTAGGATTGTGTCTGTGAAGAGCTTGCATCCTGACTGGTGGCTTGTGTTGTACTACCCCTCTTTGCTTTAAGGTCACTTAAGGAGGCCTTGTTTTAAGAGTCCCATCATTGTTCACACTGTATGAGCATTCCATTGAAGTGAAGGGTGACCGTCTGGTCCAGATAAAATAAAAAACTATTGCACAAATAGGTGATACCTTCATAGACCACTAAAACCATACAGTAAACAAGCTTTCATGGATTAAACACCACTTCCTCACATTTCTGTGGGTATGTTGTTAAGGGGAATGTGCCCAGCCAAACGTCTTTTGCAAGGCTCACTGGACCAGCTTCCAGAATTCATGGGGATAGTAAGCAACAGCTTCCTTTTTAGTAAAACATTTGTGGACTTCAAAAGAGATGTTATGGACAGTTCTTCTCTTTTACATGATATACACAGGTGAAACTCAAAAAATTAGAATATTGTGCAAATGTTCATTTATTTCAATAAGTCAAATCAAAAGATGAAACTAATATATGAGATAGACTCATTACATGCAAAGCAAGATATGTCAAGCCTTACTTTGATATAATTTTGATGATTCTGGCATACACCTTATAAAAACCCCAAATTCATAATCTCAGAAAATTAGAATAGTGTGAAAGGGTTCAGTATTCTAGGCTCAAAGTGTCCCACTCTAATCAGCTAATGAATCCATAACACCTGCAAAGGGTTTCCTGAACCTTTAAATGGTCACTCAATCATGGGGAAAACTGTTGACCTGACAGTTGTGCAGAAAACCATCACTGACACCCTCCATAAGGAGGGAAGGCCCCCAAAGGTACAGATTGCAAAAGGAGTTGGATGTTCCCAAAGTGCTGCATGAAAGCACATCAATAGAAAGTTATGTGGGAAGGGAAAAGAGTGAAAGAAAAAGGTGCACACGCAGCAGGGATGGCCGCAGTCTGGAGAGGATTGTCAGGAAAAGGCCATTCAAAAGTGTTGGGGACTTTCACAAGGAGTGAACTGAGGCTGGAGTTAGTGCATCAAGAGTCACCACGCAGAGACATATCCTGGACATGGGCTTCAAAGGTCTTATTCCTCTTGTCAAGCCGCTCCTGAACACTGTTGCTCAGTGGTCCCAAGTCCTGTTTTCTGATGAGAGCAACTTTTGCATCTCATTCTGGAACCCAGGACCTAGGGTCTGAAGGAAGAATGGAGAGGCACACAGTGTACAATGCTTGAAGTCCAGTGTGAAGTTTCCACAGTCTGTGTTGTTATGAGGAGCCGTGTCATCTGCTGGTGTTGGTCCATTGTGCTTCATTAAGTCCAGGGTCAACACAGCAATCTACCAGGAGATTTTGGAGGACTTCATGCTTCTTTCCACAGATGAGCTTTATAGGGATGCTGACTATTTCCCAGGAGGACTTGGCACCTGCCCACACTGCCAAAAATACCAAAACCTGGTTCAGTGACCATCGGATTACTGTGCTTGATTAGTCAGCAGACTCACCAGACCTGAGCCTCATACAGAATCTATGGGGCATTGCCAAGAGAAAGATGAGGGACATGAGACCGAACAATGCAGTGGAGCTGAAGGCCGCTACTGAAGCATCCTGTTCTTCCATAACACCTCAGCAGTGCCAAAGGCCGATAGCATCCATGCCACCTTGAGGCAGTAATTGATGCAAAAGGGGCCCAAACCAAGTACTGACTACATATGCATGCTTATACTTTTCAGAGGTCCGATATTGTTCTATTTCCAATCCTTGTGTTATTGATGTCATGTAATATTCTAATTTTTCTGAGTTTGTGAATTTTGGGTCTTCATAAGCTGTATGCCATAATCATCACAATTATACCAAAGTAAGGCTTGACATATCTTGCTTTGCATGTTATGAGTCTATCTCATATATTGCAAAAGGAGTTGCAATATATCAACTCAAAACTCATATATTGGGTTGACTTACTGGAATAAATGGAACATTTGCACGATATCCTAATTTTTCGAGTTTCACCTGTAGATATATTTGAGTTGAAATTGTTGTATTAGTTTCTCTCTCTTATTTTGCAATTTTATATCATGATAGAAGTCCAATAATAAATTATGTGTCTTGTGCCTTTCAGGTCTGTTTTGATATAAACTCTTATTGATTTTCTAGATTAGAAGATATGAAGTTGCACACCAGATCCATGTCCCAGCCTTTCAGGTACTTCTTTTCCGTAGACCTCTCTTCCAACTTCCTGAATTTCTCCCTCTCTCATTCCCAGTCATCACCCATATGATTAGCTGTTTGATAGAACTGCATGCTGGACTTCTGTTGAGAGGCACTGTTCTTAGGATATACTCTGACTGAGAGAATTAATCAGTTGGAAATATTTCTAACATTTTAAAGTGAATGGCCAGAATCCTATTGATGTATGTGTGGGATTTACGTAACTTACTGTGGCTAATTGACATGGTGCCAAAGTGCACCCCAGCATCAGTTTAGTCACAGCAAGTTCCATCATCGTTGTATGAAGACTAATAAGGAGTCTGTCCCTAGCACGGAAAAGCATAAAATTCCCACTTCTGGCCACTGTTGTTAGTTGAGCAGGGGGGAAAAATAATTACAGGATTCAAAAGAGTTTTGGACTTTGTTGTTCTCAGATAGTTCATTGTCTCCATAGTTGACGTGGGGAGGTGAGGAGAGCTGTATGCCCTTAGAACTCATAATGCATCATGTTCTGAATCTGGTCAAGCTCTCTAGCAGTGTTGTGTAGATATTAAACAGTAGTGCAAAGCCGGAAGGTATCTTGCAGTAGCCTCTAAACTGAGGGCTGCAGCTTTAACTTACAGTCTCTTACCAGCCCTTTCAGATATCTGCCATAGCAAGACCAGAGCCACTCCAAAGGAAAAGTACTACCACCATTCCATTGCACCTAGCTTGTAGCGTTAACAAAGTTATAGTAAAAAAGATGTGAAGAGAAATTGAGAAAGCCACTAGAGGAAAATCAAACCACCGGCGGCTGCCTGTCGTGCATGCTTCTGGGGGTGGCCCGTGGGGATGTGCGGCACTTTAGGAGGTGGACTGCCTAAGCGTCCAGTGGCTGGAAGTAGCCCGTGGGCTGTTCAAATTTGGGCAGCCCTGATCTAGAGAAATCTGCATCGATTCTTATACTTAAGAAGGTACCTTCTATTGCAGCCCCTAATAGCCATGGCTGATCAAATCTTAGTCAATGACCCCTGTACAGAAGAAGCAATGTATTACTTGCACTTTGACACATACTTACAGCATAACCTCTGCAGCAAAAATAAATAGATGCATGTAAATTCTAGCAACAATGAGTTTCAAACACCAGAGTTAGGTGGTTTTTTAGAGTGAATATTGTTCATAAGTAGACCACATATGACCCCCCCCAATAAGACCAGTTATCTTATTTTTACTTAGCTCCAACACACACACACATACAGAGAGAGAGAGAGAGAGCAGCCCCCACCTCATCTGTGGAAGTTGCCCATCCCTGTACTAATTAAGGCACATGTTAACCCCCTGGTTGAAATCCATTGGCTTAGCACAGTAAGTCACACCCATTGAATCGGTGGGGATTTGGTAAGGCACCTCCTCCATAAATTCCGTTGATTGATATGGGCCTACTCTGGTTGTAAAATACTGTGTTAAGCAAGAGGATTTCAATAAAAAATATCTCTAAAAATGGTTTAACACATTTGGAAGTATTTAATTTCAACATTTTGTATTGTATTGTACTCCACCATTGTATTGCTACTACCATTTCTGTTTGTACTACTTTTAGACTAAATAGTGCAGCACTTTCTCAAGGATCTGTCTCTCCTTTGAAGTCTTCCAAAGTGATGGTTTCTATGTCACCTGCAGCAAAGAGAATAAACAGACAGTCTCCGTCCTCAAGCCCAAATCTTAAAAGGTATGCCTTACCCGGGCATGTTTTGGTCTTTGGGGAGGGAGAGGAAAGCATAGAGGAACGATGCATTCTTCAAAAACACCTGTAACATGACTTTTGAGCAGCGACAGTATTAACACCTGCAAGGGTACTAACAGTCTTAAAAACACTGTGACCTTGACCTCTGTTTGACATGTCATTTTGAACTCACAATGGTGGCAACCTGATAAGGATGATCCGAGGGTCCTTGAATACTGATGGAACTATGGGGTTGATGCTAAGTGCCATGTATTTACAAGATCTATAGGCAGGTTTCTGTAGAGTTTTCCTTTTGAGAAATGTCTTCCAGCTGCTTGTTGTAGAAAACCAAGTAATGAATGAGTGCAAAGGAATTGCTGCCAAGGAAAGCTCAGTAGGAAGTTCTCCATGTACAGGGTTGTGCCATGGCTGTGGTCTTGGACATCAGCCCCACATGTTTATGCCAGACATTAAAACTACAGTATTTCTCTATTGCCTCACTCCATACCTTAAAGTTTTCTTTGTTGCATCACCATAGTTGACATTAATTTAAGAAAGAATTAAGTCCTGTATTGCCTCCACACAGTTTTGGGGACGGTGACCTGACGTTTCCCCTTGGGTGTCTTTTGAAATGTCTCTTGCATTAACCATTGCATGTGTGTACATTTTGTGTGTGTATGTGTGTAGTGTTTTTGTTTTTTTGTTTTTACCCCGCGTGTTGTTTTCCATTCAGCATTTCCATAAACTCCAGGCTAGCCAGTTCTCTAGGGAACCTGTATGCTGCTTCCGATGATGCTGAGGGCAAAATGACATCATCATCATCCTCTAGGACAGGTTATTCTGTAAACCACACCTCCAGTCATCTGAATGGCAGTGTACAGCTGCCGGCCAGAAATTACCATGAGCTGAACAACAACCTATACAACAGGAGCGGCAATAGTACTACCAACCTCAACAGCTATGCCAATTCTCCCAGCGTCCTGACCGATGAGCACAGCACCTACCGATCCTTTACCGGGCTCGCTGCTTCTCCAGCAAGATATCTGAGTCGCTCCATTCCTGTAAGTTCACAGCCTCAGCAGCCCTCTCAGGGACCTGATCGAGCCTTCCTTCGGCCAGAATTTCCTCAAAAGAGTTTCTAATCCTTCTAGACCTGCTTTTCTGGTCTCTTCCCACCTACAGTCTGCCTTTTTTTTTTTTTTTGGCTGATTTCCTCCTAACAAAAAGCAACCATCTGCATTTCCCTTCTTCTGCTTTGATGTTTGCTTGGAAAGAGATATAATGGAAACGGATGATGCTTTAACCCTCCTAACATATCTTCAGTGCGTCTTTCTTCATTAGACTATCTGTTTCATAATAAAAAGCTGAAAATGTTTAAACTTTTCATGACAAAACAAGACCCTTGTGATTCATTAGACGTAGCCAATGACAACATGAACCCATTCAAATGAAATATAACTTTATCACCACTTAAGTGATTGGTTACATTGGTAAAGAAGGAAATCCACCTTTTATTATTATTATTATTATTATTATTATTATTATTATTATTATTATTATTATTATTATTATTATTATTATTATTATAATCCACCTTAAAAAGTGGTGGGAAAGCTATACTTGTTAATCTGTTCTAAAAAAAATCCCCACAGTCTTTTTCTTTTGAATGATTGAAATGTGCAGTTTACAAATGAAGTGTGTATGAAAGCTTCCACCAGCTTCCTCTGATTTTATATTGTTAGGAATACTTATAAAGAATTGTGTTGTGCCCTCTGGCTTCCCAGAATGCTGCTTAATGATCCTGTCCTATTGACTCAGCAGTGCTTAAATAATTGAGAGATGGGCTACTTGTGGCCCTCCAAATATTGTTGTTTGTAACTTCCATCATCATGCACCATACTAGCTAGAGAGGATAGGGATATATCACTCTAACAAAATATGATAGACCAGAGCATCACCCACCCCTGCTCTGGATCCAAAACCTCAGTGGCTTAGTTGCCACTATTGGTATTGTACCGCATCCCAGCCGGTGGTCTGCATCCCTTTCCTACTTGGATTAATAGAACTTGTCTGTCACCTCAGACTTCTTTGAGTTGTGGAGCGTAGCTGAAGCGTATTGAGTGGTTTCCAGAACTGATGCTTTGTTGTGTTAATTTTGTTATGAAATGTTGAAAACACTGTGCTGAGCACATCTAACAAACACCATCTTGCTTAACTTTATGCAGAAAACATGTAAAACCAGAAACCTGGCCCATGCTGAAATAATCTACTAATTGGTTTCTTTAATGAAATTGATCTCAAAAGTTGATCTTTAAACTATGCATATGGCACTTGACATTTTTTAAAAATGTACTGCTTTCCAGATTTGAATTTTTCTTTGTAATAACCTCATTGTGTAAAATATTATAAAATAACAGCCATTTTTAAAAGGTGGAAAGGGCATATGTCTGAAGCAATTTAAGAAGATGGAAAGGGCAAATGTCTATACTTTTCTATGATACATTGAGTAAAATCAGAGATATCATACATGCAATTATTGTTCCATAGCAGATGGTTGAGGCAATCCTCTGGAATGCCTGGGAAGGAAGAACTGTGGAAGGAGAAAATAACGTATTCTTGTGTATGATTTGATACATGACATTTCTGAGATCCCTCGCCAAACATGCATGGATCAAACAGCCAGTTTGTCATGAATTATCGAATGAAATATAGAAGGATACCTATCACCCAGATCCAGTGTGATGTAGTGGATAGAGTGGCCGACTAGGACTAAGGAAGTGCTGGGTTTAAATCCCTGCTCAGCCATGGAAACTTACTGGGGGGTGTAGAAGTCATAAAACCATTCCTTAAACATCTCACCTTGAGAGCTTTGTTAGGGTTACTATAAGCCCATTCCTGTGAACACCTATGAACAGTGGTGACTGAAAGAGATGTAGCATAGTCTTTTACAGCTGCCAGATTTGTAGGAACCTGCATGCTTCTGACTTTATTTATTTATTTATTTATTTATTTATTTATTTATTTATTTATTT
>JAHTLZ010000129.1:18220663-18232624 GCA_023846285.1 Phrynocephalus versicolor
TTTATTTATTTATTTATTTATTTATTTATTTATTTATTTATTTATTTATTTATTTATTTGACTTGTATACCGCACCATCTGGCATAAAAGCCACTCTGGGTGGTTTAAGTTCCAGTTTCTCAGTTCTGTGAACACATAAGTGCTATATGAGGCTGAATGGGAAAGAGATCAGAAAGGGATTTCTCTCATATTATCTTTCCACCTTTCTTAGAAAGCAAGTTTCAAATGCTGGGTAAAAATGTTGCAATTTGTGAAATTTCAGCTCTTGGTTTTCTGATTGCTTTGCTCAGAAATACCAATAATGTGAATAACTTGATATTTTTATCTCACCTTACTTTGATCTGCATGACAGGGAATTCATGGGATTCTTACATTCTATATAAAGGAATCTGCATATAACTACTAGTTCTAAATATCAGTGGTACTTGTCCTCCGCCATTTCGCGGTTCATATACTGCGGTCCCGGTATATTGCGGGACTGCAGTACTGTATATGAAAGGCAAGGGCCCCTGGGGTAAGCTGCTTGGGTCTGTTTGAGGCCTACTGCACTTAACCCAGGCCTGACAGGCTGCCCCAAATGGGCCTCCGATGGGCTTCCCGGGCCTGTTGAAGGCCCCAGAAGTGGTTTCCGACAAACCGGAAGTGACTTCCGAAAAACCAGAAGTAACTTCTGGATTGTAAGAAACAACTTCTGGGGCCCAGGAAGCCTGTTGGAGGGCAGTGCCATGCCCCCCAGTCCTGACTTGACTCACCATCCCCATGTCGTGGATTTTCAATTACCGTGGGTCAGGTCGGGTCCCTAACCCCTGCGATAGGTGGAGGATTACTGTAACACACCTCATATTAGCACTATCATGATAGTAATCTGAAATATACTTTACTTTGGTTTACTGTTAAAAAACCTGATTAGGACCTGTATTTGTTGGCCAGAAAGTTTAAGAGCATCTCAAAGCCTTGGTCTTGGCCATAAACGTCAAACATGTACAAATGTCTTGCTTGTCATTTATGTTTAATGTACCTTTGAATTTGAATTTTCCAAATCAATTAAAGAACAAAAATGTAGATGTAGAAGTATGTGAGCAAAACTGAGTTTTTATGCAGTCTGCTGCCTCCTCCATCAATATAAAATCTAGCTTAACTCTTCCTTAGGAAGAATTCTGAGAAATCGAAGCTATGTATTGAAGTAGGAGGCCATTTTTTATACTTGCAAATATGAAAAGGAGGACAAGATAGGCCTATGTTAGTAAAAAACAACAACACTTCCTCTGATTAAATTGTGAAGAGCCTCGTGGCACAATGGTTAAATGCCTGTACTGCAGGTAAAACTGTGCTCACGACCCGGTAGCTGGCTCGTGGTTGACTCAGCCTTCCATCCTTTGAGGTCAGTAATATGAGTACCCAGCTTGCTGGGGCGGGGGGGGGGAGTGTGTAGCCTGCATATTGTAATTAAAAAACTAAACCGCCCAGAGATTACTTCAAGTGGTATATAAGCAAACCACTTTGCTTTTTGCTTTGGTACAACATTTAAAATGAATGTTTGGCTTTGAAAGTATTAACACATGTTTTATGAACACATATTTACCGTATATATGTTTAGGTACACATTTCCATTTTTTAAATTTGTTTTTTCAAATGTCAGAGAGATGATTTGAGGCTGCCATTTAACATACTGGGGATAAATTCTTGAATTTTTCATATTTCTTTACCTGGAGATAAGTCCCATTGGCTGTACTGGAGCTTACTCCCAGGTGAGTAAGCTTAGTATAGAGAATTAGAATAACCAGTACACGTACTATAGATAAGATCTTAAGTTAAATTTCATTGTTGAGGTAGATATTCATTGTGCGGTAGGACGGTGAGATCTGCAGGAACAATACTCACGGTTTCACTTACCTGCTGCCTGAAAATGTAAAAAAAAAAAAAAAAAAAAAAAAAAAAAAAAAACAGAAACAAATGCTTCCAATGTATATTACCAGAACTAGCCGTTAGAGAGAACCAGAGACTATCCTGTGTATAAAAAGGGGGAGCTGTGTGGCCATTGCAAAATATGAATGCTTGACTAGGCTACAGGCAATACCTTTATAGGCCACTAATAAAAAACCTTTGCAAGCTTTCATGAACAATAGCCACTTCTTCAAAGCAAGTCTCAAAAATCCAATCATGGGAAGATGTGGTAGGGCTTCTACTCGCTGGCTTTTCACCATCCTTGGAAGGGATCCCTTGAAGACACCACATTCCTATTGTAATTTGAAATCCATATTCTCTTTTCAGATGAAACATTCTAAATTTACAGGGAGATTCTGTTAGTTTAAATATTGACTGACGAGAGACAGATATAAATTATGAAATAGGGTCTTCATCTAATGCTCTTAACTCGGCTAACCTCACCCATTTTCCCTTCCATCTTTGCTGTTTGCCATAGTTGTGCACCCTCGTTTTCTTCAGCTCGTTTATATCTTTCAAACGTGTATCTAAAATGTTTCAGTATGTTTTGAAGTGTGCCACTGATTAATTCATTTCACACATATTTAGTCCCATTTCTCTTCCATTCTGAATGGAATGAAATTCTGAAGAGCACTTTTCACCATGAAGCTAAAGGGAGTGCAATTATAATAATTGCAGTTTCATTTTACCATGTCTTTGCTAAAATGAATTCTACAGGTGCTTATGACTGTGTCCTTTGTTTTAAAGCACTTAATGCAGAAGTCAGCTGGAATTTTTAATTAGTAATGACAACCAAAATGTGAAAATTATAAAACAGGAACATTTGCTGTCTTTGAACAATTGTCAGTGTATGCCCTTTCTCCCCAAACAGCACCTCGTTTTCAAAAACAGCACCCTATTGTTCTATTCCTCAGAATGTAACATCTTTAATTTTCATGGCACAGAATAAAAGCTCCATATTGTAATTTCCAAGTTTAAACTTGAAGGGAAAAACGAATCCTATGGCACCTTGAAGACTGATCTATGTGGTGTAATAAATTGATTCACCCTTAAAGTGTCAGTGATTGTTCCATTGTTTTTTCCTGCAACTTATTGACACATCTACTCTTTTTGGAATTGAAACATGAGAGAGAACTGTTTTTAAGCCCCAAGAAAACCATTTGGGTTAAGTTATGTTTTGATCCTGAAGAACCTTCCAGCCTACAGTATGTTCTCTTTTGATGCTATTTTCCTCCACTGGTATGATTTTATTAGTGTCCCACCCATACCAAAACAAAGAGCAGAATTAACAGCCATCAGGGGAGGGTGATTTTGGTGTACCTGCATAAACCACTACTCTGAACTCCCTCCCCCCCGCCCCGAAGGAGAAAGATCATATTAGTAATTTGTACAGGAAAAGGGGCAGGGATGCCTTTGAAGACAGATAATCCTTCTTTTTTTCACTTTATTGAGGTAAACCTACTTGGGTATAAGAACATACAATAGTATGCCTCCCGTATTAATTCAGTTCTGAGGAATGTATTTCAGTCATCTGGCATTTGGGAAACACTGGATGATTCCATATGCCAATTTATATCAGACTACTGGTGCTGTAAGCAAATTAAATGGGTTGTCTGACCCACGCTGCTACCTTCTATCTTCTTTGCCTGCCTTTTATTTGTAGTAGCAAATCCTTTCAGTTTGAAATAAGCCTGTTCATGTTGCTTGATTTTTGATATGCCTCTAACAGAACTTTAATGCTAGATTTTGTTTCTTACTTACACAGTCCCTTCAGTCTGAATATGTTCAGTACTAAAGCCTTGTTGCTTCGGTGAAAGCTGGACAGCTCTTAAAAACCAGTTTTCTTCAAGGACGAGTAATGCTGAGGGAAACAAACTGCAGGGAAGAGACCTCTCCCTCCGTACACGATTAGCGCTTAAGACACCAAGTCTTGGAATAACCAGAGACTTCCGTTAGTGACTACTACAAATGCACTGAAGTTAAAACTCTGATTATTGTAATTTTGTGTACAAATGCAAAAAAATTAATACTGACGACATTTCTAATGGGTTTTAGGAATGTGTGTAATTATGGTTCTGGATACAATGTTACAAAGTGGATGTATTAAGTAAAGCATTTGTGTGTGTACATATGTATATGTATATGTATATGTATATATATATTTGTGTAAAAACTAGACTCTATTTTTGAGTTAGGGTTCAGTTTTTCTACCAAAAATGTGTATTTTTAAATATACCATTGTACATTTCATTCCTGAGTCAGAACCAGAGACAGCAGGGAGGCAGACCAGTGGTCCACATTCATGTGAGGGAAGAATTTTGCTTATTGGCAGTAACCCCTCATATCTTGTGGGTGTATCATTCGGGGAGGGGGTTCAACTTCTGTGGAATTTGAAGAAATCTGTTAGAAGGGGAGAGCTGAAAAATCCATGGAAGCAACCTTGTATCTCTTGGTTCTGGCCAGCAAAGAGCAGAGATGCTTGTCAGTTTTACTTTATGCACCCATCAGTTCAGTTTCAGTGTATCAACCTTTACTGGTGCAAAAATAGTTCATGCTGTTCTCATTTTTTTTTAAGCTTTGAAATGCTGGTGTTTAATTAAAGGCTATGAAATGGCCCATGAAGTAGGCTTCTTCTAATATCTTGAATCCATGTCTTTTCCATGGAAAGGGAATGCAATTTTAAATAATTAATCTGGTAATATTTTCAGGCTAATGTTTGCTTTTCGAATACATTTCTGCTCGTAGAGCCTTATTCTTCTGTATCTTCCTAATTATGTATCAGAACATAAACCCAGAATGCTGTCCATGTTAGGGAAGGATATGTGCATAGTATACGCTGGCTGGATTTTGTAAAAGTTGCAGATTTTTTCTCTCTCTTGGTTTGTCTTGATCTTTCATTGCTTTAATCCAGAATTTTGGGCTAGGTGTCAGGAAGTCATATGTTTCCATTGTAAATTATAGATACAGACTGAAAATTATATACAGTTGTACCTCTATTTACTAATGTCTCCGTCAACGTAATTTTCAATTGACGAATGAAAATCCATTGAAAATAACACCTCGGTTTATGATTTTTTTTCACAATAAGAAGCAAGTTTCCCCAGGATGCATTGCATCTGGGAGGTTTTTAATGCCACCCTCATGCATGCTTCAGTTTACGATTTTTTTTCACAATTCAAAGCGTCCCGGAGAATGCATTAAATTAGTAAACTGAGGTACTGTACCACTGTACAATTCTCTTAGCATACTGTCTGTTTATTCTATGCAGAGCTATGCTGCCATGCTCTTTATCCTAGGAAAATTTTGTGTGGTTCAAGATTACACAAATGCAAGAGTTAAGTGATAACCTTTGTTGAACCACTAAAAATAAATAAATCATACAAGTTCCGAGCTTTGGTGGATAAAATCCCACTTCTTAGTGACTAATGCCACCTTGAGGCATTGGTTCTCAATTCAGTTTAATTGTTGATGTATTTCAAATAACACTGTCTGGAAAATAGTGTAAAAGTACACTAAAAGTGCACTTTCCATATTTTCCCTTGCATGCCATTCTTAATGCCAGCGATATTCAGATTGCATCTGAACAGCCACATTTCATTTCACCTAACTGTTTATATTATGCAAAGAAAAAAACTTTTCCCTCAGTGGCTGCACTTGGGGAAATCACATCTCTTTAATAAGAAAAACTGTGAATTTTTTGCTCATACGTTCAGCCTTTTGGTGGTGCAAGCAATCAAGCTATAGTTTCTTCTTTCATTCAAACCAAGAAATCATGTATGATTGGCTATCAAACATAGATTGGACCAAGTTTAATACACTTTCTAAATTCAGAAAAACCATGTATGGTTAATTATAGTTATCCTAGTTTAACCGCTTGTGCTATAAAAGGGAGGGTGAAGGGGCTGCGTCCACAGGCAGAGGCATGTTACTAGCGTATTAAGCAAAGGTTCAACACTTAATGCTTTGAGTACTTTTTTATTCATTTAATGAGAGATTTCTAATACCAGTTTTTTTTACAAAAAATATTGTAAAGATAATCGCCCTAATTATGATGGCTAAATTTCTGATTAACAGTTGTCTTAATCACTCAAAGCAATGTAAGTTTTTATCATGTACATATAGTGTAATGTATATTAGTGAACAATAAGCAAACTAGATAATTCTACCTCTATAAAGTTTGGCATTTATTTTGTTACTAGCTTAGGGAGATGCACTATTTTTGTAATGTAGATGTATAAATGCTAAAGAGTAATAAAAGTCAAAATTATGTACAACTTTATTTCTTTGTTTTAATCATGTAACATGGAATATAATACTTTGATTTCACACAACAGCATTTTGTGCACCTCAAAACATAACCTTCTTTGACAAAATGGATGCTTTCCTTCACATTTTAATGAGGTTGGTAAAATGAGTATCCAACTTGCTCTGGGGCAGATTTTTGTTTAAATAAATGTGTTGTATACCATCCAGAGAGTGCTCTAGCACTATGGAGCAGTATATAAGTCAGAACAACATTGCCTGTTAACATGGATTCTTCCATTCCTCTAGCCAGCCAGTTCCTCTTCCACTTCCCAAAACCCAACATGCTTTCTGTAAAGGGAATGTAGTCTGTTCCAGCACCACAGAGGCCCATCCAAACTACAGCTGCGCCCAAATTCACTGACAGTTGCTACCCCCTGTCTGGGGGAACAAATCTAGTGACTCCCCTTCTTTCAGAATCACAACTAACTCTTGTAAGGGAATGTGAGAGTGGACTGGCCTGTCTCTTAATTCCGTTGCTCCTCAATCCACCCTCGGCATCCCATCAGCGCGGGCAGGCATGGAGGTGGAGGAGGAAGCGGATGGGGCGCTGTTATCTGTGTGCGGCAGTGCGATCCCACCTCTCTCACCTTTCCCATGACGTGGGCTCCCTTGCCAGCACCTGGAGCCCATCTGCCCCCCACGACGGCAGCTGCTGCTGCTGCTGCTGCTGCTGCTGCTCCCACCTCCACCTCCGCTGCCCCGGCAACGGAGGAGCGAGAGCGAGAGAGCTAGGCTCCGGGGAAGCACTGCCAGTCACCACCCGCACTTTCCCCCAGCATGCCTCACCCCTCCCGGAGGTCTCTGTGTATGTGAGGGGGGATCTCCATCTCTCTGGTGGCAAGGGCAAGGAGAAAGAGGCGCGCCCCAGGTAAGGAGAGCACGGCGGAGGGCCAGCATCACCTCCGCTCCCTGTTTCACTGGCTGGGTGGTCCGGCTCCCTTCCCTTTTCCTCGCCTGCTCTCTTCCTTTCTGGCCCTCCTGAATGGGCGAGCCAGTTTCCCTAGCCGGGGAAATAAAACAAAAAAACAGGCACTAGCACTTCCCAGCTGTAAACAAAGGGGGGGAGCCCCGCAACGGGGACTACTTATAATAATAACCCCCCAAAATGTGTCCCTCGACCGCACCCAACCAGAAAGAATGAAACAAAAAGTTTAAAAAGAAAAACGAAACAAATGAAATACACTATGAAACAAAAAAAATTAAAAAATTGTTTCTTATTAAACGAAATGAAATGGGGCTGGGGCAACGAAATGAAACACCATTTTGGCATTTCGTGCCTGAGATTAATGACAGCCTGACCTGGGTTCCACTTTTATCCCCTGATTCACAGGTATCCTCTCATGATTGATCACTTCATCCCAGCTGGCATCCCATCATCTCCCATCAGCTAAGTAGGCCACAAACCAAGGAGATGAATTGGCTGATCTTTTTGTCTTACATGATGTAGGGCAGTGATGGTGAACGTTTTGGAGTCTGAGTTCCCAAACTACAAGTCAAAACCCACTTATTTTTCGCAAAGTTCTACTACTGCAATTTAACCTGAATACAGTGGTACCCCGGGCTACAAATGCTTTGGGTGTTGCCCTTTGGGAAAGTGGGGATTGAACAGCAGGGGTGCTACCCTTTGGGAAAGCGAGGGTCAAAGAGCAGGCTTGTCAATTTCCCGTGACCACAGCACCCTCGCTGTGGTCGTGGGAAATTCAAAAACTTGCTCTTCGATCATCGCTTTCCCAAAGGGTAGCACCCCTGCTGTTCAATCCTCCCTTTCCTGAAGAATAGCACCCTTGGGAAAAGCAAGAATTGAACAGTAGGCTTTTGAATTTCCTGCAGGCCCAACACCCTGGCTGTGGCCATGGGAAATTCAAGAACCTGCTATTTGATCCTTGCTTCCCCGAAAAGTAGCACCCCATCCATTTCTCTGCCCTGGGCTTGTGGGCTTGTTCATAGCCTGTTTACTCTCCAGCCATGTAGCTCCGGGTATCCCAAAAACATCATGGCTGGAGAGTAAACTTGGGTGACGAAGGAACCCACAAACCACTGCCTCCCCTTCACCTGGCTCTCTTCATGGAGCCATTTTGGTGGTCTCAAAGTGTCTTCATGAAGAAAGCTAGGCGAAGGAAAGGCAGCGGTTTGTGGGCTCTTTCATAGCCCCAGTTTACTCTCCAGCCACACTACTTTTGGGATGCCCAGAGCAGTGTGGCTACAGAGTAACATTTGATACTATTAAATTATTGGGAGGCCAAGGCATCAGATTTTTTTCTGGTTTAACCTTATGTCAGAATAAAGTAAAATGATGGTGCCATTTTTGCAATAAAAAGTTCATTTTAAGTATTCTACTCTCCCACAGACTAAGTTATTTTACTAATCAAAAACACATACTGTAGTTTTCGTCTCCATTTGCACCATCTTGGAGAATGGTTGTTTTTTCCAGTTTCTTAGAACTGTCCCCTCTGGAGCAGGTCAGAAAATAAACTAGAATATAAAGCAAGTTATTTATATTGTTTTCTTAACAATTTGAAAAACACATAGGTTTGCTACTCTTGCACGTGCACAGTAACATTTTCCAAATATATAAAGTGGGCTTCTTTCCATCCGTTGCTACACCGTCCTAATACACTGAGGTACAAAAGTAGCCCCCGCGTGATGTATGGTGCTGCTGATTTAAATTAACAGAAAGTCTGGAGCTGTGGCGTGCATAACTCCAGTAGGAGATTTCTGGAGTGTGAAGCACCCCAGCTGCGATCTGGTACACACCTTGCAGTAAGTCAGTCCCATTTGCAAATTAATAAACATGCAGTTTTCTTAATGAAATCCAAACATTTCAGGAAGCTAAGTTCTTCATATGAAATTGCACTCGAGGTGATTTGCACAGCTGCAAAAATCACAGGGTTCTTACACACCCTACGTATGACACTCTGCCTCATCGTGGGTGCAGTGGTTAAACAGCTGTACTGCAGCTATACCTCCTCATGATCTAGGATTCAATCGCAGGTAGCTGGTGCATGGCTGACAGCCTTCCATCCTTCTAAGGTTGGTAAAATTAGTACCCAGCTCTGCGGGGAGGGGGCAATGTGTAGTCTGCATAACTACATGTAAAACATCAAGACTGCTTTACGCACTATGGGGCAGTATATAAGCAGAACACTTTCCTTTTAGTTTGAGACTGAATGAATGAATACTTTGAGTGTACTGGTGGTCTTCAGTTTATTTCAGTATTGGTGCCGACCTCCTTAGATGTTTCAGTACAGTACTATAGAATTAGGCCAGAAGCAAAGGAATAGTGGGATACCATGGGTGAAATTAATGGTGGAAGGAAAGAACAGGTCATTGTGGCAATGCAAAGACTAACCAATTTATTTAAATACAGTGGAACCTTGACTTACATGCTGCTTGACTTGCAGCATATTTGACTTGCAGCAAGAAGGGGCCTGTTTGACTTGAGTCGCAGGCTTTGACTTACAGCTCGGAGCCCCGGCGCAAGGCATCGGAATCGGGCGGCAGCCACGACCCAGCATCGCGGCTGCCGCCTCCAAACTGCTCCTGCCTTCTTCCTCTCCTCCGGCAGCGGCGGCTTCGGCGAGGCCAGCTCTGAGCACCTGGAGCTGGTCCTCGACCTCACCGAAGCTGCCGCTGTTGCCGGATGAGAAGAAGGGTCAGGAGCTCGGGGCTGGCCTCACTGATTAGACAGTTGGCTCAGTCTTGTAAAAAATCTGGCTGCAGAATTCTGGTCCACAATGAAAGCATTTTAGTTGGGGAGCTGTACAGTTGTGGGACTCTAATGGTAAGCATAGAGTTGTTCAGAACTTGAAACGTCAGGTTAAAAATCAGTAAAACTTAAATGTTAGACTTGTTGCTATGACCATTAAAAAGTGGAGGCGTATAACTTGTGGACTGTAATCCCACTGCCTCCTCCTCTCTTTGAAGAGACATTTCATTTACATCCCCGAATGGAATCTCCTATCCCAGTCAAATTTGTGTTAAATTGCTGTTTTTGGGGGTCTTTTTCATCATCTGGAACGGATTAATCCACTTTCCCATTACTTTCTATGGGAAAAGTTTGTTTGACTTAAGGCATGTTTGACTTATGTCTAGACCTCTGGAATGGATTAATGACGTAAGTCAAGGTTCCACTGTATGAATTTTGTGAATCAAAATCTATTGGTTTATGTTTGAAGAAGTGGGTTTTGATATGCCAAAGCTCACACAGAAATACATAGATGTTAGTCTTTAAAGTGACACAATACTTAGCTTTCTTTCTGCTTTTCTGTTTTTCCTGTTTCATTTCTGCCAAGAGGCTGGGACAGATTGACATAGCTAGTCTTTGGAAAATGCTGAAAAACAATCAAATCAGAGTTTGTTTTGCTTTTTAAATTAGAATTATTGGATTGCAATAGGTTTCTTGCAGGTGTGCTGTGTGCATTGATTTTGTTGGTCTCTTACTCCACAATTTGAATTAATATCCCATCTTGAGTGTCATAGATATATATCATTCACTTAATCCTACTGTCTATTTTTCTCCTTCTGTTCCTTTCCTGCATATTGTTTTGGTGCCTGCAGCTCTTGAATTATACAGTATATTATACACAAAACTAAAATGTAGTTATTCTCATCTATCGTCAATAGGTTCACACATGTTCATGCTCTCTCTTTATGATGAAACAGTATTTTCAGAAACTACGAAGGATTGTAGCTGTTATTTGTACTGAGCTGTTTTCCCCCAATCAAGACAGAAGGTGGTGAATGGTACAACAGAATATAAAAAAAGAGTTTAAGTAGAGTTTGAAAGAGGAAACAAGACAATTCAGGATTACTAACATAATGAATCTTAATCATTTTCAGCAGGATCTAACACAGGTCTAGTGAATGGGAAAGATTACCCTTCAGCCCAGTGTGTGCCAATTTGCTGGACTCACAAAAACAGAACACAGAATGAATCTCAGTGGTAAAACTAAAAGCATTGTTCTTCAAAAGCAGGAAAATCGCCATTTCTGCTTCGGCTGTTTGCACATTAGAAACTCCCATTTAGACCTATACAAGAGCAACTGTTTTATTATTCAGGGACTCATATTACCCATAATCTTTGTATAGAAATGCATAATACAAAAACAACTTCCAAACGCAACAAAGACAGTTTGCATCAATTTAGACTTCATGACCAGGAAATGTTGTCTCTTTCAATGTCTTGGTTTGACACGAGCAATTGAATACAGCGTTCCAGATATGCTCTGATGCCCAAATGTGGGTACTTCCATACTCTCTCCATCCCATTTTACTAGTACTTGTGAGAAAATATACTAGAGCAAGAAAGGGAATGATTTCCCCTTTCCTCCAGAGCCCTCTGTATGCTCCAGATGCATCTTTTGAAGAGCTGAGGAAATTGTCAGCACTATTTTATGGACACCTCAAAGGGATGGGAATTAAGAGGTTAGGAAGGAATTTCTGCTATGCTAGCTTATTTTTCTACTGAAGCTGTTATATCATTTAGAATCTGATTTGTTAAAGGGCACCTCCTCTCTCTCCCACGCCATATATACATCTGTGAACAGCTGGCCTTTGAGAAAAATCCCAGAAGCTATGTGAAGTTTCCAAAGAGGTTCATGTAGAAAAAAGTAATTCTTGAGAGACCCTTCTGTAAGATCATTTAGGGTTGTAAAAGCCTGCAGCATTTGTTTGTTTGTTTGTTTGTTTGTTTGTTTGTTTGTTTGTTTGTTT
>JAHTLZ010000129.1:18232634-18247986 GCA_023846285.1 Phrynocephalus versicolor
TTTGTTTGTTTGTTTGTTTGTTTGTTTGTTTGTTTGTTTGTTTGTTTATGCATTTATGCATTTCTAGACTGCCCAATTTCCCAAAAGGGACTCTGGGCGGTTTACATGAAAGCAAATGAATCAGTAATTAAGAACAAACAAAACAATAAGCAGCAAACACATGAAACATAAACTATAAACTAAACACACTATGGGATACAAAACCCTGCATGAGGAAAACTAAAGCATGGCGAAAAGATACAAAACAGGGCAACAAACAATATATCACAGGTCATCAAAAGCTTCCCTAAAAAGCTAGGTCTTTAAAGCTTTTTAAAAAGCTGTCAGGGACTCAATTCAGCGCATTTCGCAAGGCAGCTTGTTCCACCTCGCAGGACCAACCACCGAGAAGGCTCGATTGCATGTGACAACCTTATGGGCCTCCCGGGGTGGCCACGCAGAGTGAAGGTGCAAACGATGCTCTGGTGGGACAGGCCAATGCTGTCCTTTGGGGGATGCACTCTGTCAGATACTCAGTGCCCAAGCCATGGAGGGTTTTGTAAACCAAAACCAATACCTTGAACTTTATCCAGGAGTCAACGGGTAGCAAGTGCAGGTGGGCCAGAATTGGCATTATGTGGTCAAAGCAACCCGCACCAGCCACCAACCTGGCTGTCACATTCTGCACCCACTACAGTTGCCGGACAAGGGTCAAAGGAAGTCCCGTGTAAAGATTGTTGCAGTAATCAATCCTCGAGATGACCAACACTTGCACAGCTGTCCACAGGGAGTCGCCGTCAAGGTACGGGTGAATCATTCTGGACGATTAGTCTGAGCTGGTAGAAGGCCAACTTAGACACGGCAGCCACCTAGAACTCCAGAGACAATGCCTGGTCCAAGACAATGCCCAGACTCGGAGGGTATACCCGCATGCCCGCCCCCCAAAGAACAGAACCTCGGTCTTCTCAGCATTGAATTTGAGCTTGTTAGACCTGGTCCATTCCAACACGGCATCCAGGCAGCGATCAAGGGTCTGGACGGCCTCCGTTTCAGAGGTGGAAAAGGAGATATAGAGTTGCTTGTCATCAGCGTACTGATGACAGCAAGCCCCATATCTCCGGATGACCTCAGCCAGTGGCCTCATAGAAATGTTGAAAAGCACAGGGGAAGATTGCTGACCCCTACGGCATCCCACAAGAGAATGACCAGGGAGACAGATGACAGTTCTCCACCCAGGCTTACTTTCTGGGCACGGCCCCCCGAGGAAGGAGAGAAGGCAGCACAAGGCTAGACCCCTGATCCCCACCTCGGAGAGCCTGTCCAGGAAGATACCATGGTCGACAGTATCAAAGACCACTGACAAATCAAGAAGGACCAACAAGATAGCACAGCCCCTGTCGGACCCCTCAAGAGGTCATCCTGAAATGTGACCAGGGTGGTCTCTGTCCCGTGATGTGACCTGAACCCAGACTGGAACGGATTCAGGACATGATTGAAGCCGCTTGGCGGCAATCCGCTTCACCACCTTGTCCATGAAGGGAACATTGGCAATTGAACAATAATTACCCATATCATCAGATGCCAGGCCTGGTTTCTTAAGGATGGGCTTGACCACCGTCTCCTTCAGCCAACTGGGAAGAATCCCATCTTCGAAGGAGGCAGTGGTGATAGTAGCAGCCCACTCTGGCATGCTCCCTCCGGTGATCTTAATAAGCCAGGATGAGCAAAGGTTGGAAGGGGAAGTCACCGGCCTACTGTGGACCAATGCTGTGAGGGCATCAGCTGGAGTCACAAGCCCAAACTCAACAAAACGTGGAAATCAAAGAGATGCAGTGCCGGCTATGATTGAAGACAGATCAGTGCAACCGAAGTCCAGATCAGCACAGCTGGCCTCTATTTCAGACTATAAAAAGACTCAGAAAGACGCACTAGTGAAATCACTAGGAGGAGGCCCAGACCAGAATTGGTGATGTCTTGAACCACCCGGAACAACTCCGCCTGGTGGCTCGAGGCCCCACCAATTCTCAGGGAGGCAAAAGATCGTTTAGCGTCCCTGATCACTCACACCTAGCATTTGTTCATCACACAAACCACAGCCTGATTAGATTCCGACCAATCCTTCATCTGCTCTCAAGCCTTCTCCTTTCTTATTCCATTGCCCGCAACTCAACCATAAACCACAGTGAAGAGCAGGCTCAGCAGCAGATAAGATGCTTGGGTGATCCAGTAAAGACCCAGCTGTGGCTGCCTGCCACCTATAAACCAGGGAGTCGACCGGGTCATCAGCCAGTCCATCCAGAAAGCCCCTGAAGACCTCCAAAAACTGAGAAGGCTCCAGAAGCCTGTGGGGCAGCCCCAGATGACAGGGGCACACTCCCCGCAGGGAGGGGCAGTGATTGCCAGGGGAAAAGTCAGTAAGTTGTGATCTGACCATGACACGGGCTGAGAAAACAAATTCCCAACACCCAGATTATAGTCCGCAGACATGGAAGAACATACCAGGTCCAGGGTATGCCCATCCCTATGGGTGGGGTTGATGACATGTTGGGATAGGTTCATACAGGTCATGGACTCCATGAAGTCCAGAGCCACTCCAGACAGTCCAGACCCAGCATGCACATTGAAATCACCCACCACCAACAGAGCTCTGGAAGGGACAGTGCAGGGTCGCAGGGAGCATGGTACACAAGCACTATCCCAAACCTATCCTGCTGTCACACCAACAGGTGTAGGTATTACAACCCGGACACACCAGTACTGCAGATTTACTGACATAAAGAGATTCCCTGTGTACAATGGCCACCCCACCCCACCCCGACCCTCTGACTTGCCAATGTGCTAGACACGAAACCCGGGGGGGGGCACAGCTGGGAGAGGGGAGCTCTCCCCTCTGCACCCACCCAAGTCTCTGTAGGAAAAGCCAGGTCAGCACACTCATCCACAATCAAATCATCGATGATAGGGATCTTATTGTGGACCGACCTGGCATTAACCAGCAGACAAGACCTGGTAAATGGCAGTGAGTCAGAGGATCAGAATGGGGAAAATACACAAGTTGCCTGTCCCATATATGTCACCCTGCATGGGTGACACAAATGGCTTGCTTCCACTACACAATTTGATTGTAGCATACACAATCAAAAGTAGGCTACAGTAAATGTCCTAGTCCTAACAGGTCACAAATACTTTGTGTTCACTTTCTTAGCAGGTTACAAGGAAACACATGGGTGAGACATGGGCGTGTAGTAACTGCAGCGTGCGCTAGGATAATATCTTTTCCACAACTGAAGCCATACTTACCAAATGTGTTTGTTGCTTCTGCTTATGACCATTTTGGGGATAGGGTTGAGGGTTAAACAAGTCGCTTCTCTATGGTTCCTTCTTGGGGAGATTTCTATGTGCATCTTAGGGCATTTATACACAACCCCTAAACTCCGCCGCAAATGGCTGCAAGCTCCGGAGCTTAAAAATGTTTCCCCACCAGCTCCGGAGTTTGCAGACAATTAAGTGCGACCCCGCCCACCTAAGCGCGTCCCAGCGCACCTTTCAGGTACCTGCTCTTGGAAGGTGAAAGATCTTGATCCGGATCTGCCTGGCTCTCCTTGCTTCTTTTTGTTGTTGTTTTTTGCCTCCCACCCCTTTAAGAGCAGGAATTTAGGGGTCGTGTAAAAAAGCCCTGCAGGAATCATGACGCAACGGGGCTGGAAGCAGCTTCCACCGGCACGGAGGTAAGGCTGCGTTCTTTTGTTCCTTTTTTTCTCTCTGGAGGAGGTGGGGACGCAGCAACAGCAACAACCCCCAAGATCTCTGGTCCGAATTTAAGGGACCAGCGGATCTTAGGGGTCATGTAAAAAGGCCCTTATTTATGAAGATTATGCAGTTCAATGAATAAACAATTCCCGCCACTGTTCAGCTGACTTGGGTCCACGCACAGAGATTTGGACTTCCTGAACTGGGATGCAGGCACATACATTTACAAGAATCAATACATGGTCTCAGTTTGGCCATCTTCAAATGCAAGGGAATGAATATACATTATAAATTTTTAAAACAGCTGGCTTTTAAATGCTGCTACTTCAGCCAGTTTTTCTTATTCATCTTGATCTCATATTTTTACATTTAAAAACTCCAATAGAAAATCTCAGTATAATAAACACAAACGTTTAAAAAAAACAGATCAGAATCAGATCAGCCAGTTCAAGCCTTGCTTCTTTCCTGAGCAATGGCAACATAAAGTTGACATTAGGTGACTCTCCCTGGGGGCAGCCTTGCCTAGCTGGGTCCCAAGACTGCGGGGACACATGTCTGCAATTCCTGCTCCATCACTTTGGACTAGAGAGGCACCCACAGGAGAACCTCTGATGGCCCGAGACATTTTGATGCCCAAAAGCAGAACACAGTGTGGCACAATAGCCCTCCCAAAGTCAAGGTAGCATCAGGCTAGTTGAACCGTTATGACACAAGTTACGGAAAAATCTAATGAGTGGTCACCCCTTTCTGGCAGTAAACCTAAAACCATAATAAAACAAGAAATTCTTGACTTCTCATGCTACCCCCAGACCTGTTCTGTTTGGACACAGTAGTATGGTAGGACCAATCCCATCTTGTACCAAGTGTGAAACTCTATAAAGAAGGAGGAGGAACCCAGTACTTCCCATGAAATACAGTTTGTTTGTTTGTTTGTTTGTTTGACTTGTATACCACATCAACTGGCATAAAAGCCACTCTGGGCGGTTTAAGTCCCAGTATCTCAGTTCTGTGAACACATAAGTGCTATATGAGTGGGAAACAGATCAGAAAGGGATTTTTCTCATATTTCCACCTTTCTTGAAAAGCAAGCTTCAAATGCTGGGTAAAAATGTTGCAATTTGTGGAATTTCAGCTCTTAGTTTTCTGATTGCTTTGCTCCGAAAAAACAGTAATGTGAATAACTTGATATTTTTTTATCTCACCTTACTTTGGTCTGCATGACAGGGAATTCATGGGTTTCTTACATTCTATATAAGGGAATCTGCATATAGCTGTACTAGTTCTAAATATCAGTGGTAATACACCTCATATTAGCACTATCGTGATTAGTAATCTGAAATATACTTTACTTTGGTTTGTGGTTAAAGAACCTGATTAGGACCTGTATTTGTTGGCCAGAAAGTTTAAGAGCATCTCAAAGCTTCGGTCTTGGCCATAAACATCAAGCATGTATAAATGTCTTGGCCACTCTGGGCGGTTTACAGGGTTAAACACAGATGCAATCATTAAATATATAATATATTAAACATTTACAGTACAGTATAAAACAAAGTAAAACACTAAGTCAAATCAAAATCAATAGTTCATTTCCTTCTAAAGTCCGTTCATTGAATTTGTTTTGCTCCTCCCTGTGGTTATCAAGGGATGTGCCCTGCCAATTCAAGGGGTCTGGATGAACACTGTATTCACGGTACATACCTTCATCAACAACATGCAAGAAAGGCAGCTTCTGCCAGTTGGAATTGCTTTGCTGCATGGGATCTCTTACTCTGCATGTCACTTGGACACCTCCCGCTGAATGGCAAATAATCTCATTTACAAACCAGGGAGGGCACCACCTTAAATGTAAGAATAACAGCTGGATGCAGCGTGCTGACTCTCTGTGCCTTAGGAAAGGTATACATCCACCCTGTCAGTATTACTGCATAAGCCAAAGCCCATACCAGTTTACCAGAACATTTATGGGCACAGGAGCCACCGCAAAAACCTATATTGCTTTTATACAGGTTAGTCAGTTCAGTTAAATGATAAAGAAGAAGAAAATTCTGTTGCCAAGGAGCAGCAAGCATGCATTAAGCATGTGTGCTTTTGCATGCAAGAGCTACAGATTTGCTCTAAAATTAGATAAGATTTGTTGTAAGCCACGGAAGCGTGAAAGCCTGCCTCAAAACCGTGGACCAGAAAGGGAGTCGGAGACCACGTCGTCGTGTGCGCAGAGGAGTTTCTGTCCAAATCAGACTACTTTTCCCAGTGGTAGGTGGAGACTGGAGGAGAAGAGAATGGAAGGTGCCGTGTCAAAAGGAAGGTGATTTTTAGAACTGCGGTGGGCGGAAGGGTGGGGTAAAAGGAGAAATATCACTCGGTGTAATTGCTTGGTTTTCAGAGCAAGCTGGGGTGTTGTTTCCCTCCCTCCCCTCCCTTCTGCTCTTGCAAGCCTGAAACCTGCTGAATTATTCATAAAGATTAGAAGCACCAAATTTTGGCAGGCTGATATCTCCAGCATGCATACTGTAAAGCACAGGAGGAAGCTCTTCCGAATCTCCAAAGTCTTCAGATGAGCTGGAAAAGGCTCCTTAAAAGCTCTTCAACACAGCACTGGGATTCCTGGCAGTCCCCTCCCGCTTGCCTGCCTGCCTGCCTGCCTGCCTGCCCGCCTCCTTGTCTGCTTTAGAGATGCTCCTTGCTCTCTTCCGGCCATCAAGGGAACTTTGAGCCGGCCATGGAGGAGATGTGTAAGTTTGCATCCATGCATGCTCTGGGTCTTCTTCTCCTGCTTGCCTCTGGTCTGCTTCCCAACACCTGCCTTCCATTGCGCCAGCTTCATCTTTGAGGATCTTACTGCTGGTGCCGAAGACATTGACCTCACTTTTTCGAAGAGCCTCCATAATCTTGGACCAACAGTGGATGAGTTATGAACTATGTACCTGGCTTGCTGGAGGATTTGGGTGTGTTTCTATGGGATCCATTTTTTCCTGCCTGTTCTGGATCTATCTGCCTGTGTTCCTGTGGATGCCTTGTATGTTTTAAATAGTTTTGATCACCCACCTTTGCTCTTGATTTTATTGTATGCTGTCAGATAAATAGGTGTTGATTTCTTCATAGTTCTGCTTTTTGCCCACCTTCAGAGTGGAGCAGCGATGAGGATTGCCTGGAAGTGCAAAAGAGTCTAATCTGCATGCAGCACAATGCCCAACTCCTCCTCCTCCTCTTCCTCCTCCTCCACCTCCTCAAGTGCCAGATCTTTACATTTGCTCCTTTGCGAGGAAGACTCGGTGGGGACTCGGACCTCTATGTCTCTCATCTACTTACTGCTGGCCATCTCTGGGACTTTATCCAACCTCCTGGTAATCTACCTGGTCTTCACTTTCAAGAAGCTGCGGACCACCAGCAACTCATTCATTGTGAATGGCTGCATTGCTGACTTGAGTGTGTGCGGCCTCTGGATGCCGCAGGAAGCAGTGCAAGGGCTCTTACCTACTGGTTCCCCTACGGTTCACTCCGAAGGATACCGCTTGCTCCGGGTTGGGCTCATAGGACTCGGACTCATCGTCTCCCTGCTTTCCCACCTCTTGGTGGCCCTCAACCGGTACATCCTCATCACCAAGGCACCTGCCACCTACCAGGCTGTTTACCAGAGGAAGCACACGGCCTGGATGATTGGCTTGAGCTGGGGAGTTGCCTTCCTCCTTGCCCTGGTGCCCCCTGTCCTGCAAACATGGCTACCGGGCCAGCAGGAGTCTCAAGATGCCACCATCAGCAAGAGCTCTAGCTACACGGGTCTGCTGGTAGCCCTGGCCGTTCTCAGCCAAACGGTTCTCCTACTCCATTGCTACATGGGGATTGTGAGAAGAGTGCGGGGCAGCGTCAAGCGGGTCAGTGTCCTCAATTTCCACCTCCTGCAACAGCTCCCTTTCCCAGCAGCCCCCCATGGCCCGCGGCGAGCCCAACGGCGCCTGAGCAGCATCTCCGTGCTGCTCCTGTGCCTCGCCTTCCTCCTGGCCACCCAGCCCATGGCGTGGGTCAGCCTGCTTGGCTTTTTCTTCCAGCCGATGCCACGGGGACTGCAGTTGGCCAGCTGGCTCCTCTTCTGCTCGTTGCCCGCTTTCAACCCACTGCTCTACACCTGGAAGAATGAGGAGTTCCGCCGATGTTTGCGCTTAGTGCTCCTGCCTGGAAGGGAAGCGCCAGCCCTCACCGCCGGGGCAGGAGCACCCACAAGTGCCCTCCCCACAGTGGGTCTTCCACCTCAGGAGCTGTCCCGATTGGAGGCCAAGGTAGAAAGCATGGGGAGCTTGGTCCTTCAGTGACCCACTGGGGGAACCCATACATGCTGAATGAAAAAGGTGCTCAGTGGCATTTGTCTGCTGTCTATGACTCACTGAACTGCAGAATCCTCCAGAGAGGCTTTTTCATGCTGCCATAGAGACACTTGGCAGCACGGGGAGAGACAAATGTATATATTTTTATCCAGTCACGTTTGGTTTTTGTGCGATTTTACAGAGGCTTGGTGCAGTCACAGCTGACAAAAGCATCTGCTGTACCTCAGTTTTTCTGTTCGTGTCTTGTCAATTTTTTGGCCAGCAAACCTTGCATTCCTTTCTTGGCTCACAAAATGGAAACAGATCCTAACTTACAACAGAGGCATTGCCTTTTCTTAGCCATCATGCATGTGCTTCCCGTGGATAAAGGCCACAGATCTGTTCCCTTTCCACGATCCCAAATTTCAGGGACCTCCGCGTGAGGTGTTGGCAAGCTGCTCCTAGAATCAGATGTTGGCCGCTCCCCACACTGTACGTTTCTTTCTGCCTCTTTTCCAAATAGTAATGTGATTGTGAAAAGTGGTGGACATTACGATGGTTGCTGGGATCTGCCCACTTGACCTACGGATTTTAGTCTGCTGAACAGACCATCAAACTCTCGACATAACATTCAACAAGGCAAGCAACCTGCTGGGGAACAGCAAAGGGAGGTTAAGACAGCTGCTGTGGTATAGCAAATGATTTGTGTTTTGGTGAGAAGGCCCAGGGTCTTCAAATCTCTGTTCAACTCAGACATCTCCCTGAGTAATATTTGACTAGTAGTCACCATGCTAGCTGGTCATTAGAGCCAAAATCCTGTAGTAATCTGTTATTGTGCATGTTTGCATCTTTCCTGCTGTTTGTATTCACCGATCTGTTCCTCAGTCAAAAGCCCTTGCACAGCTGTGGACCAGGGAGCGAGCAGAGGGCACAAGTCCGTCTCTGAAGCAACCCCACTCTGCACTTTGCAACAGGACACTCCTTTCTCAGTCTAAGCTGGGAAGGGGCAGTCTCCAGACTTGCTAGATCTACTTTAATTTATTTTTAAATGAGGATAAAATGAGATAACTTTGGCAAAAAAAAAAAACACTTTAGAGGAAAGAGCATGCGGCCAACATTCTATTGAATATTTATGCCCACGCAAAAGGAATCACAGAGGCTGATGTGGCTAATAGCAGGTGATTAACTAATCACCAGGCAGCATCTCATCAATTACATACCCCCAGCAACTTCTGCATTTTCTCTTCCACAAACATAAATATCCAACACGATTGTGACATATGGATTTTCCAGGAGCCAGTGGGTGTTATTTATGATGTAACCTGTTCTTCTGGAGTTCCTATCAGTAAAGGCTTAAGTTACCCAGTATTGTTGCTGAATGTCCTAAACACCACAAAGGTGTCATCAGTACAACTCCAGGTATGTGAAATATCCATTGCTCCCCAGTTGGTTTCTGTCAACCTTGGGGGTCCCTTAACTTGATTATGTCTCCCTTTTGGGCACTGGTCATGCTATTTTAGCTTTTTATAAAAATAAGCACACATCAAATTTACTGGTTGCTTTACGTTCAATACAGGGTTTGTCCATCAAAAGGAAGAAACAGAACAAACATCTATCAGTTATGGGCAATCTTGTTTTTCTTGATCTTTACATGGCTAACAAAAACAACAACATCACCTTCAGTTAAAAATGTTTAAAAAAATCTATTTTACAATCCATACTGTAACTAACTACCTCTCAATCAGTGGCAAAAAAAATGTAACCTACTTTATTTGCTTGTATAAAGATTCCTGTATCTCAGCTCTGTACCTCAGAAGCCTGTCTGTAAAGATGCTATGAAAATATTTTGGATAAATAAATACAAGCAAATTGCTTTCGTGCCAACATTTTTATTGCATTTCTGGATTTTGCAACATAAGTTTTTTCCAGTTTTCCCTATATAAATGTGATTAACTATTAAACAAACAAACAAAATTCCCATATTAATGACAAGAAATGGAATGGGAAACTTTATAATCAGTTCAAAGTGTTGCCTGATAATGGTGGCTCCAGTCCAGCTAAATCTTAAGATACTTACAGGGTAATACCCTGCACACTTCCCTTTGAATAAGCACCATTATATTTGGCAAGACTTAGTATGCAGACAGAAATTAGGACCTCTGCATGCATACTAAGTGCATGATGACTCCAAATTAATTGTGGCTAATTTCACTGGGATTTGTAATTCAAATGTTCTATGGTGATCTGACCATGTTCACTGGCACTATAGCACTCACTGTCACTGCTGGCATTGACTGCCAAAGAAGAAAAAAGAAGTTGAGCTTTGAAGGCATTATAATCCAAAGTTTCACATCCAGAGTAGAGAAAGAAAAGCATTATGCCAAGCCCTTTGAAAGTGATGGAATTACATCTGTTATGGTGCTCTGTTTACATAAAAATCGAGCAAATTCGCATCGTCCAATAAATACGAAGTTTAGGACTCCCACTCCCTTGCATTTAAAGTACCAGCTCATGAAATACAAAACCAAAGGGTCCAATATGCTTTTGGGGTGAGGACAGCAATCTTTAGTCCAAAAGAAATCTGTACTCTCTCTCATTGAATTCACACTCACTATTGAAAGGCTGCAGGCTTAAGCAGTGAGAATTTTGAACAGGACTTGCTAAAAGGGCAGGAGATGCCTCTAGGCTGTCAGTGAAGCCAAGTAAGAGTGCTGTGAAAAAAAAGGTTACTGACTGAGATAAGATGTTGATCCAAGGAGACTCTTGTCTTGGTGAAATGTCTTTGTGGAAGAAAGGATGCGCCTGCTTCATGCTCAAGTTCAGGAATTTGCAGGAATTTGGTACAGTACACGTGATTGATATTTTCTTCTTATATCTAATTAGAATTAATGACCCGCAGTCCAGCTTAGACCAGACTAGTGAGTGGTTTTCTTTCCTTTAAATCACTTTCATTGTCAACAATTCTCTCTCTCTCTCTCTTTCTCTCTCTCTCTGTGTGTGTGTGAGAGAGAGACTAACATCCTATAATTTGAAATAGTAATAAATTTTGAAGTGCCTTCTATAATAACCATATTTTCAGATTCTGAAGGAGGGCCACCAAAGGGAGACCTTTGTATGGATGTGTAACAATTAACCAAGGATGCCAGTTTTTTTTTTACCTTAACAGGATCAGGTGTTTTACAAAGTCTGCATATTTTATATTTACTGTATGTTTCCATCTATAAGATGCTGCCTTTTATTAGATGCCCCCCCCATTTTTTTTAGATCCCAAAATAAATAAAATTAATAAATCCTCCTCGAGGTCTCCTTCACCTCCACCAACCCCACTGTTACTTTTACATTCCCGGTTCTAAACACTCCCCTCTGCTTTGGTGAGTTTCTTTTTTCCAGGATCAGGCTCTGTCCGGCTTGAGCCTCCCATTAAGAAATGCCTTTTCACACTTTAAAAAAGTGTGGCTTTTCTTCGTTTTCTTTCTGGAACACATTTCTTAATGAACTGCTAGTTGTGACCAAGATTATGTAGGTTAACCATGTTAGGTTTCCAAAGGTTTCTCTCAAAATATTTTAATATGGAGAAAAGCGTTAGGTGGAATACCCATTTATCCTTTCCTGTATATGATTTGGATCAGTGGGTAGCCCAGGGGTTCTTGGACTGCAGTTCCCTGAAGCCTTTACCGCCAGCTGTGTTGGCTGGGGTTTCTGGGAGTTGCAGACCAAGAACACCTGTCTTAGCCAAGGTTAGGAGCCACTGTTTCAAATAATAAGCCTTGAGGGACTTTTTGCAGGTACAGTAAGCCAACTGATGAACAAATTATAGTGCAGTGGTTTGGGTATCTGGCTGAGGAGCCATAGGCGGGGAGTTTGATTCCCATTGTGTCTTCCTTATAAGGGCTGGATTTGATAATCCATACAGTCTGCTCCATCTCTGCAGTTCTCAGATTATCATTATCTTTCCCAATCTGGAATTTTCCAGCCTGCATGAACGCCATTCTCTTCCATAATGCAGGGGCTGGATAACAGCTGACAGTGGGTAGGCTGGAAAATTATATCTGTAAGACAGCATGCTATGAACTAGTACAGAACAGCTCTGCATTATTTCATAAAGCAATAATAAACTTAATGCATTTCATAAACTAATAGAGAAGACCTAAGTGCAGGATTACCATACTGAATATAATTTTGTAATCTTCTACTTTTATGAGGTCTTCATAGTGCTTTGACCACTATGGCTAAAACTCTGTTACTTAGTATAGTAAGTAGGCCCATTAAGTAAATGGAACTTATAGAGGAGTAGTTGACTTGTCGAATCCTCACTCTTTCTGTGGGCCTGCTCAAATTATGGCTTACTAGCCTAATTAACAGGATTTCAGCCATTATGTACCAATTTCTGAAAGGTAAGCTGCAGTGGAGGAAATTCTACTTTTCTGACAGCATTACTAAAGGCTCAAAAACCCTGGATTATACTATGTCACAATTCTGCAATAACAATTTGGTGACTTGTATTTATATTACATTTCCTTCCCTTTTTTTTTTTTTTTTTTGCATTTGGCTCTCAGGGCAATTACTGTTGTTAGCATTTTTAAAATATAATTTATTATTAAGAGTTCTATGCCATCCATTGTCTGGGATGCCACAAGAGCAATAGCAAAATGGTAACTGAAACATCCAAATAAAATACTGAGAGAATTAGTCCCCTCAGATAACTCTTAAGGGTGCAGGGGGAAAGGAATGAAGAAAAATAAGATAGAAATAAAATGTTTTTCAGAACAAGGACCTCATAATCCCCGGAATTAAAATACATTCAGACACCCTCTCAACGGGACCAAGTATAGTTCATTTCCAAACCAGAGAGTCCATTTAAACCTTGAATTCAACCAGCTCTTTATAGGTAGCCAAATGCCAAGAATGTAGGGACAAGGAATACAACCACCTTTGTGCAACTACTAAGAATGGCATGGGGCTATTTGAACCTGGTATTAATATCTGTTTATGGCCAGCTGCAAAGCAGGCATCCTGGTAAGGGTAAGAGAGCTGCAATGGGTGGGAATATAACCTGGAACAGTAGCGTGCAATAGTGTATGTAAAGAGGACTCATGACCTTTGCCTAGAAGAGCCACAGAAAAATCTTCTGTACCTCTCTGATGTGCACTACAAGTGTGTCCTATGAACGGAAACAGGATGTCTGACCCTGAGCCAAACCAAGCCAGAACAAACTGTTATTTTTCCTTTAAGTATAGCGTGCATGTACAAATCTCTTCTCCTCCTCCCTCCCCCATTTTTATTATTAGAACTTGTTCTTAATTAACAAGGCAGGTTGATGGCAGGCAGAACTTTTCCTTTCTGGTTCTCTTTTGTTCATATTCATCATATACTGTACAATCTTTGCCAGAAATTACGTACCCTGCCATTGACATACTTGAGGAAACTGCTGTCATGCCAAGCCTCGTATAGGAAGTCATTTCTGTTACCAATAATGTGCTTACTGCTTTCCCTGTCAGCTGTATTGTTCCTGAAGTTTCCTTTCAAGTTCTTTCACTCTTGTCGGGTTCCAGACTCACCTGAGTGAGACAGCCCAGCCCTACCATTAGACAGAATGAAGTAGCCACCTCAGCTTCCACATTTGGGGCAATACCAAAATGGCAGCAAATTTTCAGTTTGGGGAGAATTTCCATTTGCTGCTGTGTCTCGGAAAGCAAAAATGCTTTTGGACTTTCCTGTTTATGAAGCAGACATGAGTCTGTTTCACTCCTGAGGGATAAATCAGGCAGTGAAAGGAGAATCATGTGGTAAAAGGGTTTTAATGCTGTGACAGGCTTTTAATTGATATGATTTTTATATATTGTATTTTATCATTTTTATATTCCTGCATTTTAAAATATAAAACAGAATTCAGATATGTGAATGAAATAAAAGCTAAGAGCTCCATTCCCTCTCCTGCTCATTTTGTAAAACAAATAACTCACAGGTGGGATTTGCCACCGAAACAGCGGCCTTAGGGCAGGGTCTGAAGTGTAACATATGAGTTTAAAGATTTTTTTCCTCATGTTCTTAACTTTTCAGCTGCTCTTCTGAGTCTTAGAATTATTACTGCTAATTTGTCTATAATACCCATATTAATGGCCTTCATAGAACATTTAGGTGTCAGACAGGTGAGAAAAGCTCTACGGGAGCTGGGCCAGGGCCAACCTCATCAAAACATCATCAATGTCACAAAAATGACTAAGAGAAGCTAATAAGACACATACCCAGAAGCATTTCACAGCTAACAGACTTCCAATGTTTGTTGGTGGACTTAAGGAAGTGCTTTGTGTAGCTTGTCAAAGTCACCCTTGCAACAGCTGAGGTGGAGCTAATTCCAAATTCTTCTAAAGCCCCCTAAATAAATTTATGACTGAGGTAAACTGAGGCCAGGTTAGGAGGGGAGTAGAGCATGGGCAGGGAAAATGAATAGCTAAATCTAATTAGTTTATCACAATATGAAAGGAACACATATAATGTCTCACCACAATAAATGCAAATACTGTATTTATTCTGAAGCTTGATATTCACTGATGGTTTCCCTGCAATAGTAAGGTATGATTTTAAAAAGAGAACTAAATACAAAATTCTGGGCAGCACAATTTCATATTTGCTTATTTGAAAGTAGGCCTTTTTCATTTCCGGGTACTCTTTCTCTGATATGTAGATTTAAAATTTGCCACATCAGTTGGAGAACACCATATGAAGCAATCACTGCAGACTTTGTTATAGGGTACAGTGGATATAAAAAGTTTACACACCCTTGTTAAAATGTCATGTGTCTGTGATGTAAATAAATGAGACAAAGATAAATCATTTCAGAACTTTTCCCACCTTTAATGAGACCTATGAACTGTACAACTCAGTTGAACATAAACTGAAATCTTTTAGGTGGAGGAACGAAAAATAAAAACCTGAAATAATATGGTGGCATATGTGTGCTGCACACCCTTAAACTAAGACTTTGTTGAAGCACCTTTTGATTTTATTACAGCACTCAGCCTTTTAGGCTATGAGTCTATCAGTATGGCACATCTTCACTTTGCAATATTTGCCCACTTTTCTTTGCAATAACGCTCCAAATCTGGAAAAGGTGGGAAAGTTCTGACAGGATTTATCTTTGTCTCATCTATTTCATCACAGACATTTTAACAGGGGTGTACACTTTTTATATCCACTGTATGCATATGTCTAAAATATGTTTTTATTTATTCTGAATAAAACACAGTGCACATTTCATCATAGCACTCTGTTCCAAAACTATCTATCTATCTATCTATCTATCTATCTATCTATCTATCTATCTA
>JAHTLZ010000129.1:18247996-18258068 GCA_023846285.1 Phrynocephalus versicolor
GGGAGTTAATATTTACAAAACAAAACAAGTTAACTCGTAAAGTATAGGAGGTGTGGGAAATTCCTACTGTGGCAATCAGTATACCCTTAAAATGTCTTTGGCATACTAGCAAGGGTTGCTTTTGTTGCTCATTTTAAAACAGCTATATGTCATGCTCTAAAGTCATTTAAATGTATTTAACACTATTGATTCCACCCAAACCTATGTGCTACATTTGGGCAGTGGTTCCTACTTCATGATGTGTGCTGATGTCATATTTGACAAAACACACTGTGGTCTGAACCATCAAGGTTTGTCTGTCGCATAAGCAAGTTAGGTTAGGGTCCAGATTGTTATTTGCAGTCAACTGGGAGCAAGTTCTTACTGAAATCACGTGTTTATCTAAGTTTTTATTAATTAGTCACATTTAACCACAATACTCCAGGTTATTCATCTAGATCTAGACGGGTGGAGAAAAGTGCCACCCCTCTGTCTTCTATTTAGTTTTGTTTGTCCTAAAAGCGCACAGGGCTTTCCAGGATTTTAATGCACTGACTAGACTGTTAAAAATAACCTTGCAGTCCACTCTGGAGGTTGAGTCATGGCAATTGGACTTTTTTTCTTGAGAGATTGAAATGTTTTGCTACTTTTCCAAGCAGCTTCATCAGTCTGAGGAAAGTTAGTGGACAGGAATGTTAGTGAAGTGGTATGGGGCAGTATGTAAGCAGAACACTTTGTTTTGCTTTTGCTTTATAGTTCACCTTGATTTCTCACACATCCTGGTCTGAATAGACTCATAAGTTGGACAAAGACATGAATAGGCTTGTTAGGTGGACAATAGCCTGGATAGGTTCATAGGTGAACCAAGATCTGATTAGGCTCTTTAGGTGGACAAAGGACTAGGTTGCGTGAAACTCCCACCTATGCAACCTCTTCCAACACTTATTAAGCATGCATCGTTAGCTATGGCATTGCTGGTGGAGGTGCCATAACTCAACTTCCAGATAAGCTCACCTGGATGACTGACAATCCTCACAGACTTGCAGTGCACTGCTTCTCTCATAAGGAAACCCAGAAATACTTTTGAAAAGGAGTGAAAGAAATACTCTCCTCACAGAGCTTGTCATTTGGAGATTTTAAAACTCTTGTTTTGAACTGATTTAAAACAATGTTTAAAAGCTGCCAATGGTAAGTATGTTGAAGGCCTCAAAGCAGGAACCTGTAAGCACAGAAAGGGTCACAAAACTTAATTCTAAGACAATTAAGAAATACCAACCTATGTAAGTTAACATAAGAACATAAGAACATAAGAAGAGCCATGGTGGAATCAGACCAAAGGCCCATCTAGTCCAGCTTCCTGTTTCTCACAGCAGCCCCATCAAATGTGTTCAGGAGCACATGAAACTAGATATCTGTCTCCTGATACCACTCCCCTCCATCTGGTCCTTGAGGTACCCCGGTTTTAAGCCTGGAGATTACACATCCCGATCATGGTGTGTAACCTGTGATGGACTTTTCCTCCAGGAATCTGTCCAATCCCCTTTTGAAGGCATCCAGGCTAGATGCCATCACCACATCTTGTAGCACGGAGTTCCACAGATTAAAAACACGCTGGGTAAAAAAATCTTTTCTTTTGTCTGTTCTCACTCTTCCAACCCTCAATTTGAGTGGATGCCCCCTAGTTCTGGCATTTTGTGAGAGGGAGAAGAGTGTCCCTCTGTCCACTTTACTGATGCCCTGCATTATTTTGTACATCTCAATCATATCCCCCCTCAGGCACCTATTTTCCAGACTAAAGAGCCCCAAATGTTTAACCTTTCCTCATAAGGGAGGTGCCCCAGCCCAGTAATCATTTTAGTCACTCTCTTCTGCACCTTTTGCAGTTCCACTATGTATTTTATGAGATGCGGTGACCAGAATTGTACACAATACTCCAGGTGCGGCCTTACTGTCATTTTGCACAATGGCATTATAATGTTGGCTGTTTTATTTTCAATCCCCTTTTTGATAATTCTTAGCATGGAATTGCCCATCTTCACCACTGCCACACATTGGGTAGACACCTTCATGGAGCTGTCCACCAACACACCAAGATCTCTTTTCTGATCTGTCTCGGATTGCTCAGAGCCAATGAGTTCTTAGATAAAGTTTTGATTTTTTTTGACCCAATATGCATTACTTTACATTTTGCTACATTGAAACACATTTGCCATTTTGCAGCCCATTCCCCCAGTTTGGAGAGATCCTTTTGGAGCTCTTCACAATCTTCTCTGGTTTTTACCACCCAGAAAAGTTTTGTGTCATCCTCAAACTTGGCCACCTCACTGCTTATCCCTGTCTCCAGGTCATTTATGAACAGATTGAAAAGCACCAGACCCAAGACATATCCCTGGGGCACTTCGTTTTTCACCCCTCTCCATTGTGAAAATTGCCCATTGGCATCTACTCTTTGTTTTCTGAATTTCAACCAGTTCTCAATCCATAAGAGGACCTGCCCTCTTATCCCCTGACTGTGCAATTTTCTCAGCAGCCTTAGGTGAGGGACTGTGTCAAAAGCTTTCTGAAAATCAAGATAGACAATATCCACTGGTTCACGCAAATCCACATGCCTGTTGACCTTTTCAAAGAATTCTAAAAGGTTTATCAGGCAAGACTTACCCTTACAGAAACCATGCTGATTTTCTCTCAGCAAGGTTTGTTCTTCTATGTGTTTTAAGATTTTTGTCTTGGATGAGGCGTTCCACCATCTTCCCTGGGACAGACGTAAGGTTAACTGGCCTGTAGTTTCCCAGGTCCCCCCGCCTTCCTTTTTTTTAAAAAAAATTGTGTGACATCCGCTATCCTCCAGTCCTCCAGCATTGCGGCCGTTTTAAGAAACAAGTTGCATATTACCGTTAAGAGATCTGCAATTTCATTTCTCAGTTCCTTAATAACCCTTGATGGATGCCATCTGGGCCCGGTGACTTATTGATCTTCAATTTATCAATTAAACCTAAAACATCCTCTAGTTCCTAGTTTAATAATACCTGCATGTAAGCACAAGGATTAACAGTATAATATAGGTTTACTATCATAAAAGGGGAAACGGTCCAAATCAGGTGGAGATCTGAACAACTTAAGGTGACTCTCCCTTTCCATCATAGCCCTCCAAAATTTATTCCAGAGAGTGGCTCTATACTGGAAGAAGAGTTAGGAAGTGTACCTTCTATAAATGTATGTTAACGTGCCTTAAAAACCCCAGTCATAGTTCTCAGAATACATGAAGTTAAATGAAAAACAAATGCCCAAAGCTAAATAATATAACTTGTGATTCTGGTAGCAAAATATATGGCCATATGATTTCTGAGTATTACGTCCTTGGGAAAAGCACGTGCAAAACAGCTAGAATCAGGACCATAGACCATATTGGAAGATTTTGGGTTTTTTCTTGTTTTGTTTGGGCATTTGTGTTTTTTAATTCAACCTCATTCCATTGTTTTCTGATGAAAATCCCCCATCTTCTTATCTGCAAATTTCTCCTTAATGAGGTCAACTGCAACTCCAGTGGAGTGAACTTCATCAGGAAAAGGGTGTTGCAGGAAACATTTTCTGTGCACCCACCTCCTCCAGGTTCCGGTTCTGTTGTCTTGAATGGGACTCCTTGCCTCTGCTTTCCCCTACCTCTTTTTTTTTAAACACAGATAATTTTAAATGAGAGATGTAAGCACAGATGCTGCTTTTGGCATCCTGAGAAACTTTTAACTTAAGCCGATGATTTGGCACTTCAATCCTATTTGAGCAAGAACTCGGTATTGGAAATTCCTTCAAAATTGAAAGTGTCTAGAAGAAAGGAGGCAGCTGGAAGATCCATTTTTCAAAAGTGGGAAAGGAAGGAAAGGAAGCAGGGAGTTCCCCACTTGCCATGGGAGAACATGTTCAGTTTGCCTGTCTGCAGGCCCCAGCAGTCCGAACTTTTATCCAGAGGAAGTAGAAGTTTATATCCTTCCCGGTGATCAAGACTGTAATATACATGAGCTAAGTTAATATATGGGGAATCTCTCAGACTGAGGAAGCAACTGTGTTCCTCATTGTTCATTTTGGAGTTTATTCTTTCAACTAAGGGATGCTGTCTTGACTGAAAGGCGATCGGATCTCTTGGTATGAATATACAGTATATGCGTATGCAGATTGGTCTTTGCTCTCAGATGGGCAGTGTCGAAATCTAATAAAACAAACAAACAAATAAAATAGTATTTTGTTCAGCCAACAGGACTTCCATCTGTGTTTTTGTAGCATTTCTAGTTTCATTATTTTCTGCTGCTTTAAACTTGTGTGATTGCCTCTACCATTCCTTTGAGGCCACTGCTGGGTATGTCGAGGTGACCTAATTGATTCAACGCAGTGGACGGTTAGGGTAACTTAAACTGTGTATTTTAAAATGCTCCTAGTTTAGCGTTATAGTACTATATCTCTAACTCAAACACGAACAGCTTTTTGACAGTTCAGCGCTATTTCACTTGCCAAATGCAAAAAAGAAGAGTTTGGGTAAGAGGGTGAAAAGAGTGGCAGAGAAGAGTGAGGTGATAGGGAGTGTATGATGTGTGGACACATGAAACACACTTTAGAGTATAAAGAGGTTCAAATCAACCCTCAGCAAACTTCTATGTGGTCACATCCAAGATGTCGACTCCTACATTCTTTGCTTGCTTTCATGGAATACAATGGCTGCAAGATTTGGCCAGTGATGGGTGCACTCCAAGTTTTACAATATGGTATGATGGTATGCCAAACAACAACAACAACAACAACAACAACAAACCAGCTGAAGTTGGTAACCTGATTATGTCTTACAAATTGAGAACACCTCCATATGTTTGCTTGCTTGCTGTTTCTCAGTCTCTGTGCATACTGTACTTATGTCTCTATGTATGGAGAGAGAAAGAGAGAGAGAATTCTGCTCCTCCTAATTGTAGCAAGGAGGGGGAACTAGATACAAGAACTGAACCCTTTCCTTCTTAACTTCTGGGCGAGCTGTTCATTTCCCCCTCTTGCTAGACGCAAAAGACCATTAACCTTGTCAAAGCTCCAGATGCAGCAGGTTGTAATCCAGCTGCAGTAGCTTCTGGAGCCTGTTTCTTTCTTTTTTTTTCAGGACTCTGTTGTCCCTCTCCCTCCACACTTGCTATGGATCATACCTGGACCCCTCAACAGTTACAACAAATGTGGGAAAGGGTGAATATGCAGGCGAAGTGTCCTTGTTTTGTTTCCTGCTACAGTAGATGTATATGAATACTCTCTCGCTTTAAATTATCTTCTATGAGTCCTGGATTTCTGAGATTTCTACAGGCTTCATCCACCTACATTCTCGCCTCTCTTTGCATCCAGTATTCCTGACAAGAAATCTCCATGGACATGGGGTCACGAAGCATCAGTCACAACTGTAATGACACAACACACACACACTCACACACACAAATTCAAGGAGAAAACAGATGCAGTATTCAAAGAGAAGCCTCAGCTTTCTCCCAGTGTGTGATTTATGTGGCAGATGCACCATGTATTTCAGCATATGAAGAAATCTGCCTATTCTGTTCTGTTTTTTTAAAACACTGTATGTGCATTTCTTTTAAAATCACCGTGTAAATACCTGGCTGACAGGTATTTACATCTGCTGAAATACATGGTGCATTTTGTTCATATGCTGAAATACATGTTGCATTTTGTTATCCATGATAACAAAAACTGAAATTGTGCAAAACTCATCATTCATTCAAAGGTTGGAAGTAACTCGATTTTGTAAAAAAATCAATTATCTTTGAAATGTGTTTCATTTTTCATCAATGAAACAAATCTTTTAGTCTGAAAAGTGTCACATTTTCCCTGTCTGTATCTACTTTATTTCCTCTTTTAATTTAATTAACTTGTTGGGTGCAGTAAGTCACAATCCCACAGAATTCCATGCAGTTACTTCTGTGTAGAAAGGGAGTCGAACACAACAAGCATGCATGTGCAGGGAGATCTTTTACCTTTTTAGAAAGGGATTACAGGGGACCATATTGTGCTTTGGGAAAGACAGAAAATGTCTAAATTCCTAAAATTTACTTGACCAGTAATAGTCATCTGCTTAACAAGAGGTGACAGTACAGTATATGAACTTCAGGCTTTGAACAGGTTACCAATAAACATTCCAAAATATTCTATTTGCTAAAGTAATCAATCATTATGATTATCATAACTTGGTCCAGCAGAGCACTTCTTACATCCAGAGCTCATGTTTACGCAGGACTGATATCCACTAAAAAGTTTGGCAGCTGTAACTGAAATATATCTAGGATCCAAGCATCCATCTCACTGACTTAAATGCCAGACATGTTAGCTGATGCTTAAGCTTTCCAGTAAATTCAGTGGGGCTGAAATGCACCCTTTCTGGATCAGCCCCCACCTGTCTAGGAGATACATTCCAGATACATCTGGGCTCAAGTCTCCAAAGAAAACCTCTTCCGCACTTCTCCAACAACTTTTCGCTTCTAGAGCTCTTTCAAGAGGTTGACTGGTTTCTAGCTTGGTTTGTAATGGCTGGGCAGTCTTGGCAATTCATGTTACCTGCCGGGTTATTATCAGCAATTTACTACCAGACCAGGCTGTGCCAGAATGAACAGGTGCATCACAGCATAGTCAGAGCCATAGAACTCCAGGTGCCCACTCTTTCCTGCCATACAGTGGCCACTGATGTGTCGACACCAGATTGCGAAATAAAATAATCTCCATTCTCTTCCCTGTTGCCTTTGTGTGTGTAAAAGAAATGAATTCTCTGGATGCGGGGAGGTGGGGGGGATCCCCACACCACAACCCCAAGGGAAGAAGCTTTTTTTAAAAACAAGAAAGAAAGAAAGCACTTGAGTTTGTACCAAAAATGAAAGTGACCCCTGAGTCTCTCTTATAAACAGGCAAGTGATTAAGATAAATATTCCTTTTCACTTTTAAATATTGAGTACTAGCATTGCCTTTCTTTTAGTTTTTTCATTTCTTCACACTTGCCAGGCTCAGGGTATTTCCACTACTTCACAGGCCATTCAAAAATATCTGTATATAATATTGTGTGTAACTAGTTTAATAATACTAACTGTTGCCACCTTAATTCTGATTTATATCAATCCTTCCCAAAGTTTTTTAAAAGTAGAGTATACAAAAGTGGTTCATTATTCCCATCGTCTGGGGGCATCTGGGGCTGTGCTGCTTGCCCAAGGATACCTAGACGAGTTCATTTCCCAGAAGCAGAAGCAGGGAATCAAATTCCTGACCTGTGGCTCCAAATCCTAGCACCCAACGCAGGGCACGCGCAAAGTAAGTACAGTAGGACCCTGGTATCCGCTGGGGATTGGTTCCAGACCTTTCTGTGGATAATGAAAACCATGGAGAACACCCAAAATCCCCAAAACTGCTGTTTTGTGACAGTAGCTTGCCGTACAGCTGTTGTTTTATGACAGTAGTTTGTTTTATGGCTGCCCTTTGTGACAGTAGCTTGCTTTGTTTATATGACAGTAGCTTGCTTTTTGGCTGCTGAATTATTTATTTGATTTTTTTTCCTCTACCATCCGTGGACAACTGAATCAGTGGATAATGAATCAGTGGATATGGAGGTCCTACTGTATTTAAATCATTTAGCTTCAGATTTGAAGTCTCCTTTTCCTCTAAGTATGCTGTTGCCAGTTACACATCAAATTCAGTTTCAAATACTCTCACTACAGATCAGTATCTGTGAGTGACTTCAGCCCCAGCTTTATGGCCTCCTCCTTGCCTTCCCCACCCCTGCCTTTCATCTCTGCTATGAGCCAACTTTTGAACCTTCACTGGTGGATTTTGAAACATAGACATCTAAGACATAGACAGTCCAAATGCAGTCATCTATGTCTGCTCTAACTTGGGAGTTACTTTCAAGGTTTTAAGTCAGTGGTGGCCAAACTTCGGCCGTCCAGATGTTTTGGACCGCAACTCACACAGTTTGGAATTCTGGGAGTTGTGGTCCAAAACATCTGGAGGGCCGAAGTTTGGCCACCACTGTTTTACGTATTTTCTTTTTACTTTTTCCATTTTGTCATAAGAATATGATAGGTGTGATGAAAGTCCAGACCATCAGATCCTGTGATTGAAATTATATGAACAGTGTTTATATTTGCACAGGGATTGTGTAGTGAAGGAAGCTAAACAGAGCTGTAGGCAAATTTTGGTATGGAAAGTATCCATGAGGCCAGAATAGGAGGAAATCCTGAGAAGTATCAGGTGACAAATACAAAGGAAACCTCCCAGCATTGCAACAACCAGTCGATCTAGTGCCAGGGTAGATAATTCTATTTCTAACTACAGTTGACACTCGTATAACAAACGGATTGTATAACATAAAATCTGTACAACATAAAAAAATTCCGGAGATAGGGAAAATTTGCTTAATGGAATCACCTATGGGGCGAATCCGTACAACATAAAAATGGTCGCAATTAGAGATTACTCTGTTTTCAATGCATTCCTATGGGAAATTTGTATAAAGGAAAATTTGCTTAACAGAATTTCATTTGGAACGAATTAAGGACCACAGTACTACTACTACTACTACATCAGATATTGTTAATATTATTTGAAAATACAGTACATAATACAGCCTTTGCTTCCAATAAAAAGTAGAACCCATAGTGGTTGAGGGGGTGTAAATGCAGATTAAGAGGAGATAAATCTGAGGTGATTCACACTTACCTGCATGTCATATGTTATGAGCTGGAACCAATGTATAGCAACTCTAACAGGGTGATCAAGGTTAGATATTTAAGGTCTGGCTTTATCAGTTCCACTCTTCCAGTTAATTTCTATGACTGATAGAGGATTTGAGGATTTCCATAGTCTTAATCCATCACTCGGTATCTACATAGGTATCTACGTAGGTCTTATAATTTTGAGAAAATACTACAAATCAAGCCATACCTAGCCTGGAACTCTTTGTCAATTGAATCCCCCTCACTGAGCTGTCCAGCCAAAGAAGAAGAAGAAGAAGAAGAAGAACCTTTATTTGCATATATAACAATAAAACAGACAAAGTAAAATAAGCATTTTGATACAGAGATTTATAGAAAACTTCCAGTGAAACAGGCTCCCTCATAATTGTACTGGGAAAATCCGCTACTGATTCAGTAGAGGCTGTCTGGTCTACTGTCAGCATAAAATGAATTTTGTCTAGGTCTGATTCCCCCCACCCCCCGGGCTCATAAAATGGGAGTAATATGCTTTGACTGGAGATCATGATAGAGTGGGCAATGCAAAACCATGTGCACTAGGGTTTCCAGAGCACCCTGCTCACATGAGCAGGGTCTTGCATTAAGAGGTATTCCCCTGAATCTGTCCCATAACAGGGCAGAAGGCATAACATTACATCTGGCAACTCTACTTATGAGTTTAATCCATTCCGAATGCATGCTCATAAGTTGAACAACTTGTAAGTAGAGCAACCATATAAATTTTTTGAAAGAATAAAATAAAAATGTAAGCTGAGCAGAATGCATCTAAAATTTGTAAGGCAATTGTTAAAATGCCAACAGTTTTCCGCTCATAAGCCGAATTGATTGAAAGTAGAGCCACTCATACGTAGAGGTACCACTGTATACAGTATTCTTTCATGTATAAGACTATATTTTTGGCTAAAATTGTTAGACTAAAAATTGAGAGTCATCTTGTACACAGAAATAAACCGTGGATAGACCCCACAGGGTAGGAACACTGTGATTTTGGGTTGGGAAAATAGGGGACATCTTATGTATGGGAGTATCTTACAGACAAAAAAATATGGTAATTATAATTTTTCACTTCTGTTTTTGTTCATCGGGTATGTGTGTGAATCTATATTTATATCTAAATCTATAGCTATGGATTAATAGACCAGAATTCGGTCATGCAATCTATTATGTGCACTCTAATTTTATTCTGTGAAGAAGGTCTCGTCACATGGGTGACTTAGCTCTGCATGTCAGGAGTACTAGTAGTATGCAGCAGATATATTAGGCAGTACTGAACAGAGTAAGCATAGTGAATGTATCAATATCCATTAGTTGTTGTTGTTGTTGTTCAGTCG
>JAHTLZ010000129.1:18262142-18278135 GCA_023846285.1 Phrynocephalus versicolor
AACAACAACAACAACAACAACAACAACAACAACAACAACAACAACAAAACACATCCTCTAGTTTATGAATGTTGGTCATATTGCTTCTGTATCTAAATTTCACAACACCAGCAAATGGTGCCACTCTGCCTTGCAATATTGTGGCTCTATTGGTGCCAGGAAAAAAGATATCCTTTACATATAGTAAACTAAATGGACAGCCAAAATCAGCTGCTTGAGGTAATTGACATAGTCGACCCACTTTGTAACTGTGTAAATAAACCTGGCCTGGACACCTTCTTGAAGGCTTTTCTTTGAGAAACTTTGGTTCTGCGTTGATAATACTGTGATTGTGTCTACATTGTTTATGGTTAACTGTTCACTTGATCAACTTAAATGCTATCTCTGATTCATCAGCTGTATATATAACATAATTGCCAAAACCATCTTAAGAGGCTTTATTTTTTCTTACCCACAACTGCCAGCCATTCACCTCTCTGGCCTGGCTGGGTCATCTTGACGGCAGCAGCAGTGGTGGCTCACCTGCAGGTAAGACACCATTTTACATACGGAATGAAACAGTTCATTTCAATGGAAAAACAGCCATTTTGTTTTGTCTGTAATGAAATGCTGCTTCATTATTTCATTTTGTTTCGCTTCATTATGTAACAAAATGATGAAACAGCATTTCGTTTTTCGTTTCATGCCCATCCCTATTTAGCACCATTCTTTTCCTTAGCTGAAACCTGGATTTTGGGCAAGTGTGTTGTAACTAGGTGGAAAAGAAGGCCACTTCTTTGTTAAGCTTCCCGTGACCTGCTAAATTACTTATTTAAGAGGGTAAAAACCTTTTGTGTTACTCAAATGTTCAGTCTGGATCCAAATCAAGAAATTACGTGTACAAGACATCACTCTGAGTAACTTCCAAATGAAAGCAATCCTTTCAGAAAGAACCAAAATATCATTTTAAACCCATCAGCAATCATCCATAGTACACATGCCAGCAGTTTCACATACTCATTACATTTTTCTAACTTGCTTATCTCCAAAGAGTACCCTCCACTCTGATAGAGGGTGACACAACCATGCCAAACATTTTCTCTCAAATATGTATATCTCAATACAAGGACTGTCGCCTTTGATGCTCAGCCAAACAACCCTCTTGAAAGAGGAGCTCAAACATGGCCGTTCATGTTGCAATTTACATAGTTTGTCTATGAGGTACGGCTGCCTGCATTTCTTATCAGGCTATAAACAGCTCATACTTGAGTTTTCTTCTTCTTCTTTGTGTTAAAACACCACTCATGCACACTAAGGAGAAAGCTGACCCCTAAAAATATGCAGGCTACAATAGATTAAAGTACCTGTAAGGAGACTGGTTGGACAACTGAACAAGCTACCAGCGGAGACTGTTGAGTTCTCAAGGTTATAAAATTATGCAGGTCCTTCACACTAAGCTCTGTTGGGTGAGTGTTCATTTCCAAACAAACATGCTCCTTTTCACAGATGTTTCTGATGGAATAAGCATACAATGGACAACATTTATTCATTTAAAACACTTCCATGTGGGTTTTTATGTCATGCAAGATTCCAGGGCAGAGTATAATTCATGTTAACATCAGGGCAGCTGAATGTTGCCGAAATGTTTCATCAAGGGTAATGCAACTATTTATTTATTTATTTATTTATTTATTCCTATAACACCCATTTGGCAGCAAGTTTACTTGGGACAGCTTACATCAGTGCAGGTAAACAGAAAGCAAACAAAAATAAGTGAGTACAAATCAAACAAAAATGACAACAGCAATTAACAATACAGTGGTACCTTGTATAAAGGAATTAATTCATTCCAAATGAAATTATGTTAAGTAAATTTTCCTTTATACAAATTTCCCATAGGAATGCATTGAAAACAGAGTGATCCCATTTTTATGTTGTACAGATTTGCCCCATAGGCGATTATGTTAAGCAAATTTCCCCTCTCTCTGGAATTTTTTATGTTGTACAAATTTTATGTTATACAAACCATTTGTTATACAAGGGTCCACTGTAATCACAATTAATCTACAGATTTAAAAGAAACAGATGGCAATGGAGAGTTCTTAGCTGAAGGCAACACTGCATTAAGTTGTCAAGGGCTGTGGCAAAGCCTGCCAGAACAGCCATGTTTTTACAGCCATTTAAAGATTCCCAGTGAAGGGTCAGGTGAATTTTGGGTGGTAAGGCAACTGCCGAGAAGGTCCAGTTCCTGGTCGTTTCTTTCCAAATCACTCTAGGGGTCAGGATCCTCAAATGCCCTGCCTGGGAAGAGCAGGTAATAATGGGCATTTTTTGTTGGAAGAAGGCATTCAGTTAGGTACCAAGGTTCCAAAATGTTTAGGTCTTTGTGTGTTAACATCATCAGCTTGAAGCTGATATACATAGAGTTGATGAATTCTAATCCAAACTACCATGGTACCTCTACTTCCGAGTAATTCAGTTTAAGAGCGGAAAACCGTTGACGTTTTAACTGCTGCCCTACAAATTTTAAATGTGGTCTGCTCTACTTTAAAAAAAATTCTTTTTCTTTTTTGATTTATTTATTCATTTATTTGATTTTTTAAAATATAGCTGCTCTAGTTACGAGTTGTTTGACTTATGAGCATGCATTTCGAAGGGATTAAAATCGTTAGTAGAGGTACCACTGTACTATAATGTAGCACAGTAATCCAACTGTTCACAGATCACTATGGCTATATTATCCTTATTAAGAAAAGTTTGCAAGTGACAAATCTGCCCAAACCGGCAAAATGGTTCTTGGTGTCACTAGAAGTCAACTGAGATTCTTGGGGCAAAGCTAATTATACAGTATAACTAGCTGAGAACCTCTTCAGGAACAGTGCAACCCAATGCAAAACAGGTTAAACATCATTTAAAACTTTTTACGTAACTACAGAAGACATATCATGATTCAGCTTCATTTATTGGTCCTTATCTAGGGGCCCATTAAACCCAAAACTTTATGTCTAGTTTTCAGGATTACAGTATTTTTATTCTGGTACAGTAATTTGCTTTTTCAAGGAGTTTGTTTCACAGCATTCAGGAAGACTAACAACTCATCTCTGTATTGAACACATTATGTTTAAATTCTGTTCTATCAGGCTTAGAAGATGTCAGACCACTTTATTTGCAAGATCTTAGCTCTAATGAGAAGTTAATAATATGAAGTTAAGAGCAGAATATCTTCCTTGTGTAGATACTGAAAGCGCATAATTTACTGCTTAAAGGAAAGTACAATTACCAGCCTAAGAGAGCACATCCTGTACCTCCAAGTCAAGAGTTTTCTGAGTGGGGCAATCTAGAAGCCACTTGGCTGCCATTGGGATTCTCAAGGGCTGCACAAACCCACCATTTTCAAAATGTATTTGAAAATCCACCTTCAGTTCTAAAACATTGGTATTTGTGTATGCATGTGTGGAATGGGTTGGTGAGGGAGGATGAGATTCATTTGAAGAGTGAGTCATAATAGATTGTCAGAATCCAAACTACCATGGTGCCTCTACTTCTGAGTAATTCGACTTAATAGCGGAAAGCCGTTGGTGTTTTAACTGCTGCCTCTAGACAGGATGGAACCAGTCTAACTAGGAATCTGTCTTATTTATTCTAGGATCCAGTAATTGATGTACTGTATACACAGCTTTGTTTTAGATAGGGGTTGAGCTCTTCCTGAGAGAACTCCAGAAGAAGCAAAAATGCATAAAAATTAAACATTAAAAATCAATGTCTTTGGTTGGCTACTGTGGCAACTTGCAAGTATGGTCACTGGCAAGTATGGTCACAGGTACTGTCAGACATGTCCTGAAGGAAAGATAGAAGACTGTGGACATCTGGAAAGCTGCCAATACTGGATTGCTCAGGGAATATCAGAAGCAAGAATTCTGGAATGTAGTCAGGTCCTCTGAATTCCAAGGCTCTGTAGCGATTAAACCAGTGCTTGGAAAACACCAGTGCTTGGGCTTAATCTGTGGTTTTTCATGAGGAATGACTGCAATGAAAGCAAAGAAGAAATTTGGACTGACCAGAGCACAGGAGGGATCAGATAAACAAATGCATTATGCAAGCACTAAGGATTGAAATGGTAAAAACTGCAAGCAACTCCGAGCACCACGTGAATAACTGGAAAGGATGTCAGCCAGACACATCACAGAGCTGTCTGCAGGAGAGCACCATGCCAAGTTTCAGAAGGAGAGGTCTGAGGGAATTTTGCTGCACTGAAACGAATCTGAGGTGTTAATATTTCAGACATGAACTAAAAGAAAGCCAGAAACTTATTTTATGAAAGCTACAATCCTTCCCCAAAGTACAGCAATAAGAGACGTGTGCTACAGGTTTACTAGATGTACCTGCCAGTAACTGAAACCCATCCATCTCTTCCTCTCTTATCTCCCACCCTAGCTACTTTCACAGAATCTACACCTAAAAGACACTTATTTTCTTTGTACTGTATTATTAGTTGATCAAAACCTGCTTTGTGTTCAAATCCTCTGCTGATCTTGGGGGTTTTGTTTTGTTTTGTTTTTTGAGTTGGCTTTCTGTGGAAGCCTACTTTGCCTTGGGAAGAACAAGAAGTACTGTAGTCTTAATTTGCCTTTGACACAGCTAACACTAGTGTGCTAGCTGTGCCCATTTCATGAGAGGCCAGATTAGGCCACGGTGACACGTCCTACCTACTCACATCTGGGATCGATTGCTGTAATATGTGCTCTACGCAGGCCTGTCTTTAGAAAGTGTTCAGAAACTCCAGAGGTTCCAAAACTCTCCAGACAGATTGCTAACTGGGCCTAGCTACTGGGAACATATAATTCCCTTGTTACAGCAGCTCCACTGGCTGCTGATCCATTTCCAGCCACAATTCAAAATGCTGGCTTAAAACCTATTAAGCCCTAAATGGCTTGGGTCCAAGCTATCTTAAAAAAAAAAAACCAACTGCATCTCCCTCTATTAGCCTGCTTGGGCTTTAAACTACAGTGGTACCTCAATTTATGAATTTAATCCGTTCCAAATGCATTCTCTTAAATCAAACTACACTTAAGTCAGGGTACCTATCTAAAAAAAATGAAAAAATAAGTTAAAAAATAAAATAAAAATTAAAAAATTGTACGTCGAGCAGACCATATCTAAAATTTGTAAGGTGACAGGTAAAACGCCAACAGCTTTCCGCTCTTAAGTCTAATTGCTCTTAAGTTGAGCTGCTCTTAACTCGGGGTACCACTGTATTCAGGGGAGGCCTTTCTCTTGGTCCCACCATCCTCACAGGTGGGCTTGGTGGTGAGATAGGAGAGGGCCTTCTCGGTCACACTCTGGAACTCCCCAAACAGGCCGGGATTTTCTTATTGGCCGATGATCTGAGAGGGTTCTTTAAATGGCCTGTTGGTTTCTATTGTTTTGAATATGTTTTACTACTGATTTTATTCACCATTTTCAATACAATACTTGTTTAATTAAATATGTGTATACCTATGGTCTTTAGCATTTCAATATTATCCTTTGAATGATTTAAGACACCTTGAGTCCCTTCAAGGAGAAAGGTGGGATAAAAATATATTTTAAAATAATAAAAGAGCTGCATTCAGCTCACGATGTATTTCAGTTCTGATGTCTATTCCTAAATGTGACTCCCCATAGCTTCCATAAATCAGACAAGATCCAGTGTGTTCATGATAGTATACATTATTATTTTTCTTTGTTGTAAAAATCTTTACCTACTCATTTTCACAGATGGCACTGTTAAAAGCGCAGGAGCAAGCCACACTCATTTTTCTGGGTCAGATGGCAAGCTTTTATTTTTATTTTTTTATTTTGTTGTAAACTGCCCGGAGTTCCTCCTGGAAGACAGGTGGTATATAAGCACTAAAATAAATAAATAAATAAATAAATAAATGTGTTACATCCTTTTTCTTGCCAAGGCCTCGGCTTCTTTAACTGCTGGCCAAAACAAAACACGTTAACATAAAGGTGCAGTGATGAAAAAACAAACAAACAAAAAGACTTGAACTTACATTTCTTTTACTTCTGAAAAAGGCAGAATAGCCTTGCGTGAAAAGCAAAATGGCAAGCACAGTTTAATTTCATTACCCCTTCTCATTTTGCTATATAACAGGAACCTGTGCCATGCCCTTTAAAGGCTTCAGCTGTGAAAGATGCCAAAAGCTGAGGAGCTGAAACCAGTTAAATTGTTCCTTTAAAAAGCATCTTTTACTTGAAGCAATATTTATCTGGGGAAAATGGATCTGGAAACAGGATATACACCAAAGCTCCGGTTTTAGTCAGAGCATTGTTAACTCAAACCACATGCTCGTGTTCACATTTTAAACTTGGGATTTCCACAGCATGCAGCTGGTGCCAACAAAAATAATGTTTGTTTGTATCTGGCAAAGCACACTTGGTCTGGAGATAAAAGTTTCGTTTCAGCAAAAGAATCCTCATATCAGTAAAAATACTGACAGTCAACTTTAAGTGGTTAGAAGACTAATTTGCTTCCTAACTCCTAGTGTCAGATATAAATAAAGATAAATACTACTCAGCTGAATCATTAGATAAAAGGCCCGTCCTGCACTGGAACTAGAGATGCAAAGGTGACATACAGCTAACTTTGCTCTCTGCATTAAATTCTATAGGATTATGGATTTACAATTCCCATACAACAGGAGGCAAGAATCTATTCGTGTGTTAAGGTCATGAATCTTCAGCCTCACCCAGACTGTTATGTGTGTGCTCTCCAGTTTTGACTACTTAGATCAGGCATGCCCAAACTTCGGTCCTCCAGACATTTTGGACCACATCTCCCACAGCCCTTTGTCGTTGGCAGACTAAGCTTAGAATTCTGGGAGTTGTGGTCCAAAACATCAGGAGGGTTGAAGTTTGGACATGCCTGAATTAGATGTTTTAGGGATTTCAGCTACTACCCAGGATTTGGTCTCTTTTGGAAAAAAGTCACTGGAGTTGTAATTTATTTTTGTAATATGACTATCCCAGCAATTTCTTCAAATGTTGACTTGTATCTATTTGGTGTCCCTTCCCCATAATTGTCCTTGGATGCTTGCTGTGCCCTTTACATTTGCTGACTTGGTCCTAGAAAACAGGCTGTGTTTTCTCCTTTTTTTCCATTGCTTAAACTACAATAGCCTTCTTTTCTGCCTGACTGTCTCTGAGAGGGGAATCAGCAGCAGAAGCAGATAAGAGTTTTTGTCTTTATCAAATGCGTAGGGAAAAAAAATGGCAGCTACTATTTGGGCTGCAAAACTAAACTCAGAAACTTAGACAAGGTGTTTTCACTGTTCCCACCTAGAGATGGTCAAGAAAGCAATGCAAGAAGGAAGTAAAAGGGCACCAGCATCATTCATAACAACATTCCAGGTTGAAGGTATATCAGTATAGATTACAGTTGGTAAAACACAGTCAAGGAATCCTTCTCTCCCAACTCCTCCCCATGTAAAAGCATGCATCTTCTCCAGTGTAAGCCAATTCCACTTAATTATCTCCATTGAAAGGGTCCCCCCCTTTTACTTAGAAAGGACAAAGTGTGAGGAAAGGCCCAGGATGACAGAGGAAGCAAGGAGTGAACCGATCCCTCCAAGGTAAAGGAGACTGACCAGGGTTTGAAGGTGGGGAAAAAGGAGCCAATCACAGAAGGCTTCCTGGTGATGGAGGAGTAGGGGAAGGATTGGGAAGAGAAGGGTGAGGTTAAAAAGAGAGAATGGGACACAAGTGGAATTGACTAAAGTGGAGCCGGTGGAAGGGACGGTCTTTGTCTATCCAAAAGGAAGGATGGGCAAACCAGTGGAACAGAGGGTGCCTGGGCCAAAGGATGGGGAGCTGGAGTAGACCAGGCACCCTTGCTATGGGGCCATATGGACCGGTTCCTTAAGGAAATCTACAGACAGGGAACATTTAAGCGCACACCTGTTTTGAAGAGGACAGTTGACACACCTGAGTTAGCCTGTAACTGGACTCAGTTTAAATAAAAGAGTGCCTAACACTTGATCAGAGGCTAAGTCTTTGAAGATTCTCAGTCATCCAGGTGAGTTTATCTGGAAGTTGAGTCATGGCTACTGGACTTCTTTTTTGAGAGATGTTCCGAGTTGTTACATAAAAAAATTGTTTATTACACCTTTGACTCTTGTCATGGGCCAAGCCGGGAAGAACTGGCTAGAGTTAAAACATGAACCTCAGCACATAAAGTCAGCATATATTAAAGGACTGAATCTAGTTTTCCAATAAGAAAAGGAGATTTATACCACCCACCCCAAATAGGATAATTGGTCGTGGAAGAGACAGCTTCACCTGCTGAATTCAATGATTAAAATGGGAAAGCTGGCAGTTTTTCAACCTGGCTTTGCAACAGCAGATTCATCTTCATAGATCAGCAGATCAATAGAGTTTGTCACATCCCTGTGCTATGAAAAGTAGTTGAATTTCTGCATATCATTTACCAGAATGGAGGAAAAAAATCAGTTACTGCTTCCTTACAGACAGCTCCCTTTCTTGATTTTGTTCCATGTGGTGCCGCTAACCTCTTGTTATCTCTGGGAGTGTCTTTCCTGTCCAGGATTTAAAATAATGTTATTAAGTTATTTGTTGGTATTAGGAGAAACAATACACTAATTCCAGCCTGGTCAATTATCTGGATAAATCAAGTGCTCCTAGTCTATTAGAGGATAGGAAAAAATGTTCATGTATTTTTAATGGTTAAATAGAAGCAGAAATTTCATCGAGCATAGCTTGTAATGGAAATTATAATGAAATTGCCAAAGTAAAAGAATTGTCCTTATTAGCATTTTTTGTGTGTGTGTTATGCTTCTTATTTATGTCTAACAACGAGGTCTGGCTGTATCATTAAGCACAGTGGAGTAAATGCTGGAGCAGCAACGATAGTACCCCTTCCATCTGTTCCATATCTAATGGAAGAAAAGTATCCTATTGCTAGTGTTGAAGCAGGATTCCAGTGCTGATTTATTGGTATCTTGAAGCCTTATAGATATCTATATGGTTCTTAAGAGGCATGTTGAAGCCTCAGTCAATTTGGCCTGGCAGATCCACTTAGCTTCTGTATGTGGAATAAAGGGGAACCCAGCTCACCCTTTTCCAATGGCAGTAAACCGCCCAGAGTTCTGATAAGACGGGCGGTATATAAAGAAACAATTAAATAATAAATTTAACACTGTTGTATGTGCCTGTGACGGAACTCCTGGAGTGAGACCCATGAATATGCTAATAGAAGGCCAATCCGAAAAGGTAGGCGGGGTTAAGTCCTATAAAAGGAGTGACAGTTAAGCTGTAGAGAGAGAAATATCAAGCCAGAGAGCAAGTAGCATCTAGAGCAGTATTGGAGAACCTATGGCATGGGTATCAAAGGTGGCACTCAACATCGCTCCTTCACAGCCACTTGTATTCGGGTTAAATTGCTGTATTGCCACTTTGCGAAAAATTAGTAGGTTTTGAATCACAGTTCGGGCACTCAGTTTCTAAAAGGTTCGCCATCACTGATCTAGAAAGTAGTTGACATCAGGGCAAAGTGTTTGTAAGAGAGAGAGGTTCTGGTCAGGGACTTGATTAAGGGAGTTAGAGACTGCTTATATATAAGTGTTAAGAATAAGTCTAGATACACACACAATGTGAGAGAAGTCATTTATTTATATATTTCAATTCACTAAACGTTTGGAAACGTTAACATCGGTGTCAGTCCCACTTCTTATGAATAGGAAGATAAGATAGTGAATGGTGGCAGCAACATAAAGAAGGTGTTTTCACAAAGTTTAAGTGCGGGCCGGGTTGTCAAAGGGCGCTTTTACACAACCTCTAAAGTCCAGTGGCAACTTAAATTCGGACCAGACATTGTGGGGGTTTGTTGCTCTTCCTGTGTTCCCACCCCTCCACACTCCATTGTTCCTGTCTGTGTGAGGGGATGGAGAAAAAAATGCAGGCTCACCTCCTTCTGCCAGGGGAAGCAGCCCCAAGCAGCCCTGTAGTGATTCCTGTATCTTAAAGGGGTGGCAGGGACAAGAAAAACCAACAGAAGGCGAGGGAGCCCGGCATTCACAGCTTTACAATCCGCATCGGAAGTTTTTTTACCTCCTGGAGGCCAGGTACTTGAAAAGTGCGCTGGGACACGCTTAGGTGGGCGTGGTCGAACTAATTTTTTTTTAAAGTCTGGAGCTGGTGGGAAAACATTTTTAAGCTCCGGATCTGGGAGCCCTTTGCCTCGGATTTTAGGGATCGTGTAAAAGCGCCCAAAGACACTGACCCGTCGCAGTGCCATCTTTCTCTATTCTCAGCTCTTCAAGCATCATCCCTGTCCATTCCACAAATACCCTCCACCAGCTGTTCACTGTCCAGGAGCCAGAGAAGCAGATACTGTAAAGTATAGTTGTTCCCTCAACTTGTTTTATAATGCTGGGAGCAAAATGGCTGGCTCATTTCACCACACCCCTGCTGTAGTATTCAACATTTTCGTAACACCCAAGCATTACACTGTACAGCACTGTATTCATATACTTGTGTTCCAGCCTACAAAGAATATAAGAGGCTATTTCCTGCTCTTACACCATTATTCATAGCCGGAATGGCAATTTGTCTGCAAGCCACAATTTTTCACTTTGCAAAAAAATAAAAAATAAAAATGCATCTGCTCATGTATGCAGGTGAAACACAGTAAGCAGACAAAAATGGTTGCAGTCTCGATTGTCTTAATAACAAATCACAACAACCCAGTAAGATTTACTGGTATCATCTTTTTGTTGGTTGTTGTGGCACCAACTAGCAAAGAGGAAGCCAATCAGGTAAAGACCTGCAGGACTGAAGGATCTTGGAATTGTTCTAGACAATATTCCTTGTAAGCTGTACGTGCATGTGCATGCACACAGCTTTATCACTGCCACTCACCCGCAGCCAAATCAATTTGAGATTACCATGGGACTTCAGCCACCCACCCACCACCGCAGACAGACAAGGCTCATGTGCAGAAGAAGAAAAATGGAGGGACTGTTGATTGTAGATCAAAAATTGAATATGAGCCAACAGTGTGATGTGGCTGCAAAAAAGGTAAATCTGATTTTAAGATACATTATTAACAGAAATATAGTCTCCAAATCCCATCAAAGAATAGTCACTCAGAGGTTAGGCCTCAATGGGACACCACACTTCAAGAAAGATGCCAACAAAGTGAAGCAAGTTCAGGGGAGGGCAACAAGGATGATCAGGGGGCTGGAAACAAAGTTATTTTGTCCAGGAAAGACAAAAATAACTGGCAGACATGGGCACGACCAGAAAAAATGACGTTTTGATTTTTCGTTTGTCAGAACGGGTCCGTTTCGGGTCGTTTCCGTTTGTCGCGAATTTTTTCAAAAATTTGTCGTTTCGTCGTTTCGTTTGTCGTTTCCACCGCGATTTAGCGCGATTTGATGTCCCAATGTAATATATTTTTTAAAATAAATCCACACCTCCTCCCAGTCGAACCTCCCCCTTTACCCAATATCAGAAAAAAAAATCCTCACAAACTGCCAGAGGGAAAAAAAAGAATAAACTGCTATTCCCTTCAGCAGACAAAGCTGCAGAGAATCAAAGAAATTATTTTCTAAATTCAATTCCCTCCCTGCCTGCCTAACTTAAATCTAAAGCCTCCAGCCTCCCTCCAATCAGCCAGCAGCAGCCAGCCACACAGCCCTCCACCCTCCACATCCAAGACCTGACTGCAACTTCTGGAAGGTGCCTCGGCTTTTTATGCCCTCTGGCACATCCAGAAGTGTCAGTCAAAACCTGGCCATGCCATTGGTGGAATGGTTCAAAAATTTGCATGGTCCCATCCCATGCCCAGCCCAAATGGGCAGGTCTAAAAAAATAAAAAATAAAAAAATAAAATAAAATCAATGCAACATTTTATTGCTATAAAAAACCCACTGCTGCTACTATTAAAAACCAGGCATTTAAAATAAATAAATTTCACATGTTTCTGTGGTGATTTGGTGTGTTTTTTGACCATGATTTCTAAAGAAAAATTGTGGTCGCCATTTTGGATCCCCCCCCCACCGCATGGCATGCGAGACAGACGACGAGGATGACCCCCCCCAGCCTGGTGCAAGCAGCCCAGGACAGGAGAGGGGGGGAGGCCAGGGACCCCCCCTCTGGTAGGTGTCCTCAGGCAGGCATATTTTTGCCTGCTTTTTTGGCCAGGGGTCGGTTTTTTTTTTTACTTTTTAAAACTTTTTTTCTGTGCTGCTTGGCATCGCGCGATCGCCGCGATGCCATTAACAACAACGAAAAACCCGACCCAATTTTTCTTTTTTCGGGTCGGGTTTGAGCTGGAGCGGCGTAATTATCGTTACCGTTTCCGTTACGTAACGGAAACGATAACCGAAAACGGAAACGACAATTTCGCCGCTCCGTGCCCATGTCTACTTCCAACCTTTGAATGAATGATGAGTTTTGCACAATTTCAGTTTTTGTTATCATGGATGGATATGTAGGCTGACAAGTATTTACACAGTGATTTTAAAAGTCCATGTCTAATAACTGGACATGTTTAGCCTTGAAGACTGAGGGAAGATGGGACAGCACTCTTCCAATACTTGAAAGGCTATCATACAGAGAAGGGTCAGGATCTCTTCTTGATCATCCCAGAATTCAGGACATGTTAATGGGCTCAAACTAGAAGTCAGTTTGAGGCTGAATATCAGGAAAAACATCCTGACTGTTAGAGCAATAGGACAAGGGAACCAGTTACTTCAGGATATGGCAAGTGCTCCAACACAGGAGAAACACAAGAGAAAATTGGACAACAATCCGTCAGATATCCTTGGATTTGTATTCTTGCACTGAGCAGGGGCATGGCCTTATGGGTCCCTTGCCATAAGTATGAAGCATCGCAGTGCAGTGGTTAAATTGCTCTACTGCAGCTAAAACTCTGCTTATATGACCTGGAGTTCAAGGTTCATTCAGCCTTCCATCCTTCTAAGGTCGGTAAAATGAGTACCCAGCCTGCTTGGGTGGGTGGAGGAGACGACTGTACAGCCTGCATGGTTAAATTGCAAACTGCCCAGATGCGCTATGGGGAGGTATATGAGCATAAATAGCACCTCTGCCTTGCTTTCCAACCCCACGATTCCATAAGATGTTGTTGCAAGCACATGGATGAGGGATTAGTGGCACTGGCGACCGAAGGGCCTCTAACAGCCCATTTCCCTCCCGTCGCACAGACCCCGCGAGGCAGCCCACCTTCCCGTGGGTTATTTGCTGTTTTCTCCCTCCGTCGTGAGAGTCGGGAGACCTCAAAAGGCTTCCCCGTTCTAGGTTAACGGCCACTTTTATCGGATGCCTGAAGACGCCTCTCCCCACCCTCAGGGCTGCGCTACCCTGGGGCTTATCTCAACCGTCGCGGTCTGGCGCTGGAGAGGGGACGCCGCCGCCGCCACCAATCCCTTCCCGCTACCCGGAGAAGCCTTCGAGGGGCGCCAAGTCTCCCCGGAGCGCCTGCCAGCCCGACCAACTTTCCTCACTGGGGGGAATTTCGATTTTCGTCCAGGTTTCAGGGGATTTCCCCACCATGGAAATTCCAGCCTTCTTTCCCCCTCCCGATCCCCCTCCTCTCTCTGTCCTCGGGATAAAAAGCCGGCGACGGGGTCCGCTTGCCATCTTTCAAAGCCAGCCGCGGGCTTCTGCTTCCGTCCCGCTTTTGAAGTTCGGAGGAAGGCAAAGAGGAGACCCGATGTCCCGAGTAACGCCCACCCGTGCTGCTCTGTTGCTACTCGTGTCCATCCTAACGTGTGAGTGTTCCTCCACCCTTTTGTCTGGTTCTGATGCGCCTCTCTTCCAGCAAGGTTCTAGACTGCCTGCACTTGACACACACGCATCCTTCTCGGCAACACCCCCCCCACCCTAATTTCCGAAGGCAGGCTTGTTCGAACTTATGGTGTATTTTAAAAAGAAATCGGATGCTCTCGTGGATTGTATGCTATGTTTATAACAGTGGTGTGGTAGGTAATACACGGGGAAGAGTTTCTCAAGGACGCCGGTAGTACAGACGGAAGGGGTGAACGTTGTGCCCATCCGAGTGTGCCTAGCCAGCCAAGCCTGAGATGGATAATGGGAGTTGTAGTCCAAACAAGAACAGTATGGTTTAGGTTGTAGAAGAGTTGTTTTAGTAAGCAAATTTCAGGCAAGTGGCCAATTTGAACACGTTTACCCGGGGTTTCGCCACACTGAATAGTGTGAGAATTCCTTATACTGTAAGTAAGCAAGTGAAGCGATGGCGAACCTTTTAGAGACCAAGTGCCCAAACTGCGATTCAAAACCCAGTAATTTTTTGCAAAGTGCCAATACAGCACTTGAATACAGGTGGTCGTGAAAGTGTGATGCCGGGTGTCCATAGAAAGGGCTCTGAGTGCCACCTTTGGCACCCATGCCATAGGTTCGCCAACACTGACTAGACTGTGCTGTTAGCCCCCTTCTGCTTCCAATTACTCAGAAATAATGGTACAGTCTTGCACAAATCTGCTCAGAAACATGTCCCATTGAATTCGGTGAGTCTAACTCTGGGGTAACTTTGTATAAAATGGTTTTGCTGCATCCATTGATATGTATTTCAAATTGACTTTACATAGGCTGCCTAAATTATTCATAGATTTTAAGTACAGGGGTAACTTGGTTGTGGAAGTTCAGACATGTGCTCATTCCCTGTATATTGTACAATATTCAGCATTTTCCTGGACTGAATTAATTAGCAATTTACTTACTAACTTCTTTTAGTCCTAGTTATCGACAGATATAAATGTCTCTGTGTTTATGAGGTGTCATAGTTATTGACTCAGAGGCACATCTCTGAAGTTCAGTTGTACTTTGAGAATTAGCTACAGCCTGATCCTGCCCATATCTGCCTTGGTGTAAATGCAGAAGCCTATTGGTGTTTGTGTTAAATTTTTTTTCTGCATACTCTTCTGTAGTACTGTATCCAGACATTTGTTAAATTCCAGTAGATTCCTGTTTAGCTTCTTCCTTTCTGATACGTTCTACTAATGAACACTATTTCGTCCATGCTAGTGAAAAATATTCTGCCCTCTACTGTACTGCCATGTTGTCAGGGGCGTGGGGGGGGGCAGAAGGGGACAAATGCCCCTGGTACAGCAATCTGGGGGTGCCTGGAGGGGGAGGAGAAGGAGGAAGCCCTGTGCCCTCCTGCCAGCAGTCCTCAGGCTTGGCAACAGGACCCACCTTCGCAGCTGCCTCCGCCTCCAGGCGAATGGCGAAGCAAGCAGGCAGGCAAGCCTCCTCCTCCTCCAACTCTTCCTTGCCTTGCTCTGGGCCACTGCGGGAGAGGTAAGGCGCATGCGCTCACACACACACAAAAGCCCGCACGGCACATGCCGACAGAGTTGCCCTCCTTGCTGGGTGGATGTGATGGGTGGTTGGGGAGGGCCAGAGGGGCACAAAAACAATTTTGTCCCCAGGCGCCCCAAAACGTTGCTACGCCGCTGCATGTTGTCTAGGGACAGACTGCTGAAATTTGACCCACTTGGGCATGTAATAGATACTACGGAGATTAATGAGGGTCTATAAAACTGTGTACATGTATTCACCTTCAACATGTTTCTTTATCTGTTGTTTCAGCTGAAGCGTTTGAAATTAAAGATATTGCACCTGGTCACAAGATTGCTGCACAGATTGGTGAAAGGCTGGTGTTAAACTGCTGCACAGTTGGCTGTGCGTCCCCTGAGTTCTCTTGGAGAACTGAGATGGATAATCCTTTGGGTGGAACTATGACTGTTGAAGGACCCAATTCATTTTTAACTGTGAATTCTGTTGGATTTGCAAATGAGCATACATATGTCTGTAATGCCGTCTGTGGTAAAGAGAAAAGAGAAAAGAAAGTCAAGATTGATATTTATTGTAAGTAACTAGATTTATTTATTTATTTGTTTGTTTGTTTGTTTGTTTGTTTGATTGATTGATTGATTGATTGATTGATTGATTGATTGATTGATTGAT